>CM060902.1:963164715-964414715 GCA_030737815.1 Allium fistulosum | reverse complement strand
AATTACCGTAGATTTCATGAAATTTAGCCAAAACTTGGCCGATCCATTTACAAAAGGACTCGCAAGAGATTTGGTATTGAAAACATCAAAAGGAATGTGTTTAAAGCCAATGTAAAAACCACATATGATGGAAACTCAACTCAGCATAATGAAATTCATTATTGTGAGTTCAATAAGCAAAAGTACATTGTACGATGTGATTTGAAGCACTATAATATTAGTCTGAACAAATACCTATAATGATATGGTGGAGGTTGTACTACTTAGTAGTTAATAGCTAGGTTTGTGGCAGAAGTACCGTTGAAGTATATAGTTATAGGGCACTTGTAAATAAACCTACCTATATGAATGTACGAAGGTGGTGCCGCTTTCTGTGAGATTATGGCTTAAGTCTCTAAGGGCATTTCATGAAACCAAGATATAGACACAAGGCCAATCCACGTGTCAGCTTATGAACTATCCGAAGAAAAGAAAACGAATGCGTGAAACACATCCGGTACGTCGCATATGATCATTGGTTCAATGCTTAGTCAACAATTCCATCCTGACGTGCTATGATAAGTTATCACTATATATAGATACAAGTCCATAAGACATCTATACTTATGCATAAGTTTTCCTACAACATATGACAAGAGAGATTTTATTTAAAATTTGGTCGAGGATTGTTAGTGAAATTTTTTTTATAAAATATTTTGTTTTTAAATAAGAAGAAGAGAAAGAGAAGACGAAGTGAGATTGGGAATATTCCCACATTATAGAATTATAGGAATTATATTTGTTTAAATATATATTCCTCAAGGGAAGGTTGGGCTCTTTGGGCATCCAAATGTTTGCTCGATTCTAAGGAGGGAAGTCATGCATAACCACCACACGCACGCACCACTGCCGTCCGTCCGTCCGACCGACCAGACTGGTTTGGGTCAAAATTATATTTTTAGAAAGAAATATATTAGTTAAAATGGACCAGATGAACCCGTTAACAATGCCCACCATTAGAATTTGAATGAACAGAAATGGTGGGAAACGCGACTGTTGAACTAGCGGGATGGGACATTTGAATTCAAATGAAAGGAAGCGCCGTTTAGCCGAAGACACGATTGTTACAAATGAAAAGACACCTCTTCATGACTATAAATAGCAACACCCGAAAAAAGTTTCAGTTGAATCTTCTTCTCCATGAAATTTGCAACACCTAAAAACTATTTCAGAATCACTTCTTCTTCCTAAAACATAAATGCCTATAAAGCATTGCAAATATAAAATTTTCTCCTTCTCTTCTCCTCCCTTATTTCTTTCAATACATATTCGGGTTTATGATACTGCAGATCACAAATTCGATACTTTTGTCACTACAGTCAATTCAGAAGATAATTTAAATCAATTTCAATAATGCTATTGCAATCGATTAAAGATAATAATCATCTCGGCTCCATTGTATCTTGGGAGATGATCTGCCTTAACTCAATGTACCCATTTGTTTATTTAAATGAGTGGTGTGGGAAAATAACGTCTTAAGGAAAGCGTCATCGACGTGCCTTGGAGGATCTCTCTTACTTTGCAGATTACAACATTATCTTTGCCAGATCGAAGAATTCCGACAACAATCTTGAGACATTATCTGACAATGGCACCGCACAATTTGGTAGAGTGTTCTTCTGATTTCGCCAAATTAGAAAGGTTTGATGGTGCTAATTTCATGCGTTGGCAGAAGAAGATGCATTTCCTGTTGGCTGGACTAAAAGTGGTTTTTGTTCTTATAACATCAAAGCCAGTGGAAACAAAAATGAGACTATTGTGCAAGCACGATCAAGACTGAAATGAGAGAAAGATGGTTACATATGCAAGGGGCACATATGCAATGCAATGACGGATACTTTTTTCGATATCGATTACAACAAATCAACTGCCAAATAAGTATGGGATGCGCTAGAGGCCAAGTATCTAATGGAGGACGCAACAAGTAAGAAATTTTTGGCTACTAAATTATTTAATTATAAAATGACTAATGTTAGGCCAGTAGTAGAGCAATTCAATGATATTATGAATATTCTAAATTAATTCACCCTGCATAATATATGAATATGGATGAGGAGACAAAAGTCTCATCCATAATAGACAAACTTCACCCTTCTTGGAAAGATCAAAGGAAAATCTTTAAATGCAAGAAGGAGAATATGAGTCTGGATAATCTTGCACATTATTTGCAAGTGGAAGAAAAACATAGGCAGAAAGAAACCACTGAACCAATAGCGTTTCGATCTAAGATCAACATAGTGGAGGAAAAGAAGGAAAATAAAACCTCTGAGAACTCAAAAAAAGGAAATTTCAGAATAGAAAAAGCTTCGATAACAAGAAGGCCTAGAAAGTGAATGGGTGCTACAATAGTGGAAAACTTGGTTACTTTAAAAAATATTATTGTTTTCCTAAAAAGAAACCTCAATCGACAAAAGAAAATTAGCGGCAGTAATATCTAAAATCAACATGATTGAAAGAGAGGATTCTTGGTGGATCGACTCTAGTGCTACTAAGCATATCTGCAACGATAAGAGTCTATTCAAGAAACTTGAACCTTCTGATAATGAAAGTTATCTCTATATGGCAAACTCAACGAAACCAGCGGTCAAGAAGAAGAGGACATTAGACTTTGTATTCACGTCCACGAAGGTTCTGACATTGAATGATGTATACTATGTATCGAAGGTTAGATAGAACCTTGTTTCTGGTGGTCTATTAAATAAGTTTAGCTTCAAACAAGTCTTTGAGTCAGATAAATATGTATTGACCAAAGGCAGAATGTTTGTTGGAAAAGGTTGCATGTGTAATGGAATGTTCAAATTGAATATTAGTAAAAAAGGTTGCTTTTGCTTATATTGTCGACTCTTTTTCTTTATGGCATACAAGAAAAACAGTCTTTTATAGCGGCATTTAGCCGCTATTAAACACAACTATAGCGGTTTGATAAACGCTGTATATCGACATGTTATAAAAAAGAATTGCACATTTATAACACAAAAAAAACCGCTATAAAAAAGCATGATTTCATAGCATAAAGTAGCCGCTATAAAGGAGCATGATTTATAACGCCTATTTGCTGCTATCCTTTGACAGTAACCTCATACATTGCATTATCTTTTTATAGCACTTATGTCATATAGCTATAACATTTTTTAGGAGCTATGCTTTATTTTACTATATATTTGATGCACCCCACTATTACATTTTAATAATAACAATCAAAATGAATCTTCTTTAAATAGATAACAATTTGAACAATGTACGAATGAAAAAAATATAATAATCAGCAAATGTAACGCATATTCATGATAACAAAATAAAGTATCAACTAACAAAAAATAAGTTCAATACATGAGTTACCAAATTCAATACATATTCATGATAACAAAAGACAACATAGTTCAAAGTTAACGTCTACAAGTACCAAATGCATCACTAAGAACTTGAACTGCTCAAAGCCTTTCTTCATGCATGTTACATCATCCATCGACCAAGTTCTTTATCCGCTTTCAGATCACGTTTCATTTGTAATGAGACATTCATCCAAGTTGAAGCAATTCTTTTGAGCAGGTACTGTGGATTAAAAGGAAATTCATCTACCACTATTAACATCAATATGAAAAACAGACATCTTTTGATGGGGTTCGCTTTTTAGTGAATAATTTAACTAACATGGTTTAAACCTTATCATTCTCTCATGCAATTATTCACTGAATTCAAATTTACTATTCTAAAGGACAACCAATCCTTTTTGAACACACATTATGGAAAACTAGCAGCACTATAGTGTGGGTTTTTAAGTAAATAGAATAGTGAAATTCTACATGAATTTGAGAGTGAAATTACTCTGAATCTTGAGAAAAAATTACACAAATTGACAGCACCGTACTAATGTTACATACCTTGTTGATAATTACAGGAGAGTTGCCAATGGGTTCAACATCAGTGATCGAACCCTTATCTTCTAGATAATGTCTTCTTATAGTTTTTTCATACTCCGTGGAATTCATGTAAGAAAATGGGTATGCAGTTGGATTACCATCTCTGGATAAGTTTGGCAAAGGCTTCACAAATATATGGTTCGGTTCATAAATATATGGTCTGGTTCTGCTTTGAATAAATAAATTAAAATGTAATAGAGAAATAAATTAATGAAACAATGATACTTACTCTTCCTCGATATTTGCTTTTTCCAACCATTGTACAAATGCCCATGGCCTGTGCAGTACCATATAACCCTAACAACATTCATAAAATTGCTGAATAAAAATAGTAGTTGATGTAGTCAACAAATCGATAGCTATAGACCAAATGAAGACATTTGTATTTCAACCGTAGGTGTTATTTACTAAGTAATGTTTATATACCACTAACATCTTCGGAACAAAAAATACAACGAAAAGTGAGGAATTTGATTTCAAAAATACGTGTCTTTCTTTTTGGAGAATAGACTAAAAATTTATTACTAGTTCAAGGACCAAAGTAATATATAGAAATAGAACCTCTATTATATGGTATGAAACATTGTTGTTACCTATCCCTAGTAAAATTGTAAATAAACAAATGAATATGGGATTTCCAATAATTTGAAAATATCTAATTTACAATGGAAAGGGGTGCACAAACTTCAATTAGATGCTCTAGACCCTCTATCTTCTATCTTGATCCAACTTCTATCTCCTTGCGTACATTGCTTCCTCCATTTAAAGGGAAAATAACTTTTATAGAAAGGTGAAATTTTAACCAGCTTTTGATCACGTTTGAAATAATTTCTTACAACCAGTTATATGACTTTGTCATATTTTCCGTGTTCAAAGAGTGTATACACATAATGATGCATAGGTTCAAAGAGCATGAAGTACTATTTATCTCATAGATTATTTTCAAATGATTGAAGTTGAATGAAAAAATTAGATGAAGAATACAATTGTTCTACGTTGCATATGTAGTTTAAAATTACCCACTTATATTTGTACAAAGAAAATCAACCAAGACAATTAAATTATTTCCATGATAGAAAACTTCTAAGAGGAATCACACTGGTTTGAATTACCAAACATGAATCCAACTGTTAAAAAAATGAAATCATGTACATCAATATATTGAACAAAATCTTACCTTAAATCTTGTTGGCTCACATAATTCAAATACTAAGACATCTCCAACTTCTAAATTATGGTCTAAAATGAATCTTCTCCATCCACCACTAAGACGACAACAACGAGGCTTTTTAATATAGTTGGATTCATATTCCAAACCATCTTCATCTTCTACGATCATGATGAGTTGTTCATTGACATGAGATAGGTTCTCCTTAGAAAACTTTAAAGGAAGACCCTGAAGCAACAAGAAAATAAAAGTTCACAAGTCAAATTGTAAATCATTGCTAAATGGGAGGAGTTGGTTCTTCCCTTGAATAAACAACACTGGAGTAGAGCATACATTAGTGCGGCTCATTTCAATTTTAACCATTTACCTTTTCAATATGGAAAGGTGCAACAACTATATTTATCTTTTTACACTACAAAGACAAGATGTGAATGAATTTACTAGGAAAAATGTTAAACATTTCTGTTCAATGTTGATTTTAAGACAAATAAATGTGTTTCCAGCTATTACATGCTAAAGTTGTGAATATAACCCTTTGAAATTTAATTATGGAAATAAACTCTAATTCTGAATGGGAACTCTATTATTTAAGGTGATTTGTCACTCTTGCAATCGTTGATTCATTTTACAGACCTTTTTCTACAATTGGAAAGACAATTGAGGCCGCTTTACCCCTTAGTTGATCACTAAACCCTTTTTACACACACACACACACAACACTTACGTGATAATATCAGCATCAGAAATTGCCTTTGCTTGGTAATTTGACCCACTATGAAACAGATTGCTCTTTTCAAGTGGTAAAACAATAAATGCCAATGGAAAAGCAAGTGCGGGTTATTTGTACCTCTTTATTTGACCTCAAAATATAGTGACCAGTAGAGAATATTCCAGGCTGATTTATCCCAACTTCAATAAAATGCACCGCATTTGATTTTTTCACAAGTCGAATTTACAAGTTGAAAAAAACTTTACAACACCAATATTCTCCTCTTTTTAGGCACAAAATGACATGCCAAGGATTTTGGAATCCTACTTTAACTTCTAGTTGATAGAAATCCTGAGAAATTCATGATGATAGTGTTAGTGGAGTAATTATATTAGAGTTAGAAAATTTTGAAATATGAAAAGCTGCATACAGCTATAAGTGACATACTTTTATCTATGAACCTAGAAATTTTATCAGATAGGATCTCATAAATCCTGAAATATAACTATTACATTTCTATTTTTAGTTACCATTTGGTCATTAGACACGTCTAAACTTGTGAATTCTTTATCAAAACTGCATTGGAATACAACTGTAAATCCAATAAGATCTCCCCAATTAATCAACTTGTTCACTCCCCTTTTATCTGTTTTTTCAAATTTATAAATATATACATAAAGATTAAAAATAAACAACAGAACTTATTAATTATTACACTGATGACTCTTTTAAGACATTGATTAGATACCCTAGAATGAAATATACGCTTACTTTATCACAATATAGAGGAACTATTGCTAGAATTGAGGTAAAGAAAATGATAGCAACTAAGTGTGCATGCGTGTGTGCATGCATACCGCTAGATGCCAGAGAATTCCAATCAAGACCAAGTTATCTTAATCGCAATCAGACATTACAACTTTACTACAAACTTATAGTTTTGTCACACTTCATAGTTAAAACTGATTCTGATTAATTACAGAAATAACTTTTGTACCTATAGAAAACTGCAATGAGTTTCGTACCTATAGCCATAGCTATATACTACCGATTCTGATTCTAGTTACAGAAATAAATTCTGATTCTGATTAATTACAGAAATAAATTTTGTACCTGTAGCTATATACTACTGCTAGTTATAATAGAAAAAAAACTTCAAACTATCATCTACCTAGAACGAATAGATGGCTAATCCTTTTTTCCTTGTTCCCTATGATACATCTCCCAAGACGTCTACCCTTTTTTTCCTCCAGGTACCGTTATGTGGTTGGAACACAAAGATCCTTTTCCATGCAAACGCATTAGAGAACTTTCTTTAGACCTTTAATTTTGGCTTTACATACTTTTCTATCAAAAGAAAGATATGTTAAAATAAAATCCTTGATGATTTTCCATAATGATATTGTGTTTGTACTCCCCATTCAACAATCTACTATATGCACACTTCACAATGCACTACGTTGATATTATATACGTTTACTTATGATGATTTTTTTTACTATTTTACCCAACAAATTCTTTGGCAATAAAAGAATGGCTAATGAATCTTCTTGCATATCTCTTAATAATAAACACAATAAATCTACATTATAATATGCATTGCATACATAAAGTATAAAGATGTTATTAAACTATCACTTGGCCTTTCCCCCAAAAAGTGTATATATAGAAACCAAATATAACAATATTGTGTGCTTCATTCACACTCATTCATTTCTTTATATCCAAGATATTGCAGTTGATGCAAAGAACTTGAAATAATGCAAACGAGCACCACAGAAAAAATGGAAGGAGTACTTAAATGCAATGGATTGTATAATTGGTTACTTACATGCATATTCAACTCAAGTATTGAATTAATGTATGCTCTACTCCAGTGTTGTCAGCAAATATTATCGAACAAAAAGGTATCAAATAAGAAAATGAAATACATAATGAGTGCTTCATGGAAAGAGTATTACTAGAGTATTACCATAGGACGATTGCAAACAAAATGAAAAAAAATCAAAATGTGCTATACAATTTTCTAGAAATGTAACAAAATTCATAAGTAAGTCTATTAATGTTGATGAGAATTAGTATTGAGTTTTTACTATGTACACAAAGCAAGACAAGACGATTGACTATGCATCCACTCTGTTATATCAATGTTATTGGTTTTTTTCTTTTTTATAAATCTTGACTAAGAATGCATTACCCATGTAGTTATATTGTATTATAATGTAAATATCATTAGTTTCTTCCTACCTATATTTTAAATATACTATATCTGCTTTAATTTTTAAAACAAGATAATTGATCGTATCTACCTCGATTTTTCATCCAAGTTGTATGTTGTTAAATCAATGTTGATGAGAATTAGTACTAATTTTACCAAGTATACAAAACAAGAAAAGACAATTGACTACGTATCCAACTCTATTATACCACTGTTACTGGTTTTTGTATCTTTAAAATCTCGACTAAGAATGAGTTACCCTTGTGTTTTTATTATTATATACTAATAACAAAGGTAGCACTGAGAAAAAGAAGGAAAAATATCTGTGAATCTACGTTCCACCGAAAATATTAAGGACGTACATGCATTCATTTGTTTTAGTTGCTATCCAGCCATAACTCAACACAAATCTCTAAGTCATATTGCTTAAACATAACAGTGATTGCAATTGCAACCAGACATAACAATCTGAATACTTATGTCACTATAACCAATCTACACTAATATAGAAAAAAATTCAACATAAAGCTTTTACAGCTCTG
The DNA here is from genome assembly GCA_030737815.1 of Allium fistulosum. Classification (NCBI taxonomy): domain Eukaryota; kingdom Viridiplantae; phylum Streptophyta; class Magnoliopsida; order Asparagales; family Amaryllidaceae; genus Allium; species Allium fistulosum. Next base: position 964,406,119 of record CM060902.1, on the reverse strand, counting down.
TAAACAACCTTACAACTTAAACGAAAATCTACTTGAATGAAAGTGGAGATAGAAAACAAAGGAAAAATCTGAGTCTGTGTCATAACATGGAGAGTTTCCTTGTTATGACACAATCAATTACATTTATGCCCATGAACTTCAATCCAAATAAAATATAGTGCAGAGGTAAATATGGGATTAACTATGCCATAACAAAGAGGGTTACACAATCATTTTTCTGACAAATTATGTAGGAAAACAACAATAATATCTTAGTCATCTATATTTTCTCATCGAAGGCCTCTAATCAGCTAAAATTAGGGAGGTAAGGTGGAAGCACAAAGAATGTCCATAGTCTCCATGTAGAGCTTGGATGAAAACAAGTGGTCACCACATAATTTGATATAAATAAAATTTATACATAATAACTATAAAAATAATAACTATATACAGTAGAAAACTCAATTAGTTTTGATCGAAACATCACTAATTTTGATTTTAATGAATGATGCATTCACTTAATTTATCGTTAATAAAATTCAAAATAAACAAAACAATATTGTAGAGAAATTGGGTACCAAAGTTAACAAAATTTATACCTACTAAAATTTATGTCATGATCATGATTTCATAATAAAAAGTACAATGAACACTCTTATTTTATTTGTAATAGATTGGTTTAGGTTGTATTCAAAAAAATATTTGCTTTAGGTTATATTCGAAAAATATTCAAAAAATATATCGATTAAAATAATAATCAAATGTCTAAAGTGGCTAACAATAAAAAAAGTGCCATCTTCATTCTTTAAAATAGTAATCAAATGTCCGTCTCAAAATCTTAGTCCTTGTTTCCGTTGATTACTCATACTATAATCAATCAGATAATCACTCACTATTTATTCAACAAATACCCATTTAAAAATATTGAAATACAATTATTATTTTTATCACTTTTCCCACTAAGCCATTTAAGCAAGTCAAAAAAAATCAATTCTAGTTATCTATTCACATAGAAGCCATCTAAAATAAATTACCAAACATTCTTTGGAAAACTGAACATCCAATTCATAAACAAAAATATCAAACAAATTTTTCTAGACAATGGTCATAGATTGATAGAGAGTGAAATCATTTATAAGTTATCATGTTTGATAATATACCTTCGAATATATGTTCCTAGCTTTCGAATCTAGGAAATATTGATGAAGAGCGAAATCGAAGATTAGAGATTAGGGTTCCAGACAGTGGCGTAGCCAGGATTTTTGGTTTGCATGGTCACAAATACAAATACTTATAGAATCATGGGTAGTGGCTCTGTATATTTTTTTAACTATTCAAATAATCACAAAACTATTCACAGCCATTTATGTAATAATCATAACAAAATAGTTGATATGATAATAGCTCTAATGAAACAATGAATGATTCAAATGAATTCTCCTTAAATAATTCCACTCATGGAATGAAAATTACTAATTTTATTATGTAATTTCAACCAACAAACTATGCTAAAACCAATTTTTTTTTTGAAATCATGGTAAAATTACTTTCAGTTTCAAAATAAAAACCATGTTAATATGAAACAAAAATTCATTTTACCGTCCAGATTTTATAAGTATTTTTAGTTAAAATTAGTTTCAACCGTGTTTTCAGATCATGTTAAAAGCTTTTTAACCTTGTTAAAGTCACCAAAAGTAAAGACTAGTTTCAAACATGTTTTGAAAAATCAAAAATTAAAACTCAAACTTAAAACTTTAACAAACTTAGAATTTCATTATTTTGTATTCAACAATGCTACAGAAAACTAAATCACCTCAAATCCATACAACAATTTGAAACAACAAACCAATTCTAGTAAAGTGAAACAAAGCCTATTCCATCAAGCTTTAAACAAATGAAACAAATAGCCCAAACTCATCAAACAATATATCAAACTACCCAATTTAACCAAAAAATTGAATTACCCATTTTGTTGCTTAGATAGATGGAGGCATCCATAGAGGTAGAGGTGATGAACTTCGCTGGAATTTTGAGACGATTGAACGCGACGATGAATCTGGAGGTTGAAAGCAATTTTGATAGTCCTTTTGAGCTAGGGTATATTTCCACGAAACGCGTTATAATTTAAGAATTTCTGGCGGGGTCACGTGACCTCCTCAAGTTGTATGTGCCTCCGCCTCTGGTTCTCCACATGCCGTCGAGTTGCCTATTAAAGAGTGAACTGTTGGAGTGGAGGAGAACGGCTGTGGAGACTGGAGATGGAGCGAACAGTTTCGATTAGGGTTATTTCGTTGGAGATGAAAATTGTTAGTGTTATTTTGGGAGGGATACGAAAATGGTTCAGTCTTTTTGGGAGGGAAACGAAACCGATTAAGTGGTTTTTTGGAGGGGAGACGAAAATTTTGGAGCCAAGAGCGTTACGCGGCATGGTACAAAATAAAATGAGTTAAAAAAACAAATAACCAAGCGTAAACAATAACGCTTTAGAATAACGCGTTATTAAATGGCGTTATTAATAACATTTGTTGTAGTGATAGTAGATTAGGACATATTAATATTAGAAGTACAGATAATATGATTTCATTAAACATGATCCCTAAATATGATAGTAAATCTGATGACAAATGTAGGATATGCTCTCTAACCAAAATAACTAGAAAACCATTTCCATTGAAATTTGTTAGTACTACTAGTCTGTTACAATTAATTCATAGTGATGTTTGTGATATACAAAGTACTCCTACTAGAGGAGGAAAGAAGTATTTATCACATTTATAGATGACTATTCAAAGTATTGTTATGTTTATTAAATGCATACTAAGGATGAAGTATTAAATCCATTTATGACCTATAAGACTAAAGTAGAAAACCAATGTGATGTTAAAATTAAGACCCTTAGATCTAATAGGGGAGGTGAATATCATTTCCCTACATTATGTGAATCTGTAGAAATTTACATGAGATATCTATAGCTTATACTCCATAATAAAATAGAGCAGTAGAACGTAAAATTAGAACCCTTACTAAAATGGTTAATGCTATGTTATGTAATTCTGGTCTTAATACTAGCTTCTGGGGTGAGGCATTATTTACCGCCTCTTGCATCTTAAATAGAATACCACGTAAGAATACCAAAGTCACACTTATGAACTTTGAAAGAAATGCAAACAAAATCTTGATTATTACCAAGTTTGGGGTTGCATAGCTATTTGTTCGATTAACTGAACAAAAAAAAAGGAAATTAAGGCAAAAGGGCATTGAGTGTATTTTCTTAGCATATGCTCAACACAACAAGGGTTATAGGTTTCTAGTAATAGAACCTAATAATTCAATTGAGGTAGACACAGTAATAGAATCTAAAGATGTGGTGTTCTATGAAAATAGATTCACATCTATTTCATCTAATCCATCTATTGGAGAAATGGTAGAAGTTAATACACTTATTCGTGAAATGGTGGAGGCCACTGAGACTATTCTCGAACTAGAGAACACTCAAGAAAATAACAATGAAACTCTTAGGAGAAGTAAAAGAATAAGGATTGAAAAGTCATTCGGACCAGGTTTTATCACTTATTTGGTTGAAGGATCAAGAGATGGTATGAGACATCAAGTCATGTTTTCTACAACCATAGATTATGATCCTTTAACATATACTGAGCCCTTAAAGTCTTAGGATTCGGCCGTTTGGCAAGAAGTCATAAATGATGAAATGGATTCTATTATGGAAAATCAAACATGAAAACTAGTAGGCTTACCTCCTGGTTCTAAACCAATAAGATGCAAGTGGATATTTAAAAAGAAATTAAGAGCAGATGGTACAGTAGAAAAATTTAAGGCTAGATTAATTGCTAAGGGATATAGCCAAAAGGAAGGAATATATTATTTTGATACCTATGCACCTATAGCTAGAATTTCAACAATTAGGATATTAATTGCATTAGCATCTATTTATAATTTTGAAATTCATCAAATGGACATCAGGACTGTATTCTTAAATAGAGAACTCGATGAAGAGATATATCTGTCTCAACTAGAAGGTTTTGTGATGGCTGAATAAGAATGTAAAGTATGTAAGCTTATTAAATCACTTTACGGTCTTAAACATGCACCAAAACAATGGCATGAGAAATTTTACAAAACCATTGTATCAAATGGTTTTAGGATTTGCGAATCAGACAAATGTGTCTATATCAAATTTTGTGCTTGTAAAGGTGTAATTATATGCCTTTATGTTGATGATATGTTAATATTTGGGACTGATACCTCGAGTATTGAAGAAACAAAAAAATTCTATCTTTATGTTTAAACATGAAACATAAGGGGGAAGCTGAAGTGATTCTAGGAATAAGATTCATAAAAACAGCAGAAGTATTGGTTATTACCCGGTCTCATTACATAGAGAAGATTCTAAAAAGGTTTAATCAATTTGATTGCAAACCGGTAAGCACCCCATTTAATCCAAATATGCAACTATATTCTAATACTGGTAGATCAATAGATCAAATAGAATACGGTAAAGTTATTGGTAGTCTAATGTATGCCATGACATGCACAAGACCTGATATTGCCAACGCTGTACAAAGAATTTTAAAATATTTAAAAGGAACCATGGACTATGGTATATTGTATAGTAGGTATTCAAGTGTAATAGAAGGATACACGGATGCCAGTTGCAACACTGGAAGAGAGGATAACAATAAATCAACCAGTGGGTGGTTATTCACTCTTGGTAGGGAAGCGATATCGGCCTTAAAGAAATAGACATGTATTACAAATTCTACTATGGCTACTGAATACATAGCATGGCTTCTTGTAGTAAAAAAGCAAAATGGCTAAGAAATTTGCTGTTAGAAATTACTATATAGCCAAAACCAATGCTTCCGGTATCTGCATTGTGATAGTCAAGCAATACTATCAAGAGCATATAGCTAGGTATATAATGTCAAATCTAGGCATATTGGCCTAAGGCATACTGTAGTGAGGAAAATGCTCACTGATGGGGTAAATACCATAGATTTCATGAGATCTAGCCAAAACTTGGATGATCTTTTTACAAAAAGACTTGCAAGAGATTTGGTGTTGAAAACATCAAAAGAAATGGGTTTAAAGCCAACATAAAAACCATATATGATGGAAACTCAACTTAACATAATGAAATTCATTATCGTGAGTTCAATGAGCAGAAGTACATTATACGATATGATTTGAAGCACTATAATATTAGTCTGAACAAAAATATTATATCCATTCCAAGACTAGTATTTGGTACGTATAATGATATGGTGGAGGTTGTACTACTTAGTACTTAATAGGTTTGTGACAGAAGTACTATTGAAGTGTATAGTTATAGGGCACTTGTAAATAGACCTACCTATATGAATGCACGAAGGTGGTGCCTCCTTCTGTGAGACTATGACTTAAATTTCTAAGGGCATTTCATGAAGCCAAGATATAGACACAAGGCCAATCCATGTATCGGCTCATGAACTATCCGAAGAAAAGAAAACGAGTGTGAAACACATCCGGTACGTCGCATAGGATTGTTGGTTCAATGCTTAGTCAACCATTCCATCCTGGCGTGCTCTGATAGGTTATCACTATATATAGATTCAAGTCGACAAAATAGATATACTTATGCATAAGTTTTCCTGCAACATATGACAAGAGAAATTTTATTAAAAATTTGATGGATGCTTGTTAGTGAATTTTTTTTATAAAATATTTTGTGTGAGTTATTTTGTTTTTAAATAAGAAGAGAAAGAGAAGAGGAAGTGAGATTGGGAACAACCCCACATTATAGAATTATAGGAATTATATTTGTTTAAATATATATTCCTCAAGGAAAGGTTGGGCCCTTTGGCATTCAAATGTTTGATCTATTGTGAGGAGGGAAGTCATGCATAACCACCACACATGCACGCGTCACCACTGTTCGTCCAACCAGATCGGTTTTGGTCCAAATTGTATTTTTGTATAGAAATATTTTAGTTAAAACAGATCAGATTTGAACCTGTTAACGAAGCCTAGAATTTGAATTTGAGTGGACATAAATGGTGGAAAACACGACTATTAAAATGGCGGGATGTGACTTTTGAATTCAAATGAAAGTCAGCGTCATTTGGCAGAAGACACGACTGCTACAAATGAAAAGGCACATCTTCGCGACTATAAACAGAAACATCCAAAAACTATTTCAGTTGAATCTTCTTCTCCCTGAAATTTACAACGCCTAACGACTGTTTCAGAACCACTTCTTCATCCTGAAACAGAAATGCCTAAAATGCATTGCAAATCCAAAATTTTCTCATTCTCTTCTCCTCCCTTATTTCTTTCAATACATATTCGAGTTCATGATACTGCATATTACAAATTCGACACTCTTGTCACTGCAGTAAATTCAGAAGATAGTTTGAATCAATTTCGATAGTGCTATCGCAATCGATTAAAGAGAATAATCATCTCAGTTCTGTTGTATCTTGAGAGACGATTTACCTTAACTCACAACACCCATTTGTTTGTTTAAACGAGTGGCGATGGCAAATAATGTTTTAAGAAAAGCGTCATTGACGTGCCTTTAAGGATCTTTCTTACTTTGCAGATTACAACCATTGTCTTTGTCAGATCGAAGAATTCCGACAACACTAAGGTTGAAGTTTTGGACAAAATTGATCTTATCGATCAATATGGAAGAACAAAAGGAATTCATGATCGCTTTGGACATCACCTTTGTACCACAATTGATAAATATACAGAATGTTTGATGTATTTAACAAACTGTAAGTGTAAAGCTTATAAATTTGAGAACTAAAGTTTCGATGTGAGGTATTGAACTTTGAGAAATATTGTTATAGAATACTTTTCAATTCTAATGGAAACTGAACTAACAAAACCAAGTATTAAACCCATTAATAGAATCAAGCCATATATTACGCATTTTTTATATGCTGATGATTTGCTTTTGTTTTTAAATGCAGACTTACAAAGTGCGAAGGCCATTGTTAAATTTTCTGAGAAATTAAAAGATCATGCTGGTTTAAAGGTTAATGGTTATAAAAGAAAATTTATTGTTCAAGGAAAGTGGAGATTGTAAATATTTTAAAATTTAGGGAAGGAAGTCTACCAGTAAAATACTTAGGATTGCCTCTTAGTGTCAATCAAATAAATGACAGAGACTGCACAAGATTATTTGACTTAATATAGAATATATTTGAAGGGTGGGCTAGTAAACTGTTGTCATTAGCTGGTAGACTCGAGTTAACTCACACTGTCATTATTGCAATCGTTATGTACTGGATTCAACCTCACAATATTCTAGAAAAAGCAATTCACAAGATATAAAAAATGTGTGCAAACTTTATTTGGAAAGGAAAGCATCATAAAATTGCATGGGAAAAGGTTTGTAAATCAAGGAAAACAAGGGGTCTGGGTTTAAGAAACACAAATGAGTTGAGAAAAGTTTGTAAACTCAAATTATTTTGGAAGTTTGTGAATGAGAATTTATTATGGGCAAAATGGATGAAAGTGAAATACCTCAAAAACAAGAAATTTTTGGACTGCAAGTATTGAAAATCATTATTCTTTTTCATGAAAATATTCTCAGTTGCAGAGAAATTGGTATCAAACTATTGGAAATAAAATTCAAAGATGGAAAACAAATTAGTTTGTGGTTTGATCCATGGATACATGGTAGAACATTAGTGAGTCTTGTAGGATGGAACAGCTTATATATGTTTGGAGGAGCTTCTGAAAAAGTAAATACAATAATTCAAAACAACAGTTGGAATACGTTTGAGCATCCTGCTACATCAATTTTTAATGCAGCTATTGAGCAAATCATTATTGACCCAAATCTTCAAAAGGATACATGAGAATGGAAGCTTTCTTCAAAAGGTGTTTTCTCATTCAAAAAATTTTAGTAGTTTATAAAAGGATATGAAATAGAAGTAAATTGGCACAATGTTATATGGAATAAATCAAATTGTCCAAAAATGTACCATTGTGCCTATTTTGCCATTATAAATAGATTACCAACAAAAGACAAATGTCTGAAATGGAACAAAAAAGGAGAAACAATATGTCTTCTTTGTAAAAATGAAACAGAGAATATTAATCATATGTTTTTTTGATTGTGTATATTCAAAACATATTTGGTATATTGCCAAAACAAAGCTCAAGATAAATCAAAAGCAGACAGTGCAAAATATCAGGGAAAGCATCAAGTACATTCAACAAAACTTCAAGGCAAAATCAAAAGAATTCAGAAAAGCAAGCACAATGCTAACAACAACTATCTTTCATATTTCGAAAGAGAGAAATCAAAGGCTTCTGTGATGGCCCGGAACTCGGCCTTCGAAAATCGACACCTGTACTTCACTTGTACTCAAATGCCACATATTCAAACGCCGAATCTGGTTCACCAGAGCTTATAACACCATTAAGTATAACAACACAGCGGAATAAAGAAATGAATGATATCATATACAACTCCAATGAATACAATATCCAGAATGATATACAAACAATGATATCAATATGATACAAGAATATCAGAGATAAATAATGATACAGCGGAAATAACAACAATGGAAGAGATCACTCCAAATGATCTGCAAAGGAGAATGACTCCAACAACTCCAATATCAAGCTCGATCCCCCATCATGTTGCACTAAGCTAAGCAAGAATAGCTTATGAACTTCGATGAAGTGAACTAGCTCCAGATAATCCACTAAACCTGAATATCTGAGAAACCCAACTCTAGACTGCCCGTGTGGAAAATTATGGGCACCCAGAGTTTAGGAAAGGAACAATAAACTCCGAGTCAGTCATGGGACTGGTATGAGTAAACAAAAACAGTTTATCTTTAAACAAACAACAAATTTATTTTAAACATTGAAATCCACAATGCTTTTGGAAAATGAAACTACCATAAGGCCTCCCGGCACACACATAATGCAATCGCACACATAGGGGAGATTTCTCCTTATGATAGTCAAACATGCTTACTACGCAATGAAAACTCTTTTGATATTATTACTAGTGCATAGTGCAGAAAATCCTTTCGAAAATACAATATTAATCTTAGCCAGCATAGGTACCATTATATTATGCCTGCTATAGCTGCCGTCTGAGGAGACATGTTATACAACTGCAATCATAAAGGGCTCGTATTGTTTCTTTGGAATTTCCAACAAATGGTCAGGCTAAGGAACTTCCTATGCCACATGGGAACGCCTCTGGCGGGACGCCCCGAGAACCACCTGGCTCTCTGCCAACACAAGGCCGGTTACCCCCTTCTCGGGTAGTAAACCTGAGATATGCCACCCCCGGTCCTTTGGGACCTTTATCCGAGCCCTCGGTCACACAGCAACAATCACACAGAGTAAATGAGATTGGAGCAACCACACAGGTAAATATCTAGGCTCCATACCATGATACCACCTTTTTCCAGAAGGAATGGTCATACCCTAGGAGAGCTACCCCTGAAACCTTGCCGCATATTTCCTGTTTCGACCATTTCCGGTCTGTGAGGTTTGATGAGGTCTCGTCCACAAAGCTACACTTTTTCACAAATCCATGCTTTGATCAACAAATGATCAACAAGTGATCAGCAACACACAGCAACACTTAACATGCCACATTACCAAATTGGGAATGTATCACTAGTAACCATCAACTACATAACCTCTGAGCTCGTACGTCTCAGAGAAGGGTGTTAAGCTAAGAGAATAAATCTCCGCCACTAAACAGAAATGTATTTGATAGAAACCAACTTTACATCTCAAAGTGTAATGTCAGACTTGCAATCATACAAGTCTGTTCTGGGTTCAAACAGAACCGAAGGCATTTCCAAAGAAGCCCTTGCAATCCGGGTATTCACGATCCCGATTGGATTTCCCATCACTTAGGGAATCTCTATACCGGAGCCACTCGGTGCAGAGACAATCGATAGGTTATCCTATCATTCTCGCAAACATCCGGTCTTCAACACCGGTCTTCAAATGCTATCCATATATGACGTATCACTATTCGGAATGGGTTATATGACATAAAGTCCTCTCCCGACTAAATCGAATAGTGAACGCAATATTTGAAAACATATGGATATTGGGATTTCAGTTAAGTCACAACTTATTATCCAAAACTTTTCTTTCGAATGGTTTAAACAAATCACCATTTTAATCTTTTACAAAAAGATTCATCTCACAAAGTTCACCTAGTTTCATAAAGATCTATTCATAGATTTCCAAATCGATTTCCATTTCAATTGGATTAACTCGTCCAATCTTAAAACAAAGATTTAATTGATAGCTTTCAAAACACGTTTCCAAAGATTTATTCGTAACTTGGAAAACTATTTCCAATTCAAACTTGAAATTCCTTTAATTAAATTGGAATTTCATTTCTTATATGAAAGCTTTTATTATCTGAAAACAAATAGTTTTCATTTCGGAAAATCCGATTACATTTGCTCAAGTTAAAGCCTTTCAAGTATAACTTGGGTTAAATTCAATTTCTCAAAATAATACATTTAAAATGGTTTAAATTCATATAAACACATTCATAACATCTTAACCATAATTTCCAAACATGGAATTCAATTCCAAATTTTGAATTCAAATTCAAATTCAAATTTAATTATTTAAATTGGAAAACTTTACCAAGTTATTCAAAATAACTTTCCACTTAAAAACTCCTTTTCAAAAGCTTTAACATTTAACCCAAATCCATTTCCAAAATCAATTGAAATTAAAATTTCAATTTCAAAAACATTAAATTTAAATCATCTGTGACTTAACCGATTTCCACGTGAAATCCATATTTGTGTGTGTATGGTGTAGTCCAGGAGTTTAACACACAATAGTGCAACATCATCATCAATTAGCACAGATTCAAATACAACAATATATTTAATAAGCGGTATAAACTATAACGCTTATCTTTCATATACAGATCCACATATATATGTATAAATGTATCACAAATAAATGAATGAATTATACACAACTCAATCCACAGAACAAAGTATCACAGATCAGATAGAACAATCAATTCAAGGCATCTCATACAATACAATCATTCATAAGTAAGGTCAAGCATTCAATAATCATTTATAAGTAGAATTAATTAATTGTTTAATCCTAATTAATTCAATTTATTTTCAGTTAAATCAATTACTTATGAATTTATTATCAAATTCTGATAAATTAATTACAAGTCCTTTGATATGAATTAATTAATCAATTAGCTTAATTAATTAAATTCTTCTTAATTGATCATAGTTAATCTCATTTATAAATTAATCCTTAATTAATCTTTATTTGATTAATTATCCTTAATAAGTAATTATCCTTAATTACTTAATTAACTCTAACCATAAATTAATTTCTTTTAATTAAATAATTATCTCTAATCATTTTCATTAGTTAATTAATCTTTAACTTAAACTAATTAATCTCACATTAATTACCTAAATTAATTCATCACATGATCCTTGAATTAATTATTGATTTATCACTTGATTAATCAACTTTGATTATTAATTAAAATTTAATTAATAATCCTTAATTACCAATAAATCTTTAAACCCTCATCACTTCATCAAATGATTACCTTTAATTAATTAAACTTAATTAATTAAAATTAACCACATTTACTTAATTAATTTCACTGAGTAATTAATTTTCTTTTAAATTACTTCATTAAGAAATTATTAATAATCTTCTTAACATTAAGTAATTGACCTTTTAATTACTTATTGCTTAATTATTTCTTAATTGATTAACCTTGATTAATCAATTTTTTTTAAGTAATTAATTACCCTTAATTAACCTTAAGATAAACCTTTTATCTTTATTGTTACTTAGCTATCATTAACATATAAATTTAAACCATTCTACTTGAATTATCTACTTAATTACATTTAAAATTAAGTTTAAAATAACTTAAGAATTTAACTTAATAAATTTAAGTTAAACGAATCATATAACTTTCTTAAATCAATTATTTAAAACATTTATTATATAACGAAATATGTTTAAGAAATAGTTCAAACTAGATTCATTTATAATTCTAAAACTTGCTTTCATTTCAATCTTAAACTACTAAAATATTTCCTTCGGGTTCAACCTGGTCTGCACTCAAGTCACACCCGAGAAAATCACCCTTCCTTCTTTTTTTTATTTACTTAGTTTTAGTTTTAAGTTAAAACTTGTTATACCAGGAAACCACTCACGAGCTACACAAGATTAAACCCGGGCCACAACTTCCCTTCCTCGAGTATTCCTTCGAGTCACACACTACCAAAACCACTGACACGCTTTGACACGCGTACCCATGTACGCCTGAGCTTCGCTTTTCTGACCACCGCCGTTACCTCCAGCACGTCGACGTTCACCTACACTGTAACAACCCTGTATTTTACAAATATTTTTAAATTGATTTTTCCAGGTTCAAAAGCTTTATTTATGAAAAAGAATAAATTTTTTTATTTTAAATATAAACTTTGATTTTGATATGGGTTAGCATTCCAAATATGACTAAATTTAATATTTCCAGAAAGAGTGAATTTTGGTTAAAATAGTCAAACTTTGACTTTTAAATTTAAATTTTAAATATTTGAAATTATAAATTTTATCTTTTATTATGAAAATAAATTTAATAACATGAATATTGCTTTTCGTTTCGTAGAAAACGGAGTTAAAATGTAAAAGTTATGTACATTTCAATTTTTAGTATAATTTGTTTTATTGTGCAATTTTGCCTATTTTAAATTTTATAAATCATATTTTCTTTCTTATATTTTATTTTAATATGCGTCAATATGTTTATTTATGTATATTTCCATCTCTAAATATTTTAAAAATAATAATAGAATTTTTCCAAATTTTACTATGATGATTTCCTATTTTTAAAGGCTGTTTTCCTATTTTCTGCTATTTTCTTCATTAGAAATTATATGTAAATTAAATTTTAAATGTTTATTTTGTGAATATATTTTTATTTTATGTTATTATTTATGTTTAAAAATATATTACAAGCTCATATGAATTTTTAAAAAATTTATTCTATTCAATTCCAAATTTTCTAGACTAGTTTACTATTTTAGCTATTTTCTTAATTTAACTTTATATAATTGATAAATATTTATATAAATTATTATATTTTGATAAAATTTCGAAATTTTATCTGGGATTTTTTTTTTCCAGAAATATAAAGTTATAAAAAGGAATTAAAGATATATGAAGAGTTTGATACCTTTTGTGTGCTTAGTCCTTTTGAATTCTACCGTTTCTTTTTCAATCAATACATCTTTTATTCTATTTTGCTCTAACTATTCCTCATTATTTTTTTCCAGCCGACTTCCTCCTGTTATTCACGAATTTTCAAAGCTCCAAAACCCTAAAAAAAATCATGGCCTCCATCTTGCAAAAAAATTTGGTAATCTCCCTCTTTTCTTTCTACTTTTTTCTTACTTTTCTATGCAATTTTGCCTTGATCTCTTCACATGTTTGCTTAGCCTAGCCTCTACCACCTTCATCCCCATCATCACCTCCTCCATCTACTACAGCAAACACTCCCTTCCCTCTAACTAAGACAGGCCATGACCTTCCACTTGAAGCCATCACCACAAAACTCCACAAAACATTGCCTAGACCACACATATCATCACCTACCCTCCATATCTTGCTTTGGCCACCCCCTTAGCCACCACCACCACTTGCTACATGACCTTTGGCGGCTATTGCACCATCACCCTCCACTTTCCAGACCTGTACCATGCAAGGGCCGAGCCCCACTTGCCTTTGGATGAGCCAAAAATGCATAAAAACTCCACTTATTTTGCCTTGACCCTTTGTCTTATTCATATGTAACTCCTACCATCATCATCTCCTTGTTGCCATGCTATTTTGATGCCATAAACTGATATTATGTCCAGCTATGGCTGAGCAAAAGATCCCCTTGGTCAAGCTCTTGAATGGTTAAAGAAAGGTCGAATCACTTTGCCCTTTGTTGCTTTTTATTTCAAGTCATTTCGATATTGTTTTGTGTTACATATTTATGTATACATTGTCTTGTTTTGTTTATATGTATACAAGGCAATTATATTTGGCTCTCCACTTTCAAATCATATTCATGTTGTCGTGCCTTCAAAGATTCTGTGTTGTGTGTTTGGTCTTCATCTCCACCTTAAACAAGTGAGTTATTCTCACCAGACAATATGTACCTATATAACTAGTAAATTGACACCCTGTGAATCTGTAGAAATATATTATCATGTTATATATGCCTATATTATTATCATATGATGTCCACACCTGTTATATCATATGATACTGTTATTTAATGTTATTCTGTTTATTTATATCAGTTTATCACACTGCAAGTTCCCTGTAGTTTAGAAATCACTATGGGTTGAAATGATACATACCCGAACGGACTTTAGAATAGGGAAAAATCGTTATGGGCTGAAATGATAGGCATGAATGGTTTTTTTTATTTAATTTATTTTAACTTGGGATTGCGGGTTTGAAATGATAGAACCCGGATTTTTCTTTTTAAACTGCGGATTGAAATGATACATATCCGTATCACTTGACCTAGGCTAGAAAACTATATACAGGCCCGTGGTTATTTTATAAAGTGTTTTGGATATTTTTAAGTATTTTAAAAATATAAATTTATGAAATTTGATTTAAACAGATTTTTGATATATTTTGAATTAAAGAAATTATGATTTTTCTATGTGTTAAAAAACGTAATTAATGAATGGTTTAACTGGATTTTTGAAATATAACTTAAGTTGGAAATTTGGAATTTTGGTTAAAAATGATATTTAAGTTATATAAATAAAATGGATATTAAATAATATTTGGAAATGGTAAATATGATAATTTGATTAAATTTGAATTTAAGTGATTTATTAAAGTATTATTGATTTTTCTATGAATTTAAGTGGTTAAATAAATGAATGTTAAAAGTGATCTTTTAAGATATAACTTGACTAGGAAATGTGAAATTTGGTTTTAATTAAAGGTTTAAGTTAATTAAATAAAATTGGAAATTCAGTTAAATTGTGAAATGGTAATTTAAATTTGAAGGGTTAAGTTTATTAGTTGAAAAGTGAAGAATTGGACACTTTTACACTTAAATTTATTAAGTAAATTGTTGAAATTGGATTTGATTATAAGAAATTTATTATGAAAAGATACATGTTAAATAATGTGACGACCGCCCATGACCCCTGCACCGAATCTAAAGATAGAGCGCTGTAAAGTGTGCCAGGCGACCATGGACGATTGTCAAGGTAAGATTAAAACGATAGAATCTATCGTATTACTCACAGCGCATGGACAAAATACAATAGAACATATGTATAGTGAAGCTTTACAGAACAAAATGACATCATATAAAACTCCATAATAGTTGAATACAAGCATCCACATAGTCAATACATCAAGCCTCACTACATATCTCTCAGAGAATACAAAACAGCGGAATATCCAGTACATATAATAAAAAAAGATACTATGCAACCCTCAAGCTCGTCTTCGATATCAGCATCGTGAGAAGAGAACAACACCTTTCACCTGCTACCTAGTCTGCCCGTCCCAAAATGGACGAACAGCCCAAGGTAATAAGAATTAAAACATAAAGCCTTGAGTCAGACAACAGTCTTAGTGAGCAGTAAATTAACTAACAACATACCAAAAGAGCATAAAGGAAAAGGAATAGGAATACAACCCTCCCACTCCAACCTCATTCTACAGTGATAGCCCCCAGACACACACTAAGCAGAAGCAAACATAGCAGAGCATACAATTTAAAGTAAAGCTACTATCACTCGAGTCAAGGGCGATGTTTTCCAAGTACCAAGGCCTAAATCAGATAAGCACCCAGAAAATACCGCTCTTGAGTCCGAATGACGATACAACCAAACATCCATGACTCTGGCTATCACGTTATCATTGCTTCGATATCACCGTTAATTGAATGACCGGCACATTCTTTCAGCCGTCCGTCAAGGGCTAATGGAAACCCCGGTTCTAGACATAACTCCCGCACGTCGTCGCAGCCCGTGCCTAGGACTATCGAATCTGCCCAGAGTACTCGACCATCAACAGTTAGTCGTTGGGACTATCGAATCTGCCCAAACGTACTATTGCTTAGAGCATGCTAGAACCTTCAACAACGATGCTATCCAAACCTCCTAGTCATCCTCCTCGACGACTATTCTCATATCCATTCATTATCCTCAACTCGAATCATATCACCGAGTTACCAACATGCTTGGAATGATCCCGTCTGGATTAGACCAAGTCTTCATCACATGATGACTCGCTTCATTACATCCTCGCAAAGCCTCATCTCAACATCACATCATCGAATCTATGCATAAGAGCTTCATCATCCCGCTACATATGCCACGAGCAGCTTTCCCAATTCAAGAGCCTTTCCCTTAGCTTTTGAATCGTCTTCGGTCTAAATCTAATCATCAATCATCTAGTTCATAACAATCAATCAAATCAAACATCAATCCAAACAATCAAGCATTCAAATATGATCTAAGTAGACAATTATAACAAAAATGGCATTTTCGTAATTAAAGAGTTGAAAGTCCAATAAGCATGAAAACATGGATTATACCTCTACAAACTTGATGAATGAACTTGCATAGGTTAACATATGATAAAATGGATGTAACATCATCATGAACAATGGATCTATAAGGATCTACACTTTGGATGAAGAAAATGCATGGAAATCCCTATTTTAACACCAAATCGAGCCAACAATCCGATATACTCCTTTGGATCCGTGTGAGAGATAATCACCACTCACCAAATCACCTAAACAAACCCAAATCAACACGCTTCAGATCTGGACAGCGAAGGATCAAGCTTGATCTATCACGAATCCGCTTCAAACGAAGAAATCTCTCTTGAAAAGATGAAGATCTTCAATCTAAGCTCTTGAATCTTAAATCTTGATCTTCGATTTGGATGGATGGAAGCACTAGATTAGAGTGGAGAAAAGAAGTGAAGAAGTGTAGTTGTCGAGCTCTCAAAATGGCAGCACTTCGTCGCTTCAAAATCCGGATCCCAAAAATGAAGAGAAGCTCTCCTATTTATAGCTGAAATCCCTATCTCGTCTGCCTCCATGAGTCGTTTACGACTCACGACTCAAAGCCCTACGACTTAACTTCTGCCTATGACTCACGACAAAACAGCTATCTCCTAAGTCGTCTCCGACTTATAGCATGCGCCTACGACTCACCAGACCCCCTGTCTACGACTTAAATGCGCACGCCTTACTTGGTTAGACGACTCAACTACTAACTCGTATACGACTCATCACAAAGGCTACGACTCATCCACTTGCGCGAGTTATCACCTACGCGCGACTCAACAGCTTACGACTCATCCCTTAACTCGGTCACGACTTAACTGTTACAACTTAAGCCTTATCTCGCCCAGTCCTTAAGTCGCGCCTACCCCTTAAGTCGTTCAAACGACTTATCCTTACACCCTTAACTAGCCAAATCCCTGAGTCGCTCCTATCCCCTAAGTCGTATACGACTCACGACTTACACTAAGTCGTTCACGACTCAAGACTTAGCCATTTTCGCCTAAAATCTGAAATGGCTCAAAAACTCTAAAATTCCAAATCCTGTCGAACTTGTCGATCCGTTAAAAATACGGGTCGTTACATTCTCTCCCCCTTAGGAATTTCGCCCCCGAAATTCCAAACAAACAAAGCAATCAAAGACTATTCTGTACGCCTACCATCCATAACAATCAACAAACCATGCATCCAATTCTAGCTTAGCGTACAGAATTCTAAGACTTAGAACAAGTTACAATGTTGTTAGATGATACGACACCTTAGGGCCATAC
The DNA here is from genome assembly GCA_030737815.1 of Allium fistulosum. Lineage (NCBI taxonomy): Eukaryota > Viridiplantae > Streptophyta > Magnoliopsida > Asparagales > Amaryllidaceae > Allium > Allium fistulosum. The sequence continues at coordinate 964,388,245 of CM060902.1, read as the reverse complement.
CTTGAAGAGTTCAGGATGAGCTGCCTTCATCCTCTCTTCCACCTCCCACGTATAGTCGTTATCATCGTCACTCCATTGTATCTTGAGCAACTTAACTACCTTCCTCCTAAGCTGTTTCGTGTCGGTTTCAACAACACGAAGCGGCTTACGAGGTCTTCTATCGACTGGATCAACTTCGAAGTCTTCATAGCTATCAGCAGAAACCACTGTATTCGAGTCGTGCACATACTTCCGTAGATAGGATACATAAAAAACATTGTGCACACTCGACATCTTCTCCGGTAATTCCAATCTATAAGCGAGCTTTCCAATTCGCTCGATTATCAGAAATGGTCCAACAAATCTCGGAGTCAATTTTCCTTTCTTCCCGAATCGAATAACATTCTTCAGTGGAGAAATCTTCACAAAAACCATATCTCCTACGTTGAACTCCAAATCTTTTCGACGCTTATCGGCATAACTCTTTTGACGGTCTTGGGCTGCCTTCATTCGTTGCCGAATGATCTCTATACAATCCGAAGTCTGCCGAATCATCTCTGGTCCAAGTATCAGCTTTTCCCCAGTTTTCAGCCAACATGTCGGAGAGTTACATGGTCTTCCATACAATGCCTCATACGGTGCCATACCAATGCTTGACTGGTAACTGTTGTTGTACGCAAACTCCACCAAATGAAGGTGATCTTCCCATGATCCTCCGAAATCCAAAACACAAGCTCTGAGGAGATCTTCCAAAACTCGGTTGACTCTCTCGGTCTGACCATCTGTTTGAGGGTGATAAGCTGTACTCAAACACAACTCGGTTCCCAAAACTTCCTGGAAGCTCTTCCAAAATCCACTAGTGAACAATGGGTCTCGATCGCTCACTATACTCTTCAGAATACCATGGAAACGAACTATCCACTTAACATACAACTCAGCCAACTTTGATGCAGTCCTAGTCGATCGAACAGGAATGAATCGTGCACTCTTAGTCAGACGATCCACAATGACCCAATTCCCTTCATTTCCCGTTCTGGTTCTAGGCAATCCATCGATAAAATCCATCGACACTTGTTCCCACTTCCATGTAGGAACTTCTAATGGTTGAAGCAATCCACTTGGCTTCTTCTGTTCGGCTTTTACCAACTGGCAGTTCATACATTTGGAAATAAAATTTCCAACATCCTTCTTCATACCTTCCCAGTAGTAGGTTCTCTTCATATCCCGATACATCTTATTTCCACCTGGATGAATTGTCAACTTCGAGTGATGACTTTCCTTCAGAACTTCACTCCTCAATTCATCTATATCGGGAACAACTAGTCGTCCTTGCTTCCGAAGCCAACCCTCTCGATCGACCTCGAATCCTTTATCCTTTTCTGGATCCAATCCAGATTCCAATTCACGGATAATCTTGACAAGCTTATCATCTCGCTTTTGGCCCTCGCCAATCCTTTCCACAAGAGTGGGTCTTATCGATAAGTTTGCCAACATCTCAGGTTCCAATTCGCATCTAGGCCTGAAGTCAAATCCAGCTAAATACTCGAGACTCTTCCATTCTGAAAACATGGCTCCCAATCCTGCATGTCTTCGACTTAACGCATCTGCCACTGCGTTACCTTTTCCCGGAGTATAAGCTATACCAAAATCATATGATGCTAAAAACTCTAGCCAACGTTGCTGCCGAAGATTCAAATCCTTTTGGGAGAAAAGATACTTCAACGACTTGTGATCCGTAAACAACTCGAATCGAACTCCCAATAGATAATGCCTCCACATCTTCAGAGCAAATACAATCGCCGCTAATTCCAAATCATGAGTTGGGTAATTCCTTTCATGCGGCTTCAGTTGTCGACTGGCATACGCAACAACTTTATCTCTCTGCATCAGCACCGCTCCAAGTCCAGCACCACATGCGTCGGTGTAAACTACCATCTCATCATTCCCACTAGGAATAGTCAAAACAGGAGCACTCGTCAATCTCTCTTTCAGGATTCCGAAAGCTTGCTCACACTTAGCATCCCAACTGAACACTTGGTTCTTCTTCGTCAATCCTGTTAATGGTGCAGCTATCTTGGAGAAGTCTTTGATAAACCGTCGATAATATCCTGCTAATCCAAGAAAACTTCTCACATCAGATGCATTCTTAGGTCTAACCCAATCCTGGATTGCTGCCACCTTAGCGGGATCAACCGCTATTCCATTTCCAGAAATCACATGGCCTAAGAACCTCACCTCACTCTTCCAGAAGTGACACTTCGAAAACTTAGCCTTCAGCTGATGTTTCCGTAAGATCTCCAAAACAATACGCAAGTGTGTCTTGTGCTCTTCTTCCGTTCTGGAATAAATCAGAATATCATCCACGAACACAAGTACGAACTTGTTCAACTGATCTCTGAACACTCTATTCATAAGATCCACAAAATATGCTGGCGCGTTAGTCAATCCAAACGGCATTACCAGCCACTCAAAGAAACCGGATGGTGTCCTAAAAGCAGTCTTCGGCACACTATCCTTAGCCACTCTCAACTGGTGAAATCCCGTTGCCAAATCCATCTGAGAAAACACCTTAGCTTCGTGAAGCTGATCAAACAAGTCGTCTATCCTCGGCAATGGATACTTGTTCTTCTTAGTCACCTTATTCAGCTCACGATAATCCACACACAATCTCAACGACCCATCTGCCTTGGTTGCAAACACAACTGGTGCACCCCACTCGGACACACTACGCCGAATGAATCCTTTCTGTAAAAGGTCATCAACTTGCACCCTCAACTCCTGCTGTTCCCTAGGCGCCATCCGCCTAAGAGGCATCACAACAGGTCTGGCTCCTTCAACAAGATCTATACGAAACTCGATCTCTCTATGCGGCGGCAACCCTTTAACTTCGTCAAAGACATCCTCGAATCCATTTACGATTGGCACTAAAGACAGTCCATCCCGTGAAACAACTAGCGAATACATGAAGCTCATGAAGACGCCTTCCTCATGCTTACATCGTATCACAATCTTTCGCCCTTCCACATTCTCGACTGTCACCTCCAGCCTCTCACAATCAACCTTAGCCGCATAATTCCTAAGCCAGTCCATACCCAAGATAATTCCGAACCCCGCAAAGTTCAGAACAAAGCAATCACAAACAAAAGAGCAACCATGACTCGACACAACTAGACCACGACATAACATACACAAACAAGACGAACCCCCAACTGGATTAGTCACAACTAATGGCCTATCAACAATATCCGGTGCCAAACCTAACCGGCCTACGAGATCATTACAAACAAACGAATGCGACGCTCCAGTATCAAACAGAACTCTAACCGGAACACCACATAGGAAAAGAGTACCTTGAACAACCACACTCTTCCCCTTCTCTTCAGCAGTAGGAGCTTTTGAAGACGACGGAACAGCTCCCAAAGCATAAGCTTGCACAATCTGCTTGTCCTTCCTCGGTTCTGGACAATTCTTCCTGATGTGCCCTGGCTTGTCACAGTTGTGACACTTCATTGGCACCTTCGGATTCTTACAATCCTTAGAGAAATGGCCCTTCTGCTGACAATTGTAGCAAGTCACCTCGCCTTTCGGCTTCTTCTGGCCATCCTTACCCTTCTGCTGCTGCTTCCTCTTCTGGTTTCCACCCTGCTGTGGTTTAGACTCTCCCTTGGTCACAGCAACAACAGATCCTTCCTTAGGAAACAGACTCTCATGCCTAAGAGCTTTCTCCACAAGCTTCTCAAATGAATCGTCCAAATGATCCACCAACTGTCTCCCAAGATAACTATCCAAGCCTGTCACAAACTTCTCATTCTTCTGATAAGCAGATTCAATATATGACCGAGCATACTTGGACAAAGCTTCAAACTCAGAAACATACTCAAGAACAGATCTTCCACCTTGCTTGAGCTCCACAAACCTCTTGAACAGAACAGACTTCTGAGCTGTAGAAATGAACTTAGCTTCAAACCTAGCTTGGAATTGCTCCCAAGTAATCTCCTCCTCTGCAGTATTGATGGTGATAGAGTTCCACCAATCAGAGGCTCTCCCTTGAAGCTGCCTTGATGCCAACTTCCTCTTAGTTGCATCATCAATTCCCAAATCACCAAAAATCCTTCTACAAGCATCTATCCACCTCTGGACCTCGATAGTTGATTCTGTTCCCAAGAAAACCTTTCCTCCAAGAGCAGTGTAGTCTTTACACAACTTAGCAAAATCCACCGGTTTTGGAGTTTGAACTTGAACTCCAACATCAACTGCCGCTCCCGGAACTGGTATCCTCCTCATGATCGAAGTCATCATAGCTTCGAACATGGCTGCATAATCAGCAGTCTCTTCAGTAGCACAGCCTTCCCTAGCAGCTGGTCTCCCTCTTCGACTCATTCTCAATATCTATAAAAAGGAATGATTAGAACATCTAGAGAAACAACTGCATAAAGGACTCAAACTCTACTAAGCTACTATATTATATATAGTAATCATCCATCAAAATACAATTACGTCTCTCATACGTAGTTACGACGGCGAGCGTTGGGTAAAATCGATTAACCAATGCTCTGATACCAAATGTGACGACCGCCCATGACCCCTGCACCGAATCTAAAGATAGAGCGCTGTAAAGTGTGCCAGGCGACCATGGACGATTGTCAAGGTAAGATTAAAACGACAGAATCTATCGTATTACTCACAGCGCATGGACAAAATACAATAGAACATATGTATAGTGAAGCTTTACAGAACAAAATGACATCATATAAAACTCCATAATAGTTGAATACAAGCATCCACATAGTCAATACATCAAGCCTCACTACATATCTCTCAGAGAATACAAAACAGCGGAATATCCAGTACATATAATAAAAAAAGATACTATGCAACCCTCAAGCTCGTCTTCGATATCAGCATCGTGAGAAGAGAACAGCACCTGTCACCTGCTACCTAGTCTGCCCGTCCCAAAATGGACGAACAGCCCAAGGTAATAAGAATTAAAACATAAAGCCTTGAGTCAGACAACAGTCTTAGTGAGCAGTAAATTAACTAACAACATACCAAAAGAGCATAAAGGAAAAGGAATAGGAATACAACCCTCCCACTCCAACCTCATTCTACAGTGATAGCCCCCAGACACACACTAAGCAGAAGCAAACATAGCAGAGCATACAATTTAAAGTAAAGCTACTATCACTCGAGTCAAGGCGATGTTTTCCAAGTACCAAGGCCTAAATCAGATAAGCACCCAGAAAATACCGCTCTTGAGTCCGAATGACGATACAACCAAACATCCATGACTCTGGCTATCACTGTTATCATTGCTTCGATATCACCGTTAATTGAATGACCGGCACATTCTTTCAGCCGTCCGTCAAGGGCTAATGGAAACCCCGGTTCTAGACATAACTCCCGCACGTCGTCGCAGCCCGTGCCTAGGACTATCGAATCTGCCCAGAGTACTCGACCATCAACAGTTAGTCGTTGGGACTATCGAATCTGCCCAAACGTACTCTTGCTTAGAGCATGCTAGAACCTTCAACAACGATGCTATCCAAACCTCCTAGTCATCCTCCTCGACGACTATTCTCATATCCATTCATTATCCTCAACTCGAATCATATCACCGAGTTACCAACATGCTTGGAATGATCCCGTCTGGATTAGACCAAGTCTTCATCACATGATGACTCGCTTCATTACATCCTCGCAAAGCCTCATCTCAACATCACATCATCGAATCTATGCATAAGAGCTTCATCATCCCGCTACATATGCCACGAGCAACTTTCCCAATTCAAGAGCCTTTCCCTTAGCTTTTGAATCGTCTTCGGTCTAAATCTAATCATCAATCATCTAGTTCATAACAATCAATCAAATCAAACATCAATCCAAACAATCAAGCATTCAAATATGATCTAAGTAGACAATTATAACAAAAATGGCATTTTCGTAATTAAAGAGTTGGAAGTCCAATAAGCATGAAAACATGGACTATACCTCTACAAACTTGATGAATGAACTTGCATAGGTTAACATATGATAAAATGGATGTAACATCATCATGAACAATGGATCTATATGGATCTACACTTTGGATGAAGAAAATGCATGGAAATCCCTATTTTAACACCAAATCGAGCCAACAATCCGATATACTCCTTTGGATCCGTGTGAGAGATAATCACCACTCACCAAATCACCTAAACAAACCCAAATCAACACGCTTCAGATCTGGACAGCGAAGGATCAAGCTTGATCTATCACGAATCCGCTTCAAACGAAGAAATCTCTCTTGAAAAGATGAAGATCTTCAATCTAAGCTCTTGAATCTTAAATCTTGATCTTCGATTTGGATGGATGGAAGCACTAGATTAGAGTGGAGAAAAGAAGTGAAGAAGTGTAGTTGTTGAGCTCTCAAAATGGCAGCACTTCGTCGCTTCAAAATCCGGATCCCAAAAATGAAGAGAAGCTCTCCTATTTATAGCTGAAATCCCTATCTCGTCTGCCTCCATGAGTCGTTTACGACTCACGACTCAAAGCCCTACGACTTAACTTCTGCCTATGACTCACGACAAAACAGCTATCTCCTAAGTCGTCTCCGACTTATAGCATGCGCCTACGACTCACCAGACCCCCTGTCTACGACTTAAATGCGCACGCCTTACTTGGTTAGACGACTCAACTACTAACTCGTATACGACTCATCACAAAGGCTACGACTCATCCACTTGCGCGAGTTATCACCTACGCGCGACTCAACAGCTTACGACTCATCCCTTAACTCGGTCACGACTTAACTGTTACAACTTAAGCCTTATCTCGCCCAGTCCTTAAGTCGCGCCTACCCCTTAAGTCGTTCAAACGACTTATCCTTACACCCTTAACTAGCCAAATCCCTGAGTCGCTCCTATCCCCTAAGTCGTATACGACTCACGACTTACACTAAGTCGTTCACGACTCAAGACTTAGCCATTTTCGCCTAAAATCTGAAATGGCTCAAAAACTCTAAAATTCCAAATCCTGTCGAACTTGTCGATCCGTTAAAAATACGGGTCGTTACAAATAATATGTAAATGAACATTTTAAATGTTAAAATATGATTTTTAAAAATGTTTATGTGTTTTAAATTAAAGTTATTTAATTGCTGGAAATACACTAACACCTGAAATTAACTTTTAATAGCATTCAGAAATGCTATAGATTCTGTTTTGAACTAAAGTTGTGTAAAAAGGAGCTATTACAGCATTTCTGAAATGCTGTAGTTGCTGTAGTTGAACTTATAGGCTAATATTGAACTCAGGCCTATTATAGCATTCTCTGGAAATGCTATAATGGTCTGCAGTCTATGTTGAAATCAAATTTAACCCTTGTTTTGAAATCTGAACTACCGCAGCACTTCTAAAATGCTGTCTTTTCTGTTTTGAACTATAATTTAACTAAAAACTGAGTTTTAACAGCAGTTTTAAATGCTGTCTTTGCTGAATAAAAATGTTTTCAAGTATAACTTATAACAGCTTTTTCTAAATGCTGCGAAAGGCTGAAATTTTAATAATTATGGTTTTTGACTTAGTAAACGAACTCAGAATGGTTTGAAACTTTGGAAACTGAATACTTGAATTGAAAATATAATAATTACACTTTTAAAAGGTTTAAATGAATTATTTTGATTGGAATATAAACTATTTAAAGGTGATTTTAAATGATAGTAAATGAACGATATCTTTGAATTTAAAGGGTATTTAAAGTTGAATATTTGGATTTGTAAGGATATGATATTTTATTATATTAAAATGATTTGAAATGAAGTTTTGGAAAGATATGATATTTTGATATATTGAAATGATTTGAAATGAAGTTTTGAAATGATATGATATTTTAAATATAAGGAAATGGTTTGGAATTAATTTAATCTTTATTTTGATAAATATATGGTTTTGAAATGATATTTTATTTTGAAGTAAAGTATTGTTTTAAAAGTTATAACCATGGGTTATAATAACGATTGGTTGTTAAAGAGACCGGGATCGGATATGGACATACTCTCTGTCGATACCGAAAACCACTTTGACAACTGTGTACGCGGTGGAGTTTCCAGAATGAAGTAGGATGGTGGCGACGATCCTAAGGTATATACGTGGACCCAACTCCCGTGAGTTGGCATAAGGTGGCTAAAACAGGAGCGATTGACGGACCAAGGAGGTAGCACCTCTTATCGGACACACTTCTTCGATACCATTCTATTACTTGTGATTGATTTGGTGGCCACCCTTGATTGGGAGTGTTGTTCGAGGTGGGCGGTAGTGGCTGCTATGCGTCACCACTAGTCCGGATGCGTAATTGGTATATCTACCCTGGCATTGCCTAGTTGTGCCGTGTCACCTACCATATCGAGCTTTACTACGATTATGATTTTAAGATCCGACCGCGTTAAGGTTCTCCATCCCCTTAGCGCTATTTTCTATATGATTATACTTTACTAATTAGACATTATTATAATAGCGAATATTACTACATAGTAGATAGTTTAACGGATCCTTAAAGAATGGGCGATCCCAAGCATTCTTTAAGTTACTTGTACCTTATTACAGTTCACTTGAGTTGGTTTATATTATATAAGTATATATTGTCCTGACACGAGTGTTTTGTGTTTTGCTTTACGTTCGGGTCAGCCTGAGTTATTCACAGATTGGATTTCCACCTTCTGGAGATTTGAATCGCTGGAGATTATCTGCTAGTCTTGTTCTATCTACTTCAGTTGTTGCTCTGTTCAGCTTGTACTTGGTTATCTTATTGATACTTCTGTTGTACTCTATTTCCTCTATTGTATCTTATGTACTCTGATATATTTATATAGTAGCTTCATGAACTACCATCTCTTTTACTTCCGCCGCATTATTTTACTCTTTGTTTGTGATCTGTGATTATATTTATTTACTGTATATTCTGAGATTTGCCAAATTTTTATTTACAACGCGGTATTTTAAGCAATTCAATTCCGGCATGGGTGTCTACCTATATACTTATAATGGAAGCGAATGGTTGAAAATAACGGGTCGTTACAGACATTCAATCCCGATCATCAGATCATCGATTTCAACTTGAAATTGAAATTGAGCAACTCAAGCACACCTGGAACCATCGTCCTCCCACAGCTGATCACCAGAAATGCTGAGCTTCCGGCCTCGCCTTCGACAACCACCATGCTATCATCTCCCTAAGTTCTGTTGAACTCGATCATCCAGGGACACTGAGATGATCACATACTCTCACCTTGCCCAAAACTAGGGTTACAGACTAACCCGATCACCCACCGCCACTACAGCAACTTATACACCTATCTAACATTTTTCCCAAGGTCTCTGATCACTCCACTACTACCAGTGATGATCGCAACTCCCCAGACCACTGAGACCATCAGAAACCACTGAAAACTCATATTCAGTTCAAACCCGCAAAGCTCATTCAAGCTTAATCTAAAAATTATGATTTCATTCTTAAAAATCATGTTTAGGGTTAAGGATTCAGTTTATATTCCTGAATTGATGAATTAAGAAGTTTGAATTTTAACATAACTTAAAACTTGCACTGTTCTTTTAGTTTCCAGGACAATTCCACATTCATTTTAACCTAAATCAAATTTTAAACTTTAATTTATGATGAAACAAACAACTTTTGTTTATAGCCTAAGTTCTAACAGAGATCAGATAAGGAGATAATTAATTTTGATAAAAATCTAAGCTTGAAAACAAAGAACAGAGAGGTCACAGATAACAGGCATGCACACATATCTATACATCCATATGTATATACAGAAACTCACATATATATATATATATACACACAAACATACTTTCTTTCAGAAGTTAACATGCAAACAGATCCCTTATACTTAAGCTTTTAAAAAGAAGAAATGTTACTCACAGTTTTTAGAATGAACAGAGTCTGTTATTTGAAACTGACTTTGAATTTTGCTAGCTGAAGATCTTCTTCTTGATCCCTGGTTTGAGTTGTTTTGTTTTAATTGAAGTTGAATTTGTTTATGGTTTTTAAGATGTTGTTTACTCAGATCTTTTCTCAGCTTTTATGAACGAAATGAGGTGAAGATGTTTGATATATATAAAAGAAATATCACAGGGATATGTCTTTGTACAGGTAATTATTTCTTTTGTACTAGAAATGGTTTGTTAATATTTTGATCAGAGATTTTTCTCTTCATATGGTGGCTGAAATGAACTTGCATTAATTGCCATGTACAATCTTCATATTTACATATATGTCTCTATCTTCTTATTCAAACTTATAGATATGTATATATTTTCTTCTTGTTTTGTTTTATACACTTTCATATTTATTCTTTTTGCTTATACATGAAAATACTTTACTGTCTACTTGTACAGGTTCAAAGACATTTTTATTTCCTTTTGTTCAAACTTGACTATATTTATATGTTCTTCTTTCTCAAATCTATACTTACCTATATATATATTTGTTTAACTTGAATATAAAACATTGGCTTCTTTTGCAAGCTTATAGATATATATTTATTTGTTCCATACTTGAATATCATTTGCTGTTTTTCCTTTGCAAGTTCAAAGATGTTTTATAATTTTTTCTTGTTTTAAGTCTACATACTTAGTTTATTTTCAAGTTTACATACATATCTTTATACTTGTTTCTTCATATTTAAATGTATATCCTCTTATACAAGCCAATACTTTGAAATATGAGTGAAGTTCTATATTTAATTTGATGTTAGAATTTGTTTAATATGTTTTACTTTATACTTGAACATATTTTTATCTTTTATTTTGTCTTTGCTTTTTAATTCAAATGAATTCCTATAATTATTATGTTGTTATAATTTTTCTAATGTATTCATTTAACAATTTACATAGTTTATTAATATGTTATTTGGCTTTATATTTTATAATTTATCTTATATATATATTGCTATTTCAATTTCTAACTTAAATTTTATTTCTAACTTTTAATGCTTATTGTCTTGCATCTCTTCATATATATATATATATATATATATATATTTATATTTTATTTCTCTAACATAAACCATCAATTTTTATTTTGAAATTATTTATTTTCATACTTGTGTCAAATGTCTATAATTTTATATTTATTTTTAAACCATTTACTTAAACTTTAAATTCAAATCACATATATACAATATTTAAATTCATATGATTTAATATATATTCTATTTGAATTGGGGAAACTCACTTCAATTTACAATTAATTTTACAATTTTAATTCAAAAATTCAATTAATTATCAATTTAAATTTAATTAAAATCCGAGGTCGTTACAGCTTCATACACAAAAAGAAACATAAAGCATTCAACTATGGAAAACAATTGAAATGGAAAGTCGAATCCTTCTCAGCAAATATAAAAATCAATGCATATATTCGGACAATTCAAATCAATTTATCTGACGAATGGATAACTATGAAGAAATGATAGAAGCTTTCTTCCAGAGTGGGAAAATCAATGCTGATATTCTCGGTGGTAGAATTCTTCACCACAATGGAAATCACTGGATGAAGGAGCCAAGAGAACATTTTGGAACCAATCACAAGATCTAGGTGGGCACTTCTACGTACCATCAAACCATGATCAGCTCCTGTAAAGGAAAGGGAAGTAAACATAACTTTATTATCCATGAATCAAATAATAAGTTAAATGAGAATACTAACCAATTTCCCTTCTTACCCGATAGGGGCGGAAGCTACCTTTCACGCAGCCATAATGATTTCGAGGATAGTTCTCTGCAAATGGAAAAGTTTTAGCAACTTGACATCAATAATCGAAGAATCTACGATGATCTTTACAGAAGAAAAATTAACAACCAAATATATCACTTATCTGTTTGGGAAAAAAGCGAAGGCAGCAAGCTTTTAGAACAAGAGAAGCACACTACAATTGATCGAGATACTCCAGGGAACTCAGATCGATGCTTATCAAATTAGAGCAGCAAATTTAGAAAGCAAAAGGAGCCACCTTTGACCAAATCTGAAATTCAAGAGAAGCTTACTACAATCGATCGAGATACTCCAGAGAACTTAGATCGAAGCTTATCAGATCAAAGCAGCAAATTTTGAAAGCAAAAGAAGTCGCTTTTGACCAAATATGAAACTCGGTTTATTTGTAGAGAAACTTCAATTGATTCTCGAATCAACGAGAATAGAGATAGCAGAATGAAAGCTTCTTCCTGGAAACCTCCTTAAATTAATCGATTATACAAAGTAATCGATTAGTTCTCTAAATCGAGATTTGAGGGCTTGTTTGTTAGGGAAGACGAGAGTTGTAATGTTTGGCTAGGGTTTCTTAAGGGTTATTCGTTATGTTTTCTCGGGTAGGTTTATAATACCCTGCAACTATATGGGCTGTGGGCCTTTATTCTTTACTTATTCCTAGAAAAAAAGAAAAAACCGTGTCTGCTTAAAATTTTGTCAAGGCTGTTCTCGCTTTTATTTTTTCAGATATAAGGTGATTCACATAATCCTTTTCATTCAGTGCATTACACCAAGAAATTGTTATATGAAGAAAATAGTAGCAGATCCCTGTTTTTGATGTTGTTATAAGAAAAGTCCGTGTAGATATGAATATGTAAATTTAGTCCTTATTTTTTGAAAAATAGAAAACGCAAGGTGTTTTGCATTTTTCTGACAGAAAATGCAAGCTAACTTGCGACCTTTTGACTATGAATTTTTTTTTGAAAATTTTGAAACTTTTGAAATTTTTGAAAAGCGCAAGTTAACATGCGCTTTCTATCAAAAAAGCGCAAGCTAGTTTGCGCTTTTATTTTGAATCTTTTTTAAAATGTTTGAAATTTTTGAAAAATGCAAGTTAACTTGCGCTTTCCATCACTTTCTGATTTTGAATTTTGTTTTTAATTTTTAAAATTTTTGGAATTTTTGAAAAGCGCAAGTTAACCTGCACTTTTTATCAGGAAAGTGCAAACTACTTTGCGTCTTTTGATTTTGAATTTTTTTTTTTAAATTTTGAAATTTAAAAAAAAAATTAAATTTTTGAAAAGCGCAAGTTAACTTGCACTTTCTATAAGGAAAGCGCAAGATAGTTTGCGCTTTCTGATTAGAAAAAACAGGGGCTTAATTTACATATCCATTATCATAGGGACCTTTCTTACAACAACGTCAAAAATAGGGACCTTCGGTGCAAAGCCCCTTGTTATATTGTAAAATGTAAATGTTATAGGTTGTAATTTAAATATTTGGCTGGCAGCAAGATGTAAATTTCAAGTTATATAAATATACAGTAAAATTTTCAATTAAAAAAAATCCGTGTGCAACTTAATACTTTTGCTTTTTTGGCTGCATGTACAAAAAGGCTTCAGCGCTGAAAATGTTTAACCCGCTACAATACATCAGTTAAGAGCAGGATAACAGCTGCTACTTCCCCTCAAGACCAATTTTATACACACGCTGCAATTACTATATACTCTTCTTATGTTTTGTTCCCGAAATACTGCACAATTTAAAGCTTCTTAGCTCCTCTTGCTTGAACTTCAACTTTTTGACAGGCTTTGCTGCTACAGTTTAGAAGTTGCCAAACACCCACTTCTTTATCCTTGAACGTTGCTATTAATGATGAAACACCGTGGTTCTGCTTTGCAAATAAATAGCTTGATAGTTATTTATCCAAAAACACATATTACCGGATGCAATTCATATGCATGTGCAGGAGACTCTTTACCATCATGTGGATTTTCTATTGACTTTATTCATCAGTTGAAGTTAAACCAAGATCAAATACTCTGCAATATTGTTTCCATGGCATGATATTAAAATTTGATGGCATGAACAATAATATATACACTTCACTAGCAAGATTAGCCTACCTAAATGATACATGTTTAAGCAACTTATATATTAGGATGCAATTATCATACCAGTTTTCATAACAAAGCTTCTTTGGTCACAGTTATCATTAAAATAAATAACTATTGCAATGTTAAATAATTGTTTGGAAAATATCCGTGTGTACGCGCACGCCCACATATAGCACGTTTCGTCCTAGTATATATTTGAGTTACAATTTAAACAATACATGATATACCGGTGTAGAATCAGGTAAGGTCATGTTAATTATTTCCAAAATATAAAGTTCTAGCCAATAATTCGCTGAGGGGTAGATAACTTCATAATATATTTATGCTTTGTATAGCGTATTATATGTTACACAACAGTGATCCAGACGACAAGTAGCGGCAATAGAGTTAGCACATGTCAACTCTATTTCATTCACGCAGTAAGTAATACATAAAGCACAATCAGCTTCCCGGAGAATTGATGAGCAATTTGAAATTCCAGTTGTGATAGCTGAGAGCTGCTCAGTCGTGTGATAATACATTTGATAAGAAGCTGTTACTGACCGAATGTCTGCAAGTATGTTTTTAATATTGGTCTCTGTAGCACTATCTGGCTCATATGTTCTTGGGCTGCAACTTGATTCAGCATTATTGCTAAATGCAGCAAATTGGGTAGTTACTATTGCTAAAATCATTACAGCTAAAGGATTCATCTTTCTTGATTTTTATCTTTTGGTTTCTTTTTGTTACCTTTAGGTGCATATTTATCTATGTGTTTGATGTTATAAGGATACAAGAAGTGCCGTATTGTGACTGATTGATCAAAGTTAGTTTGATGCCTGAAAGGTCATTGTCACGCTCCTTGTTTAAAAGAATCCTGGTATCACATTGCTTAATAAATGGTTGTTTTTATACATAATTTTCAATTATGCTGGCTTTGTCTGTTACGATAGTCAGCATGTAGAGTCAGTCTATGCTTTTTCTTGATAAACAAGCATGTAATCTGAGTTTAGCAACATTCTCTGAAAATCAAATGATGCACACATATATAATTAACTCAGCAGTCATGTAAATCGCTCAATATTATGTTGTGTGTGATACATTTACTTATGATATCAAGAGTTTAAGAACTTAAAATGTTTTATGAACAGCATGTGAGCTGAGCATTTGGATTTACGAACTTCATTTGTTTCTGCCAATATAGCTAGTCTTGCCGACCTCTGGAGTTTGTTTTTGACATCTAGGTTATGTTTTCTATGAAAACAGTCATCTTACCTTGTAAAGGCAATGAACCTATTTGTTTAATTTCCACCAGACTAATCACTTATGTTCAATTTTGAGTCTGATAAAATCTTATGGAAAGTCAGAAAGGATGTAGTGAACTAGATCTAGTACACCGTCATGGTTGAAGTCAATAAGCTCATCTCAGCATTGTTTTATCGTTTATATTTTTGGTTGTCCAATTTATTGTTTCCAGTGTGTGTATGGAATTTCTGTGGTTGTGCCATGACTGGGAGAATGTCAGCATAAACATGGCAACCCTAATCTTGTTTGGCACTATAATGAACAGAACCGCCATTTCCTAAACAGAGGTAAACTTGAGAATCAATATCTTTTATTTATTTTTTCAATGTAATTCTGATTCATTTCTTGATAAAAAAAAATAAACTATGTGGATTAATATCTTTAATGTTCCTTGAGTAAAAAGTAGCGTGTGTTTCTTTCTGTCAACAGATAGCAATCCGTGTATTCACCTCAGCAATCATCTCAGCCATCCATCAGATCCAAAGGCTACTGTTGCTTCTTTTATTTTGTTTGGATCATGGGCTTCTTGTATTAAGTCCAATATGTAACATATAAATAACATTGTGTATTTCATTCCATTGTATTCAATTCTGAAATAATACAAAGCTTTCACTTCTGCAAATATTATACACTGCACTTTTTCTAACTTGGTATCAGAGCTATTGTGTGCTAATCGCACCTGTCGATCAGAGATCAACGTCCATCAGAAAAATGTCATTACTTGGACTTCTCTCATCGAAGATTCAGCATCTTCTCATTTGAGAGTTGCTGTTGTCACTGAAAATCAATGCCTCGCCAGTTCACCACTCTGGCTGCCTCTGATTACCACTGAAAGCTTGGTGGTATAAAGATTTCAAACCCATTGAAAACCGATCAAGAAAATCAAGAAAAAGCTTCAGTTGAATTCAAGTGCATCAAGAAAACTTATCAGAAAAGCATTTCTTTTCAAAAGAGAAATCATCACTTAAGTCTGCAAGATAACATCAAGATTCAACTGCACAAACCCTTCTCTTATTCCTAATTCAAGATTTTCAAGGTAGAATCATTATACCTGATCGCTGACGTTTCTCGTTATTCATCATGAGTCAGGGTGAAGCCACAAGCCTACAGATGTCCAGCACAAGAGTGTCTCCTAGCCAAACTCAATCAGATCCAGTTAATGATCTGATGAAGGCCACTATCAAACCTCAGAGTCAACTGCTCTCAATTCAACTTGATGAGTCCAACTTCTTGATCTGGAAATTACAAGTAGAGACATCAATTAGAGGTTATGGATTAGAGGATTATATTCTTGGTACAAAAATTACACCACCAAAGTTTGTCAAAGACAGTGAGGACAAGTTGGTGCCAAATCAAGAATACACAGCACATTAGAGGCAAGACAACCTTGTTTGTGCATGGATGATGTCATCCGTAAGTGCATCTATTCTACCACAACTTATAGGTTGCAAAACTGCTCAAGAAGTATGGACAACAATTGAGAGAAATTTCACATCTCAGTCATCTGCAAGAATCATGCATCATAGAAGGCAATTACAAAGCATTAGGAAGAATGAAATGACTATGAACGAATATCTACTCAAAGTCAAAAATCTATTTGACCAACCGACTTCAGCAGGGCACAAAGTCCTAGATTCTGAACATGTATTATACATAATCAGTGGTCTAGATAGTGAATATGAAGCTGTTGTGGCAATTATCTCTACCATGGAACCAACTCCCTCACTACAGTTTGTTTACTCTACTCTCTTATCACATGAAGGAAGAATTGAACATGGAAAAACAATAAGTTCAGATATATCAGTCAATTATACTTACAACAAAGGCAAACAAGGTCAAGGGAGAGGACAGTTCAATAGCTACCAGAGAGGAGGACCATCCAATAGAGGCAAGAGAGGTGGCAGAAGCAACAGCAACAATAAAATAAGGTGTCAAATTTGTGAGAGATATGGACATGGAGCAAACAAATGCTATTTCATATTCAACAAGAATTATACTCCCTCACAACAAAATAGCAATACTAATATCAATACAGTTAATATGCCCAAAGACAACAACAATGGTCAAGCCGTGATCCTTAACACTGAAACTGCTACAGCAGATGATGCCAGTGATGAATGTTGGTACCCAGACTCTGGAGCAACCAATCATGTGACCAACAATCTCAGCAACTTAAACTTGGGAAACAAAGAATACAAACGTACACAAAATCTTTTTGTTGGCAATGACAAAACTGTTCACATTACACATACTGGAAATGCAAGTATAAATGGACCCAAGAAATTATTTCTAAGAAATTTATTGAGCGTTCCTTCAATCAAAAAGAATTTAATGAGTGTTTCCCAATTTGCCAAAGATAACAATGTCTTTTTTGAATTCTACCCAAATAATTGCATAGTTAAAGATATACTAACTCAAGAAATCATTTTGCAGGGTAAAGAAAACAATGGGTTGTACAAATTTGATTTTTGTAAATCAAAAGTTTCTGAAAACAAAGGGAATACTTGTGTGATGAATGTCATGAATAATTCTAATAGTTGCAATATATTCGATTTATGACACTATAAACTGGGACACCCCAGTGCAAAAATTGTAAAACATGTTATGAATAGTAATAACATTCCCTTTAGTAATATTTCTGACTCATATATGTGTACTTCTTGCCAATTGGGAAAAAGTTATAAACTTGCATTTCCAGATTCACACACTTGCTACACAAAACCCCTTGAATTAGTTGCTAGTGATTTATGGGGTCCAGCTCCTATTAGTTCTGACTATGGTTACAAATATTATATATCTTTCATAGATGCTTACTCAAGATTTGTATGGATTTATATGCTAAAAACCAAGTCAGAAGCTAGTAATATAGTTATTCAATTTATTAACAAGGTTGAAAATATGACTGGAAATCATGTATGCACTTTTCAAACTGATGGTGGAAAGGAATTCCTACCACTAAAAACCTTCTTTGAAAAAAAGGGATTAATCATAGGACTACATGTCCATATACTTTAGAGCAAAATGAGATCATTGAAAGAAAACATAGACATATTGTCGAAACTGGTCTAACCTTGCTAGCACAAGCTTCTATGCCTTTAAAATTTTGGCCAGAAGCATTTAATACTGCTGTGCATTTGATAAACTTACTTCCAGCAAAAAATCTCAAATTTAAATGTCCACAGGAAGTGCTAACTATGGTCAAACCAGATTATAAACATCTAAAGGTCTTTGGTTGTCAATGTTTTCCTTGTTTAAGGCCCTATAATACTCACAAATTAGATTTTAGATCTAAATCATGCACCTTCTTAGGATACTGTAACAATCAGAAGGGGTATAGGTGCCTAGACAACAAAGGAAAGATATATATTTCCAGACATGTAAGATTTAATGAACAGGTATATCCATATAGCAACACTGAAATTAAAACCACTAAAAAAGTGAGAAATG
Organism: Allium fistulosum; assembly: GCA_030737815.1. Classification (NCBI taxonomy): domain Eukaryota; kingdom Viridiplantae; phylum Streptophyta; class Magnoliopsida; order Asparagales; family Amaryllidaceae; genus Allium; species Allium fistulosum. Next base: position 964,369,679 of record CM060902.1, on the reverse strand, counting down.
CAAGGATTACTATACCTGATCTACCTGATGGAGTTGAGGTTGTACCCTCAACTCAGCCCATAAGTAAGGGCACAAGCACCAGCTCTCAACTCACCATGCCCACTAGGGAACCAGGTAAAGAGCAAGATGATTGGGAAGATGACAGCAACAATCAAAATATTCAAAGACAGGAGATCAGCAGCAAGAGTGGTAATCAAGAGATCAGCAACCAAAGTGATAATCAAGATGCCAGCAATGATACTGTGGCTTGCAACAGTTCTGATAATAATACAGACATCACAGTCAGAAATAATGTTAATGTTCATCCAATGCTAACTAGAGCAAAATGTGGTATACATAAACCAAAAATTATCAACACCACTACAAATCAAGATGAACCATCCTCTTACATAGAAGCTGCTCAAAATGATAAATGGAGAGCTGCTATGTAAGAGGAATATAATGCTCTAGTTAACAAGGGAACTTGGGTTCTTGTTAAAAAACCAAAAAACAAAAACATTGTTGGATGTAGATGGACATTCAAACTAAAGAAAAATGCTGATGGTTCAATTTCTAAATATAAAGCAAGATTGGTTGCAAAGGGGTATTCACAACAGCATGGGTTTGATTTTTCTGAAACATTCTCCCCTGTTGTGAAACCATCATCTATTAGGATCATACTAACCATTGCTTTAAATAGAAATTGGAGCATCAGGCAATTAGATGCGAATAATGCTTTTCTGAATGGTGTATTACAGACCAGAAGGATTCACTCACAAATCAAACAAAGAAATGGTGTGCAAACTCAACAAGGCCATCTATGGTTTAAAGCAAGCACCAAGAGTCTGGTTTGACAAACTCAAGTCAACACTTGTGAAATTTGGCTACAAATCTCTAAAATCAGACAACTCTATATTTACTAAAATTAATGATATTTCTACCACTTATATTCTAATCTATGTTGATGATTTTATCATTATAGGAAGTAGTGAATTAGAAATTAAGAAAGTTACTGCAATGCTCAATTCAGAATTTTCTGTTAAGGATCTAGGTGATCTGAATTATTTTCTGGGAATTGAAGTTCAGAGACATGCAACATCAGAGATGCATCTCAATCAAAGAAAATACATTGCAGATATATTATCAAGAGCTAAAATGGACAAAGCTAATACACCACCAACTCCTATGATCACAAATCATCAACTATCAAAATATAAGGGCGAAGCAATTCAAAATGTAAAGTAGTATAGGAGTATAGTTGATGCACTTCAATACGTGACTATCACAAGGCCAGACATATCTTTTAGTGTCAACAAAGTCAGTCAGTATATGCAAAATCCTCTAGACAATCATTGGAAAGCAGTAAAAAGAATACTCAGATATCTCAAAGGGATAATTAATCATGGGCTCATCCTAAAATCAAGTCACTCACTCAACATCAATGCATATGCTGATACCGATTGGGATACAGACACTGATGATCGCAAATCTACATCAGGTTACTGCATCTATTTAGGAAAAAACCCAATATCATAGAGTGCAAAGAAGCAAAGCACTGTGTCGAGATCCAGTACAGAGGCTGAATTTAGGTGTGTGGCAAGTGCAGCAGCGGAAGTTATGTGGGTAGAATCACTTCTAAGTGAACTCAACATCAAAACAGATAAAAAAGCAACAATTTGGTGTGATAATGTTAGTGCAATTTCTCTAACATCGAATCTAGTACTTCATTCAAAAACCAAACATATCGAATTGGACCTTTACTTCATAAGAGAACAAGTAATTAAAGAGAAGTTAAGGGTCGGATACATACCATCTATACATCAAAAGGCAGATATACTTACTAAACCTTGACAAGGCTCAATTTCACAAGACTTAGAGATGAACTCAACGTCGACACTGCCAATCCATGCCAAAGATCGCAAAGAGCCATCTTCATACCAGAATGAAGTCAGATCAACATTCTTCTATCGCTGATTGCTAAATCTCTTCCTCGCAAAGAGCAGTCGCCATATTTTTTCTTTTTCTCACAAACCCTAACCTAATCGGATTTGAGGGGGAAGTAAAAAGTAGCGTGTGTTTCTTTCTGTCAACAGATAGCAATCCGTGTATTCACCTCAGCAATCATCTCAGCCATCCATCAGATCCAAAGGCTACTGTTGCTTCTTTTATTTTGTTTGGATCATGGGCTTCTTGTATTAAGCCCAATATGTAACATATAAATAACTCTGTGTATTTCATTCCATTGTATTCAATTCTGAAATAATACAAAGCTTTCTCTTCTGCAAATATTATACAGTGCACTTTTTATAACTCCTTGTTACTATAACTTACTATTTGACGTTGTTTAATTTTTGAAATGGCCAGAAATCATTATCGATTGATTTTAGTGTTGTGTAAATTTGAACACAGACGATCTAACAAAATTTTCACTATTTTTGGTCCTTGAAGAAAAACATCAAATGTGTATTTAGCTTCATGTTGGAAGCAACAAATGGTTTCAAGACCATACTAGTCAAAGCAGTATATTATGATGATCAGATAACGAGGGCTTCCAGTTGGTTCGGCCAAGATCACAAAGAAGATATCAGCCTAGAAATGATCAGATCCGGTCTTAGACTAATGAAGATCAAAGGAAAAAGGAGGGCAAGATGACCAATTCCTCTCGAGATAAGACAAATCCGATACAAGTCAAGAACATGACAAAGTTCTCTCTGAATAAAGAACTAGGGAAAAAATCCTGGGCTGATATCGTCTCTGAGCAATCTAAAGAACCAAGGGATGAAGAATGCAGTCTTGAAACCATTTCTCCTATTCAAATCAGCAACAAGAAATATGGTGTGGTAAAGGAGGCAGTATGTAAAAGAGCAATGGAGTGTTGGAATAACTCCATTTTGGTTTATGTGGTTAGTAGCAAACCATATTTCTTGTTCTTCAAAGAATATATTAAAAGGGTTTGGAAACCGAAAGGAGAATTCAAAATCTATTCAAGAGAAAATGGGTTTTTTCTAATTAAATTTAATGATTTTCAAGACTGCAATTTGGTTATCCAGAATGGCCCTTATTTCTACAACGGCAAACTCATCATAATGAGACGATGGACTGAATCATTGAAGATGGACAGAGATCTTCTGTCAACTATGCCGATATGGGTTAGATTACCCAGTGTAAACCTCAAGTTATGGGATAGAGAGGCATTCAGTATTATGGCAAGTATTATCGGAAAACCCATAAAAATGGATGCAGCAACAACCATGAAGACGAGATTGAATTACGCTCGGCTTCTTGTGGAAGTTTCTGCGACTGATGAACTTCCAGATGAAATCAGTCTCAATCTTTATAATGGTGAAGTTATAACACAAAAAGTTGAATATGAATGGGTTCCACCAAAGTGTAGCATCTGTAAATGTTTTGGTCACACTAGAGAGCAATGCAACCCGAAACAGATGTGGATCCCCAAAAATAGTGATAAAGACAGAGTTATTTCTCAAGAAAATAGAGTTGAAATCATTCAAGAAATGAGTATAAGTAAAAATACAAAAAACCAATCAAGGATCCAAAAAGACAATGATCGAATCTTTCAAGAAGATGTCATCTCCGATCAAGAAAACTATATAAAGGAGCTCACTGATCAGAGTGATCAGATCACGGCTATGGAAGTTCATCAGCAGAAAGGAAGTAAAGATAAATCAAATGTTCTGATTCTGACTAATAGAGAGGAGGGTAAAAATAATAAGTTCTTTAACTCTGAAAACCCCCCTATTTCAGAGTCATGTTTAGTTACAGATCTTTATACTACAAAAATAGTGAACAATTTTCATCAGCATAGGAATATGAACAAGGATGATCCTCCCCCGGAGCAGGTTGCAATGAATGACTGTAATGAGTCAGACATGCCTCGCACAGCTCTCTCTCCTCCTCCAGAGCAGGCTGCAATGACTAACTATATTGAGTCAGTCATGCCTCACACAGCTTTATCTCCTCCACTAGAGCAGGCTGCAATGACTGACTGTAATGAGTCAGACATGCCTCGCACAGCTTCGTTTGATATTTCCTTAATTAAGATTCCAGAATCTGCACAAATGGAGGAAGATAAAACTGAGAAAGTGGATAAAATAGAGGAGTTTGACTTATCTGATCTTCATATTTCTGAAACAAAAGCATCAGGTAAGCTAAAGGGCAGCAAAGAGAAAAAAGCTTTCAAGCAAAAATATATTTCGATCAATCCAGAGTGGGACCAAATGTCTACTAGATTGAAAGCAAAGGGTGTTGATACTAAAAGGAGAGGAAAAGGCACTATAGTGTCAGTTACAATTTAAACTCTTTTATTTTTTTATTAATTATATATGACTATTTTTGCTTGGAATGTTAGGGGAATGAACTCCCCAGTAAAACAATCTGATATCCTTTATATGATTAAAATTTACAAACCTTCCATTATTGCTTTAATTGAGAATAAAATGAATGATGAGAATTTTGAAAATTTTTGCCTTAAGATTTCCAGTAATTGGAAAGCTATTCATAACAATGATTGTGGTTGCAAAGGCAGAATCATAGTTATGTGGGATTCTAATATCTGGACTAATTTAAGTATTAATAAAGATAGTCAATTTATTGACTGCAATTTTAAAAACATAGGTGGTTTTTCCTTACAAGTTACTAATGTTTATGGCAGTAATTTTGAGAATGAAAGAAATGCTTTATGGCAAAAACTTAAATCCTTAAATTTCACTTATGATTTCCCATGGATTGTGTTAGGGGATTTTAATACAGTTTTTCATGTTAATGAAAAATTTAGAGGAATTAAAATTCCTCAAAATAAATTGGATAGGGCTAATAAATTTCTTTTAGAAACTGGTCTTATTGAACCAATTATCAGTGGGAACAAATTTACATGGAAATCTGGTACTGCTAAAAATATTCATTTCAAGTTAGATAGGATTCTGTACAACAAGGATTTTTTGGAAAAATTTCCTAACTGTATTTGTTCCACTCTAGAACAAAATCTAAGTGACCACACTCCTTTATTGGTTAAGCTTTTTGTCAATGGTGATTTCAATAATAAAGTTCCTCCTTTTAGATTCAAAAATAGTTGGGTTTTTGAAGAAGAATATAAATATTTAATGGAAAGCAGTCTTAATTTTTCTTGTGATGGAACTAAGCAATATCAGTTTTATATGTTTTTGAAATACACTAAAAATAATCTTAAAAATTGGAACAAAAATAACAATTTGAATAAAAATAAGATTATTGATTTGAGAAAAGAAGGTAAACTGTTACAACTGAATTCTGATAATAAGCCTGATGATATTAGTACAGTAATTTTTTTTTTCATAATCAAAATGAACTATCTAATGAATTGCATAAAGAATCTGTCAATGCTAGACAAAAAGCTAAGGTTGATTGGCTTACTCTAGGGGATGACTGTACCAAATTCTTTTATGCTAAAATGAGTAGTAGAAAACATGTTAATAATATAAGTTGTATCATTGATGCAGAGGGTAATCTATCTAATGCTTATGATAAAGTAACTTCAGAAGCAATCAATTTTTATAAGGAACTTTATTATAGTACTAAAACTAATGTAAAGGAATTTCCTCATATAACCTATAAAAATATTTTAAATCAGAATGCTTCTGAGATCCTACTTGCCCCTGTTAGGTTAGAAGAGATTACAGCTATTGTGTTTAATGCTGGGGATAATAAAAGTCCTGGCCCTGATGGGTTCAATGCTAAATTTTATAAAAATAACTGGGATAATATTAAACAACAGGTAATTGATGTGGTTAAGGAATTTATGGATAATGGAAAAATTCTAAAAAGTCTTAATCACACTTTCATTACCCTTATCCTAAAAATAAAAATCCCACTGATATTGGTAGTTATAGACCTATCTCTTGCTGCAAATTTATTTACAAAATTATTGCTAACGTTCTTAGTAATAGAATAAAAGTTTTTCTGCCTTTTCTTATCTCTGAAAATCAGAGTGCATTTGTTCCTGGTAGACTTATTTATGAAAACTCTCTTTTAGCTCATGAGATGGTCAGAAAATTTAACACAAAACAGGGTGAAAAAGTATGTATTAAGATTGACTTACAAAAAGCATATGATAAGGTAAATAGATACTTTATTCATCATATTATGAATTGCATGGGTTTTCCTACTAAGTTTTGTGATTTGGTGTTTGAATGTATTAACATTCCTACCTTTTCTATCCTTATCCAAAGAAGGGCTGAAGGGTTTATTAAGAGTAACAGGGGTCTAAGGCAGGGTGATCCATTATCACCTTACCTTTTTGCTATTGTTATGGAATATTTTTCTATTCTTATGGAAATAGAAAATATTCAAGGTAATATTCACCCTATTAACAGAATTCAGCCCTGCATAAATCATATGATTTATGCAAATGATCTCATGGTGTTTATTAAAGCTAATAAAGATAATGCAGACTCTTTAAAAACTGTTTTTGATAGACTAAAAATTTATGCTGGTCTTCAACTTAACATTAATAAGTGCAAAGCTTACTTTAGTAAATCATGCAAGTACAAAAAAGAATTTCTAAATATTTTACAAATAGAAAAGGGTTATCTCCTAATCAAATACTTAGAGCATCTCCAACAGAACGAGAATTCTCAAATCCGCACCCAAATTCGTCCCCAACAGAGCGCGAGAAAATGTAATAGTGCAGATTGGGGGGCTTTCGGGCTGAGAATTGGAGATGCGTTGAGGCGCCTGTTGAACAGGCGCCTGTTGCCAGGCGCCTGTTCAACAGGCGCCTGGCAACAGGCGCCTGTAGCAAGTAGGCGCCTGTTAAACAGGCGCATACTATCTTCAATGGCCATTTCCCAACGGTCGTTTTCCCTCTTTAAATAACACTCCCCCCTCTTCTTTCATTTCAAACCAATTTTCATTTTTGCAATTTTTTTCTGCCACTGATCTCAACTGAAAATGTACTCCGATTTCGACGATGTAGCTGCAAGGGCCAGTTTTGAAGAATACGACTTGCAAGACGCTACGATTCCTATTGGGGGGGAAGTAACTAATGCAAGTTGGAGCGCTGCGGAAGACTACGATCTTTGCTACATTTACTGTGCACTATCAGTCGATCCTATTCGAGGGACCGATCAAAGTGGTGAATCTTTTTGGGGCAAAATTACTAATTGCTACAATCGGAAGAACATTAATCGAAAAAGAACGCTATCTTCGGTCAAAGGTCATTATGGAAAAATAAATCGTCAAACGCAAACGTTCGATTCTCAAATGTTCAAATTGAAGCAAACGAATCCTAGTGGCTTTGGGAATGAAACGCATTTAGTAAGCTTCAATGTAATTTCATTGTATTTTTTTTATCTTAGTTCCTTAAGTTTACCAGTTTTTTTTTGAACAGAGAATGGCCGCAAACAAGTTGTTCAAACAAATCTATAAACCTGATAGTAAACAAGCACCACATTTTTATCAGTTCATGCACGTGTATGACATGTTGGTCGATCATGTTAAATGGAAATCATCGCTTCAGAAGACCGTTCAACAAGTTCAATCAAACAGCGGTAGGGGTAAAACGCCTAGAGTTGGAGAAACCTCCAGTCCTATGGAATCCCAAGGAAGCTTCGGTTTAGGATCAGAAGAAGGCCTATCCCCAAATGAAGATCATTTTGTTAGGCCACAGGGAGCAAAAGCGGCCAAAAAGAAGCAGACTGCGACAGCGGATCAAGATGAAATTAAAAAACTCATGCTTGAATCTGAGGAAAGATTTAACCGGGCAATGGACACTCGAGCACTGCAACACCAAGAAAAGTTATCAAGAATGGATCAACTTATTGCTGGAAACCGCCAAAGAGATGAAGATGCAATCATGTTTATGGATACGTCACATATGTCTGCAGAACAACTGCAGTATACGGAGCAAAGAAGGAGAGAAATTATGAGGCGTAGACTTGAAGAGGATCATTAAATGAATTACCGTTTCTACAACCATTGTATCTTTAAGTACCGTTATTTGTATTGTGTTCTTAATGCAAGCAATTAGTAATATAAGTTTTTCATTTAAATTGCATTACACTAAAAAATGATTTTAACAACCTTAGCTTAATTATACAGAAACAGATTACAATAACCTTAATACGAAACAACATAAACAGTAGTAGAAAACGTAAGAATAGAAATAGAGTTTCACTGATTTCCAAAAAACCCCCAAAGATGATCTATGAGATCATTTTGTAGTCTTCGATGAAGTTGAGCACTACGGTATGACATTTGACTTTGTACATGAAACTCGAGTTCAAGTGCGCTTCCAATCATATCGTTGCGCCAAACATGCGGTGGTGTAGGAGCACCCTCGTACACGTAATCTTCTTCCATGTCTTTTTCATCCTCTATAATCATATTATGTAAAATAATACAAGTGTATATTATTTTTGTCATTTTAACTGGTGACCAAAGTCTGCATGGATTACTGACTATGGCAAATCTAGACTGAAGAACCCCAAATGCTCTTTCAACATCCTTCCTCTGGCCTTCTTGCATCGCTGCAAACTTTGCTTGTTTATTGTTTTGTGGGTTAGAAATTGTCTTGACAATGGTACTCCATTTCGGATATATACCATCACCTAGATAATATCCATGATCGTACGTGTTACCTCCCAAAGTAAATGTACAAGGAGTAGATCTTCCGTTTGCTAAATCATTGAACAACGTAGATCGTTCGACTACGTTAAGATCATTGTTCGAACCTGGCATTCCAAAAAATGCATGCCATATCCATAAGTCATAAGACGCTACAGCTTCAAGAATAATAGAGGACCTATGAGATTTACCCTGATAAGCTCCAGCATACGCCTTTGGACAATTCTTCCACTCCCAATGCATGCAGTCTATACTGCCTAACATTCTGGGCCAACCTCTACTACCATGCATATTTAATAAGTTAATTATATCGGCCTCGTTCGGTCGGCATAAGTATTGATCACCGTAAATGTCCACGATAACTTGACAGAAATGTTCCAAACACTCTAATACCGTGCTTTCCGCCACTTTCAAATTTTCGTCAAGTGCGTCCGCCGGTCCTGCATATGCAAGCATTCTGAGTGCAGCTGTCATTTTTTGAATTCCTGTCAAACCCATTGTACGAGATGTATTGGGTTTGAAGATAAAGTATTTGTCATGCTGCTTGATACATTGGAGGATTCTAAGAAATAGAGGACGCCGCATGCGGAATCTTCTTCTAAATCGGCATCTGTGTAAGTAGGATTCGGAACAAAGTAGTCTTCCATCAGTCTGTCGTTGTGCCATGAATGTCTACGATTTTTATACCGACGACCAACAACTGATCCACCGTGTTGCCTGCTCGATTGACCAACCTGTAGCGCAGCCATACTTAGTAGTTCCTTTTCGCGGCGAAAATGATCTTCCATCATTTCATCAAATTCGTCGTCGCTATCATCAAAAAATATATAATCTTCGGCCGCCATTTGTTATATTTGAAATTGTATGAAATAAGACTGAGCAATAATACTTCTCAACATCTAGCAAGCCTTTTATAGCTTAATTCCCGGTACTGTTGCCATCCCATCATACAACTGTAGCCATCCCAGCATACAACTGTAGCCATCCCATCAAACAACTGTAGCCATCCCATGTTTAAGCAACTATTGTATGTAGGAGCAGTGTTGAATGGTTCTTATCGTACAACTGTAGCAATATTACTTTATCTTATCATACAACTGTAGCCATCCCATCAAACAACTGTATCATCACATCATTCAACTGTAGCCATTTTCTTAACGCAATAATACAGAAAGAAACAAGCCAATGTTACTGAAACAGCCAATAGTAATACAACCAACAAAAAAATACCACTACAACCAACAAGTAACAAACTCAACGAGAATACACTCAACTTAAGGATATCCAAATCGTTCTAGCCAATTTTGACGTACGATATAAGCCTCATGTCCAGTGAATGTGCTATGATATTTGAGAAAGTAACGACCTTCAAAGGTGGAACGGGTTGGTTCGAATACATTTTCAAATATAACTTCATTGATAACTGTACTGTACCGCGTACAGGCGTTGCAGAAGTTCCCATACGTAGTCCTAAACTCTACCTTCGTACGTCTAGTTCTACACTCAACATTGTTATTGTATAGTTCAACAATGGTGTCCCAAAACTGAGTTGCCATTATCTCTTCATCGTCGCACATCTGATCAGTTTGTATAAAAACATTTACTAACTGTTTCAATTCCGTAGCCGAAAATATTATGTTACTCATTGATTGAATTTACCGAACTTTTAAATGCTGTGACATAAGAGTACAAAACTTTCTCTTAAATAAACAAGTCGTGATCCGCGTACAATAAAATGAAGCATGAGATTAAAGACCACGTGTCAAACATTCATAAACTGTTTGACAAACAAACACAAATGTGTTTGTTACATCAAAATCTTCACAATTCTAGTACATATACGCTCAATAATAACCAAGCATAAATTAGCATCATCACCACCATATATACAGTCACATAATAACACAGTCTAAAACATCTAAATGGAGCACATCAGTCTATGTGATCAGAACCGCTATCAATCTCCTCATCGTCGTCACTATCGTCATTGACGTCATCAAAGTCTTGCGGCTGAGGTCCCGCATGGAGCTGCTCTCGAAGCTGCTGAATCTGGGTCTGTAATCCCTGTATCTGCGCATCATACTGAGTCTGCTGTTGTTGGACCGCGGTCTGGTAACTCTGATACATCATCCCTGTATAATCGAGCGTCATACGCTCAAATGCAGCAATCATCCGTCTATCATAATCCATGTACTGAGAAAACTGATATGCGCACAAGAAAAATTATACACAAGTGGATAATATAATGACAAGTAATATAATGACAAGTAAATTAAGGAAAATTAAAAACTAATACAGACCTGATGAGGCTGGTACAATCCGGCGGATGGTATACCCATAATAGCGTCGTCTGTAGGATACTGCAAGGGATACTCCACAACCTGACCGTGTACATCATACGCTCTTAACGAATGAGGTGGTGGGTCGAAAGTAGGAGGCTGTGTGTACTGAGATGATGTAGGCTCAAAGGTGGCAGGCGGTAGTGGAACTCTACCAGTAGAGGTACGCGGCCCAATATGATCGGAGTTCAAACCCCAAATATAATCAGGTAAAGCATAAGCACGTGGGGCTACTCGAGCCCAATATGAATCAAAGTCTCCCAAAACTGTAAATGGCTCACCATCCACCCAACCCGCACCCCTCATCGCATGAATATAAGCTGGTCCAACCCGAATATCACCATACATATCATCCCATGGTAGCGGATCCGATGGAATGCAAACTATACCATACAACTGTAGCCAACACCGATCCCCTAAATACCATATGAATGGACATGTAGCAACCTGAAAGCAAATCCTACATCGCGACATGGATACATGAAAAGTGAGTGGATGGTCAGGACCGGGCTCTAGGAACTGTAAGTACTGATCCCATGGACGAATGATAATGTTACTACGCCGCCTCATATCCATCTGCTGTCTAGCCTCCATCAACTCATTGTGCACCCCTTGTGCAACACGGGACAAATGCATAGGAGGACCCCAACGACGCAATCTGGGAAAGTAAATATAAGGTGTGGCATTCGCCTCTACAATAAGTCGGGGGTGCATATTGGCAGTATACTCGTAGTACCAAAATGGAAGAATGTACCAAAAGCCATACATCTGTCTGGACTACTGAAGCGCATATGTATCTAATGCTACGTACAAATAACCAATAATAGCAGTACCATAACCATATATATGGAGTCCATCCACATCTACTAACCCAGCCAGAAAACCAAGTCTAATAGTACCCTTATTGTTACTAAAAAATGTAGACCCAAAAAGGTATAGTATGAATGCACGGATAACGGGAGTGTGCATATCCTCAACGGCCATGTACTCTACTATATAACGCTGCAAACAAGGTAGAGTAACAGCTCCTCCTCTAACCTCCTCATCGGCCATAGTCGGTAAATAAGCTGAATATGACTCGAACTCCTCAAATGAACTATCAAATGGAACAGGGAGACGGTCAGGTCGACCAACCTCTATGCCAGTGAGCATATAAAAATCTAGGGGAGTCAGTCCTAACTCAAAATCAGGAAAATGAAATGTGTGAGTGGTCGGCCACCATCTCTCGGTAAGGGCCTCTACTAGACAACGATCTACATGTGCAAATCTAGGTAAAGCAAGAAATTCACCAAAAGGTGATGCATGTAGCCTATCCAAAATCGGCTCCGGTAACTGATCAAAATATTCAGACATACACCTATACCAACTACCTCGCATCGCTACGTGACGAACCTAAATATATGATTATTTAATGTTAAAGTAAATAAGGAATTATTATACATTTATATTTACATGGTCGTTTATTAAGCAATAAATAAATAAACGTATACTTGTGGCGTCGCTATAGCTGCAGTAAGTCGATGCGAAACAGTAGGAGGCAAGTCGTGCAAAGATCGAAGATCGGCTGGAGTCACGGTAGCATCGGGAGGGATATGAACAGGTCCGATATTGGCATCAGTCGTATATCGAACGGTGCGTCTACCAGTTTTGACCGGACGGGGCGGCATTTGGACGTGAAGCTGGTTGGAAAATGGGGGGTGGGAAGAGTGTGGAATGAGAGGGAACGTGGAAAATGCGCCTGATATAGGCGCATTAACCAGGCGCCTGTTGAACAGGCGCCTGGACATCAGGCGCCTGTTCAACATGCGCCCGCCCTCATTTCTGTTGTAGAAATAAGGGCTCCAACATTTTGGAGTGCGGAAAATCGAATTTCCGCACTCCAAACTGTTGGAGATGCTCTTAGGCCTGCCTCTTTCTACAAATCAGATTAAGGATTCAGATTGTTCTATTTTATTTGAAAAAATCCAAGATAGAATGGAGACTTGGTCCTGTAAATTACTTTCTATTGGTGAAAGACTAGAGCTTATTAAGACTGTGATTTATGCTATTATATTATATTGGCTTCAAACTTTTCATATTCCAGCTGCATCCATTAAAAAATTGGAAAGCAAATGCGCTGACTTTTTATGGAGAGGTAAGTATCACAAAATTAGTTGGGATAATGTGTGCAAACCTAAAAATGAAGGGGGTCTTGGCATTAGAAGTATTAAGGATTTGAGTACTACTTGCCACTTAAAATTATTTTGGAGATTTCTTAGTTCAGATTCTTTGTGGGCTAGATGGATGAGATCCAAGTATTTGAAACAGAAATTTTTTTGGACTTATGTTTATAACAGTAACCATTCGAATACTTGGAAACAAATTTTAAATTGTAGGGATACTGGTAAATCCTTACTTGAAAGAAAGATTAAATGTGGTGAAGAAACCAGTTTATGGTTTGATCCATGGTTTAATAATGAAGCTTTTATAAATAAGGTTGGGTGGAATAGTTTAGTTATATGTGATGGTTCTAATGATAAAGTTTCTGATATTATTGTAAATAATCAGTGGCAACCAAAATTACACCCAATTACTAACCCACATAAAGATGAAATTTGCAATATTCAATTTGATATGCATGTAGAGGAAGACTATTAGGAATGGAAAGCAAGCAACAGAGGGAAGTTTTCTTTTAAAACAACTTGGAATTTTATAAGAAACAAATTTCCAACTGATCAAGAATGGTGTAATTGAATATGGAATAGAGTAAACAGTCCTAAGATGGCATTTTGTACATATTTTGCAATTAGGAACAGATTGCCAACTTGGGATAGACTTAATAAATGGGGAAACAATACAAATTCACTTTGTTCCTTGTGCAATTTATGTGTAGAAAATGCTAATCACCTATTTTTTGAATGTAGTTATTCCTACTTTATATGGAATCAAATAAAAGCCATTTTGGGTGTTGATGATAACAAGCAAATGGATTTGACAAATATTATCAATATGATCAACAATAAATTCAGAGCTAAATCTAAGGAAACTGATTTTGCTCACATTCTACTGACTACTGCAGTGTTCAACTTATGGAAAGAAAGAAACTTGCGTGTGCACAATAATGGCAGCAGAAGTAAAGAGCAAGTTTGGCTAATAATCAATACGGACAGCAAAATAATTCTGCAGAAATCAAAAAAGATATTGAAAAATCAAACCGAATTTGCTTCCCTTGCTGATGACTGGAATTCTGAAGCTGGTAGTAAACATTTAGAAGCTTATCTGTTGCATCCGAAAAGCTTCCAAAATGACAATCACGTTCATAAGTCTTTTTTGGTCAACCAACAAGAGATAGTTGATGATACTGATAAGATCTACTCCCAAGAGGCTCAGAACAACTGCCTCTATTCTAGTAGCAGAGCCAATCTGGGTTGGAATAGTAATTCGCATGAGACAATGTTAGATCTAGGTCACGATGACACTAGATCTAACATTTATGTCAGATCTGATTCCTATAAGGTCGGGAACAACCCTTATCATGCTACAGTGACGCAGCGGAAATAACACTTGACGACGAATTGAAGAATTCGCGTCAAACTAATCGATGAAACGATTAGATGAAACAATATGAATCAATGAATTAATGATACCAAACGCCCAAATCCGTTGATCACGAAGATACCGGAATTTAGCTATCTTCGACACGTTGATCGCGCACGATGCAATGAGAGAAGATCTACAATTCTTTGACGTTGATCAAGCGCACTTGATTCCGTGAATTGGCTTCAACAATCGTTGATTCGAGCGCACTCGAATGCCGAAGGTGGAGATAGGAGGTAACACTCAACTACCAATTTTAATGGTGGCACAAAAGCACACAAAAGAAATTTTATTCAAATTCAACAACCATTACAAATGACACCACCCGCCTATTTATAGGCTTACAACTCAACACTTACAACACAACACTTAGGTCGTGAACGACCTAACACTTGCGACCTAAAAACAAACACATCCCAACACATTACAATACACGACTTAACAGAGTACACGACTTAAGATAGGTCGTTAACGACCTAAAATAAACTTCACGACCTAAAGAATGTCATAGCTCGCGAACTTCTAGGAATCGGCACAAGGCAATTCGCGACCTAAAATAAAGTCTGGAGCGATAATTCGCGACTTAAGGTTGGAATATTGGCGACCTAGGGCTTGTGAACTTGCGGCATAGTCTCGCTCGCGACTTGGAGAGATGGAGTTAGGTCATGGAGAGGGGTTTAGGTCGCTGGAGTTAGGTCGTGGCGAGGGTTTTAGGTCGCTGGAGTTAGGTCGTGGAGAGGGGATTAGGTTGTTGGAGATAGGTCGTGGTGGAGTTAGGTCGCATGGTGGAGTTAGGTCGCGTGGAAGGTTAGGTCGCGGGAATGTGGATAGGATGCGGAGCACTGGCGATAGGTCGGTGATGGAATTAGGTCGTGGGGATGGTGTCGCGGAGGAAGTTAGGTCGCGGAATGGCATTGTGGTGGAGTTTAGCTCGTGGGAGTTAGGTCAGAGAGGGGTTAGGTCATTGGAGTTGGAGTTAGGTCGTTGCCGAGCTTCGTTAGGTCGCTCGACTTCGCCAATTAAGGTATGCACTGCATCATCCTCCCCAGGTTGAGAAAAATTCGTCCTCGAATTTAAAAGTTCCTCCCCATTGGATTGTTCATCTCCATAATAAGGTATAAGATGTTTAACATTAAACACGTCAGAGGTGTAAACATCCTCTGGCAGCTTCAACTTATAAGCACTTTCATTGATCCGTTTTATAATTTCTATTGGACCAATCTTTCGGGCTTTCAACTTGTTATAAGCACCCACTGGAAAACAATCCTTTGTTAACACAGCATACACCCAATCACCCTCGTTGAACTCCACACTTCTTCTCTTTTTATCTGCAGCTCGTTTATACTTCTCATTCTATGACAATCTTTCAACTCATCAATGAAATCCGACGCCCGCTTAATCACTCCTTTCGGTTGTGGTACTACCGTTAAATCCAACGACCCCTTTGGCAAGCTTGAATATACAACTTGAAATGGACTGTAACCAGTGCTTCGGTTAACAACATGATTATGAGCAAACTCTGCCTGACACAACTTCATATCCCAACTTCTCAAATTATCTTGCACAAGATATCGCAACAAGTTTCCCAACGATCTATTCACCACTTCCGTTTGCCCATCTGTTTGAGGATGATATGCACTACTAAAGTTCAGCTTTGTTCCCACCATCTTCCACAAACTCAGCCAAAAATGACTCAGAAATCGAGTATCTCGGTCCGAAACAATAGATTCAGGTAACCCATGTAAACGATAGATTTCTTTAAAGAATAACTGTGCCACATGAACTGCGTCTGTTGTTTTCTTACAAGCAATGAAATGTGCCATCTTCGAGAAACGGTCTACCACAACATATATAGAATCATTTCCCCGTTGTGTTCTAGGTAAATCCAAAACAAAATCCATGCTGATATCAATCCATGGTCTAGTAGGCACGGGTAATGGAATATACAATCCCGCATTCGTCGCTGTCCCTTTGGAAACTTTACAAATATGACATCTCTCCACAAATCTTTCCACTTCTTTTCTCATCGACGGCCAAAAATATGATTGTGAAATCAACTGTAATGTACGATCTCTGCCCACGTAACCCTCTTCATGCAATTCTTTGACAATCTTCAACCTCAAGCTACAATCCAGAATACACAATCGGTTTCCTCTGAACAAGAATCCATCTTTCATTACAAAATCATCAGAACTCCCTTCCTGTATTTGATCCAGCACTTTCGCAAAATAAGAATCTGAAATAAGCAACTCTGGTAACAAATCAAATCCCACTACTTCCGCTCGCATAGTTGTCAGCAAATGATTTCTACGGCTCAATGCATCGGCAACTCGGTTAGTAACTCCTGATTTGTGCTTCACAACGAAAGTAAACTGTTGTAAATAAGCAACCCACGAAGCATGCCTTGCTGAAATTTTATCTTGTCCCTGCAAATGTTTCAAAGCTTCATGGTCAGTGTATAGCACAAATTCTTTATGAAATAGATAGTGTCTCCAATGCTTTATGGCTTGGACTATAGCATTTAATTCCAAGTCATAAGTACTGTATCTCGTTTTAGCTCCCGTCAGTTTCTCACTAAAATAGGCAATAGGATGACCCCTTTGACTCAACGTTCCCCCAATTCCAACCTTGGATGCATCAGTATTTAGCTCAAAGAGTAACTGAAAGTCTGGGTATCTAAGAATGGGCGTTGTGGTCGAGAGTGTCTTGATTCTCTGAAAAGCAGAATCAGCCTCTTCAGTCCAAACAAACTTTTTCCCTTTCATACATTCCGTAACTGGTGCCATCACGCTACTGAAGTGTGGAATGAATCTTCGGTAGAATGATGCTAAACCATGAAAACTCCTCACTTCTGTTATTGTCTTAGGCTGTGGACAATTTCGAATAGCTTCAACTTTACCCTGATCAACTTGAATACCATCCTTTGACACAATATAGCCCAAGAATAGAATACTTGTAGTCATGAAGGTATACTTCTTCGTTGCAGCATAAAATTCCTCACGTCGTAAAACCAACAACACTTCCCGCAAATGCTGTAGGTGTTCTTCAGTGCTTCCACTGTAGATCAAGATGTCATCAAAATATACCACTACAAATTTTCCGATAAATGGTCGAAAAATCTGGTTCATGACTCTCATGAATGTACTCGGAGCATTTGACAAGCCAAACGGCATCACCAACCATTCGTACAGACCCTCCCGAGTTTTAAAAGCAGTCTTCCACTCATCGCCTGGTCTAATACGAATCTGATGGTATCCACTTTTCAAGTCAATCTTCAAAAACACGACAGCACCGCTCAACTGATCCAACAGATCATCCAGTCTCGGCATAGGAAATCGATATCTCACCGTAATCTTATTCAATGCTCTACTATCTGTGCACATTCTCCACGTTCCATCTTTCTTCGGCACCAACAAAGCTGGCACTGCACAAGGGCTCAAACTCTCCTGAACACGCCCTTGTTCCAGTAATTCCTCCACCTGTCTTCTCAACTCCTCGTGTTCTTTTGGACTCATCCGATATTGTGGTCTATGAGGCAATGCAACACCTAGCACCAAGTCAATCTGATGCTGTATGTCTCTAAGCGGTGGTAACTCTTTTGGCAACTCCTCTGGAAACACATCTTTGAATTCCTCCAAAACTGGCTTCACTTCCTCTGGAACTTCAGTAACTTCACTGCTTTCATGCCCAATCAACATAAAAACTTCAGGACTCTCATATACCTCTTCTACGAACTCCTTCAAGGACAACAAAGTCTTCAATTCCTCAATCTCCTCCAACTTGTTCTCATTCTGCTGTCGCTTCTTCGGAACTAAAGTGATTTTCGTGCCCTCGAACAAGAAACTATAGCTATTTGTTCGACCATTATGCTGTACCTTCCGATCGTACTGCCACGACCTCCCCAACAGCAAATGACAAACATCCATGTCAACCACGTCGCACCAAATCTCATCTTTGTATTTCTTTTCAATAGAAAACGGAACATGAGCTCGCCTCTCTACCTTCACTTCTCCTCCTTTCCTCAACCAAGCAAGTTTATAAGGACTATGATGCTTTTCCGTTTTCAACTTCAACTTCCTCACAGCTTCCGTTGAAATGATATTATCACAACTTCCAGCGTCAATGACAAATTTACAGACCTTCCCCAAGATAGTGCACGTTGACTGAAAAATGTTACTCCTCAACCAACTCGACTCCTCTTCCTGCTTCGGGGTTAAACAAGATCTCCGTAGCATCAGATTACATCCCTCGTCTCCCGACACCTCTTCTTCCTCCTCATCACGGTGTGAATTGAGATCTTCTTCTACATCCTCATCTTCCACTTCAACAATCATAGTTCTCTTCTTCGGTTTTGGACATTCGTTGCTTTTGTGACCCACTTCCTGGAAATTATAGCATTTGAAATTTGTGTTGACTTTTGGTTTAGCCACTTCATGAACAACCGGCTTACTCGATGCTTTAGGAACATTAGAACTACTACCCGCTCCTTTGTTCTGCCCCGTAAAACTTGGAAACACACCTCCCCCACGTCTACCTTGTTTTTCCCAAGCCAACGCCTTTTGATGTGCTTCTGCCACAGATCTAGGGTCGAACATGTTCACCATATCCTGGATCTATGTTCTAAGTCCCCCACCAAACCTAGCGGTCAATTGTTCTTCTGTCTCTATAATGTCATTTCAAGCAATCAATTGGTAGAACTCATCAGCATAATCAGCAACAGTCTTCGTCCCTTGCCTCAGGTTCTATAATCTCTGATACATCAGTGATTGGTAATTGTAGAGCAAGAAGGTAGCCTTCATCAACTTCTTCATCTTCTCCCAAACAACAATCTTTGACTTCCCCATCCGCTCTCTAATAAGTTTGGTTTGCTGCCACCACGCCATAGCTCTTCCCCTCAACCTAGTATCAACCAACTTTACTTTACGATCTTCCGGAACCTCCTTGAAGTCAAAAATTTCCTCAACATAAGCTAGCCAATCAAGAAATTCCTCGGCCTGCATACCTCCCTTGAATTCCGCTATTTCAGTTTTCATCCCGAACTCCCATTTGTGATCATACTCTGAATGATGTCTTCCTTGTCCTCGTCCTCGTCCATGAACACTACCACCATCAAACCCCTCTTCAAAATCTGATGTATATCGATGTCGATCCTGACCACCAACATCTCTACTACCACCATTTCTTCCACCAACATCCCTTCGATCTACATTCCTCCGATTACGATCATTCACATTTATATCACTATTTCGATCATCAACATTTCTATCATAATCTCGATCCACACTTCTATGATCACTATCAACACTTCTCTCTCGATTTGAATGTGGTGAAACTCTACTTCTTCCATGGCTCGATTCAGGTGAAACCCTTCTCTGATTTTGATTCATCTCCAACATCATTCTCTCTAATCGACCAATCCCTTCATTAAGTTTCTCATTAAAGTTTTCGTTAATTCTTTGCTCCATCTCATCGGCCTCTTCTCTCCCATACAAAGCATCAATGTTGCGATAACGGTTAGCTCTTCTCGGAGGCATGATCACTCTTCAACAAATTCCAACAAAAACTTCACTTCGATCTAAAAATCTTCAAATCAAAACTACCCACTTGTCAAAATCTTCAAAAAATCTTCAAACGAACAAATCTCTTCAAAATGTCGATAACCCACTTCTCCAAATGATGCAAATCTCGCACAAACTCCAAAAATCTACGCAAACTCCTTGCGATCTAGCTCTGATACCAAATGACGCAGCGGAAATAACACTTGACGACGAATTGAAGAATTCGCGTCAAACTAATCGATGAAACGATTAGATGAAACAATATGAATCGATGAATTAATGATACCAAACGCCCAAATCCGTTGATCACGAAGATACCGGACTTTAGCTATCTTCGACACGTTGATCGCGCACGATGCCGTGAGAGAAGATCTACAATTCTTCGACGTTGATCAAGTGCACTTGATTCCGTGAATTGGCTTCAACAATCGTTGATTCGAGCGCACTCGAATGCCGAAGGTGGAGATATGAGATAACACTCAACTACCAATTTTAATGGTGGCACAAAAGCACACAAAAGAAATTTTATTCAAATTCAACAACCATTACAAATGACACCACCCGCCTATTTATAGACTTACAACTCAACACTTACAACACAACACTTAGGTCGTGAACGACCTAACACTTGCGACCTAAAAACAAACACATCACAACACATTACAATACATGACTTAACAGAGTACACGACTTAAGATAGGCCGTCAACGATCTAAAATAAACTTCGCGACCTAAAGAATGTCATAGCTCGCGAACTTCTGGGAATCGGCACAAGGCAATTCGCGACCTAAAATAAAGTCTGGAGCGATAATTCGCGACTTAAGGTTGGAATATTGGCGACCTAGGGCTTGTGAACTTGCGGCATAGTCTCGCTCGCGACTTGGAGAGATGGAGTTAGGTCGTGGAGAGGGGTTTAGGTCGCCGCAGTTAGGTCGTGACGAGGGTTTTAGGTCGCTGGAGTTAGGTCGTGGAGAGGGGATTAGGTCGCTGGAGATAGGTCGTGGTGGAGTTAGGTCGCGTGGTGGAGTTAGGTCGCGTGGAAGGTTAGGTCGCGGGAATGTGGATAGGTTGCAGAGCACTGGCGATAGGTCGGTGATGGAATTAGGTCGTGGGGATGGTGTCGCGGAGGAAGTTAGGTCGCGGAATGACATTGTGGTGGAGTTTAGCTCGCGGGAGTTAGGTCGGAGAGGGGTTAGGTCGTTGGAGTTGGAGTTAGGTCGTTGCCGAGCTTCGTTAGGTCGCTCGACTTCGCCAATTAAGATATGCACTGCATCATACAGATACCAATTTCTCGAGCGCCGGAGCTAATCTGGGTAGTAATTGCATCTCGAAGAAGACACAGTTAGATCTAGGTCGCGATGACGCAAGATCTAACAACAACTGTAAAGCGGCTAACAGGGATGAGAGCGGAAGAGGTATGAGAGATAGCTTTAACAAAGCTCTTTCATACTGGGAACGGGGAGAAATTAGCGGGACGAAGATCGAAGGCAATTTGGCAGAGTATTGATTCGATCGCTGGTAGCCATTTTTGATCTTTTTCTATTTTTCTGTGATGCTTTGTTGAATGGAGGCATTTGTCGGCAACTTGTAACTAGGGTTAGGGTTGTGATGGTTGTTTGAGGCTTCGGGTCTTTATTTTTTACCCGTTTCTTGTATTGGGCTGGGCTTTTTATCTGACTTCAAAAAAAAAGTATATTATGATGACTATGATTAATGAATCAGAAGTTATAGATCAGAATTCTTATACACAAGTACGCTTCTTCATCCAATAAAAGGCTTATTATATATAAACAGAAGCTCAATCTAGTATTCTATCCTAAATATAATAATGCAAGTTACTTCTAGTCTAGCAACAAATAAACAGAGGGAGCTGTATGATCAGACAGCATCCATGATTTAACTAGTATGACTGCATATTGTCTACAATTTTTACCCATGGTAATATATATTAAAAATGCTTAAAAAAATGCAGAGAAAGAATGAAAAATAACTTCGAAAAAAACGGAAAGAAGCATGCTCGTTTTCCATATGGAGAATAAACTGTAATATTTGATTAAATCATAAGGATGAAGTACATGATGTGCAACATTATTAAACTAAATAAACACAAAATGAATACAACAATAAGACACCAATGGCACATTAATACACACCATACATATAAAATTAGTTGTACAACAAAAGAGCTTGAGAATTAATTATTTAAAGAAACATGATATCTTGAATCACTCGCTATTCATCCCCACGTTGTAAGACACGGTGCAATCATCCTGCTCGTTTGTGCCAGAAATTGAGCAACCGCATGTCGATGACAAGTCATCCACTGCATCACCTACACAAGAACTGCAGTCATCATATGATAAACCTGCTGAACAGCTCGAACTTCCAGTCACTGCTGGATAGGCAACAAAGGTAGAATATGTATAATCAGGTGCATCGGCCGTGTTTGAGGCTATGTTATTAAGAACAGTGTGAACATTTTTATCTGCAGGGCTGGTTTCCTGGAATGACCTCTCATCACAGTTGATGTCTGCATTAGTGCTAATCACAATTAGTAAGACTATTGTGCATACTAATGATCTTGAAGCTAGAGATTCCATATTTCTAATTATTTGTTTATTCTTGTTGATAGTTCTTTTTTCTCCCTCTTTTGATAGTTTACTAAGGGACTATTTACTATAACTGACTATTTATAGTAATGAAGGCTGATATTCCAAAGCTCGGTATTGGGGTTGCCTATGTTTTCGAAAATTCTTAGTATTACTAGTATTCTAATGGCCCCCACGCTTTATCTTTTACGGCAGCATAGATTCTAATGTATATTTTGTTTGTTTTGGATTTTGCAGAATAATTCTGCAGGCATCCTACCTGGTATTGGTAGCGGATTAAAGTTCATCAACAATCATATTATTGCTTTTGTTTTTCTAAGCAATGTACATGACAACTTAACATAGTGGATTAAAGTTTTAAAATCTTTTGTGCTAGAAAGCCTGTTCCAAGTTCCAACTATCAATTTTCATGCAATGAAAATGATTTATTTTAAAATGGCGAGGTAAAGTAGAGCTGTATCGACAGTGCTCATTAAAAACTAGTTAGGGTTCCCTGGTTGATAAACCATCTAAATATATTATATAGATAATAGATTTCGTGTATAGTACATTTTTCAATCATCAGTGAGGCTGTTTGCCAAGTGTGCACCCTTTATAATTTCACCAGATCATTTAATCCTATTTTGACATCATGTCAATATAACTTGCATTGAGCATTCCCAACCGTGTTGGGTGGGGCTGTTATGGTAACGGTAAATTTACCATTACCATACCATTACCAGTCAATCGGTTACCAGTTTAAAACAAAGGCGGTATACTAGCATAATCGGTACGGTAATGGTAAATTTACCATTTTTTACGGTAAAACATCGGTAATATTTTTTTAAAATCAACGGTAACGGTAATTTACCAGTCCATTCATAATACATTTATATTCATGTAAGATGTTGTATTACGGACATTTAGAAGCAAGAAAACAATTCGATTTATTTTAGTAATTCAACTCAAATGATGATAAATACATTTCTTTTCTATGTCCTTTATTAAGTGACTCAATGAGATATATAATGAAACATCATTTAGTGTAAAAATATATCAACTTATTACTTTTCTAGACAAACGGTAATTTACCATTACCAGTGTAACAGTTACCAGTTTATCGGTATACCAGTCATCGGTATACCAATCAATCGGTAACGGTAAACAATTTTAGTTTACCAGTAAAAACGGTACGGTAACGGTATTTACAAAATGGTAACGGTAACCATTACCATAACAGCCCTAGTGTTGGATGGGAAG
This sequence comes from Allium fistulosum, assembly GCA_030737815.1. Lineage (NCBI taxonomy): Eukaryota > Viridiplantae > Streptophyta > Magnoliopsida > Asparagales > Amaryllidaceae > Allium > Allium fistulosum. Next base: position 964,345,760 of record CM060902.1, on the reverse strand, counting down.
CATTGATTCGAGAGAAATCAAGAAAAACTCAACCAACGCTGAAAGAAAGAAGCACGGATGTGCTTCTCCTTAACCGACTAAATTATAGCCGACGAAAAGTAAATGCGTGAATTGCAATCCACAACCGTTGGATTGCAATCCACAAAAGCTGTGGATTACAATCCACTTCGTATACTTAGCCGGCTAAGTGTACGTGGGATAACGGGCTATAAATGCCGGTTATCTTTTCTTCCCTAAGCTTTCGCCTTCCTGCTTCCTTCTCCCCATTATTTCCACCATCCGCGAGTTCAGCAACGAAATTTTTAAAAAAAAAAGGTTAAAGAAAAAGAGAAGAGCGTTGAGGAGAATTCGAGGAAGCGGCAGTCGCAGCGGTGGAAATGTTCCACCGGCCGTAGAAAACGTCCCTGCTAAAGAAAACACAGACGTACCGACGTCGGGTACTGGAGGTCGACGAAGCACGGTGGTCTGGCAAAGACATGTGGGTAGAAACACAACAAATACGGTTCTGGATTCCCACATCGACCAAAATTTTGGACCCGACAAAGATTTGATCAATTTTTGTATACTCCCGGACGACGAAGTACATGTCAGCACGTGTGTCGAAAATTCTATAAATTATCTACCTTCAAATTACGTTTTTAATTAAAATTGTAAAATAAAAATTGAATATGCGACCTGTTTAAAATTAGGCTCGTCGTGAGCGCATCCGTGACTCTTGGGTCAGTATAATCTGCCTATATAGAATGATCCGATCTTATGATGCCGACGACATTATTCATGCTTTTCTTCGAGATATAGTATTAAGAGATTTCCTGAGTAAGCATTTACATAATTACTCTTTATTTATGTAATGCTTTTTAGCACTTTCAGTTATCGTAAATTGCTTTAATAGGTATCGATAATCTTTTAAATTCGGATGTTCAGTTATGTGATGCTTTAGCCGCATGTTGGTGAAAGACCACTTATACATTCCACTTTAGTTCTGGAGAGTTGGGTTTTACCCCTTTAGACTTTACTATGCTTACCGGCTAAGGCATCGGAAGGAGGGAGACCTTACCATATGACAAGTAGTACCAGCACTTTGGCCATTTATCTAGTGAACTTCCACACCTTAACTTACAAGATGGACTGTCATTCGGACTATAGATTACATGTTCTTACATTAGACAAGCAATCTATGAATTGGTACATGGTCGTAGCATAGACAACCATTTAGAGATTACTCGACTGTTTATTCTGTACATGACGAGAAACTTATTCTTTACAAATACATCGAACACGTTGCCGGCCGAATATGTTGCAGGTGTTGCGGAGTTGACGTTTGATAGTCCAATCGTATATGATTGGAGGACTCTGATATTAGCATATTTGTATCGCTCTTTGGATCATCAGTGCGTCATTAGGGGTAGATCCACTTCTATTACAAGTTTTTGGAAGATTTTACGGTATGGGTACTATGTGTACTTTCGCAACATGACTTATCCGACGTTGGATCTACATTACCCCTTTTCTTCTCCCGAGTTAGAGCATAGGCTCGAGATAACCGCAGAATGGTGCCAGGAGGGTGTTATCCCGCCTTTTGGCAAGACCGTGACACCAAGAACTGGATTAGTGACCAATGAAGGTTCATCTTAAAGATCGGTTATACACAGCCTCACCATGGATATCGGTAAATTTTGTCCGAGACCAGATTGAGCTATAATTGATAAGACATGACTAGAAAAGCAAAGAGAGCCAACGTTCCAAGTTTCAAGTCAATCCGAGTTCATATGCTCAAGTTATGATGGATACAAGTTGAAGGGAAAGGCCATGTTTTCGTATCCATCAAATGGCCTGATTTCGTATCCATCAATGTTGACCTCTTCGTATCCATCGGCAGAATGTATGGTCGAATCCACCAGAGCACTTCACTTCGAATCCAGGGGCAACAGTATGTTCGAATCCATCCTACTGCAACAGCTTCGTATCGATCGACTATAGCACGTCACGATCGATATGAAGAAGCTTCAGTTCGAATCCATATGTGAATGAAGCCCTCGAATCCACTAGGTCAAAGTGGCGAAAATCATGGAGTCGACCTAGTCGAATCGAAGTGAATAGCGGATCGACATGAAAAGCGCGCGCCACGTCAACTTCCTCGTGTGCTCCATCATCGAGTCGAAGCTATCGATTCGAAAGAAATCGATTCAAACAGAGTGATCGCACTAGAAACGCAACTTCGTATCGACAATATCTGGAGATCTACAAGTCCAAATGCTATGAAATTTTCAGAGGAGCTTATGCACATGTTGAAGAATGTCCACACCAAATTTCAGCTCGATTGGACGTTTTCTTGATCGATTCGAATGGATTTCGAATCGATCCCAAAGTGGGCCTAGATTTCCTAAAGGCGGGCGCGTGGGCCCCCTCATGTGCTAGAAGTGGTCTCCCAAAATTTAGGCGAAATATCAGCCTCCTACACCTATAAATAGAGCCCCTGGTTATTCAGAAAGGGGGTCGGACAATTTTAAGAGCTAAAGAGTGCCCAGACTCTGCCAGATTTACTCCAAATCACCATTGCTGCCTTAGATTCAGACTTAGATCATAAAATTTGTTGTACTACATTATAAGAAATTGTGATCTTCAAGTATCGAGTAATAAAATCATCAAACTTCATAGTGGACGTAGGCGAAACGCCGAACCACTCTAAATTGTTGTCTTTTGTGCAATTTACTTTCTGTTATTTGGAGTTTTTGTTAGATAATCCTCAGTTTTAATTTTCTTTCTTCACTTTTTATCTCTTCAAAAACTTTCGAAGAGTGTTGTGCCCATTTTTGGTACAAACAGTTTGGTGCTTTCACTGAGAGCCAACCAGTTGTTTCTCCTACCCCTTGGATCTACCGTCGACAATGGATTGCGTAAATCCAAGAGTAGATCTAGATCTCTAATCCAGAATCCTTCCATCCTATTCAGATTTGCATAAAGTCTAGGAAAGGACTCCACCACTCAAGAAGGTTAGCACAAGAACTGTCTCTACAGCCGCTGATCAAGAAGGTCGAGATAGACAGAACCCTACGCAGCAGCAGCCATCCAATCAAGACAACACTGCTCACTCAGATCCGTCAGGGCCAGTCACCAGACAAGAGTTCCAAGTGTTGCTCCAAGAACTGACTTAAAGTCGGCAACAGTTGGCTGAACAGTTGCGCGCTAATGTTGAATTGACCAACCAACTAAACCGCCAAAGCCGCAGAAGGTCCAGGAGAGATGATATTTCCCGCTCATCTACTGAAAGTTCTGCCTCGTCTGACTATCACCACAGATCTACCCGTCCCCGACTAGACGGGAGTCACGCACAAACTACGGGATATCAACCTACCTCTACCGTTGGACAGTTGAGGACAGGACCGTCGACCAGCTTCCAGACCGGGCCCTCAACACGAGGAGATCCTACTCCATAGTATACCACGGACAATCGCACTACAACCGCCGCGGTAGAAACAAGGGTTGATACCCGAAATCTGTCAGATCCGAATAATCAGTAGCGTGGGCATACTCCTGAACCTTACGTCCCGGAAGACGCTGAGCCAAGGAGGCGAAACATGGACCGTCGACAGCGCCTGGTCAAAACTCGCGCTGTGGAACCCGACCACACCTTAGCTCAGCATGCACAAAATGTAATGATGCCCGATATTTCAACCATGGTACGTCAGATGATTCGCGAAAGCCAGGGCCTTACCAATGACGATTGGGGAATCTCTCGTAGTCATACCCCTTTCACAGACGAGATATTATACGCTGATCCCCCTCGGCGATTCAGGATGCCAACTCTCCCTATGTACGAAGGAAATTCCGATCCCAATCAACATATTTTGAAATATGAGTGGTCAATGAGCACCGCAAGGGCTGATGATGTAGTGAAGTGCCGCAGTTTCCCCATCTCTCTGGGAGGAATCGCAACAATGTGGTTTATAAGGTTGCCACCTAGATCTATCTCTTCGTTCGATCAACTGGCTAAGAAATTTGTCGAACAGTTTCGTATGCATGTCGCTAGACCTAAAGACGTTAACACCCTGTCTAGTGTCACCCAAGCTCATGGAGAAACACTTAGGCGTTATTTGGAGAGATTTCACGCAGCATGTGTGGAGATAAGTAATCCCAACGATAACTCGATCTTGATGGCATTAACCAAAGGGATCGATCCCGATTCTGAGTTTGGAAATTGGTTAGCTGGGAAACCACCCGCATTGTTGGACCTTTTCTACTCCAAAGCCGCCCAATTCTTATGGCAAAAGGACGCGAAACAGTCTAGGAAGCAGGACGATGTGAGGCCCAGGAGTGAAGGGATACAAAGTAACGTAGCAATTAAGCAGTCCGGTGAGAATTCCAGAAAAGTTCAGTTAAATATACAGAACAAACAAACTCAGCCGAGAGGCAACAATGGTCAGGATAAGAAAAGAGATCAGAATCGAGGCCCACGGCGTAGGGCTCTAATGTTCGATAATTACACGCCGTTGAATACATTGTTGGAAAACGTGTATCTGCAAACTTGCAACACTGTGCAATATAAGAAGCCTGCTCCGAAGCCCTCGTCGGAGAGGCAGGTTCAAATAGGGAAGTTTTGTAGATTCCACGAAAGTTACAGCCACAATACCAATGAGTGTCGACATTTGCAGGACCTCATCGAGAAGTTGATCAGGGAAAGAAAGTTAGATCAGTTTGTGCGAACGCTGCAGTCTAGTGGTGCGGGCCCTTCAAACCAAAATCGTGTGCAAAATCAAGAAAGACAAGAAGAGCCCGCTCGTATGGGCGGAAGGCTAGTTATAAATACAATAAGTGGTGGTCCCCATCCAACAGACAGAAGCTGGAAGGAAATGGAGTCGTATGCTAGCTCTATCAGGCATGCGGACTTCGAATGCTGCAGTAATTGTGAAGATGGGGCTCTGGCTAAACAACAGAAGACAATGTCTGATGATATCATATTTAGAAGCCGAGATGCTGATAAGGTCGAAGCCCCCACAATCGACCCACTGGTCATATCCGCCCAGGTAGGTCCTGCTTGGATGAAGAGGATCCTGGTTGACAGTGGGAGCTCTGTAAACATCTTACTTAAACGGTCCTATGACTTAATGAAAATGGAAGCGAAGCACTTAAAACCTTGCCAATCTCGAGTCCACGGCTTCAACGGAAGTGCTACAATACCCACTGGAGTGACGGAACTACCAGTGGAGTTGGGGGTTGGCGAACGCCGGAGAGTCTGGATGTTGCAGTTTGTCGTTTTGGACATTGATTCACCTTATAATGCATTTTTGGGCCGACCGACCCTTGCTGAGTTCAGGGCAACCATTGCCCCATGGTGCTTGAATCTGAAGTTCCCCACTGATCACGGGGTCGGAGTCATTCAAGGAGATCAGGCAGCCGGGAGGGCCTGCTATGTGGCTGAACTGCGAGGAGTACAACGAAAGGAGAAAGGAAAGGGCGTAGAGGAATCTCTCTACGTCCGTTTTGCTGATAATTGACAATTAGTGCCTGGGCCTCGGCCCGGGCACCGCGACCAATTCCATAAACACCTTGACCCTAGAGACAATGAAGATAAAGACGAATCTAAAGAGAATCAAGCTTCCCTAGCCGAACTGACTGTGGATGTCCCAATCAGTGAGGGTGATGATTCGAGGGTGCTAAAAGTTAGATCTCAACTAGGCAAACAGACACAACATGAATTGGTTGAATTTCTCCGGGCGAATCTCGACGTTTTCGCCTGGACACACTCTGATATGTGCGGCATCTCACCGGACATCGCAAGTCACTCCCTGAATATTGATCCGCGGTATGTCACGATCAAGCAGAAAAGGCGTGGTATGGATCCAGAGAGATTTGCCGCCCTTAAAGAGGAGGTTGATAAGTTACAATCAAATGGGTTCATCCGAGATGCTTTGTATCCAGAATGGGTGTCAAATCCCGTATTGGTTCAAAAACCGAATGGGAAATGGAGAACTTGCATCGACTACTCTGACTTAAACAAGGCTTGTCCAAAAGACAGTTTTCCACTTCCTCGGATTGACCAGCTCGTGGATTCAACAGTTGGGCATGAATTATTATCTTTCATGGATGCTTATTCTGGCTATAATCAAATACCTATGCATTTGCCTGATCAAGAACATACCAGTTCGTGACCGATCTGGGACTATACTGCTACAGAGTCATGCCTTTTGGTCTAAAAATGCCGGAGCAACATACCAACGCTTGGTCAATCGGATGTTCGCCGACCAGATCGAGAAGACCATGGAGGTTTATGTAGATGACATGCTAGTAAAGTCTCGATTCTCCACAGATCACGTCAGAGATTTAGATTCGATGTTCTGCATCCTTCGAGAATATGGGATGAAGCTCAATCCGTTGAAGTGTCATTTCGGTGTCGCCTCTGGAAAGTTCCTCGGGTTTATCGTTAACGCTCGAGGGATAGAAGCAAATCCCGAAAAGATCTGGGCAATAAGGAACTTACAAACTCCAAGGACCATAAAACAAGTCCAGAGTCTCAACGGGAAGGTAGCAGCACTGAGCAGGTTCATTTCAAAATCCACCGATAAATGCACTCCTTTCTTCGATCTGATCAGGAAAGGAAAGCAAAACTTTGAATGGACCATGGAGTGTGAAGACGCATTCCGATCGCTGGTTCAACATCTCTCCACACCACCGATCCTGTCAAAGCCAGTTGACCACGAACAATTGTACCTTTATCTAGCAGTATCGGAGCATGCAATCAGCGCTGCTTTGGTTCGAGAAGAAGACCGAGTGCAGAAACCAGTCTATTATGTTAGTAAACGGCTAACAGGAGCCGAAAGAAATTACCCAAGGCTAGAGAAACTGGCTTATTGCCTGGTCATTGCCTCAAGAAAGCTTCGCCCTTATTTCCAAGCTCATTCCCTTACTGTGTACACCGATCAGCCGTTACGACAGGTCCTCACGAGGCCTGAGACGTTTGGTAGGCTACTCAAGTGGAACATTGAACTGAGTCAATTTGATATCACTTATACTCCACGAAGAACCATTCAAGGACAAGTCCTTGCGGATTTCATAGCCGAATTTACTATTTCAGAGGATCTGCCTAAAACCACTATACCTCCCAAATGCATTTGGAAGCTGCACACCGATGGTGCATCGAACGATCAGTGTTTGGGTGCCGGAATAGTACTTGAAACTCCCGAAGGCCGATCCATATGCTACGCTCTGAGGTTCAAATTTCATGCCACCAACAATGAAGCCGAATATGAAGCTTTGCTTGCTGGGTTAAAACTTGCATGTGATCTGAAGATTGTTGATGTGGAAATCTACTACGATTCCCAGTTAGTTGTATATCAAGTTCGGGGCGATTATCAGGCCAAGGATCAATGGCTAGCTGCCTATCTAGCACGAGTTCAAGAAGCACTAAGTCAATTCGATTACTATGCTATTTACCATGTAACCCGAGAACATAATCAGAAGGCTAACTCATTAGCAAAGCTGGCAAGTACAGGTGAAGCACAGCAAATGGGACTTGTCCCCGTCGAAACTTTGTCCTCCCCAAGCATTGATCAAATAAAGACGAATTTTGTGTTTGAAACCACTCCCAGTAGAGAATCATGGATGACTCCGTACCGAAATTACATCGAGAATGGGACGTTGCCTGAATATAGAAACGAGAAAAGACAAATTCTGCGAAAAGCTTCACGTTTCGTCATTCAGGACAGAGTCATGTATAGAAGAGGGTATTCTGTTCCTCTCCTCCGATGTATCGTGCATGATGAAATCAAACGAGTGTTACATGACGTACATGAAGGAGAATGTGGCGATCACATCGGTGGGCAAGCTCTCGCTAAAAAGATACTCCGATACGGATACTACTGGCCGACTGTGAACCGAGATGCAGCGAACTACGCTAGAAAATGCAATAGGTGCCAGAAACACGCCTGAATTCCGAGAGCCCCACCTACCGAGATAACCCAAATGGTCAGTCCCTGGCCATTTGCAATGTGGGGTATCGATATCATCGGCATGCTACCTCTGGCCAAAGGTGGGGCAAGATATGCCATCGTTGCAGTTGATTATTTCACCAAATGGGCTGAAGCTGAACCCCTCGCAACCATTACGACTAAGAAAGTAATCAATTTTGTGGTTCGCAACATTATCTGTCGATTTGGACTCCCACACACCATCATCACCGTTAATGGAACCCAATTCAGTAGTGTGGAATTCAAGAATTTCTGTCAACGGTTTCATATCCATAAGAAATTCTCGGCAGTAGCACATCCTCAGGAAAATGGTCAAGTCGAAGCTGTCAATAAAGTCATAAAATCCATTTTAAAGAAACGACTGGAAAAGGCCGGGGGTAAATGGGTTGACGAACTGCCTATGGCTTTATGGGCCTATCGAACGACTCACAAGACTGCGACCGGACACACCCCGATTTCCCTATCTTATGGCTCTAAAGCCGTTATTCTAGTCGAAATGGAAGTGTTTTCCCATCGCGTGACTTATTATGATCTGAATACGAATGCTATATTGCTTGCTGAATCTTTGGATCTACTGGATGAGAAGCGGAAAGAGGCCGATTTGAGAGCGGCCGCACATCGAAGTCGAGTCGCCCGATTATACAATGCCAAAGTTCGACCTCGAACCTTTGAACTCGGCGATCTCGTCCTCAAAAGAATCTATCCGGTCCCTTCACACATGAAACCAAACTGGGAAGGACCATAAGTGATTACACAAAGACTCGGAGATGGCACATTCAAACTATCGACAATTGACGGTCTTGACTTGCCAAGGGCCTGGAACAACGAGAGTCTCCGTCGCTATTACACATGACAGGCTTTATTTATTTCATTATATCTTTCCATTTTGCAATTTGTTTCTGCATTTCGAAATTAGAATTTGTAATAAGGCAACTGACTGTGCCATATTTTCTTATTTCAGCAATAAAATGCCATCTCTTCGAACCAGAGCTGTGATTCATTGAATACAATGTACGTCATCACGATGCATAGAGAGCTAAATTCCATCACGCAGTGGAATTTATTCAAGTAGGGAGTGGCTGTGATACGATCGGCCACTCGCTAAATGAAACCTGAGCTCGGGGGCAAGCCATCACGTCAGGCTAAAAATGAGTTGATACACGATAATCCCTCACTCAACTCCGTACTCCCGGAGTGCGAGACGGAGTATAAACATACATCAACTCCGTACTCCCAGAGTGCGAGACGGAGTATAAACATACATCAACTCCGTACTCCCAAAGTGCGAGACAGAGTATAAACATTAATTAACTCCGTACTCCCAGAGTGCGAGACGGAGTATAAACATGCATCAACTCCGTACTCCTAGAGTACGAGATGGAGTATAAATATACATCAACTCCGTACTCCCAGAGTGCGAGATGGAGTATAAACATACATCAACTCTGCATTCTGACGCAGCGGAAATACAAAAACAAGATAGATCGATGAACGTAGCAATCGGTGGATTGATGAATACTGAAATGCCCAAATTCGGTGATCCGATACCGAATTTTAGCTATCTACGTCACGTTGATCGATCACGATACCGTGAAAGTAGATCTTCAATTCTTCGAGCGTTGATCAAGCGCACTTGATACCGCGAATTGGCTTCACGATCGTTGAATCGAGCGCACTCGATTGACCGAAGGTGGAGATAGGAGATCACACTCGACTACCAATTGGATGAAAGCACAAAGCTAACAAAGGAAATTTTATTTCAAAAATCAACAACCTTTTAAAAAATGACACAACCCCTATTTATAGGCTTACAACACCACAACATTACACAAAGTACAACACATTACAAAGTCGGCACAACCTGGTACAACTCACGCGACCTAAAAATTACAACACTGGTTTACATAGCAAACGACTTAGGAAAACAAGCAACGTCTTAAAGCAACTCGGCAGCGAATTAAGAAATTTGTTCGCGAGCTATAATGGAGCGATTCAATTCTGGAAGAGCCAAGTATAAGGTCGTTCGCGACTTACTGTTCACGTCTTTTGCCATAGATATGTCGTTCGCGACATATGAGAGGTCGCTGTGAAGAGGGGAACCGATTTCGATTTGTTCGCGACCTAGATAAGTTGCTCGCGAACTAGAGTGGAGGTGGAAGTTAGGTCGTTGCTCGTGACCTAGGTAAGTCGCCCGCGAACTAGAGTGGATGTGGAAGTTAGGTCGTTGCTCGTGACCTAGGTAAGTCGCTCGCGAACTAGATTGGAGGAGCGACCTAGGCGGCAGGGTGAGGTAGCTTCGGTAAGAGGGTTTACGACCTAGGATAGGTCGCGATTTTCAGTGGAGTGCTTGCGACATACGAGGAGGAGGCGTTAGCTTGCTCACTTCATACGAGATAGGTCGTTCACGACCTAGTGTAGGTCGGCCGCGACCTAAGGGTGTAATCACTCGTGCAACCTAAGGTAAGTCGCTGACTTTGATTTCGCGCTGCATCATCCTCCCCTGGTTGAAAAGAATTCATCCCGAATTCACACGTTTTCCTTCTTCGAGATGCTGTCTTCCATTCATTATCTAATCTGATGCGGCTCTGGTGATAACCACTCTTGAGATTGATTTTGTCTTGACACTTTGAAGATGTGGCTCGACATAAGGAACGCATTGCGTAAAACAGACGTGGCATTTGGCAGGCGGCATAAGGAAGTGATCTGAGGGAGATGTCATATGAAAAGGTGTGGCATGAACTAAGCACTAGGTGCCATATCCAATTCATGTAGCACAGAACTTCATAAGAATAGTGTCGTATACCATATTGCTTGTGCCAATAGGAAGACGTGATATAGAACCAAAACGTGTCAAAAATGTGAGACGATATAAGGAAGTTTAAAATCATGGAACGACTTAGGAAATCACGACCGAAAAAGTGTGAGGACTCATGCTCAGATTCTCGTCTTTCCTTATGTCGTTCAGGTGTGTCATCATTTAGAATCTTCCCTTGATGTGTTGCATCAATTTTCCCTGACTGAAATGAATTCCCACTCGCTTCTCCTTCAACATGTTTATTTTCATGAAATGATTCCAAGCAATTGACGTTGATAACGTCAGTAGTGCGGACATGATCAGGCAATTCCAACTGACAATCATTCTCTTCATCCTGTCTTTTCAACTCTTCCTATTCTTTCAGATTCTGAAGATCATACGATCCCTGTAGTAGAATAGCATCTGGTACTAGTTCAATTTGAAGTTGAATGTCCTGTAGTGGTGGTAACTCTTCGGGTAATTCCTCAGGATATTCGACTTCAGACTCATCGAATTCTGATCCAACTTCCTCAAAAATCTCAAGATCTTTACTCGTTCCTTGCCCGGTCAACACAAACAATTCATTACAATTTTTCACCTTTTCAACAGACACTTCCAAAAATACCAGACTAGTTTCTTCAGGCAGTTCCTCGGAAATCTCATCTTCCAACTCTTCAAATACTTCAACCCCTTCAGGATTCTCAAAATCAGAACATTCTCCAGATTCAATCAACATTGATAATTCATCACCATCTTTCATTTCATTGACGGACTCTTTCAAAGATAATAAGCTATCTGATTCTGCCTTCTCTTCGGTTTCACTTTCACTTTGTTCGGGCTTCTCGGGAACAATGGAATTTACACTTAGCTGGCTCTCGTCCATAAGCTCATGCATTAAACAAGAATCTTCCATCATCAAGTTATTTTCCTCAACTCCGAACACAATTTCTTCTTCCATACTATCGACATCAATCTTTGGTGGCGAAAAATAATCAACTTCTACATCCACATACTTTGACTCAATTTGTTCATCATCATCAAATTTCGGTGATTGATAAAAGTCAAATTCAGCAGTCCTCCTCAGCAAGTTACATCCTTCATCTCCTGACAAATCTCCTTCATCGTTGTCAAATTTCGGTGGTAATTCTTCAAACGATTCTGTAGGACCGACCTCTTCAAACTCTTCTAACATTGGTTTAATCTCCTCAGGAGTTTTAAGCTCTTTACTTGCCTCATACCTAACCAATGATTCAGCACTACCTTCTACTTCTTCAACATCTTCGCTGAAAGATAATGGACTAGTCGGTTCCTCTTCTTTTTCCGGCTCGCTTTCAGTAAAATCATCCACATCCTCGTTTTCACATTCTTCTACAACTAAGGCTTTCATCTTGGGCTCCGTACATTCAATACTTCTATGGCCAGACTCCTGATAATGATAGCGCTTAATTCGGTCATCAACATTTGTCTTCGTGATTTCATGTACAACTGGTTTGTTGACTCTCTAAGAAACATTTATACTGCAATTAATGCCTTTATTCTGATTGCTGGGGTTTGTAACCACACCCTTTCCTCGACTCCCTTGACTCAACTTCTGCAACTGTTGGTTCACACGAGTTTGATAATTGTAGGGTAAGAAATTTGCCTTCATCATCCTTTTCATCTTATCCCACATGACAACTTTGGATTTCCTCATTCTCTCTCTGGTTGATTTAGTTTGTTGCCACCAATCCATAGCTCTTCCTTTCAATCTGGTAGCAACTAACTTAACTTGACGATCCTCAGACACGTTGTTGAGTTTAAAAATCTTTTCAACCGTTGATAACCAATCCAAGAATTCCTCTGCTTGTAGACCACCTCGGAATTCTGGAATCTCCATATCCTTCCTTGATTCTTGTGTATGACCATTCTCTTCAACATTCCTATATCGATTTTGCCCTTGACCTAGATATCGAAAGTGAACACTATCACCATAACTATCTTCTTCAAAATTAGATGAGCTTCGATGTCGATTCTGAACATTGACTCTTCTATGACCATGCACGTCCTCTCTACTTCTTCTTTCCTCTACTCGACATCTTTCATAATCACAATATGGCTCATGCTCGTAACCACGATAAGCTCTTCTTTCTCCATTCTGATAATCACGATTGTCTCGAACTCCACGATCTCGATTTATCGACAAAGATGATTCTCTTCTTTCTCTATCATAACGTGGCCACACTCTCCTTTGATTTCGATTCATGTCAGACTTCATTTTCTCCACTTGTTTGAAATCTCACGACCACCCAAATGAACAAACAACTTAATTTGAACTCCAAAACTTCAAATCTCAAAATTAACGCCCAACGAACTTGGATAAGTTCGTCTCCTAGCTCACGACTTGAACAAAATCTCACACAAACTTGAATAAGCTCGCTTCTAGCTCCAACACTTTAACTCTCGGCCTTGAACAAACCTGAACTTGAACACTTCACTTTTCTCGGCTTTGACTCTCGGCTTTGAACAACAAAGTGATGCACGGCCTTGACTCTTCTCCTTGGCTCGGCTGAAATTGAACAAACACTTCTCCTTGATCCAACAGGCTCATCTTAGCTATGATTGGCTAAGTCTCGCTTTGATACCAAATGACGCAGTGGAAATACAAAAACAAGATAGATCGATGAACGTAGCAATCGGTGGATTGATGAATACTGAAATGCCCAAATTCATTGATCCAAAGATACCGAATTTTAGCTATCTACGTCACGTTGATCAATCACGATACCGTGAAAGTAGATCTTCAATTCTTCGAGCGTTGATCAAGCGCACTTGATACCGCGAATTGGCTTCACGATCGTTGAATCGAGCGCACTCGATTGACCGAAGGTGGAGATAGGAGATCACACTCGACTACCAATTGGATGAAAGCACAAAGCTAACAAAGGAAATTTTATTTCAAAAATCAACAACCTTTTAAAAAATGACACAACCCCTATTTATAGGCTTACAACACCACAACATTACACAAAGTACAACACATTACAAAGTCGGCACAACCTGGTACAACCCACGCGACCTAAAAATTACAACACTGGTTTACATAGCAAACGACTTAGGAAAACAAGCAACGTCTTAAAGCAACTCGGCAACGAATTAAGAAATTTGTTCGCGAGCTATAATGGAGCGATTCAATTCTGGAAGAGCCAAGTATAAGGTCGTTCGCGACTTACTGTTCACGTCTTTTACCATATATATGTCGTTCGCGACATATGAGAGGTCGCTGTGAAGAGGGGAACCGATTTCAATTTGTTCGCGACCTAGATAAGTTGCTCGCGAACTAGAGTGGAGGTGGAAGTTAGGTCGTTGCTCGCGACCTAGGTAAGTCGCTCGCGAACTAGAGTGGAGGTGGAAGTTAGGTCATTGCTCGTGACCTAGGTAAGTCGCTCGCGAACTAGAGTGGAGGTGCGACCTAGGCGGCAGGGTGAGGTAGCTTCGGTAGGAGGGTTTACGACCTAGGATAGGTCGCGATTTTCAGTGGAGTTCTTGCGACATACGAGGAGGAGGCGTTAGCTTGCTCACTTAATACGAGATAGGTCGTTCACGACCTAGTGTAGGTCGGCCGCGACCTAAGGGGGTAATCACTCGCGCGACCTAAGGTAAGTCGCTGACTTTGATTTTGTGCTGCATCACATTCCCAGAGTGCGAGACGGAGCACAAACATAAAACAAACCCAGAGTACTTCGAGAGCGCGAGCTGGGTATAAGCATTAACGAACTCCGAGGTCAAAAGGCAAAGTCCCCGAAGTATGGATGTTAACACTAAACCGCGGATAATTTCGATCAACACCTATTACGGCTTATCCCCGAGGCTGGGGGCATAACCAAAACAAATATTTAATTGAAGACAAAAGAGAATATGTTTTCATTTCAATTATCAACAAAAGGAATCCGATTACAAGCTAATTCAAAAAATTCCCACTAGCAGGGGCCGAGCCCGCATCTAGACACGACTATAGAAAACCAAAAAGACAAAACAAAACACTACCCCCGAATATGACAGAGCAAACTAAAGGAGCACTCAATCTTTCTTCTTCCTCGGTTTCTTTTTTGGGGTAGTCCTACTGGATCCGCTACCCGACTTCCTCCGCAATCTTTTGCTCTTCTCCAGTTTGCCTTCCGATTGCGACATAATGTCAACATCCTCCTCGGAGCTTGAGGCGATAGAAATTCTCTTGGAGGATGGAACTGAAGGCATGGGAGCTGTAACAGGAAGTGGGGCAGGAGCACTTGCGATAACCATAGTGCCACCCGGCGATATCATCATTAATGGAGCAGGGCCAGACGGGGTCATACCACCCCCAGAAATACTACCTGCTGTCACTGCTGTCATCTCAGCGTTGATCTCGGCAAAAATTTCATCCTCACGAGATGCTTGGGCCGCGCTGGACGTACTAGTGGCTGGTATGAAGGAGCTAACAGCTGGAGTGACCCCGCTCATGGCGAAAGATGGATCTGCGAAGGGGTCGTTGGGTTGACTAAGGAGTTCCTCAATCATCTGAGAATCGAAAGATAACATGCTCGTTTCTCCCCCTTCACCGACCACGGTAGCTGTCATAATCGCCTCGGTAACAATAGCCTCTTGCGCTTGATAAGGGACTTGAGATGCAGGAGGCGTAGAGATAATGTAATATCCCGGAAATTTGGGGCAATATCAATTTAATAATCTGTTTAAAATAATTAAATTGATTTGATAATCTTTGATAATAAAATTTGAATTGGTTTAATAATCTAATTAAATAAATATTTAATTAGTGAATTTTACTAATAAAATGATTTCTATTTATAATGTGTATATATATGTGTGTATATATTGTAAATAGATAAGCTTTGGTTTGAAATTTAATAAATAAATAAAATATTGTTTTTAAATTTCTAATATATATATTTTGATAGTTTGGAAATTATGATTTATTTAATATTAAGTTTTTCAAAGCTATTTAAACAAATAACTATATGGTTTTAAGTAAGGTTAATAATAAGGTTTATTTTATATTGCTTAATAAATATGGTTTAAGAATATATATATATATAAGTTTAAAATACAATTAACATATGATATGTTAATTCATTTAGTAATAGTAGTAATTTATAATCTCTTTTATAAATTATTTTAAATTTGACAAATGGATATTTTCAAATTAAATGTGTTGTTTTAAATTGACTTTAAATTGGATTTTAAAAATATAATTTGAATTTGAATTAGATTTAATTTTGAAATTCAAAAGAGTTAATATTTTAAATAGTTTTGGATTTTAAAATATATGTATAAACTTTTAATTATAAATATAATTGGTTTATTTCTTTAAAAATTATCTATATATATATAAATAAGTAATAAGTACTTATTTAATTAAAGAAAAAGAGGTTTATTTACATTTAAAATAAATACAAACTAATTAAAAGGACATGTGTAAATTCCTAAGGCTATGTAATAACATGTGTTATAAAATTAAGGTATGAGAATGACAAATGTCAAGTTTTTAAAATTTTGTTTTCTTTTATTTTTAAGAAACTACAAATTAACTTATATATGCATACCTCTCCTTTCATTTTATTTTTCTATCTTCTTGAATTCAAAGAGGAAAACTTTCAGCCTGAAAATTTAAACAAATCTCTCAAAAACAAATCTGATAATCAACTCCTCAAAATCAAAACAAAGCCTGTAACTAAAATCTTCAAACCTGTAACCAATTTTCCAAAATCTGAAAACAAAAACCTGCAATTTCTTCTTCAAATCTGGAAGCAAGTACAACTGATCTAAGCAACACACATCACAAACAAGTTTCAAAGCATGCATGCAAGTTTTCCAGCAAGCAATTAAAGTTTTAATAGCAAAGGCATTCAGATCTTAAAAAGTTCAAAAGCAGTTTCAAAAGATATGCTCTGTTCACTTTTAAAAAGGTGAGTAACAATCTTTCTAAAATTTTAGTATAAGAATCTGGTTGCCTGCTTGTTTCTGGAATATGTTTTGTTTGTAAGTAACACTTTACTTAAAATTTAAGTAAATCATAATCTGTTGTGAGTAGAATTTCTAGATTGTATTATGTTTGCTTGTATATATATATGATTCCAGTTTCAAAATAAGAACATTCTCTGTTATTTAGTTCTATCATCATCTTCTTATCCAGAAAACAAAACCACGAAAATTTACCAGTTAAAACATCTTGTGATGATCTGATGTATGAATCTATGATATAATATGCCTGCATGATTGTTTAAGTATGAATTATTTGTATATATGTTGATATTTTGTATGCATGTCTGATATCAATTCTGTGAAGTTAACAGAGTTTAAAATTCTAATCAAAATCCCAATATCTCATTTTCAAATCACTGATAGGCTTAGGATTCAAAAGAGAGTTGTTTGTTAAACATGAATGAAGTTTAATAAAATAAAATTTAGTGATATAAGTTTGAAACTTATCTGGAATAGAAGAAATACAGTAAAAGCTTTGAAAACTATAAAATTCAAATATGATAATTTAGCATTCCAGGATTTTAAATTGAATCTTTAAACCAAATAATGATTTTTAGAGGAGAAATCACAATTTTTAACATTGAATTGAGAGAGTAGTTCAAGGTTGATCGAAATTGGAGTTTTAAGTCGCTTCTGGTGATCTAGTTGTCTGACGAGGTTGTGGTTGTCACTGAAGATAGAGGGATGATCGGGAAGTTTGAGAAAAATAGAGGATGGCCGTATAATTCACCATGGCGATGGTGGTTGTTCGATTTAATTTCTAAACCTAGTTTTACTGGGTTACCATTTTTGCGTGAGTTCGACTTCCTCTAGTGATCGAGTTGGCTAGGGTTTTAGGCACTGGAAGATGGTGGGTTGACGAGGTCTTCACCGAAGTTTCAACGACGATGGTGGTCGGAGGAAGGAATACGAGTCGTTGACAGGTTTGGGAAGATTTCCAGTTTCTTGTTCCAGGTTGAGATTATGTTCGATTTCGATTGTTGATGTTGTTCGAGTTTCTGGTGATCGAGATTCGTAAGAGATGGCCGTGGACGATATGCTGGCGTAGTCATCGATGGTCGGAGGCGATCATCTCGTGTGTGCACGTGAACGAGTATCAGCGTGTCAATGTTTTGGTTTGGGATTTAACAGAGGAAAAGCACTCGAGAAAACGCGTGAGTGACTCGAAGTTTTCTCGGGGGTTTCAGGTTTTGACTCGGGGAAAAATTGAGTGGGCTCGGGTAATTTTGGGTTACAGTTTTAAGACTGGCAGTGTTTTAAAATTTAAATGAGTTTTAAAAATTTGAAGGCAGGATTTAAACTAAGTTTTAAATCAAGTTTAAAATATGGGTTCAAGTTTAAATTTGTATCCCAGATGTGAAATGAATAAATTTGTATTATAATATTTAAACAAATTTAAGATGTTTAAAGTAAATTAAAAAAAGGTTGAATTTTAAAGAATGGATTTAAAAATCTTGTAAATTTCTTTTATAAATGTTAAGTGTTCTTTAACATTTGGTTTTAAAAAGGGAATTGTAAATTTAATTTAAATTTGGTTAAAGTTAAATTTGAAATTTATTTTAAATCTTTAATTGGAAATGAAATATAAGAAAGATTTAAAAGTAAAAGATTTCAAAGCCTTTTGTAAATAATAATTAAAGTAGTTGTAATATTAATACTTTAATTTAGAGATTTAATGATTTAGGAGGCATTAAATTAATAAGGTAATTAAGAGTAATTTGATAATTTAATTCATGGTTTAGTGTTAATTAATTAAATAATTAAATGATAAGTTAATTAATTAAGGGATTAATTAATTTGAAATTAAGAATCATTTATTTAGATAAGTATAGATTATTAATAAATGATTAGAAATTAATTAATCAAGTGATTAAAGATTAATTAAGGAATTAATAAAGTAATTAGAGATTTATTAATTGGTAATTAAGAATTTATTAATATAAATTAATAATAGTTGATTTAAAATTAATTAATTAAAGAAAGTAATTAAAGAATAGTTAATAATTAATGAGGGATCATTAATTAGAGATTTTTGAATAATTAATTAATGTGATTTGTTTTATTAAGTAATGATAATCATTTATAAATTGGTTAAGTATAATTACTTAATGGAAGTAATTAAGGTAATTAATTACTTAAGGTAATTAATTAAATAAATTTGATTAAGTTAAATTAATTAATTAAATTAATTTAAGATAATCATTTAGAGATGTGATAAATATAATTACTTAAATGTAATTAATGAAGTGTAATTACTTAGGAAAGTAATTAAAGTTAATTAATGGATATAATTAACTAAAGATGATTTTAAATAAATGAAAGTAATTTGAGTTTAATTACTTTTGAATAATTAATCAAGGGATTAATTAAAGGATAATTAATTAAGGAGTAATTAATTTATAAAGTGGAGTAATTAAGGGAAGTTAATTACTAAATGAGATTAATCAAAGGTGATTAATAAATGTGACTAATTAATTATTAAATGTAATTAATTTAAATAAGATAATTAATTAAGAGTAATTAAGGATCATTAATTAATAAAATTAATGATGTAATTAAGAATTGATTAATTAAGATTAATTAATAAATAATAAGTGATTAAAGTAATTAATTAATTGTAATTAATTAAGGATTAAGATAATTAAGTATAATTAATTAATTAATGAAGTAATTAAAGATTAATTACTGAAAGGTTTAAGATAATTAATTTGTGAAATTAATTAAGTATTAATTACTTAAAGTAATTAAAGGGTAATTAATCAGGAATGATTAATTTAGATGGATACTTAGAGTAATGATTAATTAATTGGTTTAATTAATAATTAAGCAAGCAGGATTTATAGGATGAAGTAATTAATTTAATTCACTTTAAATTAATTAGATATGATAAATCATTACTTAAGAATGGATGAATGATATTGAATGCTTTGCATTGTTGATATCTCTGATAAGAGATGTGCTGATCTATGATATGGATGTTTGGTTGAATTATGATGATAATGTGAATTATCTGTTTGGGATGATAATGTAGATTATCTATTGAATTATCTATCTTTGTGTATATAGATAAGAATTGAATTGTTTTAACCTTAAAACAACTTGGCCCTTAAAAGATACGTTTTGGATTTCGATGAGACCGGGATCGGGTTTCCGTATACCGGGATTCCAGGTCTGGAGACCCGAATACCACATCGATCCAAATTTACGATAGGTCGTGAATCTCAAGTGAAGATGAAGATTCAGAGTGCAAGGGTTATTGTCGTTAACTCTGAGGGTGATTCCAAAACGAGTGTAACGAGATAATGCCTTCGGTTTCGTTCGAACCCGGAACGAACTTGTATGGATTGAATGCTTTCAGCACATCGTCAGGCGGACGATGAGCATTCTAAGTGATATGTTCTGATTAAAGGTAATCGTAACCTCAAGCCTCATCAACCGGGAATGGCTAAAACAGGAGAGGTGCAGCAAGGCTTCGTGGGTAGCACCCACTGAGAGCAAGATAGATCCCTGTCTAGAGGTCCCTTTTCTTTTATTTCGGCTTAGTGTGTGGTTGGTCGCGCCAACTACGGGGTTATCTTGTTCGGAATTATCCAGTAAGGGATGGTTCCGGCTTTGTGTTGCAGGGGAGCGGGCGTACTCCTCGGTACGGTGATCTAGGCCACGTACTGTGACGGGCGGTACCCCAGTAGCCCTGCCATTGTATGGAAACCCATTCTTCCTACGTGCCCTTACGGTTTTGATTGTATAACCCACTTTGTGGCTAGTATGCTGGAATTTAATAATGTAACAATTTCAGCTATTTCATATTTATTTGAAAACCCTAGACCCTATTATAATATAACTGGATTTCCTATCAAATGTTTTGGTTAGCGTAAGGTAAAAACTTACCCATGTTTATTTGTAGGGAGTCTTACGTGATACCTTTTCTTTCTAAAGGTTTTGAAGTTAAGCAAGTTTAACCTGTTACACACACCAGACCCATGTCTGACCCAAGTGTTTATTTCTGTTTTATAAACTCTTGGGTACTCAAATTTTTACGAGTAGCCAAGGGATTCAGGTTTAGCTTTGACGAATATTCTGGAGGAGCAATGGAGCAGGAGGCTTCGGCGTTCGTAGATATAGTATTCCGCTGTGTTGATATCTGTGATAGTGTGTGTATTGTATTGAGTTGTAATAACTAGACAGATGTTTATAACTGTCTAGTATGTGATGTGTATCTGTGTAACTCTGATAATTGTTGTATACTATGTAATAGTTTATGTTATTAATATAATTTATTCATTCCGCTGTGAGATCGTTGTTGTTGTTTCTTTCTTTCTTCTCTTCTTTCTCTTTTCTATCCCTTTCTTTCTTCATAATGATGCGACTTTCTGGGCATAGGAAGTCGGGTCGTCACAGATAACGACCTCGGTCACTGAATGTGAAAAAGTGAAGATTGTTAGCTAAATGTATTGCTTCAGATTCACCACACTAAGTATATACGGGAGGCGTTCAAATATCTTCCTTAGCCTGACCCGAAGTATGGACAGGTGCAGAGGCAGGGGCTTCGACGGGAGACAATTGCGGCTGATCGGGATTATAAGCAGGGATAGACTGGGGATCGACCGTGACAGTAGCTTCGGGCAATGTCGGAATTAAAACTCCAGCACTTGCTTCATGATGCTTGATCCCCGAGCCCTCACCGGTCTCCATCTGCCGAACACCAAGCCTCTCCTTTTCCACGGAAATCATTGCCTCATGGAGAACCTTTCTCTCCTCCTCAATGAGCAAGCGCGTCTCAAGTTCAAAATCGTCCAGTGCTTCGTCCGGACACGCTGCTTTCTTTTCCTCCACCAGCCTAGTCCAGGCATTATATAAAAGCATAGAATAGTCTCCGAGCCAAGACAAATTTTTGTGCTCCAGCACGTTGGCGTTATATGTGACCAGGAGATCATCAAAATAAGCTTCCATCATGGACTGCTCCGCCATGATTTTTTCCTCGGCTTCTGCCTCCACAGACTTAGCCTTCGCCACTGCCGCATCAAGTTCAGTCCGAAGTTATACAGCTTGATCGCATGCATCTTGGGCAGCGGTGTTTGCATCATCTTTTTCTTTCACCATTTCAGCGAATTTGGCTTTAAGCTCGTTCAGCTCTTTAACGGCGGTGTCCCGTTCAGCTAAGACGGTGGTATAGCGATGGCCCATCCCTTCTACTAAGGCACAATGTGCCTGCTGCATCCTTGCCATCTTCACCACGGCCTCGTCATGCTTTTTGAGCGCTTGAATTTCTGAACTTCGAGACGACTCGGTCTCTGATTGAAGAACCTGGATGATGCAATCTTTCTAGGCAAGGTCAGCATCACGCTTCTCAATAATTTTTGCCCGGTCAAAAGCTACTTTTGAAGCTTTCATAGCTGCTTTGTACCACTCCTTGTATTGAGCATAAAAATCACGGATATAGTCATGCGTGATATTCTCGGCATCCAGAGGAATCCTCTTGAGATGGGGAGGGAAGACATATGCATCTAAACAAATTTCTGGAAAGTCCTTTTTCATCTGAGCGAGCTTGATGGCTCCTTCACCCGTCAGTTCTGCCGGAGCCTGTTCAACAATGGCAGCTGTTTGTGGTTCAACTCTTTGTCGCTGAGTTTCGGGCCTTGAAGATCGAGAAGGTTGTTGTTGCTGCGAAGACTCAGGGGGATCTATAAGGGCCCTAGGAGACGAAGGAGAACGAGATCGCGATCGGTATTGATGGCCTCTACCTCTATCAGTACGCTCTTGACCAGAATGGCCACGCCAATAATCTCGATCCCTGTCATAACGCTCCTGGCTGGTATAGCCTCGTCTGTGATCCCTGTTCGATTCCCTCCAGTGGGACTCATAATATGAGGAAGATCGGTGAACATTGCGGAGCCTATCCAGAGTGGATCCATGACCTGACATCTCACCTGCGATAAGAAGGAACCGCAGTTTAGCATCCTATAAAAATAATGTCCAATATGCGGAAATCGTGTAGTGCTGTGGAAGTGTGTGTAAATGTGTAAACCCCCTGACCAACCGGAAGTGTTGACCGCACTAAAAGGAAAGGGCTCGCTCATATTTAAAACATCTCGGAATTCTTCCAACCCGGGATTGTGATGAATTGATATATAATCCGGGATGGGAATATCACCAAGCCCTTTGAAAATATCTTTCGATTAAAAAGGGGCGGCCTCGGAAATTATGACTCCGGAAGTGGGAGGAGACACATCTACAGACTTCCACCCCTTAGATTTGAGTTTTTTGGAAACGACGGCCTTGCTTTTCCGTCTCTCTCCCAATTCTTCAAAATTGCCCGAAAAATCAGCCATCGGCTCGACATCTGTGTGAGTCCGTTCTTCGTCGCTCACTTCGGTTATCACGACTCCGAGTGTTTTCTTCGCCATTTTCTTCTTCTTCTTCTTCTTCTTCTTTTTCTTCTTCTATGGAACAGGCCTTAGCATCCCTTCGGTGACTATGCTCTGATTTATTTCAATCAAGCCAAGAGCTCTTAAGTTATAGTCAGTCAACACCAAGTCGATGTGTCTCAAATCGCTCGGGATCTCTTGAAGGCTCCGAACCATGCCCTTGTAATACCCGCCGTCGGGTCTGGAGATAATGGCTGTAAGAAAAGTAGGATGTCAATACCAGTGCCAAAAAACCATTAGTTAAGGAAATCATCGACGGGTTACGACACTTACGCCTAGACAGCCACTGCCTAGCAAAACCTGAAGGACACCGGATATAAAACCATTCGTTCTTGAAGTAGCTGAGTCTGGTCCAGGCTCCGGTAATAATCTGGCAGTTCCTGACTGCCTCCAAAAACGTAAAGGATGGACTATCACCTCTACTCTTGAAATTAAATAGATATCTGATTTCTGTTGGCCTTGGTGGGCAGAAGAGATGGTCCATAAATACAATAAACGCACTGTTTAGTAGCGCGTACCCGTTGGGGTGTAATTGAGAGGGAGCAATTCCAAGAAATGATAACATCTCCCTAATGTATTGATTGAATGGAGGGAGTGTTCCAACCGCACAAGCATGACGATAAAAGGCGGTATATCCTTCCGGCGGACAGTGAGGTCTGTCACTAGATCCCGGCAATAGCACATCGTCCGAAGAAATGTTGTGTCTTGTGCATATCCTGCCCAACAAGTTTTCAAAAATATTGGATTGAACAGAGTCTATAGGGTCCTTAATAAATATAGCATCTTGCAGCTCGTCAGGAGCTGGATCTACTATCTCCGTTGGGATGTCTAGAATTTCGAGGACCGGAGGAGGAGAACTCTGAATCTCCTACTGTTGAGAGCTCGAAGATTCCATCACTGACTAACTCATCAGAAAGTAACGTTAAGCAAATGGAAAAACCCGTTCATTTCCCCATGTAAAGTGTGTTTTGTGCAGTGCAGTGCAGCCAATACTTAGGAAACTCAACATAGTTGAAGAAAGTATGAGAATAGCAAGAAATTCAAAAACCCAGTCGGAGTGACCATCATTGCTGACCGTCACAACCATACCGTCCAAACCCATAAAATTCAAGTCAAGATTGGAGTTTGTTTTGTCAAGATACAGTTCCATCGACGAGCTTCATAGGGCAGTCAAGTATGCAGTTTAACAAGTTCAGTCTAAATATGCAAGGATGAAGCTCGTCGGAATCATGCCATTAAATGTATGAAAGTTTTGTATCCATGGAAGCTTGTTCGTATCGACCAAGGCCAGAGAAGAGAAATTCGAATCGATCGAACAAATGTCATTTCGAATCGATCTCGTTCGAATCGACACGGTTCGTATCGATTATAACCGGGCCTTTGGCATCGATCGACGACTCATGCTTCGCATCCATCGCCAACCGAACTCTCGAATCGATCCCCAGAAACAAAAATTTGCAAACAGTTGAGTGGCCTAAGATTCGTATCGATCGTATGGGCACAAATTTCGAATCGATCGCAAGGGGGCAACTCCATCGTATCGATCGTAATGGATCGATACGATGACCCAACACCCCCGACCGGTTCAACCCATGAACCTCCACTTCATACATGTTGATCGATACGAATGTCAAAAGTAAACACATGTCTCCCAGATCGATTCAATCACCGTTACTCCAGATCGACACAAAGGACTCACTCATACTTCTTCTCCAACCAACCGTTCTTGGTTTCGACCTCGATCTCGACTCCATTAAGATCGACACGAACAGGAATGGGCGAGGGTTTCGAATCTTGGAACCTCAAATACTTAGTCAAATTACCTACCTAAATGTGAAGTTGGTTTATAAAAACTTGGGTGCTAGTTTGATTCGAAGAAGGGAGTAGTTCGTTCGTCTTTGTTCTTGAAATCTGGAATCGATTCGAAGACGCAGGAAGATGAAGGCAAAAGTAAAAAGTGAAAAATGAATGACGTCTCAGTATATATAGGGAATTTGAGGCGATTCGTATCCCAGTAGACGAAACCGGTAGTAGCCGGTGAAACCATTGGGTGATTCGAAGCATAAAATTCGAATCCATAGACCAAAGCACCGTAATCGATTCGAATGGAAGGAAACATCTGCATAGAGCCGCGTTTCGAATCCATCTCTTCGACTCCATCAAAACGATACGAAGAACAATGTTAAAGAGATCCAGAGATCGTTCGACTGCATTGATTCAAAGTGCCCTATTCGAATCCTTCTAAAGAGCATTTGACCGAGATGAAACAGACACTTGCGCCCACTAGGTTGAAACCTCCCATCGATTCGAAGTCCATCAATGCTTGACCCACAGCGACAAGAACTCATCGATATGAACCGGAATTTCGTATCCATCAAATCAGTGCATCCTAATTCGAAAACAATCTATCGAACTTCTACACCAGTCCAAGAGATGATCGATACAGCATTCGATTCCGAAAACTGACGACAATTTGTAAGCGTGCAACGTGGACAACAAATCGATTAGCACTCGGCACTCAGCTACAACAATGCACTACATAATCATTGGCAGTCAGCAAATCAGCATTCATATTACTGGAAATCAATCGAAGGTTACATCTTTTGACGAAAAGATAGCAACTACTCAACGAATTAGATAGAGCTTTTTCAGGATAAAGGATGCAGCATTTCAAAGCATTCCATGTTTCCACAAGACGTACTTTGGGGGGAAAATGTTATCCCGCCTTTTGGCAAGACCATGACACCAAGAACTGGATTAGTGACCAATGAAAGTTCATCTTAAAGATCGGTTATACACAGGCTCACTATGGATATCGGTAAATTTTTTCTGAGACCAAATTGAGCTATAATTGATAAGACATGACTAGAAAAGCAAAGAGAGCCAACGTTCCAAGTTTCAAGTCAATCCGAGTTCATATGCTCAAGTTATGATGGATACAAGTTGAAGGGAAAGGCCATGTTTTCGTATCCATCAAATGGCCTGATTTCGTATCCATCAATGTTGACCTCTTCGTATCCATCGGCAGAAGGTATGGTCGGATCCACCAGAGCACTTCACTTCGAATCCAGGGGCAACAGTATGTTCGAATCCATCCTACTGCAACAGCTTCGTATCGATCGACTATAGCACGTCACAATCGATATGAAGAAGCTTCAGTTCGAATCCATATGTGAATGAAGCCCTCGAATCCACTAGGTCAAAGTGGCGAAAATCATGGAGTCGACCCAGTCGACTCGGAGTGAAAAGCAGATCGATACGAAAAGCGCGCGCCACATCAACTTCCTCGCGTGCTCCATCATCAAGTCGAAGCTATCGATTTGAAAGGAATCGATTCGAACAGAGTGATCGCACTAGAAACGCAACTTCGTATCGACAATATCTGGAGATCTACAAGTCCAAATGCTATGAAATTTTCACAGGAGCTTATGCACATGTTGAAGAATGTCCACACCAAATTTCAGCTCGATTGGACGTTTTCTTTATCGATTCGAATGGATTTTGAATCGATCCCAAAGTGGGCCCAGATTTCCTGAAAGTGGGCACGTGGGCCCCCTCACATGCCAGAAGTGGTCTCCCGAAATTTAGGCGAAATATCAGCCTCCTACACCTATAAATAGAGCCCCTGGTCATTCAGAAAGGGGGTCAGACAATTTTAAGAGCTAAAGAGCGCCCTGACTCTGCCAGATTTACTCCAAATCACCATTGATGCCTTAGATTAAAACTTAGATCATAAAATTTGTTGTACTACATTATAAGAAATTGTGATCTTCAAGTATCGAGCAATAAAATCATCAAACTTCATAGTGGACGTAGGCGAAACGCCGAACCACTCTAAATTGTTATCTTCTGTGCAATTTACTTTCTGTTATTTGGAGTTTTTGTTAGATAATCCTCAGTTTTAATTTTCTTTCTTCACTTTTTATCTCTTTAAAAACTTCCGAAGAGTGTTGTGCCCATTTTTGGTACAAACAGAGGGGAGGCACGTCATATATTTGTTGTGGCCCGAAATCATATCGAGTTACGGACCACATGAGAGAGTTTTGTTTTGCATCCTTATGATGATCCGCCTTTTATGACCGACCCTATCGTAGTGCATGCTGCATTCTTATCTGCTAGGCGTTTTCCATTGGTATCACCCCATCTAGTTTAGGATGCTATTAGTTCCTCGGTGAGCATAGCTGGAGACTGACATTAGATGGTGATTTTGTTCCTGACGATCCACATCCGGATATACCCATTTTGAAGGTGTATGACAACGCCGCTTTACAGGAGTATGCAGTAGAGTGGCGGTCCGCTAATTACTTCATCATCATGAATTTAGATTATGCATCTTTTTAGCGTCGGTTTTACACTGCATTGCATACGGCTATTTTTGTTCATGCTACGTCCATTTATTTGATAGGGCCTTCAAGCATCCGGAATGGTATTACCCCCCAGTTTTACAGGACCTTACACAGAGTACTTAGGTATATCAGGCTCCACCGCCATCCCAGATAGGAGATTATGGTTGGACAATCGGTATACCGACAATGTTGGGAGTTGATAGATATGTTAATATTCCTCGGCTTGAGATTTCGCAGTATCCAGATCCAACTGCATTTTCATATGAGGATCTGTTTCAGATGCATATAGGACTCCGCTAGGTCATGTACATCGAGCATCGACGAAGCATAGATGAGTTGAATGCTCGTATTAACGAGCTTACTATTGCTGATGAGCAGCGATGTCATCCTACACGTAGAGTAGATGATGATGATGGCGATGCAGTTGGCCTTTTTGATGATGAGTAAGAGTTTGATGAGCCATAGTGTTTGTATGTATTATTAGTATTTGTACGTCCTATCAATTTGTGTATCGGTGTATTATCAGTGTTTTGTATTTACTAGCAGTGTTTGTATCAGTGTATTATCAATGGTTTGTATTTACCAGCAGTGTTTGTATTTACTATAGTGTATTATCAGTGTTGGATTTTCTATTTTGTTTGAGTGTCTGCACTTAACTTTGTGAAGGAACAAACACAGTTATGTTTATTTATATTCACGTTTGTGGATGCTTGCCACGTGGTCGATCAGATGGCACTTGATTCATGAGACACAGATCAATAAATTTATTTTTAAGCAAATGTTTTGTAATGAAAATTCACAACATCTTCAATAATCTTCAATGCCAACTAAAAGCTGGACTCCCGATGATTATTTTACTAATCAAATCGTACATAGAAACCGATCGTAGACACATGGAAGAGGAGTTGGAGCAAGATTTTCGGATCATTCTAAACAAGGTTTTTAACAGTCATCCTGATTGTAGATTAATTTGAAGGCTTCTGGAAACTCGGAGTATTTTTATCACGTTTACTAGAGCTTGTCGAAGATATAGAATCATTATAAATACAGTGAAGGAAGAAGATCTATTTCATTTAACATGAGCTACGTTTTGATTCCCGTTATTTGTGAGAGCATCACGTTGGTTTTGTTGGACATGATGTATATAATCTATGGGTTAGATATATTAGACAATTTGAATGACGTTTTGGTTAGTTAAGTTTTTTAAGTTAATTACCTTCAGCAAGTTCTTTGCACTTTCTGTAAGTTATATGTACTTTCAAATTCAAGTAAAGTCCGTGTTTTCAAAATCTAGTATGTTTGGTGAAGAATATCTTCAGTCCCTAACCCCTCATGACATTGACAGATTGTTAGCAATGGGATCTCAATTTGGATTTCTAGGTATGTTAGGTAGCTTAGATTATATGCATTGAAGGTGGAAAAACTATCCAGTTGCATTGTAGGGCCAATACATAGGACATTGCAAAAAGGCAACTCTGGTATTGGAAGTTGTTGCTTTGTTTGATTTGTATATATGACGTGCTTTTTTTAGCACCAGGTTTACTGAATGATAATAACATTCTATGACAGTCATATTTATTTAATGACTTATGTAATGATATATCACCTCCATGCAATTACAAAATTGGAGACAAAGATCATTCCATGGGTTATTACCAAGTAGATGGAATATACCCAAAATGGAAAACACTTGTACAAGCATACAAAAGACCAAATAACGCAAAAGAATCCAAGTTCACCAAACAACAAGAGAGTTCGAGGAAATATGTCGAACGAACATTTGGAGTGCTTCAAGGTAGGTTTCATATATTAATAAAAGAGGTATACTACCATGGTTCGGCGGTATTATCTGATATCATACACTGTTGTATTATTTTACATAATATGATTGTTGAAGAAGAACGTGGTGGGTATGAGCTTCAACTGAGAAACTATCCAGACATTGTAGTGGCATTTTGAAAAAAACCTTTTAAGCACCTAAATACTTTTGTCGAATACTTGCAAAGGATACAAGACATTCGAGATCCACAAGCTCATCTTGATCCGAGATAAGAACTAGTGGAACACTACTACAGACATATAGGAAACCATTAGTAGAAGTGATGTTTAGATAGTGTTTGTGTTTCACTTATCTATTTTAATAAGTTATTGTTGACGTTTTGTAATAGTGTTTGTTTTTGAATTTGTTATATCTATTGTAATAAGTTGTTATTAACGTGTTAATAATAATAACAACAGTGAGAATGGCAAAACAAGAATGACAATAAACTATAACAATAGCAATAACAACAAAAATGACAACAATAGCACTACTGCAACTAAAACAACAACACTAACAATGACACTAAAACTAACACTTAGGAGAACGAATATAAAATGCAACGCTAAGATACATAGTACGAACCTAGTTTCCTACAAACCCTCATGACGTCTATGGTACTCTCAAGTTGCTTCTCTATGTACAAACTTTGCACTGGATTGAGTTCATTTTTGGTTGCAACTTAAAAGAGCCATATCATCAGTTCTTTGTTGTCGAGTTAATTTTTGTTTTCTTAACTTTAACTCGTCAATTCTTAACTTTTGTTTCTCATAATGACGACGTTGTTTTTCCTTTTCCCTTTTAAGTCACTTCATTTCTTTTATTTCCATGTATAATTTATTTGCATCTTCAGCGGCCGCCATTCGCTTACCAATATGTTCATAATGTGTGCTATAATCGGTTGCGGTTTTTTCTTTCCCTTGTACTTCCTCAGAAGCCTACCACCTGTACTAGTTATGAAGGTGGTGTCTTCATATGGATCAGAACTATTAGGGCTAGACCCATCGCTCATCTTTTTAGGAAGAAAGTGTTAGAATGCGGATTAAGGATCTTAAGGCTAGAATTAACACTAGAGGGGGGGGGGGTGAATAGTGTTTTAAGAAATTTGTTAATCTTTTTGAATTTATCTTAATTTGTTGACAATGCATCCACTAATTAGACACAGATATGAACACAGAATCAAACACAGATGCAAATATAAAGTAAAAGCAGTAAAGGAAAGAACACACCGGATTTTATACTGGTTCGGAGTTACCCTACATCCAGTCCCGCAACATAAGTACGGATTTCCTTTCAAAATCAATTCTTACAATTACACCCTCAATTCAAGGCCACGAGGTACACCACTCCAGATTCAAAATCCTCTGGTTAGAGATACTTGATTTTACGGGCAACAAGTTCACCCAATTGATTTCCTAGGCTACAATCACACCTTCTCTCACTTGATTGATTTTCCAAGCTACAATCACACCTTTTCTCGCTCGATTGATTACAAAGAAACCTATAACTCTGAATAGCACTGAGATCTTGTTGAGATAGTGATAGAGAATCAAATCAAAGATGATCTAGTTAGATTCAATAGTGATTTCGACAGAGTAATAGTAAAAATGTATATAAAGAAATGTGGAAGAAGAAGAAGAGTGAAATTAGAAAATTATGAATATAAATTCGTTAAAAACATCCCCTATTTATAGTAGAACAACAACCATGTCCATTCGTAAAAGGTTATGACGAATAGACACTTCTTTTGAAATTCAAATTTTTGAAGTTAACTGACACCATGTCGATAAGGGTCCCTAGGGGTTGTCGACATGCCTAAGGAATTTTTGATAATTTGTTTTTCTTTGAAGATAACTTTTATCTTGTATTAACATTATTTTAAACTTTATAAATATACTTTACTATAGTTAAAATACATAAATAAGTATAGAGAATAATATTTTGATATATATAAAATTTTACTATAATTTCATATTTAAATCTAAGTATAAATATTAAAAGTTAAATATATAATAGTTAAAAGATAGTTTAAAATCAAGGATAATTTGATATTGAAAATAAAGATTATTCTGAGGCTAAAATATTTAAAAAACCAGGACAGATGATTTTGGTTTTTAAACAGGAATATTTAAAATCATTTTGAAAAACAAGCTATATATATTTTGAAAATCATTTTGAAATAAAAGTAAGTGGATATAAAAAGATGTTCCACTAGATTTTTTGTAGGTTCCATCCTACTTAGGGTTCCATCCCTTTAACGAGCACGAAGTGGATTCCATTCCACGAATAAAATAGATTTTAAGATGTCAGTGCCTTTCTATGAGTTTTAACAATATTCCTAACTATATAACTTATCTTGGAAACTTGAACTCTTGAAATTCTTGATACTTATGAGTCTTGAATCTTGATATCTTCAATCTTTGATCTTGAATCTTTATACTGTATAGTTCTTCATTCTTTAGTACATGCAAACATATCTATATATATCTACACAATAATGTTAGTATTATATATTTTATAATCTAATTCTAAGTAAGGTTGTTGTCATCAAAACCAACTCCTCAGAGACTAACAATCTCCCCCTTTTTGATGATGACAACCTTTGTTTATAAAATATCACTTCTATCCTAATACGTCTAATAACTCCCCCTTAATCTATGCCAACTATCCTATTTTATACTTCTCCCCCTTTGTCATCAACAAAAAACCATATAACTCCATAATTATAATACTATATAACTCTATATAACTCCCCCTGAAACTAAGACTACATTACTTGTGATTATAATGATAGTGTTATCATACATAATCAATACTTAACTTTAAACTAAACTCTTAATAACTACTTTTCCTAACTACTAAACTATTTATTCAAAAGATAAGAGAATATACGAATAAGAGAACACAATTTATTTATTCATAATGGAGTTTTTAATATAAAAATAGATAGTTAAACTGATAATCATGATAACTTAAAAGATCATATATTATTAATACTAATCATATGTATGTTATATTTTACACACATAATATCAATCCATACTAAGTCAAATTCAAGCAAATCAAACCAAATCCTAATTAAGCAAGCAAACAAATAAAAATTAAACAAAGTTAATCAAATATTACGAGGAACATCAACCCATCCTTCTTCTCCAAAGATAGGGTCTTGTTTGATGGCATCCCAATTCTCATTATCAACAAAGAGAGAAACGGGAGGATGTGCTTCATTATCATCCTTGTGCAGGGAGGAAATCATCCATTGAATTGCTTCGAAATGCCTTTCTTGCTCCTTGATCATCTGCATTTGACACAATTCTAAGTGACGCTGATTACGGAGAATGATAGAGAGAATATTCTTGAAGGATTTAAGAGTTTCTTCAAGATTTTCAGATAAATTGTGAATAGGATCGGCCATTTTTGTGAAAAAGAGAAGAAATATAGATAGAATAGATAAGTAATGATTTTGAGTAAAGATTTCTGGAAGAGAACAGGTATTTATAGGTGTAAATTTCGTTTGAAATGAATAGATACAAGTTAGTTATTTAAAATTCAAAAATTAAAATGAAAAGACACTTCAGATTTTAAGCATGTCGACAGGGTGCCTTTGGGGGTTGTCGACAGAGTCATCTGTGTTTTGATGACTTGTTTTTGATTTTGAATAAATGTATATATATATATATATATATCATATTAACAGTTATTCTAGAGATGAAATAAGCTAGATAACAGAAAGAACTTCAACATTAATTCAAATTGGAATGATACATGGATTAAACAACATGAAATACAATAACATTCAAACTTAAAACAAACTTAAACAACATGAAATACAATAACATTCAAACTTAAAACAAACTTAAACAACTACGACAAGGTATGAAAAGATAGATCTAATTGGAGGATGATGAGGATGATGAAAGGTTAAACTTCTTGCTGACTTTTGAGAAGAACTTGTTCATCTTAGAAGACATTTTATCAAACTTTTTACAAACAGATCTCTTAAGTGTCCGTTGATTTTCCACAATTATCTTTTGATTTTGGATAATCATCTTGTTGGTTGGTTTGGAGGTGTAATCAGTACTTTCAAGAGATGTTTCACCTTCCTCTTCTTCTTCTTGAATATCCATTTAATCCCCTTCTTCTTCTTCTTCTTCTTCCTCTCCTTCTTCCATTTCTTCGTGAGCTAAACGCTCTTCCTTTTCCATAAGGGATTCATAAGGTTGAAAGATGTATGGAATTTTCATAAGTGAGATATTGGAATGATTGAAAACTTTTCTACAAATGAATTCCTCTCCTTTAAAATTCACTACAAAATAGTTGAAAATTCTAGTAAGGTAAATTCCATGATATAAAATCTTTTTCTCCCATTTCCAAGTTTTTAGGCCGAAATTCATCCAAAATAACTTGAGCCCAATTAATATCATAGTTTCCTAAAAGAGCGAAAAGAGCTTTACAAACTTTTGAAGTAGGATTATTAAAACTTCCCGATCTCGGGGTCAAAGTGTGTTGCAAAAGAAGGCTCACAATTTTTGCTTTTGGACGAAAATTGCGGTTTATAAAATCAAAGTTTTCGTCACTTTCAAAAATATGGTGGAAAGTCTCACGATCACTCTTATTAAAATTGAAATTTGAAAGATCCATACCCATACACTTACAATTTAGAATCGCTCCCAAAACATCACAATTTAAAACAATTTGAGTGCCTTTTACACTACTCCATATTTCATCATCATTTCCTTGACAAAAGCCACGATTAAGATTTGCATAAAACATTTTCATAAGATTTGGGTAGCATACAAAATCATTTTAAGAATCATCAACAAGACTTAAAATGTTGTTGCTAACACAAAGAGAATCGATTTCATAAGAAGCGAAATCGCGGAAAATTGCAAACTTTCCGGGATGAACTTTTCCATAATTAGCATAGCCAATATAGGCTTTGATTGCTTCCGGATCATAAAAGAGGTGTTCTTTTAAGGTTTTGGAGAGTCTCATAGTTGATGGAGTACTTGAGGAGGCCATTGATGTAGAGAGAAGAGAGCTTGAGTTATGAAGAAAGAGTTTGAATTTGAAAAGTTAAGTGAAAAGATGAGATAAATGATAGTAAATAAATAGAAATTAAATGGACAGTTTCTCTGGTCAAAAAGTGTCCTTTCAGAGTCTCGAATGGTGTGAAAGAGTGGAGGGAAATACAAGCATTTGAATTCAAAATTTGAATTTCAAATTTTCTATACCATGTCGACAGGTAGGGATGAACCCATGTCGACAGGTATCCGTAAATTTTGATGACTAGATACTTTTATATAATGTAATATTTATATATATATATCTATTATTTTAATGTCTATATAATATCTGGAATATTACTAAGACTCATAAAATATTATAATATTATTAAAAATAAAAATTATAATAAAATAATAATAAAAAATATAAAATTTTAAAATTCAAACGACACATCAATTCAAAAACAACCAATCAATCAATCAATTCAAGCATGCAATTTCAGCCAATGTATTGTAAACGTGTACCTTTTTCAGAGTCCGTGTCTTTGGTATCGACTAAATCGAGAATTGCTGTGAAACACAGATTTGAATTATCTTTCTTCTATTCATCGTTGCTGGAGGATGAGTTAGAGTCATCTAGAGTAGCAGTGAATGCACGTTTCCGTTTCTTTGAAGAATCATTGTTTGTAGGAGGGTTTTGCTTATGTGGATGTGGACAGTCTCTTTTGATATGACCTGGTTTGTCACAGTTGAAGCATTTGATAAAGTTTGGTACTGTAGTCTGATTACTGGAATTCTTAAAGTTGTTTCTCTTGGAACTATTCAATTTTCTGTACTTTAGGAATTTTCGAAAATTCTTGGTCATAAAAGCAATCTCCTCATCATTATCGCTGTCTGAATCTGATCCTTCTGTTAGTGCATTGAATGTAATTGATTTTTTTTCTGATGCCTTGCTTTCTCTTCTCCCAAGCATTTGAACTTCAAACGACATTAGGTTTCCGATCAATTCTTCAATCTTTAAGATGCTGATGTCATTTGCTTCTTCGATTGCGAGTGTCTTTTGATCCCATTCTAGAGTAAGAGAGTTTAGGATTTTTCTGACTTGATCTTCTTCGGAGAATACTTTTCCCAATGATATTAGAGAGTGGACAATATCCTGGAATCTACTATACATATATGGAATAGACTCATTAGGATTCATTTTGAATAATTGAAACTGATTTGTGAGCATGGAGATTTTTGTCTGTTTAACTTTGCTTGTTCCTTCATGAGTAACTTGCAAAGTTTTCCAGATTTCATACGCAGACTTACAAACTGGCACTCTATTAAATTCATTCCTATCAAGTGAACAAAACAAGATATTCATAGCTTTAGAATTATTCTATGCAACAGTCTTTTGATCAGCAGTCCACTGAGCAAAAGCAGTTGTGGGTTCAGAATATTCTGTCTGTGTGACATTCCAAGTGTCTAGTCCTATAGATTGTAAATATATTTTCATCCTACATGCCCAATATGCATAGTTACTACCATTAAAAAGTGGTGGTCTGGTAGTAGACTGACCTTCTACAAATGAACTAGAGTCGGTGGTAATAGCAGTACTAGTGTTAGTAGCCAGTTTGAATTTTTTCAAAATTCAGATAATGAAACTTTTGAAAACAAAGCTCTAATACCAATTGTTAGAATGCAGATTAAGGATCTTAAGGCTAGAATTAACACTAGAGGGGGGGTGAATAGTGTTTTAAGAAATTTGTTAATCTTTTTGAATTTATCTTAATTTGTTAACAATGTATACACTAATCAGACACAGATATGAACACAGAATCAAACACAGATGCAAACATAAAGTAAAAGCAGTAAAGGAAAGAACACACCAAATTTTATACTGGTTCGGAGTTACCCTACATCCAGTCCTGCAACACAAGTACGGATTTCCTTTCAAAATCAATTCTTACAATTACACCCTCGATTTCAAGGCCACGAGGTACACCACTCCAGATTCACAATCCTCTGGGTAGAGATACTTGATTTTACGGGCAACAAGTTCACCCAATTGATTTCCTAGGCTACAATCACACTTTCTCTCACTTGATTGATTTTCCAGGCTACAATCACACCTTTTCTCACTCGATTGATTACAAAGAAACCTATAACTCTGAATAGCACTGAGATCTTGTTGAGATAGTGATAGAGAATAAAACCAGAGGTGATCTAGTTAGATTCAATGGTGATTTTGGCAGAGTAATAGTAAAAATGTATATAAAGAAATGTGGAAGAAGAAGAAGAGTGAAATCAGAAAATTATGAATATAAATTCGTTAAAAACATCCCCTATTTATAGTAGAACAACAGCCATGTCCATTCGTAAAAGGTTATGACGAATAGACACTTCTTTTGAAATTCAAATTTTTAAAGTTAACTGACACCATGTCGACAAGGGTCCCTAGGGGTTGTCGACATGCCTAAGGAATTTTTGATAATTTGTTTTTCTTTGAAGATAACTTTTATCTTGTATTAACATTATTTTAAACTTTATAAATATACTTTACTATAGTTAAAATACATAAATAAGTATAGAGAATAATATTTTGATATATATAAAATTTTACTATAATTTCATATTTAAATCTAAGTATAAATATTAAAAGTTAAATATATAATAGTTAAAAGATAGTTTAAAATCAAGGATAATTTGATATTGAAAATAAAGATTATTCTAAGGCTAAAATATTTAAAAAACCAGGACAGATGATTTTGGTTATTAAATAGGAATATTTAAAATCATTTTGAAAAACAAGCTATATATATTTTGAAAATCATTTTGAAATAAAAGTAAGTGGATACAAAAAGATGTTCCACTAGATTTTTCATAGGTTCCATCCTACTTAGGGTTCCATCCCTTTAACGAGCACGAAGTGGATTCTATTCCATGAATAAAATAGATTTTAAGATGTCAGTGCCTTTTTATGAGTTTTAACAATATTCCTAACTATATAACTTATCTTGGAAACTTGAACTCTTGAAATTTTTGATACTCATGAGTCTTGAATCTTAATATCTTCAATCTTTGATCTTGAATCTTTATACTGTATAGTTCTTCATTCTTTAGTACTTGCAAACATATCTATATATATCTACACAATAATGTTAGTATTATATATTTTGTAATCTAATTCTAAGTATGGTTGTTGTCATCAAAACCAACTCCTCTGGGACTAACAGAAAGCGCATTACTGAGTGTTCTTGTTGCACTCGACTCCATTTTTCCTCTTTTGCGAGTATGTCATAGCAATGGTGCATGTTGAACGGTTGATTATTATGTTCAGACATATACACTGCATTTGCTTGATTTAGCTATAAATTATGAAGTACTATAAGAAGAATAAACTATAGAACTTGATAATTTGAACTACAAATTTAAAATCATTATCAGATCCATGTCGTTTGCTCCACTTTGTTGTCTTGAATGTTGTCTGACCATTATTTCTTTCCAATGTTGAAAAGCAACATTTATTCTTTTCCAAGACTGCCTCAAAGAATCAACAATTCTTGGAAGACTATTTGGACTTTGATGGTTCAACAAATTGCTTACAAAATTCCAGAAGGAACTGTCACTTTGGCTCGTACCTTTCTTATTGTCTCTAGAACATTTAACCCAACATAATGCTAATTCAACTTGCTGGTCCGGCGATCATTTAACTACTTTTGCGGCTTTTGGTCCCACATTTATAGATTCATTAATGTTGATTCCTGTTGTTTGCTTTCCCCAAGCTTGAGCGGAAGACAAATTAGGATTCCTATAAACATCTTCTTCTTCGGCAGTTTCATTGCCATGGAATTGGATTTCTTGGTTTTCACATCTGTTGTCTCCAAATTGATCATTGAGATTTCTTGTTAAATTTTGTGAACGATAAGGCAATACTGACCGTTGTTGGCTATTGGAAGATACATAGTTTTGATCATAGTTATAGTTTTATTAAAGCGAACTATTCTGCGAATAATTCGAATTTTGAGAATTTTGGTAATGGTTCGAATCTTGTTGAGAATGAATGAAATTATGATTTTGTTTTAGATGATACAAATTTAGAGCTTGTTGGGAAAAACCAAAATTTGAATTTTGATTTTGCTATTGAGAATTTTAAGAATGATATTGATTTTGACCATGTTGAGAATTGAACGTATTATGATTGAATTGAGTCAGATCCTGATTATCGAATCTGAGTTAAGATAAAAATCTAGGAGATGAAGATTTTTTAGATTTTCCTTTTGGATTTTTCGACAATAATGAGATTGCTTGAAGATAATTTGTTGATGAGAGTAAGAAATGTAGAATAAATGGTGTAAATTAAATTTTGAAATTAGTAAGTTATATAGAGGGGGAAGGTGTGGGGTAGGCAACAACCATTTAAATGACCGTTTGCACTTAGCCGGCTTTATTATAGCCGGCTATGTAGCAACAGTCATTTAAGTGACCGTTGCCAAAAAGAAGGCTTAGTCGGCCATAATAAAGCCGACTAGGCTTAGCCGGCTTTGTTATGGTCGGCTAAGCCGATAATCCTCTGGGTTACTTTGGCAGTCTTCCGGGTTGGCAAAGCAACCCAAAAGAGCACAACCGACCCTCTATTGTGGGTCGGTTGCGAAGCAACCGACACTCGGTTGGGAATGCTCTTAAGATTTACTTACAGGTGGATTTAGTAAGGTTAGTGCATGTAACTTTACAGTTTACAATAGTGTGTAATCCGTGCGCCGCATCTGGTATGTTTTAGAAAAATAATTTCATAAATATTTATATAGAATTGAATTTATTATGCAATATTAGGTGAATACGTTAAGATAATTGAGGTATGTACTGAACTTATAGTGTTCTAAGTATATAATTTTTGTTATGTGATTTATATATTTTTATATTGAATGTTGCTAAATATACCAAAAAATACAATGATTTTTACCCTCGTTAAAATATATACCACATCTACTTTAATATCCCCTTATTAATACCCTATATACACAACACTCCGTAGTTCTAATTCAAAAAAGAATAAAAAACATGCAAAAATTATCGCAACTCTATAACGAATCCCCGCAAAATGACCTATTTCGAGCTTAATTTTTTTCCAACCAATTTTTTACATATCAAATCATATGGATTAGTTCGAACATTGACGAATGGCTATAAATTTAAAATTCAAGATCGACACCCTACAATTGTTTATTTTTTAACCATCTTCTGAAATTATGTCTGAAATACTTTAAATTGACATAAGATCTAATAAATTTATTTTTCTACCAAATATTATTTTATATAAATTTATTATACGAAATACATTTAAAAATTCATAATCAACT
The DNA here is from genome assembly GCA_030737815.1 of Allium fistulosum. NCBI lineage: Eukaryota > Viridiplantae > Streptophyta > Magnoliopsida > Asparagales > Amaryllidaceae > Allium > Allium fistulosum. Next base: position 964,306,049 of record CM060902.1, on the reverse strand, counting down.
ACCTAACGATTTAAAAATATATTTTAATTTGTAAAAATGTTACACATAATCAACTTTATCAAAGTTGTATAATGAGCAGACTTAAAGTCGTATAGATTGCTCGTGCGAGTTAGATTTACATCAACGATAAATATTCGAATTTAACGAAGATAGATTATCGAAAATACTAATTTAACTAATCACAAGCCATCATTAGGTTGAAAGGCTGTGCTAAAATATCATTTTTATTTTTTAGGAATTAAATTAGTATTTTAAAAAAATTAAAATGTAATAGGAATTAAATCAATTAATTATTCAATTGGTTAATTAATATAATGGCTAGCCGTCATAACAAGGCGAAGGTGTCGTCGACGGTCGTCGTCCCTCCCCGTTGCTATTTCATGTGTATCATGTAGTGGGTGAATCAAATGATCATACTATACTACACAAATCTATATACCCGTACACCCTACACAATAAACGAGTGTCTAAACCCGTCTCGACTTTCAATTGTCAAAAAATTTGAATTCTCAACAATCAAATCATTTCATTCAATTCTCTATTGTTTACTTCTTGTAGTAAGAATAAGGATATGATTAAATTAACAACATTGTAAAATTTATGTACTAAAAAGCATAAAATATTTTGAATATTGAAATTTAGAAGAAGAATAAAATAAAATTATGCAAAATACCTGAAAGTCATTAGAAAATCAAAATTCGTTGTTAAAGAAAATTTTGATTGCGCTAATCAGTTTTGATTGAGTGAATTATTTGCATTATTGAAGATAAGAGAAGATGAAGAGGTATTGAAGTTAGGTTGTCAACAACGGTGGTATTTTTAAGTGTTAGACAAAAAAATAAAGGATGGCATTTTTTTGAATATTAATCAGTACTTAATTTAGTATATTTAGCAACACTCATTTGTATAAAAATCAAATTGTCATCTTCGTAGATAATAATGAGTTGGATATTAATTTATTATTTTTTAGCATTTAATATTTGTCAAGAAAATAAATAAAAGTTTATATTCTTAATTAATTTCAAAATTAATGTTTTTGTAAGTTTCAATAAATAAATATTTATGCATATAGAATTGAGTTTAACATTTAGCTTTAAATGATATATAGAATGAATTTCGGATATCACTTGATAGAATAAAATTATTTCTAAAAATGAAAGTGTAATAGTGATGAATCAATATATTTTTATGCATTTAAATCTCTTGCAGCTAATACCAATATTAGAAATAAGTATATGATATTATCAAAGTGATCAACAAAATATTTATTAGACAACTAAAAAAAATGTTATTAAATGAAACAATACAAATCATATTGTTATAATAATTGTGTAAAAACAATAACTTGATTTTTAAACCATTGTGCCATATGTCATCAATTTAATTTATAACAAGAATTTTCAAACAATAACTGATATCTTCCTCAAAATGATAATAAAATACAATAGAAAAATATTTTTAATTAGCGTTTTGTATTTTTATGCATAAAGTAATGTAACTTATGAATATATATAACTTAAAATTTAGAGATTTCACAACAACACGTTAATAAAAAATAATAACTATTTTCAAAATTACAGTATAGGTTCATCACTTATCATTAAACCATGTTATTCTTAAACAGATTATTAACGATAAAGAATACACTTGGCTTACCAATTTAAAATGGAAAAAACATTGTATATGTTTGAAATTATATACCTACTTTAGAAAGAAAAAATTATGTATATATTTATTTATAATGTAATACTAACATTAGAAGGAAAATTTATGAATATTTTTCTTTGTACTAACATACAAACTCTAGAAAGAAATATATTATGTAAACTTGAATGTAGAGTAATGTAAGAGAGCTAAAGATGGTTTTGTATATAATTGTAGAAATTTTAAGTTATATGGACTTAAATGAAAGATTACTTTTACTATTGTTGTCAATATAAGTTGTGGTTTATAATAAATTAAATTGACATTTTTAGGACTTAATAGGCCAAATAATAAATATATATTAGTTAACTAGATTTATTTAAAAAGTTTGAATTTTAGGTCACTTAATTAATTTAAATATATATATTTGAATGTAAAATAATATGAGAAAACTTAGGCGAATTTTGTAAATAATTGTAGAAATTATTTAATGTTGATATATAAATGTAATAATGGAAAGAATTAGTAGAACATTGCAACAATCATAATAATGATAAATTGTACAGATTTGAAAATAAAATATCTAGAAAAATTAAGTAGCTAGAAGGAAATTCCTGTAATTAATAAAAGGGGAGGATATTCATCTGCTCGGTGATAGTGAAATTTCATGACTGACACATAGTATCTTAAATCTTATATTATTTGTTAGAGAAACTAAAAAGATAATAAAATGTTTTGCAACTGATCACTCAATGCTAGTTTAATTCATAACATACAGGCTTTCACTATTATTATCGTACATAGCTATCATAGTCATTGAAGTGTTGGGAAATATCAATTGCCGGCTTTGATTAGGTATTTGATGTATAACAAACGTATTTGATATTTACCTTAGCAGATAGACCTTTGCATTTATTTAGTTTCTTGAATCTTATTTCACGTAAGGGTTATTCATTTTAGTCTTGAAAATCAAAGCATACCGACATATTCCTAACACGAAAAGGGTCTGAAAGTTATGTGCATCTAGTACATCAACGATACTTTCGGATGTGGATATGTCATATCCACATTTCCATTCGAAACCATTTTTGGATATCGGGTATCCATTTCCATGGATACAGATGGATAACGGATATTTATCCGCTCTGCTCATAATTAATATGTAAGAAAAGATAGTTAGCAAACAATAAGAAAGAGAGGTTGCATCATGGAAAGGCCACTGCCTTGAATGTGAACTTCAACAAGACTAAGGTGCAATCGTTGATTGTCGTTCTCTCCTCAAAGTTCACACAACAAATTTCATACTTGTGCAATCAAGGTTAAAAAATTAAAAAAGCGTAGAAAGGCAATTGCTCTAGAGTTTTTGGAAGAATTTGAGAAGATGAATTGGATTATTTCTCTATACTCTATTAATTAAAAGAAACGTCAATAAATATATAGTATAGGTGTGACAACTGCAACTTAGAACTCAAAAGGCATGAAATTTGAACAGTCGAGGTAATGAAGAGGCAATTCTAATAACACACTCATAATGTCTGTTAATTATAATTGTGAATGATAAACATAGAGGTTTATTTTTTAAGCTTTGGGAGCTGAAATAAAAGTAGGGAAAGAGAGAAGGAAGAGTAATGAAGAACCAAGCTCATTCAATTTCATTGCACTGCTATGGTAAGTGCCAAGTGCATCATCAAAACACCACATGCGCCTATTCGCCCATGTCTCATGCTTGTGAGAGCTTGTCTGGTAATCCATTGTGACGACCCACCTCCTCGACCCTCAGAAATCGACACTAATACATCCCAGTATTTACGTGCATTAAATCCATGTGCTGAAGAGGCAGATTATCATGGGTAAAGAAAATAAAGATAGAAGACTAAAAAAAATAGAATCTCACGTCGCATTCAACATTTAATTACACATATGAGTAGAACATGCAATTACTCCAAATTTCTCCATCAGAGTTCTAGTAAGTACTAATCCAGCCAGGATAGTTATAAGTACCTATCTTTACAAGTGCTAGTGGATACAGAATACATAATAGTGGAATTAATAGATAACTTCTACAAAGAACCCAAAATGCTGCATGCTCCTTGCTCCTTTCCAAAATGCTCCATACTATCTACTACATGGCTACCCGAAAAATGGGGCACCCAAAGTTTAAGGGAAAGAAACTCCGGGTCGGTCATGGGACTGGTGTGAGAAATGTAAATATGGATATTTTCAAACAAAGGGTATTTCATAAGACCACGCTGCACATAAACATGGAACGGGTTTTTACCTTATGATAACCAAAACATTTGCTATGCAAAATCTGAGAATATTATTTTTAATGACATTCATTTGAAAACACTTTTCAAGTAAACTTATATAATCTTAGCCGAAATTGTTAATTGATTAATTTTTAGCATAATAGGTTTTACAATCAAGTCCGAAGGCACTTATTTGAGAATGGATTTTCATACAATGCAGGTAAGGGACTACCTTCCATATAGTACATGTCTAGAGGATGTACCGAGGATCAACACCTATGAAACCTCTACACCTACCAAGATCGGCCTACCCGAAGACCCATCTGGTGTCGAAAATAGTACCCAATATGACATCACCTCGGCCGTAACTGACCTATCCGGGATCCCATAGCATACACAACATACTCGACATATAGAGAGTAGTCTAGAAAGGTGATGACCATACCTTAATGGTTGCAAACCACATAGCTTTACGGCATGCCCCTTTTAAGTCATTTCCGGGTAATGAGGCTCGAGGTAGCGATTACCTTCCTCAGAGCACACATTTCGCTTGAATGCCACATTGCTAATTCCATCACACACAATTGATTCCACAAATGTACAACCTCTGAGCTCGTACATCTCAGATAAGGCTGTTAAGTATAGGAGAGTTACCTCCTACACCACCAAACAGATGTACGTTTGTAACAATCAATGTACGTTCATTTTAGAAATGCAATGTTAGACATTTGTCCATACAAGTTGTCCTGAAACAGGATAAACCGAAGGAACTCTCCTACTACATCTTGTCCAGAATCACCCTAGGATTAGTAGCGAGCATCCTTTGCATCAAAGATCAAATGAAGATACTACTGCCACATATATATGATATAGGAAATTTCCCTCGAGGGTCAGTGACAAGCAGCCCTACATTCCATCTTCTAGTTTATTATCATTCCATGTCTTCACTTTGAATGGGTATATTGGTTCGAAGTGGTTTTTGGATAGGAATCACCCAAATCCGATCTCGGTTCCATCGAACCAATCATCGATAAAAGATGTTAAGTTTGAGGGTGATTATCATTTCATTTATCAATATCCTTTATCAAATAAAATATCTCTTTTAGAGATATAAATCTTTAAATGATATTATTTTCCAGTATATACGGAACCATTGAATCTCTCTTTAACTTTGGAAATACCAAATCAAAATCATCTCTCATAAATCACATTGCAGAACCTTATTAAGTAAAAAAGGGTCGATAGAAATTATACTAATTCAACTCAATATCAATTTCCATATTTAACCTTTACTATCCATCGAATAACAGTGGAATCACCTTTTATATTCACATGGATAGTATGGGTTCCCTCCTCAAAATTTAATATCAAGTATAAGAAGATTATTCCAACACAATCCAAGTTGTATTAAATTAGTAAATTTGAATCTTTTATACTTTCCTCGTTTCCAATATTTCGACCTTATCTATTCCTCGTCCAAGAAATAGGCCAGGTGAACCAAGGCACTGGTTGCTCCTGAACATCTCCTTAGTTTAAGTATCCTACATCTGGATCTCATGAATAGAAGTACCCAGTCTACTCATCGGCTTTTAGAGCTAAGAATTAAATTATTTATTTATAACAGCTTTTCTTTTAACCATTTATTAAACTCCTTTAAAAGTAATTATAAAACTTCAGATCATCTTTAAAATACTTAATTATTTATTTGAAAATGTTCCTAAAAGATTAGGGATAGAATAATTAAGTTAACATCGTTGTTTGCAAAATTTAATAGAAAATGCTATGAAAAAATGCTACAAATAATGTTTTTAAAACTTCTTTGATCAAAACAACTTTTCTATCAATTGAAAGTCCATTTTTATAACTCAAATATTTTTTAAAACATTTTAATTATACATAGAAATTATTTCATATTCTTAAAAAATTAATATCCATTTAAAGAATTTATCGCTTTGATTTCCGAACTGCCAAAGCGCAACTATTTTAAAAACTTGTTTTGCTCATATTTCAAAATCTATTAAATGAAATCTCGATCTCTTTCTTTTGTTTGAAAACTATGATTATAAGAGTTCGAAAAATTCTTATTCTAAAGAATTCCGACTTTGATTCCATCGTATAAATGGGTTTAAACTATTATGGCACGAAATTGCGAACTTCCGTCATACGGCGCGCCTATTTTTGACTCCAATTTCAATTCTTTTCAAAACTTCACCAAACTGAGTTTTAGTGATTATAAACCAATTTAAAGAGGTTTATGTTATAAATAAAGAGAATTGAAACATTAAAGAGAGAAGACATTTTATTATTCATCTCGGATACCTTTATAATACAAATGAGCTCTATATTTATAGACTCCAAATCTAAAGGAAATTACAATATCGTCCTTGACCATTTAGCATATTCACCCATATTATTTAAATATATTATAACACTCCCCCTTGAATATGCGTTTGATAATAATAATTGCCTCATTAAAAACTTATGGCATTATGAGGGTTGATGCTTCTAGATCAATATAATGCCTCATTAAAACCTTACTAACAAAAACCCAGTGGGAAAATATTAGTGAAGGAAAAAGAGTACATTATAGCATATTTTTGAATGCTCCCCCTGATTTATAATGCATTATTCAGTTAGTTTGTGAATGTATCCGACGCATACCAATTTTATACACCATCTTCTGAAACGTTGATTTTGGAAGTGCTTTTGTGAATAGATCAGCCGGATTTTCTTGAGACTGGATTTGTTTCACCTCTATCTTGTTGTCCTTTTGTAGTTCATGTGTGAAGAAAAGCTTAGGAGAAATGTGTTTTGTCCTATCACCTTTGATGTAACCTGCCTGAATCTGAGCTACGCAAGCTGCATTGTCTTCATAAATAATAGTTGATCCTTCTGTAACTGAAGGGAGCTGACATGTATCTCGAATATGCTCAATTAATGATCTTAACCAAATAAATTCTCGACTTGCTTCATGTAGTGCTAGTATTTTAGAGTGATTGGATGATGTTGCTACCAACGTTTGCTTTGTAGAACGCCATGAAATAGCTGCATTACTGTTACTAAACACATATCCAATTTGTGATCTTGCTTTATGTGGATCGGAAAGATAACTTGCATCAGCATAGCCAACTAGATTTGGGTTATTACATATGTCAAAATAAAATAAGCCTAAATTTGTCGTTCCACGAAGATGTCTCATGATATGCTTTATACCATTCCAGTGTCTTTTTGTTGGTGCTGAACTGTATCTTGCTAGAAGATTTACTGAGAATGCAATATTTGGTCTCGTGCATTGGGCTAAATATAATAATGCACCAATAGCACTGAGATATGGTACTTCTGGACCAAGCACATTTTCATCATCTTCTTTTGGACGGTAAGGGTCCTTTTTAATATCCTAAGATTTGACAACCATAGGTGTACTAAGTGGATATGCTTTATCCATTTGAAAACGCTTCAGAATTTTCTCAATATAGTTTGACCGATGAACCAGTATGTCATTAGTATTATGCTCGATTTGTAGACCGAGGCAATATTTAGTTTTGCCAAGATCTTTCATTTCAAATTCTTTCTTTAAGTAATTTATTGTTTCATCAATATCTTCTGGAGTTCGAATCAAATTTATATCATCAACATAAACTGCTAAAATAGCAAATCCCTTTACCGATTTCTTTATAAAGACACAAGGACAAATGAGGTTGTTTTTTTATCCGGCTTTTACCAAATATTCACTAAGACGATTATACCACATTCTTCCAGATTATTTCAAACCATATAGTGATCGTCTCAGTTTTAATGAGTACATCGACTTTGATTTTCTTTAGGCAACCTATATCCATCTGGGATCTTCATGTAAATATTTGTATCTAATTCACCGTAAAGATAAGCTATCACAACATCAGTTAATCTTATATATAGTTTTTCAGAAACTACAAGGCTTATCAAGTATCGAAATGTTATGACATCCATAACAGTAGAATATGTTTCTTTAAAATCAAAACCTGGTCTCCGTAGAAAACCTTGTGCGACAAGTCGTGCCTTATATCTCACAACTTCATTTTTATCATTTTGTTTTCTGACGAATACACATTTATAACCTACTGGTTTAACATTTTCTGGTGTTTTCTCTATTGGTCCAAGCACACCATGTTTTTGAAGTGAATCTAGCTCAACTTGGATAGCATCTTTCCATTTTGGCCAATCATGTCTTTTTCGACATTCATTTATGCTAGTTGGTTCATTATCATTATTCTCATTATAGTCATGACTTTCATTTATTTCAGTAGCTACTGCGAATGAGAATACATCATCAATTATTATTTTACTTCGATCACACATTTCTCCATAGTTTGCATAAAATATTGAGATCTCATTATTGTTAGGTACCATTTTATTTTTGGAAGCTTCTATTATTTCTTCTGGGATAATACTTTCTTCAGCATTCTTAGGAGAATTGGGATTTTCAATTAAGTCATCTTTTAGATCATTTATAACCTCTTCTAAAGGTTTATCAATTGATAATTTTTCGTTAGACTTTCTTTTTCTAGGAGCCAAGTCTTTTGAACCAATTGGTCTTCCACGTTTTTGCCTTACTTTAGATTCATTTGCTGTTTTTGGTTCTTCTGGAATTTCAATTCTAGCTGGTGCATTTGCTACTGGAATGTGAGATTTAGTTATTTTTGCAACATCACTGAATGCATCAGGCATTTGATTTGCGATATTCTGAAGATGCAAATTCTTTGTACCTCATATTGGTATTGTTTGGTACGTGGATCTAAATGAGACATGGATGGATTATTCCATAATATTTCACGCCGTTCTACTGGAACGGTCTTTCCTCCCCCTAACGGCGGGAAGATTGTCTCATCAAATTTATAGTTTGAAAATCTTGAAGTGAAGGCATCACTCATGAGGGGTTCAAGATAATGAATTATCGATGGTGAATCAAATCCCACATAAATTCCCAACCTACGTTGAGGACCCATTTTAGTACGAAGTGGGGGACTAATTGGCACATGCACAACGCAACCAAATTTTCGTAAATGTGAAATATTTGGTTAGGATCCGATTAAAAGCTGTGATGGTGAAAATTGATGATAAGCCGTTGGTCTAATTTTAATCAATTTTGATGCATGTAAAATTACATGTCCCCAAGCTAAAACAGGTAGCTTTGATTGCATAAGCAACGGTCTTACAATAAGTTGCAAACGCTTAATTAATGATTCTGCTAGACCATTTTGAGTATGAACATGAGCTACTGATTCAACTTCAATTCCTAATGATAGACAGTAATCATCAAATACTTGAGAAGTAAACTCTCTTGCATTATCTAGTCGAATTGTTTTAATATGATTCTCAGGGAAGTGCGCTCTTAATTTGATTATTTGAGCAAGTAATTTGGCGAATGCCATGTTTCTTGTAGAAAGCAAACATACATGTGACCAATGAGTTGATGCATCAATTAATACCATAAAATATTTAAATGGTCCACATTCTGGATGGATTAGGCCATATATATCACCTTGAATTCTTTGTAGAAAAGTTGGAGATTCATAAGTGATTTTACCATATGAAGGTCGAGTAATTAATTTTCCTTGTGCACATGGAGCACATAAGTAATCACTTGGTAAATTCAATTGGTTTGATAAATCATGCCCATTTGAATTTTTAGCGATTTTACGCATCATGGTTGACCCAGGATGACCCAAACGATCATGCCAAAGAATAAATGTTTTTGTATTTGTGAGCTTCTAGCTCATGTTTATAGAATGAGATTCAACTATGCCAATTTTCATGAAATATAATCCAGTCGAAATTGTTCCAATTTTTTCTAAAATTAGCTTATGGCTTTCAATTTTAGAAATAATACAAAGATATTCTTTATTGTTTTCATTTATAGTTTCAATGTGATAACCATTCATTCTTATATCCTTAAAGCTTAGTAGATTTCTTTTAGAATTGCTTGAGTATAATGCATTTTGAATGAAGATATGTGTACCATTTGGTAATACTCTATGGGCTCTTCCGGACCCTTTAATTATATTAGCAGATCTAGCTATGGTGGAAACTTTAGCTGAAATATTTTTAGATAATTCAAAGAAAAACTTCTGGTTTTTCAAAATCGTATGAGTAGTTGCACTGTCTAGTAGGCATATATCATCATTCAAGTATTGATGGTCCATACCTTAAGAATTAGAGACAATATAGTTAGTCAATTATTGAAATAATTCTGAACTTAAATAAATAAACAAAACAAACTATCAGTCAAATCAATATCTACCGGTACACATTATTTCAACTAGTTCTAGAAAAATAAAACAAACAAAAATCAAATTCAAACTAACTAAAGTAAAATGGAAAAACCAAAAAAAAAAGCTTTAGGCTACTTCTAGTTGATCAGATCGGTCATATCATTAATCATCGCATTGAGATTTTCATCATTTATGAAATTTCCATCATCTTCTTTGAAGAAATCATCTAACTTCAAGTTAGTGTTATCAAACAATCCTTCAGTGTTATTTGTTTCAATATTCTTCGAATGTTGGTATTCTTCAACTGTTTTCTTTGATGATCTACACGTATGCGACCAATGACCAGAGCGTCCACATCTGTAACAGACTTCCTCATATGCTTTTTATTTTCTGAAGTAAAATCATTAGTCTTTTCAGGGTCATTTTCCTTTGTTGCTTTTTAAAGTTGGTAGTTTTGTTGCCTTTAAAACCACCATAACCGCCTCTGATATCCACGTCCACGACCACGTCCTCTACCTCGACCTCTGCCTCTACCGGAGTGAGCAAAATTAGCATTAACTTCTGGTAACGCAGCCAAACCAGTTGGTCTTGAGGAGTGATTTTTAATAAGCAATTCATTGTTTTTCTCAGCAATTAATAAACATTCTATGAGTTCAGAATATTTTGTAAAATGACGCTCTCGATATTGCTGCTGCAGGAGTATGTTCGAGGCATGAAACGGTGAAAATGTCTTTTCAAGAATTTGTGCATCATCTACTTTTTCTCTACATAATTTCAGTTTAGAAGTAATTCTAAACATTGCAGAATTATATTCTCTTATAGATTTGAAGTCTTGAAACCTCATGTTCAACCATTTTTTCCTAGTATTTGGAAGTATGACCGTCATCTAGTGGTCATAACGCTCCTTCAGGGAGTTCCACAAGTAGAGAGGATCCTTTTCTGTTAAATATTCTGTTTATAGATCATCGTGGATATGAAGTCTTAAAAATATTAGAGCCTTTGCTTTGTCCTGCTGGGACATATTATTACCATTTTTTATTTCATTTTCTAAGCATTGAGATTACAAGTGGATTTCAACATCCAGTATCCATGACAAATAGTTGTCTCCAGATATGTCCAACGCTTTGAATTCAAGCTTAGCAATGTTTTCCATGAATTCTATTTACTTTCAAGAACAATTGATGTGGTAAGTTCAACAACAAGAAAAATAAATGAACCAAATGGGTTAGAAAATATAAATGACAGAAATTCAAACCAAGAGAGAGTAAAAAAATGTGAACATAAGCAGTAGTAAACTAAGTGCAAGACAAAAACATGCTTTAATTATATTTAAAAAATCTTTTTATTTATGACAAAGATAACCTAGAGTATTTTACATATTGAAATCTCTACCGACAAAGTAACATAATTGTAGGTTACACATCATTGCTTGCCAACAAAATTTAATAACAATAGAACAAAAAAAACTGGACATTTCTAAGTCAAAATCCAAATGCGCACGTCGGTGTAAAATTTTTGTTACATTTGCTCCTTGTATATTCTGAGAGACTTGCACAGAATGTAATAATTCAATTTAATTTAACATCTTTGAGCATAGCGTGTTGTGTGTCATACCATGAAAACCATCCATGCGACCCTTAGTAAAATCAAAATAAAGCATAATATAAAAATGGAAACACTCCCTTTTCTCTTTACACTTATTACTGCTCTTTTCAAAAAAAATTATGATGAAACAATAGAAACAGAAGTAGAAAACTAGCATCTAAGGTTTAGATGATATTTGCAATAAAGAATATATGTATATATAAGAATAAGCTGTAACTTGCTGTTAGAAGAAATAAAGTATGTAGAGATAGAAGCTAAAAAGTAAAACAATAATATTATAAATAGAGAACTTCATTTACCTCGTTTTACGAAAACAGAAAGATAGTAAGAAGAAATGAGTAGCTTTTTGTTGTGAATAGGAAGAAAAGTGCATTGTATATAAATATTAGGAGTAAGAGAACCAGCTGGTGAGTTGAAGATATTTTCACTTAATGAATAGGTCTGCATATGGAGCTAAAGAATAGGTAGAACGAGTAAAAGTAGGCGGGACCAAGAAATATCACACCAAAAAAAATTAAGAGTAAAAATAGGCATCGATGACACATTCCATGTCAACGGTACAAAGAAAAATGTTTTTTTACATACATTAAATGCTGCATACGAACGGAAAAAAAAATTATGCAAAAAGTAATGTAGAACATCGTGTTGATAACTTGTTATAAATAAAGAGAATAGAAACATTAAAAAGAGAATACATTTTATTATTCACCTCAGAAACCTTTATAATACAAATGAGCTCTATATTTATAGACTCCAAATCTAATGGAAATTACAATACTGTCCTTGACCATTTAGCATATTCACCCATATTATTTAAATATATTATATGTAACGACCCAGAATTTTGAACAAATTAAATTGGAAATATTTAATTAATTTTAAATATTTGAACGATGATTTAATTTGAATCCCCGATTTCCATTTGAATTTGGCGATTTAATTATAAAATTTAATCGATTGAAAGTTGAATAAAAATTTAAATCTTCAATTTTAAGCTGAAGAAAAATATTTCGAAAGCTTTTAAAATTCGTAATGATAATACTGAAGATAATAGAAGCTTCAGGATTTAATTTCAAACTGATTTGTTCAGTTTTGAAAATTTATCGTTCGAATCGAAATTAAAAATAGCCGTCCGAGGCACAATCTCGGAATTCGACGAAACCAGTTCCATTGGATCCGTAATATTGTATTGTTACCGGATTTCCAATTTCGTATTTTTCGGAGTTGATATGAGAGCTTACGGCGTGTAAACGCATTGAAATTTAAACGATTTCAGTTTAAATTTAAACTTAAAATTTAGTCAAACCTCGGCACGTCATCTCCCTAAACCTACGCCGAAAATCACGATACAAAAATCATGTGACCCATACTCGTTTAGATTTTTAAATGCTTCCCCCTTTCTCTTCAGTAAACAAAAAAGAGAATGAAACTTTTCGTTCGAAAACGTGAAAACAATGGCCGCCTTCATTCCTTCCTTCCCAATCTGAATCTCGCGATCATTTTCATCGCGACAATGGGGGGATGCTCGCGACTATGGTTTAGCTGAGGGGGCGCGATGTTATAACTGTGGAAGTCGATCTCGTGTGGCAGTGGAAGGCGATGAACGATGAGGTCGAAGGTGCTCGTATTGTTGGCGAACGGTGAAGTAGTGCTCACGATTGGATTTTGGGTTTCGAGGTTGATCAGTGTCCGCGGCGACGAGTCGAGGCAATTTGAGGCGACGCGTTGTCTCTGGGGGTTGCGAGTAGTTCGAACGCGACACCACGATTGGGTCGCGATTCAGAGGGGGAAGCGCGCGTGCATCGCGAGATTTTGGCATTCTCGATACTGGCATCGAGATGGACTCGAGGAGGATAGCGTCGCGATGGGATTTTGGGCAGTCGCGATGGAGGTGCAGCGTCTTGGGTGCGAACTGGAGCTCGATTTCGAGCAGCGTGGTGGCACTCGCGTAAGGGGACGGCAAGGAGGGGATTTCGCGAGTTGATGCCAGAGGCAGCGTGTGGTTCTCGATGATGGGGGAGACGCTGGTGGGTAGTGGTGGTCTTGGGCAGTAAAGGTATTACTGTATTTTTTTGATTTACAGTTATAAAATTTTGGCCAGTAAAGGATTATTAAAGAAAATTGGTTTGAAATATAATTATTCATTAAGAATTAATCATTAGTTAAGATTAAATCATTTTCTAACTAAAATTATTATCATAGGAAATTTGATTTGAAATTTAATTATCAGTTAAAATAATTGTTAGTTAAATTAAATTAATAAATGGTAATTAATTGATCGATTAATTCAAATATTGATGAATTGTATAAAATATTTATACAAGGTTAAAAATGGAGAAAACAAACTGGAATGGAAATGGGATGGCAAATTAAAAGCTAAGGTGAGATCTTCTCACTCAGATTTATGATTGAATTGCAGTTATTGATTGATTTGTTTGAATGTGCTATTAGATATGATAGGATATATCTATATATATAGCAGTATATACATATTGGCATATGTATATATTGGATTGATGATTTCCCGCCTCGTATAGCGGATGAGACCCTATTGCGCCGTTAGTAAGCGGATTTTTATAAAACCTATATACCGCGATATTCCACCTCGAAGTGGAATGGTATTGTGCTAACGTCTTTGGATGCAGGGAAACAGGTTGGAGGGATCCAACTGGATTCCTCAACTTTATTTATTTATTTACAGATGTTGATATATACATTCTGTTATCATATATTGATATATGATGTCTGATGTTGTGATGGACAAATTGATGCGTTGCATCATTGGATTCAAAAATTTGAAGTTTAAAAATAACGATCTTTAACTTTAAAAGAGATTTTTAAAAAGTGATTATTTGAAAGTATACGTTTTATTTGAATTGATTTACTTTAAATAAATAAATGTTATAAATTTAAAGTTATGGGAATTATAATGTTTGTAAATTATAACCGAAAGATAAAATTTCTTTTGAAATAAATGGTTAAGTCATAAATAAAAAGATTTGAATTGAGATTTTTGAATTATTAAAACGATGTATATAAAAGATGTATAAAATTTGATTTTTATAAATATAAAATATTGGGATTATAAAACGAGTTTTAATAAGTGTTCAAATGAAGAATAAAGGGATGGTATAAGTGAACGAAATTTTATATTTATAAATTATGAAGTTACAAAATAAATAGATTTTTGTAAAACAAAAGACTTATGAGTGATTTACTTAAATCGGGTTTCGACATTTTAATTAAGAGTTGTGAATAAGTATGAATGGTTTATAGACGAGATTTATAAAATATATATTTTATAAATCCAAACAATGGAATTTTAAACGTAGTTCGGTTGTTGTTAAAAATAAGATTTTAAAATGAAATCTTATAAGGAATAAGATTTAAAATTTGTGAAGCCTTAAAGGAACGAATGTTATAAATCCATGAAGTATAAGTACTTAACCTCTAATATGGACTTTTGGTATATAAAGTTGAGTTATAAAATGAATTGAATTAAAAAGAAGATTTATAAATCAAAGTTGTTAGAAAGTAGAAATAGAATTTATAAACATGTTTATAAATTCGAAATCAATTGAATTTGAGAAATTAAATATAGAAGATTTTTAAAGAAGATATACTCGCGATTTTGGATAGTGAATTTTTATTGAGATAAAAATGTGTAGAAATGATTGAAATTGGGTTAAGTGAATTATATCCACGATTTTGGACAGTGAATATATTTTTAAATAAAATGGATTTATTTTTGAAGAAGTGATATAAAAAGTAAAGTTAAACATTTTAAAGATG
This sequence comes from Allium fistulosum, assembly GCA_030737815.1. Taxonomy (NCBI): domain Eukaryota; kingdom Viridiplantae; phylum Streptophyta; class Magnoliopsida; order Asparagales; family Amaryllidaceae; genus Allium; species Allium fistulosum. The sequence continues at coordinate 964,290,508 of CM060902.1, read as the reverse complement.
TTTTAAAATGTATTATGAATCGAAATCACAGATTTCAACATTCATTGTTGAAATAGACGTTTTCGAGAAATTTAAGGAAATGGTGGACTATAACACTGTTGTTATAGTAAATGATTTTCGAAAGGAATATTTTTATCTAGTATTGGGATTTATATATCTATCTTAATTCCGAATCCCTATACTAGTGATTTTTGAGTCGTCGTAACGATGTTTTACGTAACATTCGTTTTGACTCAAATTGATGTTGTTATAGAAAATGGTTTCCTTAAAGAACGAAATATATACTTAATATTGATTTAAGTATATCGAATATTTTCAAATGTTGAAAATAAATAGATTTGTGAATTACTTATTTTTAAATAAGTATGGAATGTTTTCCAAAATGAAATGAAACGTTTTGAGATTTTATCTTCTTAAAGATAAATCGAAATTGAATATTTGAAAACGATTGAAAATCGAATATTAGTAGATATTCGAAAAATGTAAATTCAATATGGAATTTATAAAGGAAATGGAAACTGTTTAGGAAAATAAACGTTGATTTATTTTTGAAGTGTGGAAATTTTATATCTAGTAAGATATTTTGGAAGATAAATAATTTGGGAAAATTATTTGGAATCTGATGATGTTGCGCATCTTTATTGATAGTTAAATAACCGACTATCAATATTTACCTTGAATGGTATTTGTTGTGAATTGGATGAATTTGAATGCCACACTTATTTTTGAATAAGCGCTCACTATTCGGGTTAGCCGGGAAAGGACCATGGGGTCGTATAACCCATTCCGAATATGTGATACGTCGTTATGAATTGCATTCGAAGACCGGTGTTGAAGACCGGATATTTTTGAAAACGGAAGGATTACCGTCGAGTTACTCTACATCGGCTGATCTCCGATTTAGAGGTTTTATCACCCTTAGTGACGGGAAGTCCTGACGTGATTGAAAATTATCCGGATATGCAAGGGCTTCGTGAGAAGTGCCTTCGGTTCTGTTCGATCCTAGAACAGACTTGTATGGATTGTGTGTCTGACGTTACAATTTGAGATATAAAGCTGATTTCTTTCAAATACATATCTGTTGGTGGCGGAGAATTTATTCTCTTAGCTTAACACCCTTCTCTGAGACGTACGAGCTCAGAGGTTATGTAGTTGAAATTTATCAGCGATATATCCCAATTTGGTAACGTGGCATACTGAGTGTTGCTGTGAAATGATCAGTGTTTGATCATTTGTGATATGATCATTTGTTTGATCTTATATCTTTGTGATCATAGGTTGATCATTTTTGTTTGACCCAAAGCAGGGCTTTGTAGAAAGCATAGCTTTGTGGACGAGACTTCGTCGAGCCTCACACCCCGGAAATGGTCGAAACAGGAAGGATGCGGCAAGGTTCTAGGGAGTAGCGCCCCTTAGTGTATGTCATTCCTTCTGGATAGAGGTGGTATCATGGTATGGAGCCCAGATACTTAACCTATGTGGTTGCTGCATTATTATCTATGTGGTTTGTTGGAAATCGGGGATCCTCGGGAAGATCGGTTACGATCGGGGGATGGCATACGCGTGTCAGTAGTTACCTATTTTTGCAGAGGTAACCCGGCCTTGTGTTGGCAGAGATCCGGTTAGGTTCTCGGGTCGTCTATTCCAGGGACGTACCCATCGTGGATAGGAAGTTCCTTAGCCTGACCATTTGTTGGAAATCCAAACTCCAATACGTGATTTGTACGGTATTAGTTGTAGAACCTGCCATTTACGTACGGTGGTCACCACTGTTTAGATGGTAGCTATAGTAGGCATACGATACTGGTCGTATGTTGGCTAAGATTAATATTATACTTTCGAAATGTTTTCTACACTATGCACTAATAATAATATCAAAAAGAATTTGATTTGGCGTAGTAAGCATCTTTGACTATCATAAGAAGAAATCTCCTCCAATTCTGCGTTTGCATTGTGTGTGTGGTGGGAGGTCTTATGGTAGTTTCATTTTCCAAAAGCATTGCGAATTGACATTAAAGTTTTCCTGTTGTTTATTCTAAAGATAAACTGTTTTACGATCTCACACCAGTCACCATGACTGACTCGGAGTTTATTGTTTCCCTTCTAAACTCTGGGTGCCCACCAATTTCCACACGGGCAGCCTAGAGTTATGTTATCAGGATATTCTGGATATTCTGGAGCTTTGGAGATAAGCTGGATGACGAGACGTAGTATTTGTATCTGATAGTATTTATTCCGCTGTGTATTCTGTATGAGGACAAGTTTATATAACTGTCCACTGTTGTATATGACTCTGATTGATGTATGTATAAACTGATATAGTTCTTTGTTTTAAAAGACTAGTGTTATCTATTATATATTGTTCCGCTGCGATATGTGAGATCCTGATATTGTTTCTGTTCTGATGTTGTTCTCTCTTTCTTCCTTCTTCTTCTGTTTTCTTCTTCTTCTGCCTCTTTCTCTTTCTTAAAACCCTCACTATGGGAGTTTCCGGCACTCGATTGCTCGGCAGTCGATAAAGTGAGTATCGATGTCGAATTTTCGAAAGTCGAAAATTCCGGTATGTGACAAAGTGGTATCAGAGCATATGGTTAAGCGACAACCCTGCTCTGTTGGGTGTTACTCATTAGAGATAGAGTCGGTAGTACTCTAGAATGAGTTTGAGTGTAATAATAGATACGAGCGCTTATTTGTTAGTGAATATAAAAATGTTTTATATTGTGTTTGCTTATCCATTGAGATGTTTATGAATTTTGGTCGGTATGTGGGACGCCATATTATCGATAGGGATTTCTAAACACTCAAACGAGGCAAGACGACACAGTATTGTTTTAAATAGGGTGAATGAAATAATTTTGCCCAAAACTATTTTTGTATAGAAAAGAAATGTTTTTCTATGAAGTACTATAGTATATGGTTGCATGGTTGTTAGAGGTGATAATATTAATTTATTATCATTGAAATTAAATAAGGAATCGAAATCATAACTCGAAAGTTAAGAAATAAATTCACATACAAATGAAATTAAAGAATGTAAATTATAAATGTGAATTGTAATTTAAAACGAAATTCTAGAGAAGTATTTGGAAATGTTTTGAAAAGAATTTGAAAATTTTGGAGATTTGGAAAATTTAAATCTTTTGATTTGAAAATGAATTTCAAAGATTTTGAAAAGTATTTTGGAGAGATAAAAGCTCTAAACTCTTTTAGGTCGCTGGAAAATAATCCTGATGATGGTGGCCACATCATTAGAATTCATTTTCGGGTTTCCAAAAGAGGAATTGCTGCCAAATGGTTTTAAATAGAAGTTGTTTGAAAAATTTGGGTTTGTCGTGGAAATTCAAAGGATAATTTGAAGTGTTTTCAAAATGATTTTTTTTGAAAAGTTGAAAAGACTCTGGAATCCTATTTAAAATATTTATGGAATAAGAAATGAGTTGATAACCTATACAGATTGAATCTTGATAGAATAAGTGTGATATCCCGGAAATTTGGCAATATCAATTTAATAATCTTTATAAATAATTAAATTGATTAGTTGATTTATTTTATAAATTGACAAGTTCAATTCATTTTAAAAGGTTAATAATATTTTAAATTGGGAAGTTTTATCTTTCTAAAACTAATATAAGTGTTTATATTTATAATATATATATATAGGTATATATATTATGAATAGGGAATCTTTTAATTTAATAAAATTATGTTTTCAAATTATAATATATATGTATATATATTGTGATTGGAGTTATGTTATAAAATTCAAACATAAGATAAATTGATTTGTAAAAATATATATAAAGTTAAAATAAGTTTCTCAAGCATATGATACATTTAATATGATCAAAACATAAGTAATTTATAATTGTTTACATAAATTCACATTTGTATATATATGTAAAAATCTAAAAGCTTATTTATATAAATACATTTTATCTATGCAAACATTTCTTAAATACTTGTATATGTTTTAAATAAATTAATAAACAAGAATTTACACTTGTAAGCTTTTAAAGATAGTTTAAAGACCTTTGTAAATTTATATGCATAGGTGTAAGCAAATTAATACATAAGGGGACAAGTGGCTTAATTTTATCTTTTTGAAAATTTAAGTTATAAAAATTAATATGAAGAAGATCTGTATTCGTTTTCTAAGTTCAAATTATTTTTATCCTCAACTCTTTCTCCTCATTTCTAAAAACAACCTAAAATCTAAAATCAAAAGAAAAGATAAAAACTGGAATTGCAAATCAGAGAAAGAAGATGAAAGACAATTTCAAATATCAGTTTCAAATTCTTCAACAACTTGAAGATCAGGAAAAGGGAAATCTATCAAAAAATTTCAAAGATCAACATCTAGATTCAAATTCAACTAAAGAAAAGAAATTCAAAATAAAATGTCTGTCTGGAAAACATCAAGCCTGGAACAAATCTGTTCTCTGTTCTCTGCTATAAACGGTGAGTAAACTTTCTTTTTAAAAACAGTTTTAATCTATGATTTTATGGATGCATGTGATAAATTCGTTTAGAAATGTTGTATTATGGTTTGCATGATTGTTTTTTATCTGGAATGTATTTTGAATTGCTCTGTTATATGTGTGCATGTCCGATTTACATTTATAAACTGGTCTCTGTTATTTCCCAGGCTCAAGACTTACTTTCAAAAATTCATATCTCAATATGCAAGTAATTTTGAGTTAAAATCTTTAAAGGAAAATTGTTAAAAATAGTCAGATTCAAGTCTTAAAAATAATTCTAATTAAAGTTAACTAGTAGAATTTCTGGAATCTAGGAATGTCAGTAATAATCAATATAAGGCAGAAAATCGAATGATGTAATTTCGAGTTTTAATTATATAAACTGTTTCGAATTGCAAAATGTTGAATTTTAATAATCAAAACAAGATTTTTAAGTTCATGGTTGTCGAGATATCGTGAGTTGAACTGTGATGGGTTTTCTGTCGAATTCTGGTAATCGGGGGATGATTGGGCCTCGAGATCGTGGGTGAAGTTAGCTTGGATGTTGGCGATTCCAGGAAAAATACTCGCATAAGTTTTCATCGATCATGATGATCAAGGGGAATGATTGTAGGGTTTTGTCGACAGTTTGGGATGATGTAGTATTCGAGGGCGAAGCGTCGACGAGAGCGCACTGGAGTCGATCGCGAGGTGAGGGATAGATGCGTGGTGGTGTGGTGGTGCTCTGGAAGGAGAGCCGGGCTTCCAGTCGTCACGATCATCGGCGGCGAGGTGTTTTCTTCGTCATGGTTTTGGGTTCCTGCTTCGATTGATATTCATTTGGGTTTCGTGATAAAGAAATGGAGTCGGAGGTGATCGCGAGTGTTGATGTCGGGACTGGAGAACGTATCGTAGTTGCGGTGAAGACGACGAGGTTCCTCGAGGCTGGGATCATCGGAGACGAACGTTTTCTGGTGGTGTTTGTTTTATGCTGATGGGTTTAGATGGTCAAAATTCGATTTCGTTCGAATCGAGTGGATTTGGATGGTCGTTCGAGAAAGTGTGATGGAGTCTGACTTGCCGGAGGCCAGATCGTGGTTCGTCGTCGACCAGAATAGGCGTGCACGTGCACGAGCACGGTTACGTGCATCTGAGATTGGGTTTGGAGAAGAAAGCTTGGTCACGGGTTTTCTTCGGGGAATAGTCTAGTTCGACTCCAAGCAGGGAAGTAGTGGAGTGACGCGAGGGATACTTCGAGTTTTCTAACGTTTTACCCGGGTTTTTGGTGAAGGCAGATTTTAAGAAAATTAATCCAGAAAATGTTTTAAGTTTTAAACAAAAGAAACTTGTTTTTGTAATGGTTCCTGAGTTTTAAAACAAAGTAAAACAAGTTTTTCTGAAAAACTAAATTATTATTTTTCAAGAGTATAAGTTTAAATAAATTTTTATATTAAGTAGATAAGTTTTAAAAAGGTTGAATAAGTGGGTATTAATAAATGAGGTTTGTTTAAAAAAAAAAAAAAATTTTAAATAACTTTGGGAAGTTTATTTAAGACTTTAAAGGTTAAATTAGAATGTTCAAATTGTTTAGTTATAATTGAATTCTAAAGTATTTTATTTTAAATAAAGTTAAAGATTTAAATTGGGTAATCAATTAAAAATAAGGAGTTATCTTAAGTAATTAAGATTTTGATTAATTAAAGATAATTAATTTGTGAAGGTAATTAATTGGTCAATTTAATTAAATTAATTAAGATAATGATTTTCTTAATTAAGATCTTTAAATATAAGGAGTTAGGAAATTATTTAATTCAATTTAAACAATTAGTTAAATAATTAACTAAGTAATTAATTAGTGATTATTAAAGATAATTACTTATAAAATTAAATATAATTACTTGATGAAGTAATTAAGAAATAATTACTGGATGTAATTTAGTAAAGATAAAATATTTAATAAAGTAATTAGAGGATAATTATTTTATTAAATGAAAATGATTAAGAGTTAATCACTTGTTATTAATTTAATAATTTATTAAATTAAATTAATTAAAGGATTAGATTAATCAAAGATGATTAATAATTGTGGATTAGTTAAGGATAATTACTTAATGTAATTAATAGAATAATTAAAGGTGTAATTAGGGATCATTAGTTTATAATTAATGATGTAATTAAGAATTGATTAATTAAGATTAATTAATCAAATGATAACTAATTAATTGTAATTAATTAAGGATTAAGGTAATTGATTATAGTTAATTAATTAATGAAGGTTCATTAATTATTGAATTAATGATAGTAATTAAAGGTTAATTACTGTATATGGTTAAGGATAATTACTGAATGTAATTAAAGTATAATTAATCAAGGAAGATTAATTAAGGAAGATCATTAAGAGATGATTAATTAATTAATTTGTAATTAATTAATGTTAGTAAGCAGGATTAAGATAATCCAAGTAATTAAAGGATAGTAATTAATTTAATTAAAGGTTAATTAAATTGATTAAGAGTTAATCAGTTCTGCTTTTGAATGATTGATTAATATTGAATGATTGATATTGGGTGATTGGTTGATACTGGATGATTTGGATATGATATCTATATGCTGCTTTGTGAGATGGATGTTGATATGAATTATCTATTGTGATAATGTGATTTATCTATCTGTTTATATCATCCTGAATATAAGTTAAATGTTTAAACCTTTAAACAACTTGGCCTTAAAAGATACGTTTTGGATTTCGATGAGACCGGGATCGGGTTTCCGTATACCGGTATTCCAGGTCTGGAGACCTGAATACCACATCGATCCAAATTAACGATAGGTCGTGAATCTCAAGTGAAGATGAAGATTCAGAGTGCAAGGGTTATTGTCGTTAACTCTGAGGGTGATTCCAAAATGAGTGTAACGAGATAATGCCTTCGGTTTCGTTCGAACCCGGAACGAACTTGTATGGATTGAATGCTTTCAGCACATCGTCAGGCGGACGATGAGCATTCTAAGTGATATGTTCTGATTAAAGGTAATCGTAACCTCAAGCCTCATCAACCGGGAATGGCTAAAACAGGGGAGGTGCAGCAAGGCTTCGTGGGTAGCACCCACTGAGAGCAAGATAGATCCCTGTCTAGAGGTCCCTTTTCTTTTATTCGGCTTAGTGTGTAGTTGGTCGCGCCAACTACGGGATTATCTTGTTCGGGATTATCCAGTAAGGGATGGTTCCGGCTTTGTGTTGCAGGGGAGCGGGCGTACTCCTCGGTACGGTGATCTAGGCAACGTACTGTGACGGGCGGTACCCCAGTAGCCCTGCCATTGTATGGAATCCAAACTCCAATAAGTGCCGTACGTATTAGTTGTGCCCAACTATGTTGGAATGTGAGATGTAAGCATTTCAGCTATTTCTGTATTTTACTTGAAAACCCTAGACCCTATTATAATACAATCAGATTTCCTATCAAATGTTTTGGTTAGCGTAAGGTAAAAACTTTTCCATGTTTATGTGTGGGAAGTCTTACGTGATACCTTTGTTTTCAAAAGGTTTTGAAGTTAAACAATTTTAACCCGTTTACTCACACCAGACCCATGTCTGACCCAAGTGTTTATTTCTGTTTTATAAACTCTTGGGTACTCAAATTTTTACGAGTAGCCAAGGGATTCAGGTTTAGCTTTGACGAATATTCTGAGGGAGCAATGGAGCAGGAGGCTTCGGCGTTCGTAGATATAGTATTCCGCTGTGTTGATATCTGTGATAGTGTCTTGTCTGGTATTTGAGTTGTAATGTCTAGACAGATGTTTATAACTGTCTAGTAAGTGATATATATGCTGTGTAACTCTGTAAATTGTTGTATACTATGTAATAGTTTATGTTATTAATATAATTTATTCGTTCCGCTGTGAGATCGTTGTTGTTGTTTCTTTCTTTCTTCTCTTCTTTTCTCTTTCTATCCCTTTCTTTCTCATTAACGATGCGACTTTCTGTGGAGAAAAAGTCGGGTCGTTACATATGGTATCAGAGCATAGGTTGAGCGAATGCCTAAGCTTTTGGTTAAGTGAATATCAGAACACTAGGTTGAGTGAATACCTAGGTTCGGAAGGGTTGTTCATTAGAGATAGGATCTGTAGCAACCTGTTTGAGTCCGAGTGTATATATATATATGAGAGCGCGTATTTGTTAATTATATAAAAATGGTTTTATATTGTGTTAATTGATCGGTTGAGTGGTATATGGATTCTGGTCAATACGAGTAGCTAACGTTATTGATAGGGATCTCTAAACACTTAGACCAGGCCAACGGACACAATATTGTTTTAAAGAGGTAAATGAAATAATTTTACCCAGAAATAATTTCTATATAAAAAGTATCATTTTAAATATATATATTTCTACCTATTTGTTGGGTTACCTGTTCGGGTTTTCCAATATAAGTTATAAAGGTAGATAAGGTGGTAGTGTGAGTAATACGACTACCAATAGTTAGAATTTGAGTGTTGAGGTTGGAAGTATATCTGACGAGGCTGTAGACTTATTACTGTCTCGAGTAAACTTTGTTGTGGTGTAAAGATTTCACCGATCTCTGAAGGAAACCAGTTATGGTTTAGAGTTTATCTTTGAAGTTGGATGAATAGAGTAGATCTATTGGATGAGCTGAAGAGAGTGATGGTATTTTGGTAACCTCAGGAAGTAGTAGCTGTGTGATGAGACACGATGGCTAGGGACGTTTCTGAAGATGTTTCTTCTGGAACAAGTTTGAAGAAGTGAGTCTGTTTCGGTGTTGAGGCTGAGTCCAGTGGGGTGTTTCTATTTGCTTTGAGGTCCGAGTTTCTCGAGAAGTTTCGGATAAGAAGTCTTTGGTTTGTGGCAGCAATGCGACTCGGGGTGTTCTATGTTGGCAGAAAGTTTCTGGCTGAGCAGTTTTTCTGAAGGTGAAGTTCAGAAGCAGTAGAGTGAATCCATTTCTTCGATGGATTGGTTAGTCAAATATAAGCTGTTCTGATTAGTGAAGAGAGAACAGTTATCTTTGGAAATTAGGCCGAGCTGATCGCAAAAGTGACTTGCGATTGTTTAAGTATTCTCTTGGGATTATTGGAGATTGAGATTCCGTATCGACTTGATTCGTGGAGTTACCAGAAGTTCAGCTTAGTAGAAGGATGTCTCCTAGAGAATAATTTGGTAAAGCAGCTCAGGATTCTTTGGAGAGGGATTGACCACACCTAATTTTCTGGTGAGGATTCTGTTAAGGTGTTTTTGACCAAGTAGAATGGTTCACTAAGATTTTATGGTATGGTGAACTTTGGATGATCAAGTTTGTGCTCGAGTTTCTCCGATGGCATTCTCATCTATTCCAGATCAGAGTTGCGCAGCGGAAGCAAGGTAGTAACTATTCTAGAACGGAAGCATTCGGGAGTTGTAATTTTCTTGGAATAGAGAATTTCTATAGGAAATTCAAGTGTATCTCTAAGTGTGAAGAAATTTTCTGGATTTGGAGGTAAAGTTGTCAAGTGCAACTGTTTTGACTATTTCAGATAGGAAAGGTAGTTCGAAGTTCTCTAATGTTTGTGGAGTAGAATTGTGTTCTGGATTTCGGTGATTTTTGGGAAACCATTTTGTTGAGAAGGATCCAGAAATTGGTTTGATGTTGGTCTAGATTGTTCCAGGAAGCATCAGCAAGGGCTAAGCTGATCAGGAAGGATGAAGTTGAAATTGGATATTGTTTAAGTTTTCTTCAATTAAAGGAGATACAAGATTTGGTAAGATTGGAGAACTAGCTCTAGAAGTATTTTGAGATTTTCTTGTGTTCTCAAAAGGATTAGTTCTTTGATATACAGGATTGAGTTTCCAGTTCGGATAACTGGAATTCATTGTATTTCACGTATCTCTGAGGGAATACGTGTTTGATCTGTCATTGGTTGTGGGATCAGCAGTTCAGAAGGATTTGGTAGTTGAGATGGTTTTGAGTTTAGTCTGATATTTTGTTCAGATTTGTAATCTAGATGGGAAGGAGTTCTAGATTATTGTAGATAGTTAGTTAAGATCCTGTAGAACGAGTATCCCGGTATATATATATACTTGGGGAAAACTCGAGGAAATTCTATCCAGAATTTGTCTGGATAATTAAATTTGTTTGATTTATATGGTTGCTATGATTGATAATAATGATTGATTTGTGTGATTGCTGTTTAAAATTAAAAATTTTACTCGGTTATTAAATTATCTTTGCTTTTAAATTTCGGGGACGAAATTATTTTAAGGGGGGAGGAATGTGATATCCCGGAAATTTGGCAATATCAATTTAATAATCTTTATATATAATTAAATTGATTAGTTGATTTATTTTATAAATTGACAAGTTCAATTCATTTTAAAAGGTTAATAATATTTTAAATTGGGAAGTTTTATCTTTCTAAAACTAATATAAGTGTTTATATTTATAATATATATATATATAGGTATATATATTATGAATAGGGAATCTTTTAATTTAATAAAATTATGTTTTCAAATTATAATATATATGTATATATATTGTGATTGGAGTTATGTTATAAAATTCAAACATAAGATAAATTGATTTGTAAAAATATATATAAAGTTAAAATAAGTTTCTCAAGCATATGATACATTTAATATGATCAAAACATAAGTAATTTATAATTGTTTACATAAATTCACATTTGTATATATATGTAAAAATCTAAAAGCTTATTTATATAAATACATTTTATCTATGCAAACATTTCTTAAATACTTGTATATGTTTTAAATAAATTAATAAACAAGAATTTACACTTGTAAGCTTTTAAAGATAGTTTAAAGACCTTTGTAAATTTATATGCATAGGTGTAAGCAAATTAATACATAAGGGGACAAGTGGCTTAATTTTATCTTTTTGAAAATTTAAGTTATAAAAATTAATATGAAGAAGATCTGTATTCGTTTTCTAAGTTCAAATTATTTTTATCCTCAACTCTTTCTCCTCATTTCTAAAAACAACCTAAAATCTAAAATCAAAAGAAAAGATAAAAACTGGAATTGCAAATCAGAGAAAGAAGATGAAAGACAATTTCAAATATCAGTTTCAAATTCTTCAACAACTTGAAGATCAGGAAAAGGGAAATCTATCAACAAATTTCAAAGATCAACATCTAGATTCAAATTCAACTAAAGAAAAGAAATTCAAAATAAAATGTCTGTCTGGAAAACATCAAGCCTGGAACAAATCTGTTCTCTGTTCTCTGCTATAAACGGTGAGTAAACTTTCTTTTTAAAAACAGTTTTAATCTATGATTTTATGGATGCATGTGATAAATTCGTTTAGAAATGTTGTATTATGGTTTGCATGATTGTTTTTTATCTGGAATGTATTTTGAATTGCTCTGTTATATGTGTGCATGTCCGATTTACATTTATAAACTGGTCTCTGTTATTTCCCAGGCTCAAGACTTACTTTCAAAAATTCATATCTCAATATGCAAGTAATTTTGAGTTAAAATCTTTAAAGGAAAATTGTTAAAAATAGTCAGATTCAAGTCTTAAAAATAATTTTAATTAAAGTTAACTAGTAGAATTTCTGGAATCTAGGAATGTCAGTAATAATCAATATAAGGCAGAAAATCGAATGATGTAATTTCGAGTTTTAATTATATAAACTGTTTCGAATTGCAAAATTGTCAATTTTAATAATCAAAACAAGATTTTTAAGTTCATGGTTGTCGAGATATCGTGAGTTGAACTGTGATGGGTTTTCTGTCGAATTCTGGTAATCGGGGGATGATTGGGCCTCGAGATCGTGGGTGAAGTTAGCTTGGATGTTGGCGATTCCAGGAAAAATACTCGCATAAGTTTTCATCGATCATGATGATCAAGAGGAATGATTGTAGGGTTTTGTCGACAGTTTGGGATGATGTAGTATTCGAGGGCGAAGCGTCGACGAGAGCGCACTGGAGTCGATCGCGAGGTGAGGGATAGATGCGTGGTGGTGTGGTGGTGCTCTGGAAGGAGAGCCGGGCTTCCAGTCGTCACGATCATCGGCGGCGAGGTGTTTTCTTCGTCATGGTTTTGGGTTCCTGCTTCGATTGATATTCATTTGGGTTTCGTGATAAAGAAATGGAGTCGGAGGTGATCGCGAGTGTTGATGTCGGGACTGGAGAACGTATCGTAGTTGCGGTGAAGACGACGAGGTTCCTCGAGGCTGGGATCATCGGAGACGAACGTTTTCTGGTGGTGTTTGTTTTATGCTGATGGGTTTAGATGGTCAAAATTCGATTTCGTTCGAATCGAGTGGATTTGGATGGTCGTTCGAGAAAGTGTGATGGAGTCTGACTTGCCGGAGACCAGATCGTGGTTCGTCGTCGACCAGAATAGGCGTGCACGTGCACGAGCACGGTTACGTGCATTTGAGATTGGGTTTGGAGAAGAAAGCTTGGTCACGGGTTTTCTTCGGGGAATAGTCTAGTTCGACTCCAAGCAGGGAAGTAGTGGAGTGACGCGAGGGATACTTCGAGTTTTCTAACGTTTTACCCGGGTTTTTGGTGAAGGCAGATTTTAAGAAAATTAATCCAGAAAATGTTTTAAGTTTTAAACAAAAGAAACTTGTTTTTGTAATGGTTCCTGAGTTTTAAAACAAAGTAAAACAAGTTTTTCTGAAAAACTAAATTATTATTTTTCAAGAGTATAAGTTTAAATAAATTTTTATATTAAGTAGATAAGTTTTAAAAAGGTTGAATAAGTGGGTATTAATAAATGAGGTTTGTTTAAAAAAAAAAAAATTTTAAATAACTTTGGGAAGTTTATTTAAGACTTTAAAGGTTAAATTAGAATGTTCAAATTGTTTAGTTATAATTGAATTCTAAAGTATTTTATTTTAAATAAAGTTAAAGATTTAAATTGGGTAATCAATTAAAAATAAGGAGTTATCTTAAGTAATTAAGATTTTGATTAATTAAAGATAATTAATTTGTGAAGGTAATTAATTGGTCAATTTAATTAAATTAATTAAGATAATGATTTTCTTAATTAAGATCTTTAAATATAAGGAGTTAGGAAATTATTTAATTCAATTTAAACAATTAGTTAAATAATTAACTAAGTAATTAATTAGTGATTATTAAAGATAATTACTTATAAAATTAAATATAATTACTTGATGAAGTAATTAAGAAATAATTACTGGATGTAATTTAGTAAAGATAAAATATTTAATAAAGTAATTAGAGGATAATTATTTTATTAAATGAAAATGATTAAGAGTTAATCACTTGTTATTAATTTAATAATTTATTAAATTAAATTAATTAAAGGATTAGATTAATCAAAGATGATTAATAATTGTGGATTAGTTAAGGATAATTACTTAATGTAATTAATAGAATAATTAAAGGTGTAATTAGGGATCATTAGTTTATAATTAATGATGTAATTAAGAATTGATTAATTAAGATTAATTAATCAAATGATAACTAATTAATTGTAATTAATTAAGGATTAAGGTAATTGATTATAGTTAATTAATTAATGAAGGTTCATTAATTATTGAATTAATGATAGTAATTAAAGGTTAATTACTGTATATGGTTAAGGATAATTACTGAATGTAATTAAAGTATAATTAATCAAGGAAGATTAATTAAGGAAGATCATTAAGAGATGATTAATTAATTAATTTGTAATTAATTAATGTTAGTAAGCAGGATTAAGATAATCCAAGTAATTAAAGGATAGTAATTAATTTAATTAAAGGTTAATTAAATTGATTAAGAGTTAATCAGTTCTGCTTTTGAATGATTGATTAATATTGAATGATTGATATTGGGTGATTGGTTGATACTGGATGATTTGGATATGATATCTATATGCTGCTTTGTGAGATGGATGTTGATATGAATTATCTATTGTGATAATGTGATTTATCTATCTGTTTATATCATCCTGAATATAAGTTAAATGTTTAAACCTTTAAACAACTTGGCCTTAAAAGATACGTTTTGGATTTCGATGAGACCGGGATCGGGTTTCCGTATACCGGTATTCCAGGTCTGGAGACCCGAATACCACATCGATCCAAATTAACGATAGGTCGTGAATCTCAAGTGAAGATGAAGATTCAGAGTGCAAGGGTTATTGTCGTTAACTCTGAGGGTGATTCCAAAATGAGTGTAACGAGATAATGCCTTCGGTTTCGTTCGAACCCGGAACGAACTTGTATGGATTGAATGCTTTCAGCACATCGTCAGGCGGACGATGAGCATTCTAAGTGATATGTTCTGATTAAAGGTAATCGTAACCTCAAGCCTCATCAACCGGGAATGGCTAAAACAGGGGAGGTGCAGCAAGGCTTCGTGGGTAGCACCCACTGAGAGCAAGATAGATCCCTGTCTAGAGGTCCCTTTTCTTTTATTCGGCTTAGTGTGTAGTTGGTCGCGCCAACTACGGGATTATCTTGTTCGGGATTATCCAGTAAGGGATGGTTCCGGCTTTGTGTTGCAGGGGAGCGGGCGTACTCCTCGGTACGGTGATCTAGGCCACGTACTGTGACGGGCGGTACCCCAGTAGCCCTGCCATTGTATGGAATCCAAACTCCAATAAGTGCCGTACGTATTAGTTGTGCCCAACTATGTTGGAATGTGAGATGTAAGCATTTCAGCTATTTCTGTATTTTACTTGAAAACCCTAGACCCTATTATAATACAATCAGATTTCCTATCAAATGTTTTGGTTAGCGTAAGGTAAAAACTTTTCCATGTTTATGTGTGGGAAGTCTTACGTGATACCTTTGTTTTCAAAAGGTTTTGAAGTTAAACAATTTTAACCCGTTTACTCACACCAGACCCATGTCTGACCCAAGTGTTTATTTCTGTTTTATAAACTCTTGGGTACTCAAATTTTTACGAGTAGCCAAGGGATTCAGGTTTAGCTTTGACGAATATTCTGGAGGAGCAATGGAGCAGGAGGCTTCGGCGTTCGTAGATATAGTATTCCGCTGTGTTGATATCTGTGATAGTGTCTTGTCTGGTATTTGAGTTGTAATGTCTAGACAGATGTTTATAACTGTCTAGTAAGTGATATATATGCTGTGTAACTCTGTAAATTGTTGTATACTATGTAATAGTTTATGTTATTAATATAATTTATTCGTTCCGCTGTGAGATCGTTGTTGTTGTTTCTTTCTTTCTTCTCTTCTTTTCTCTTTCTATCCCTTTCTTTCTCATTAACGATGCGACTTTCTGTGGAGAAAAAGTCGGGTCGTTACAATAAGTTTAACTTAAAAGAATGGAGTTAAATTTAAGAAAGTATAAGTGAATGAATTTGAATAAATGAAAGTGAAATTGAAAGTTGAGATTCATTTTGAATTTGTAAGTAAATAAAACTGCAATTGAATTTGATTTGTGGAAAACGAAGGGAACTATTAAACTTAAATTAGTAAGTAAAGCTAATTGAATATTAACCAAATGAATAAGGTTTGGAACGAATTAAATTCAATAATTGTAAAAGAAAGATAAATTGAATTCGAATTGGAAATCCAGTTAAATGTGAGTGGTTATAAACCAAAATAGCAAACTGAAAATAAATTTTGGAAATGAGTAAAAGGATAAAAATGGAATTAAAACTGAATATTGAAAATGAAGTTGAATTGTGTGAAATTAAATGAAGTTTTGAGATTAGTTTGAAGTGAACTAAAGTTAATTGATAAAATTCAATATCCAGAAGTAAACTAAATCCAAATTAGATTGGAATTGTGAATTGAATTCGAATGAGAATTGAAATGTAAAATTGAATGAGAATAGATATGTAACTTCAATAGTAAGTTAAAAATGTATAAGCAGTTTATATTGAAAATTTTGTAATAGAATTTGCAAATTGGATTGAATGCTGTAACTAGATATAATGGCTACTAGGATATACAGGTGTATAAAGGGATTGGAAAATTTATTTCAAAGATGAATTTGAATTTGCTCGAAAAAGGTAAGTATTTGAGTTTCGATATGAGTTTTTGATGATTTCTTCTCTAGCCGCTTGGCTTTTTCTTTTTCTTTTTGAAATCTGAGAGTCCGTAGGGACGTTTTGTAGTTGTACCGTATTAGCCGCGCAAAGGAGACGCTGGCGAAATTTTTCGGAAATTTAGAGTGTTAGAAAATTTTTGAGAAAATTTTGAAAGTTTAAATTTGAATTTAAACTTAAAAATTGAATTGGTAAGTAAAACAATGTTGTTTGAAATTGATAATTGAAGTTGGAAAATTAGTTTAAGTAATAGCGAATCTTTAGTAGGAAGATTTGTTTTGAAAATTGATAAAACTATTGGATTGAAAAAAAATAGTAGACGAGTTAAGGACATTTTTTTTTCCTAACTTGTAATTTCGGGACAAAATTCTTTTAAGGAGGGAAGTCTGTAACGACCCATAATTTTGAACAAATTAAATTGGAAATATTTAATTAATTTTAAATATTTGAACGATGATTTAATTTGAATCCCCGATTTCCATTTGAATTTGGCGATTTAATTATAAAATTTAATCGATTGAAAGTTGAATAAAAATTTAAATCTTCAATTTTAAGCTGAAGAAAAATATTTCGAAAGCTTTTAAAATTCATAATGATAATACTGAAGATAATAGAAGCTTCAGGATTTAATTTCAAACTGTTTTGTTCAGTTTTGAAAATTTATCGTTCGAATCGAAATTAAAAATAGCCGTCCGAGGCACAGTCTCAGAATTCGACGAAACCAGTTCCATTGGATCCGTAATATTGTATTGTTACCGGATTTCCAATTTCGTATTTTTCGGAGTTGATATGAGAGCTTACGGCGTGTAAACGCATTGAAATTTAAACGATTTCAGTTTAAATTTAAACTTAAAATTTAGTCAAACCTCGGCACGTCATCTCCCTAAACCTACGCCGAAAATCACGATACAATAATCGTGTGACCCATACTCGTTTAGATTTTTAAATGCTTCCCCCTTTCTCTTCAGTAAACAAAAAAGAGAATGAAACTTTTCGTTCGAAAACGTGAAAACAATGGCCGCCTTCATTCCTTCCTTCCCAATCTGAATCTCGCGATCATTTTCATCGTGACAATGGGGGGATGCTCGCGACTAGGGTTTAGCTGAGGGGGCGCGATGTTATAACTGTGGAAGTCGATCTCGTGTGGCAGTGGAAGGCGATGAACGATGAGGTCGAAGGTGCTCGTATTGTTGGCGAACGGTGAAGTAGTGCTCACGATTGGATTTTGGGTTTCGAGGTTGATCAGTGTCCGCGGCGACGAGTCGAGGCAATTTGAGGCGACGCGTTGTCTCTGGGGGTTGCGAGTAGTTCGAACGCGACACCACGATTGGGTCGCGATTCAGAGGGGGAAGCACGCGTGCATCGTGAGATTTTGGCATTCTCGATACTGGCATCGAGATGGACTCGAGGAGGATAGCGTCGTGATGGGATTTTGGGCAGTCGCGATGGAGGTGCAGCGTCTTGGGTGCGAACTGGAGCTCGATTTCGAGCAGCGTGGTGGCACTCGCGTAAGGGGACGGCAAGGAGGGGATTTCGCGAGTTGATGCCAGAGGCAGCGCGTGGTTCTCGATGATGGGGGAGACGCTGGTGGGTAGTGGTGGTCTTGGGCAGTAAAGGTATTACTGTATTGTTTTGATTTACAGTTATAAAATTTGGGCCAGTAAAGGATTATTAAAGAAAATTGGTTTGAAATATAATTATTCATTAAGAATTAATCATTAGTTAAGATTAAATCATTTTCTAACTAAAATTATTATCATAGGAAATTTGATTTGAAATTTAATTATCAGTTAAAATAATTGTTAGTTAAATTAAATTAATAAATGGTAATTAATTGATCGATTAATTCAAATATTGATGAATTGTATAAAATATTTATACAAGGTTAAAAATGGAGAAAACAAACTGGAATGGAAATGGGATGGCAAATTAAAAGCTAAGGTGAGATCTTCTCACTCAGATTTATGATTGAATTGCAGTTATTGATTGATTTGTTTGAATGTGCTATTAGATATGATAGGATATATCTATATATATATAGCAGTATATACATATTGGCATATGTATATATTGGATTGATGATTTCCCGCCTCGTATAGCGGATGAGACCCTATTGCGCCGTTAGTAAGCGGATTTTTATAAAACCTATATACCGCGATATTCCACCTCGAAGTGGAATGGTATTGTGCTAACGTCTTTGGATGCAGGGAAACAGGTTGGAGGGATCCAACTGGATTCCTCAACTTTATTTATTTATTTACAGATGTTGATATATACATTCTGTTATCATATATTGATATATGATGTCTGATGTTGTGATGGACAAATTGATGCGTTGCATCATTGGATTCAAAAATTTGAAGTTTAAAAATAACGATCTTTAACTTTAAAAGAGATTTTTAAAATTGATTATTTGAAAGTATACGTTTTATTTGAATTTTTGAATTGATTTACTTTAAATAAATAAATGTTATAAATTTAAAGTTATGGGAATTATAATGTTTGTAAATTATAACCGAAAGATAAAATTTCTTTTGAAATAAATGGTTAAGTCATAAATAAAAAGATTTGAATTGAGATTTTTGAATTATTAAAACGATGTATATAAAAGATGTATAAAATTTGATTTTTATAAATATAAAATATTGGGATTATAAAACGAGTTTTAATAAGTGTTAAAATGAAGAATATAGGGATGGTATAAGTGAACGAAATTTTATATTTATAAATTATGAAGTTACAAAATAAATAGATTTTTGTAAAACAAAAGACTTATGAGTGATTTACTTAAATCGGGTTTCGACATTTTAATTAAGAGTTGTGAATAAGTATGAATGGTTTATAGACGAGATTTATAAAATATATATTTTATAAATCCAAACAATGGAATTTTAAACGTAGTTCGGTTGTTGTTAAAAATAAGATTTTAAAATGAAATCTTATAAGGAATAAGATTTAAAATTTGTGAAGCCTTAAAGGAACGAATGTTATAAATCCATGAAGTATAAGTACTTAACCTCTAATATGGACTTTTGGTATATAAAGTTGAGTTATAAAATGAATTGAATTAAAAAGAAGATTTATAAATCAAAGTTGTTAGAAAGTAGAAATAGAATTTATAAACGTGTTTATAAATTCGAAATCAATTGAATTTGAGAAATTAAATATAGAAGATTTTTAAAGAAGATATACTCGCGATTTTGGATAGCGAATTTTTATTGAGATAAAAATGTGTAGAAATGATTGAAATTGGGTTAAGTGAATTATATCCACGATTTTGGACAGTGAATATATTTTTAAATAAAATGGATTTATTTTTGAAGAAGTGATATAAAAAGTAAAGTTAAACATTTTAAAGATGTTTTAAAATGTATTATGAATCGAAATCACATATTTCAACATTCATTGTTGAAATAGACGTTTTCGAGAAATTTAAGGAAATGGTGGACTATAACACTGTTGTTATAGTAAATGATTTTCGAAAGGAATATTTTTATCTAGTATTGGGATTTATATATCTATCTTAATTCCGAATCCCTATACTAGTGATTTTTGAGTCGTCGTAACGATGTTTTACGTAACATTCGTTTTGACTCAAATTGATGTTGTTATAGAAAATGGTTTCCTTAAAGAACGAAATATATACTTAATATTGATTTAAGTATATCGAATATTTTCAAATGTTGAAAATAAATAGATTTGTGAATTACTTATTTTTAAATAAGTATGGAATGTTTTCCAAAATGAAATGAAACGTTTTGAGATTTTATCTTCTTAAAGATAAATCGAAATTGAATATTTGAAAACGATTGAAAATCGAATATTAGTAGATATTCGAAAAATGTAAATTCAATATGGAATTTATAAAGGAAATGGAAACTGTTTAGGAAAATAAACGTTGATTTATTTTTGAAGTGTGGAAATTTTATATCTAGTAAGATATTTTGGAAGATAAATAATTTGGGAAAATTATTTGGAATCTGATGATGTTGCGCATCTTTATTGATAGTTAAATAACCGACTATCAATATTTACCTTGAATGGTATTTGTTGTGAATTGGATGAATTTGAATGCCACACTTATTTTTGAATAAGCGCTCACTATTCGGGTTAGCCGGGAAAGGACCATGGGGTCGTATAACCCATTCCGAATATGTGATACGTCGTTATGAATTGCATTCGAAGACCGGTGTTGAAGACCGGATATTTTTGAAAACGGAAGGATTACCGTCGAGTTACTCTACATCGGCTGATCTCCGATTTAGAGGTTTTATCACCCTTAGTGACGGGAAGTCCTGACGTGATTGAAAATTATCCGGATATGCAAGGGCTTCGTGAGAAGTGCCTTCGGTTCTGTTCGATCCCGGAACAGACTTGTATGGATTGTGTGTCTGACGTTACAATTTGAGATATAAAGCTGATTTCTTTCAAATACATATCTGTTGGTGGCGGAGAATTTATTCTCTTAGCTTAACACCCTTCTCTGAGACGTACGAGCTCAGAGGTTATGTAGTTGAAATTTATCAGCGATATATCCCAATTTGGTAACGTGGCATACTGAGTGTTGCTGTGAAATGATCAGTGTTTGATCATTTGTGATATGATCATTTGTTTGATCTTATATCTTTGTGATCATAGGTTGATCATTTTTGTTTGACCCGAAGCAGGGCTTTGTAGAAAGCGTAGCTTTGTGGATGAGACTTCGTCGAGCCTCACACCCCGGAAATGGTCGAAACAGGAAGGATGCGGCAAGGTTCTAGGGAGTAGCGCCCCTTAGTGTATGTCATTCCTTCTGGATAGAGGTGGTATCATGGTATGGAGCCCAGATACTTAACCTATGTGGTTGCTGCATTATTATCTATGTGGTTTGTTGGAAATCGGGGATCCTTGGGAAGATCGGTTACGATCGGGGGATGGCATACGCGTGTCAGTAGTTACCTATTTTTGCAGAGGTAACCCGGCCTTGTGTTGGCAGAGATCCGGTTAGGTTCTCGGGTCGTCTATTCCAGGGACGTACCCATCGTGGATAGGAAGTTCCTTAGCCTGACCATTTGTTGGAAATCCAAACTCCAATACGTGATTTGTACGGTATTAGTTGTAGAACCTTCCATTTACGTACGGTGGTCACCACTGTTTAGATGGTAGCTATAGTAGGCATACGATACTGGTCGTATGTTGGCTAAGATTAATATTATACTTTCGAAATGTTTTCTACACTATGCACTAATAATAATATCAAAAAGAATTTGATTTGGCGTAGTAAGCATCTTTGACTATCATAAGAATAAATCTCCTCCAATTCTGCGTTTGCATTGTGTGTGTGGTGGGAGGTCTTATGGTAGTTTCATTTTCCAAAAGCATTGCGAATTGACATTAAAGTTTTCCTGTTGTTTATTCTAAAGATAAACTGTTTTACGATCTCACACCAGTCACCATGACTGACTCGGAGTTTATTGTTTCCCTTCTAAACTCTGGGTGCCCACCAATTTCCACACGGGCAGCCTAGAGTTATTTTATCAGGATATTCTGGATATTCTGGAGCTTTGGAGATAAGCTGGATGACGAGACGTAGTATTTGTATCTGATAGTATTTATTCCGCTGTGTATTCTGTATGAGGACAAGTTTATATAACTGTCCACTGTTGTATATGACTCTGATTGATGTATGTATAAACTGATATAGTTCTTTGTTTTAAAAGACTAGTGTTATCTATTATATATTGTTCCGCTGCGATATGTGAGATCCTGATATTGTTTCTGTTCTGATGTTGTTCTCTCTTTCTTCCTTCTTCTTCTGTTTTCTTCTTCTTCTGCCTCTTTCTTAAAACCCTCACTATGGGAGTTTCCGGCACTCGATTGCTCGGCAGTCGATAAAGTGAGTATCGATGTCGAATTTTCGAAAGTCGAAAATTCCGGTATGTGACATTATAACAGTTTAATCATCTCGTAACACTTTTATAATTCATTTCGGAAATTGATTTTCGTTGTGTAATTTCGATGTGTATTAAACGTGTATTGTTTACACATCCAAACAACCTTATTTTCACAATCAAAATACGATGATCAAAACATAATAACCAATCATTCCAAACATATCATATCATCATCCATATTATAATATAAATAGAGTTTTCTCACCTTAGATTCAATCGAACCAACTTTAAAATGACTATAGCTTCGCTATTTCGGAATCAGAGCTCACGAAGCTTGCACTAATGCTTCCTAGGGGTTTCGGCCTTGGCTTTTGTGCTTGGATGCTCTCGGCCTAGCTTGGAAGAGAGAGAAGGCTTGGCCTTGGTGGTAGAAGGTGGTGGCCGTGGGTTTCAAGGGGAGAAATGAGGAGTATTGCTTTTGTTTTGAGGTGTTTGGATAATATATATTTACTATATATATTTAATAACTTTTTGCAATATTTTTCTCTATAAATTTCCTAAGGTAAGAAGCCATTAATGAGGAGTATAAAGAGGCGAAGAAGCTTAGGAAAATGAAGGAGGAAATATGAATGGAAGTGATAAAATATCATGATGTTTAAGTGCAAACACATCATCATTACATCACCACCACACCCTCCTCCTCCATCACCATTTCGGCTAATGTACCCCCCATGTAGCTGCTCAAGTTTGTGTTTAGTGGTAAGTTGATGGTTGACTTTGGTGGGGAAATATCATGATATTTATAAATAATATTATGATATTTTTTATCTTTTTTTTGTGTGTATATATATATATGTTTTCATGTGCATGTATATATTTATATGTATGTTCACATTTATATGTGCATATGTATGTCACAATGATCCATAATGTTATACAACTTTTCTACGTTGAATCGTTATGAAATCCGATTCCGATTTCCGGTCATATTTTCACTTTTTAGTTAATATACATATCTTAGTAAACAAAGTTTGAAAATAATATTTCTATCATTATGTAATAATTAAAAGGGCTTCGTTTGGCTTTTAAAATAATTATTAAATTATTTAAACTCAATTTAAATTAAAAATCAATTATTTAAAAATAATGATACCATTAGTGATGTCATAAAGACATTTTATTTTCAAAGATAAAATAAATAATTTTATTACATATTCTTACTCATATATATAAATGAGTGTATGTATCCAGCTTCGTGCATGACTTTGGATGGCCAAAGAGTTGTTTATCGATAAAACGATTTTCTGTTGTTTTATTGATATATCTTCCAAAGAATATATTTTTGTAAATATTCATCCAAATAAGATTACCAATATTATTTATTATTCAAAACATCATTATTTATGTTTAAAAATCTTATATTTAAATATTTAAAAAAAATTCAAAGTGATGAATTTCCGGGTCATTACATCCATACTACTCATACCTAATTAATAAGTAGTAGAAATAAGTGATAGAGTTAGGGGTATGCCCCAAGGATAATTATGTAATTTGTTAATTATTACATATATCTAACTCGGTGATCAATCTTATTTAAAATAAAAGGTGTTTTTCTTTCTATTGTATACTTATTATATAGTGACATAAATAATTAAGTAAATAATTTGAAGTATATGGAAAATCCTTAAATAATATGTTATGTGATAGTAATTAGAAAGTTATGTGATATAATTACAAATTGTTGTAATCATGAGAATTTTATCACATTGAAAGCAACATATTATGTTAAATATTCCTAGTTAAGATGTTTTGAGAAAGTGTATCGATTCATCTATTGATGCTAGAGTACGTAACGTTTTTCAAATGTTGGGTAGTGTATTTCTCGTGCCTACATGGGGCACCAAGGGGTTACGTACTGATAGTTATTAAATAATCATGGAATGACTCACTCGATAGTTCTCTGTTGGTTAATATAACTAAGGTCAAATAGACAATCTCGAAGTGACGATGTTACACAATTCCCTCAAATTGAGAATACTGTAGAACTTCAATATGGACACTTCACTTTGATTATAGTTGAGTCGAAGAATGGTGTTCATCGAACGATTATAGTTGGGGCTGAGTTGAAGAATTGAAAGTGAAACACTATTCAATAAAGAATTTACCTCCTTGGTTATATGTGGTTAGTATCACGATCAACTGTAGTCAACTCAAAATCAAAATCTCTAGCTAGAGTAATAGGTTAATAATAATTGTTATTATTGAACCAAAGATTTTGTATTTTGAATTACAAAGTTGAATGTGGATAATGTTGGATTTTTGAGCAAATCAATTTCCATAAGTCCTAATGTGATATAGTTTTGATGAAGAGAATTGGTATAATATTCATTACTACTAGGTACCACTTATAATAAGTAAAATTGAATTTTACTAAAAATGTAAAATGAAAGCATAATAGTGGCGAATCAATATATTTTTATGCATTTAATTCTCTTACAGTTAATATCAATATCAGAAACAAGTATATGATGTTATCAAAATGATCAACAAAATATTTATTTGATGATTGAAAGAAATGTTACTAAATGAATCAGTACAAATAACATTATTATTTTAATTATGTAAAAATTACAACCTAATTTTTAAAACATTGTTTCATATGCCGTTAATTTAATTTATAATAAGAATTTTCAAACAATAACCAATATCTACCTCAAAATGATAATAAATACAACAGAAAAATATATTTAATTAGCATTTTGTATTTCTATGCATTAAGTAATGTAAATTACAAATATGTGTAACTAAAATTTAACGGTTTCCTAAAAACATATTAAATGAAAATAATAATTATTTTTAGAATTACAATACAAATTCATCACTTATAATTAAACCTAATGTCACTCTTAAAAAAATTATAAATGATAAAGAATCCACTCGACGTACCAATTTATTTAGAAGAAAACATTGTATATGTTTGTGATAATATACCTATTTTAGAAAGAAAAAATTATGTATATATTTATTTATAATGATACCGATAATAAAAAGAAAATTTATGTATATTTTTCTTGTAAATTTTAGAAAGAGGTAAATTATGTAAACGTTAATGTAGAATAATGCAAGAGAGTTAAAGATAATTTTGTATATAACTACGAAAAATTTAAGTTATATGGACTTAAAATGAAAGATTACTTTTACCATTGTTATCAATATATGTTGTTGTTTATAATATATTGAATCATCAATTTTAGGACTTAATAGACCAAATAATAAATATATTAGTTAATGGATATATTTAACAATTTGAATTTTAGATCACTTAATTTACTTAAATATATAGATTTGAATGTAAAACAATATGAGAAAACTTAGGAGAATTTTGTAAATAATTGTAGAAATTATTTAATGTTGATATTTAAATTTAAAATGATAATGGAGAGAATTAGTATAACACTGTAATAATTATAATAATGATAAATTGTAAGGAATTGAAAATAAAATATTTAGAGGGAATTAAGGAGCGAAAAGGAAATCTCTGTAATTAATAAAAGGGTAGGAAATTCATCTGCTTTCCAATAGTGAAATTCCATGACTGATGGCTCTTATCTTAAATCTTGCATTATTCATTAGAGGAATTAAAAATGTTTTGCAACCGATCACTCGATGCTATTTTAATTCTTAACAGATAGGCCTTCACGGTTATTATCATTATTATCGTTCATAGCTGTCATAGCCATTGAAGTGGTGGGAAATCTTAATTGCTTGCTTTGACTGGGATTACTTGATGTAAAACAAATGTATTTGACATTTACCTTAAGAGATAGACATTTGCATTAATTTAGTTAGCTGGATGTATTTTCTTGTAAGGGATCTGAAAGTTATTCATCTTAGCCTTGAAAATCAGATCATCTCCATATATTCATGACACAAAATGGATCTATAAGTCATATGCATCTTGTACGTCAATGAAACTTTCATATAGCAGTATACCATATCTGCATTCTCATCCGAAACCATTTTCGAAAATTGGATATCTGTTTCTGGAGATATGGACGGATAACAGATATTTATCCGCTCTTCTCATAATTAATATGTAAGAAAAGATAGTCAGAAAATAGTAAAAAAAAGGAGGTTGTGCCGTGGAAAGGCAATTGCCTTGAAAGAGAATCTTGACATGATTAAGGTGCAATCGTTGATTTCTGTTTACTCTCCAAGGTCCACACAACAGACTTCAAACTTTTGTACTCAAGGTTGAAGAATTTAGAGGAGTGTAGAAAGGAAATTGCTCAGGAGTTTTTTGAAGAATTTGAGTAGATGAATTGGATTATTTCTATGTATTATGTCCTTCAAAAGGAACAACAATATAAAAGTGTAGCTATGAAAACTGTAGTTCAGAACTCAATAGACATGAAATTTTAACAGTTGAGGTAATGAAGTGATAATTCTTTTAATACATTCATAATTTTTGTTATCACAATTATAACCGATAAGCAAACAAAAATATTTATCTTATCGGTTTTCAGAGCTGAAATAAAAATAGAGAAAGAGAAGGAAGAGTAATGGAGAACCAAGCTCATTCCATGCCATTACAATGTTGTGCCAACTGCAAAGTGTCAAGTGCGCCATCAAGACATCGCATGCGCCCATTTAGTCACGTCGTGCATGTATGTGAGAGCTTGCTTGGTAATTTATACTACCCATACCTATTTAATAAGCAGTAGAAATAAGGATTAAAAAGATAAGAATAACAAAATATCAGGCGACGTGGGACTAAATTTTTTATTGTAGTTATCCAATAATCTCCCACTAACTACAAGAAATCTCCAAATAGATGAAAGATAAACAACCTACGCAAAACAAAAGTTTCATATATATGCACTAATACCTTTCGATTTGAATTGATACATAAGAAGCGAAGCTATAACTTAGTCTTGTTATTTAGCGGCAGGTGGATCTTAAGGCTAATTTAACACTAGAGGGGGGTGAATAGTGTTTTTTAATTTTTGTGAATCCTTTCGAATTCTTTTAAGACTATACTTTAAACAATGCATTTAATAATCATATATTCAGACATGGATAAATACATATACAGTAAAAGTAAAAAAGGAATGAACACACCTGGATTTTATACTAGTTTGGAGTTACCCTACATCCAATCCTGTACAATTCCTTGTACAGATTTCTTTTCAAATAGAAAAGTCAATACAATCTCAATTTCAAGGCAACGAGACACACCCTCCAGATTTTTCTAGCTCTAGGTAGACTAACTTGATTTACATAGGCTACATGCATACCCACTTGAATTTCTGGGTCATCGAGCATACCCAATTGATTTACACAGGCTACAATCACACCCACCAATACACAAGTATGATTTGATAGAGTTTTATAGACACAGATCATTGCTCTTGAATATAAATGATCCTATAACTCCTTGAATAACACTTTTATCTTGTTTGAGTGAGAGAGATGAGAGAGATTAGAGAGTATTCAATAAAGAATCAAATCAGTGGAGTTGAATTTGATTCTGATTGAATTTGAGAAGAATTTGAGTAGACTTTTTTTTAGAAAAGAAGAGAGTGAAAGAGGAGAGAAAATATGAGAAAGTAGTTAATCAAATTTCATTGGTTTACCCCTTATTTATAGAGAAACAACAACCATGTCCATTCGCTAAAAAATACGACGAAAATACACTTCCATTCAAAATTTGAATTTTGAAAATTTTGGTCCATATGTCGACATACTCTATGGGGATATGTCGACATACACTTTATAATTTTGAAAAAAACTTTATAAAAATTATTTTAAAAATATTAGGTTTGTGAGATATTTTAATGCTTTGTAAAATAATCTAAACATAGTTTATACATATTTTAATTATATCAAAACTTGGGAAAACTTTATAAAATTACTTTTAGAATATTTTAAGTATATAAAGGATTTTAAATATAAATAATAAAGTATAAGTGAATATATTTAAAATCAAAGTTATAACAAATATTATTATATACTTATAAATATTTAGAAAGCTTTAAAACTAAAATCATAACAAAGTATAACATTCAAAGTATATTTTAAAACACTTTAAAAACTTAATCTCTCAAGGTATAATAAAATAAAAAAGTAGAAATAATTTAGAGGCTATTTGAAAGATTATTTTGAAAACCAGAATTTCTTTAGAAACTATTTTTGAAATTTAAGATATTTGAAATTGAAAATCATTTGAAAAATAAAAATAGAGAGAGAGAGATCAAAGAAGTGCTATCAGGGTTTTAACAAAAATTCCATGACTCTATAACTTATTTGGGAAACCTTGAGTTCTTTAATACTCATGAGTCTTCAATCTCTAACTCTTGAATCTCTATATCAGCCTCTTGAATCTTCACTTGATACCGTACTATCTTCTTAATGAATACATATCTAATATCCTGCACTATATATCATATATAACTTGATAAAAGCATTAGTATCTATATTTTATATAATGTTATCTATATTTTATATAATGTCATATGGTTATTGTCATCAAAACTAATGCCTAAGGTACTACCAATCTCCCCCCTTTTGATGATGACAACCATGTATATAAAATATGTTATAACCCCCTCTGAGTTAGAAAACTCCCTCTTAATCTATGCCTGGATTTTATATATTTCCCCCCTTTGTCATCGACAAAAATGTAACCAAAAAACTCCCCATAACTATAGTACTACATATAATACTGAGATATAATAGAAATTAGAAAAAGCAATAATAGTAGTATAAGAGTGATAACATAAATAACTTGTATTAATCACATTAATCAATACATTTGATAAGTTAGCCAAAATAAGTAAATCGAACCAATCGGTCATTTAATCCAACAAATCAAATCCAGTTAATACACACAAAGTCAATCCAATCCATACAAATCAATATTGTAATATATTAATATACATACTTATTTAAATCCAAAACAATCAATCTTTAGACTTCCTTAGGAACTTCTCCCCATCCGTCGGATCCGAAAATTGGATCCGCTTTGATAGCATTCCAATTTTCATTATCTTTGTTGAGGGTAGTTTCAGGATTGTTGGTTGGTTCATCTTTGGTAAGAGAAGAAATCATCCATCGAATGACATTAAAGTGCTTCTCTTGCTCTTTAATCATCTCCATTTGACTTAGTTCTAAGTATCTCTGATTTCTAAGAATGAAGGTAAGAATATTCTTGAATGATTCAAGTGTTTGTTCAAGATTTTTGCATAGTTTTTGATGTGGAGAAGCCAATATTGAAGAGATATGTTTATATATGAAAGGGAGAGAAGAAAGAGATTGGAACTGATGATTTTCTGGAGTGAATATCTATATATAGGTGTAAGAAGTCGTTTGAAATGAATATGTGTTTGGTAGTTGTTTTATTTTTAATTTTTTTGAAAACCGATAGTTATATGTCGACATACATGCTTGGCATATGTCAACATATGCACTATAATTTTCAAAACTAATTTATTTTACTATTCTATTGTATTTGGCCTATACTATTATACTTGTATGACTTTCCAAAGATGATTAATGGTGTATAATAGTAGGAAATATAATTTCATTGATAATAAAGATGAGTAATGCATTAGAAATAGAAGAAAGATACATAAGATTAACACAAACTCAAGATAGATAACTTAAACAAATAACTAGAAAGATGTGAATGGAGATAAAGAAGAACCACCAAGTTTGTGGATGACCTTTCCAAAGAATTTATCCATTTTTGTGGAAAGTGAAGTAAACTTCTTCGAAAATGATTTCTTAAGCTTCCTTTGATTGTAAATGATCTTCTCTTGATTTTTGGGAAGATATGTGTTGGATGGATTAGATGGTATATTGATACTTTCCAACGAAGTATCCTTCTCCTCTTCTTGTTCCTCCTCCTCGACTTCCATTTTATCTTCTTCTTCCTCCTCCTCCTCCTCTCTTATATCTTGCTCTTCTTCCTGAGCCAATCTTTGTTTATATTCTGCAAGTGTTTCATAGGCTCGAAAAAGGGTGAAATATGCATAAGTGAGATGTTGGCCTTGTCAAATATTTTTCAAGAATGGTTTCCTCTCCTTTAAGGTCAATATCGAAGTAAGTGAAAACTCTAGTGAGTTACACACCGTGAAATAGTGTGTTTTCATGCTTAGAAAGATTTTAAGGAAAAAATTCATCCAAAATGACTTGAGACTAATTTATGTCGTATTGACCATAAATGGCGAAAAAGACTTTGTAAACTTTTTAAGTCGGGTTATTATAATTACCTGTTCAAGGAGTGATACTTTGTTGCAACAGAAGATTTAAAATTCTTGCTTTTCGGTGCAAGTGTTTGTTTTTGAATTCAAAGTCATCGTCACTTTCGAAAATGTCGTGAATCACTTGATGGTTTTGAAAATCAATTTGAAAACTTGAAAGGTCCATTCCACAAGATTTACATCCGAGAACGTGACCCAAAATCTCACAATTTAAAATTTTTTGTGTCCCCTTGACACTACTCCAAACTTCTCCTTCATTTTCATCATAAAATTTTCCTTTCAAATTTGCATAAAACATTTTTACTAAATTTGGATAACAAAAGAAATCATTTTGAGAAGCATCGATTAAACCAAGAATTTCATTTTGCAAACAAAGATTGAAAAGATCATAAGTAGGAAAATCTTTAAAAATAGAAAATCTTCTACGAGAGACTTTTTCGAAAGACATATACTCTGTATAAGCTTGCATGGCTTCTTTGTCATTGAAAAGAAAGCCTTTTATTTTCTTAGAATGCCTCATGGTTGATGGAGTATTGCTTGAGGATGCCATTGAAGAATAGTTTGAAGAGATAAGAGAGTTAATGATTTTTGAATTTGAAATTTAAAGTGAAATAAATGGATAGAGATAAAGTAAATAAATAGAGAATCAAAGGACATGTTCTCTGGTCAAGAGACATCTTTTCAGAACATAGGGGTTGGTGAAAAGCTGGAGGGAAATTCAAATTTTGAAATTGAAATTAAAATTCAAAATCTGCCTACATATGTTGACATACACATGTGGTGTATGTCGACATATAGGTCAAAATTTTCAAAAGTAGAAATTCAATAAGTAATTCCTATTCATCTATACTTACAATTATCTTATAATAATTATTTGATATATTTATATAATTAAAAAATATTTTATATTATTTTTATTTAATATTTTAGTAAAAAAAAATATACATATAATATTCATCCAATATTATTATTAATCTATAGGTTATTCTCGGCAATCAACAAAAACAAAAATTCAAATTTTTTATTTAATTACATACTTATTTTTGTTCCGTTATTCCAGATTCCTCATTAATTATCACTGTGAAGCATATATTAGCATTCTCTGTATCTGGTTTGTTATAACTTAAGGAAGTGTCTGAAACGTTTAATGTTGCAGCATAAGCCCTTCTCTGTTTTCTGGATGAATTAGTATTTTGTGTGTTTTTGGGGTTCTCAAGATGTGGACAGTCTGTTTTTATTTGGTTAGATTCATCACAGTTAAAAGATCTAACACCATTTTCGCTTCCATTTCCACTTCCTAGACTTTTATTATCATATCTCCTGAGACTATTCTTCTTTCCGTACTTCTGAAATTTTTTAAAATTTCTTGTCATGAAGGCGATTTTCTCATCATCATCATTGTCTGAATCCAAATCATCTGTTGTGGTGTTGAAAGCAATGGATTTCTTTTCTATTACCTTGCTTTCTCTCCTGCCCTACATTTATGCTTCAAATGACATTAAATTGCCAATTAACTCTTCAATTTTCAGAGTGCTAATGTCATTAGCCTCTTCAATCGCAAGAGTCTTTTGGTCCCATTCAGGAGTAAGTGAATTGAGGATTATTCTAACTTGATCCTCTTTAGAAAAACTTTTACTAAGTGCAATTAGTGAATTAATATACCATGAAATCTACTACACATACCAGAAATGGACTCACTTTAAATAATTAAAACTAATTAGTTAACATAGAAATTTTGGTCTGTTTGATTTTACTAGTGTCCTCATGTGTAACTTGCAATGTTCTCCATATTTCAAATGCAGACTTACAGATAGACACTCTATTAAATTTATTTCTATCCATTGAACAAAACAAAACATTCATGGCTTTAGAGTTACTTTGTACAACTGCCTTTTGGTTAACAGTCTAGGTCTCGGGCTCAGCGTACTCATTTTGTGTGATGTTCCAAATATCTTAACTGATTGACTCTAAATAAATTTTCATCCAACATGACCAATATGTGTAAGTATTGCCATTAAAAATTGAGGGTCTAGTAGTAGATTGTCCTTCCACAAAGGAATTACTAACAAGTGGATTAATAGTGCTACTAACAGTGTTGTTAGCCATTAAAAATTTTCAAAAATCAAAATTATGAATACTTTGAAAACCAATGCTCTGATATTAAATGTTATTTAGCGGAAGATGGATCTTAAGGCTAATGAAACACTAGAGGGGATGAATAGTGTTTTCTAATTTTTGTGAATCCTTTTGAATTCTTTTAAGATTATAGTTTAAACAATGCAATTAACAACCACCGATTCAAACACAGATAAATATAAATGCAGTAAAACTAAAAAGGAAAGAATACACCAAGATTTTATACTGGTTTGGAGTTGCCCTACATCCAATCCTATACAATTCCTTGTACAAATTTCTTTTCAAATAGCAAAGTCAA
Organism: Allium fistulosum; assembly: GCA_030737815.1. Classification (NCBI taxonomy): domain Eukaryota; kingdom Viridiplantae; phylum Streptophyta; class Magnoliopsida; order Asparagales; family Amaryllidaceae; genus Allium; species Allium fistulosum. The sequence continues at coordinate 964,257,482 of CM060902.1, read as the reverse complement.
TACAATCTCCATTTCAAGGCAAGGAGACATACCCTTTAGATTTTCAAAGCTCTGGATATACTCACTTGATTTACATGGGTCACAAGCACACCCACTTGAATTTCTGGGTCACCAAGCACCACCAATTGATTTACACGGGCTACAATCACACCCACCAATATACGAGTATGATTTGATAGAGTTTTATAGACACAGATTGTTGATCTCGAATATAAATGATCTATAACCTCTTGAATAGCACTTTGATCTTGTTTGAGTAAAAGAGATAAGAGAGATCAGAGAGTAGTCAATAGAGAATCAAACCAGTGGAGTTGAATTTGATCCTGATTGAATTTGGGACTTAATTTCTTGAGGTATATTTTAAAACACTTTAATATTTTAAAACAATATATTTTAAAACCTCTTGAATACAAATGATCCAATAATATTCAAAGTATATTTTAAAACACTTTAAAAACTTAATTTCTTAAGGTATAATAAAATCAAAAAGTAGAAATAATTGAAAGGCTATTTTGAAAGAATATTTTGAAACAAGAATTCTCTTAAAAAACTATTTTTGAATTTTATGATATTTGAAAACGAAAATCATTTGAAAATGAAAAATAGAGAGAGAGAGATCAAAGAAGTGTTATCGGTACTTCAACAAAAATTCTATGACTTTATAACTTACGGGAAACCTTAAGTTCTTCAATCCTCATGAGTCTTCAATATCTAACTCTTGAATCTCTATATCAGCCTCTTGAATCTTCACTTGATACGGTATAATCTTCTTAATTAATACCTGTCTAATATCTTGCACTATATACCATATATAACTTAATAAAAACATTAGTTTCTATATTTTTTTAGCAAAGCTAGCAGGGTTGACTGGGCCCTTTTCACATTTATTTAAACACATAAAAATATGGAAAAGACATGCTTAATCCCAAAAAGAGAATACAAAGGAAACTAGAGAAAGAAGAAATAAAAAACATACAAACACAAAAAAATGAAGAAGACTAAGACCAGAAGGCCTCAGCTTCATGCTCAGAGATCAAGCCATGCACACATGCACTAACCTTAACCCCACTGAATATAACATTACCTAAAACTATCCATTCACACTCTTCTTTTCAAAAACTCTAGTGTTCTTCTCCTGCCATACCACGTCAATCACCACCTTCAAACATAAAAGAAGTTGCAAAGAAACCTCATCTCTCTACCTAGTAGCTTTAAAAATTATATTCCATTCATCAAATGCAAACCTCGGAGGGGGAGAAAGCCTTCCCTTGTCAAGCACTTTTGACCAAATAGAGTAGGTAACAACACAGTTGAAAAAAAGACAAACATTTTCCTTAGTATGGTTGCTACAGAAAACACATACGTATCCAGAGTTAGCCCTCTTAACCAAAGCTTAGTTTTAGTCCTAATCACTTTACAAACCAGGAAATTTAGCTTATGTGAACAAAAACTGTTCCAAACACTTTGATGCCATCTAAATAATGGAACCTGGACTTCTTCGGTAATTGATTTATAAACTATAGGTATAGAGTGAGGAACCAGCTTATATCTCCAAAGGTACCCTGCATCATCATCATGCAATGAGACAATGCAATCATGAATATAACCACCAACTTTAGCATTCAATGGAATGCCAGTTTGTCTTTCTTTATGGGTTAGCACATTGCATAAAACAAGTCCTAATGAAGACCGTGGTTCGAACTAGAACTTAGCATCACTTGAATTGGTTACAACACATTGCACATGCCTAAGCAAAGTCGGTCTGAGCTGGAGAATTTGTGACTCCCCACCTCTATACTCACACTAACCAAGAACACTACTAGGTAATGCCGTCAATTAGTACGAAGTATAAGGCTGTTGAGGAGCGACCATCTGTGTAATTGCTTTGTGCGAGTACCGATATGTTAGATAGTATGTCATGCATTTCATTTTAAGAGGAAATCTGACATATCAAATACAAACTCAAAGCTACTACACAGTGGCTATGTGGCCTTCGGAAACAAATATAAAATAAGCATAACATAAATCAGTCACAGATATTCATATCACTAAGATGGAACATATATGAATATAACACATAGAAGTGAACATCAAAGTAATGGTCATACAAGATCCACTACATCACAAAAGAATAAGTACAAGTGCTAGACAAAAGAATATGTATACATCAAGGAGCCTCTATCTCGAATGTATAAAAACAAAAACTACTGAGCTAAAGTAGTTAGCCAAAAGTCAAAAGCTAGTCCCTGCTAAGAAGTCAAGTGGAAGCACCTGAAACACCTCGGTCTGACCCGAGTATTATTTAAGAAGAAGAAAATAAATGGATTAGTCTAGCTATAAATATCATACAAGAGGAGATAGGATAAGAGATATGACAAAAATATATGATAACAATAATGTCATACTATGACATGTATATATTTGATAACAATGAAAATCATACAATATCTCAAATCTCCTCAAATATCCAAAAAGAATATCATATTCTTTAGCTTATTCACCAAACCTCAAATATTGACAAAACATATCAATGCAAATCGCAGAAATTAGTGAAACACAAATTCTAGAAATCATCAATTAGAAATCCAGAAATCACAAAAAAAAGTGGGGGAGGCCTATCACAAACGGGAGCATGAAAACTCACCAACACATGTATCATAAATGAGACGCTATCCCATGGGTCACTAACCCATAGAGCCGTTGCAACGACGTAGTACAATGATATGCCCGATGTAACAACCCGAGCTTTTGTGAGAATTTAATATCGTCCTTAAACGATTAGAATGTTAGTTAATTGCTCGATTTAGTTTTTGATCGATTGGAATCCTATGATAAAACGGTTAATAAAAATTACAAGTGGAATTCATAGAGTTAAATCACTTTTATAATTCATTAATTGTAGGTGGGCTTTAAAACTTAAAGTTGGGCCACACTTCCATTTCTATAATTTTGCTGTGAAAAGTGTCCAAGACAATAAGGGTTCTCCAGCATTCATTTTTGGTCCCCAACCCTAAATCGAACGAATGAGAAAAATAATAATAATAACCCATACTTACCCCATACCAGCCATGCCCTGTCAAACCCACGTTCTTATTCCCCCTCTCTTTAATCAATCTGACGAAAACGAGAAAAAAAAGAAAAAGGAGAAAAAAAACAGGCGACAAAAGAAATGGCGACTAACGAGAATTAGGGCTTCGGCGATCTCGATTTCTGGCGAATTGAAGATTTCACCGTTCGCTTCGTATTCCTCTTCGCTCGCGTCCAATTCTCGATCAAAGGTGAGTGATTCTCTCACTCACATCTCAATTCATGCCCAGCTTATTGTTTCGGCAGTTCGATTTTCTTTGCCTCGTTATTGGTTCGAGATAGGAATTAACCTGGGGTTTTGCTTTTATGTTTTCTTGCTTGTGTTCGAATCTGAGAATTTGTGAATCCTTTGATTTTTAATTGCATTGTTGGCTTTGGTCTGGCTTTCTTTGATGAACTACGGGCATGTTGGTTTCATAATCTCGGCCGGCTTGCATTGATTTCGGTCGCTAGATATATATAGATATATATATATATATATATATATATGATTTGGTGATTTCCATGGCTTTGAATTCTTTGATTTTCATACATATGCAGCTGTTTGATGTTTTTCTGGACTTTGGCCTTATCGTGACATAGTGTGCATTCCAGTTTAGCACTCATGTCTTCATTCAGGTTAACCAGGCATTCTTGTAATCTTCACTTGATGTGTAGATGCCCTGTTTCACTGTCATACTACTTAGTTGCAATCGTATACGCTGGAGATTCACTTGATCTTGTTGTGTTGTCTCTGTTGCCACTCTGATCTGGTCTGCAATACTTGAAGTGGTCACTGACCTGAGTCTTGTTGCATTACTATCTTATTCGATATTGAGATCCACTGTTTGGTTAGACTTGAACTAACTGCACACATATATGTATATGTTTACTTCATGTACATATCCATATTTCATATGTTGGTCTGGTCTTGCCTTTGCATTGAACTGTGCTCAGTTTAACTTGAGTTTTGTCGCACTTTGATCATTGTAGTCTGCACCTCTGTACATTCATGTGATCTAATCTGGGTTTGAGTTACTGGTTTCCTCTGGAGCTTTGCATTCATGTTGTATGTGTAGATGGCCTTGATCATATTGACTAACTGTCTTTGTGATGCCTGTTTCAGTAAGCTTGATGTGGCCTTGATCATATTGACTAACTGTCTTTGTGATGCCTGTTTCAGTAAGCTTGATGTGAGTTGTATTTTCATCACTTTCTGTTGTAAGTGCTTGTATCATCCCCATTGCTTTGATATTGATGATGCTCTGTCCAGTTTTGGTTAGTCTGCGTTTGGTATTGTTCTATTCTTGAGACATGACTCGTTGCATTTAGTAGTTAGTATTCCACTTGAGCATTTGAATGTGTACAGTCATATATTTCATGTTGCTATGGTTTCTGTAGCCTTTGTACATTTTTGTATTACCATCGTGACTGGGCATGTGTACCTCCATACTTTGTTAGACACTGTTGCATTGCTCCAATGTATTCAGGTGTAGCCTTCATATATGGGCATACATTTGTTCTGAAGTGTAGCTTCACTTGAGTCGTTTACTGATATTGCTTTACTTCCCTGTGGCCATTTTTAGTTGCACTGGTCATTTCCAACTGCTTGAACTTCATTTGAGCTTCTGATGATCACCTCTGTCATTATTCATTTCTATTACATTGAGATTCATTGATTTGAGTTGATGTCATTTGTTTCTGGTTCAAGTATAAGCCAGTTTCATTTGCGTTGTTATTACACTTGTGTTGAACCCGATTTTGGGGTTTGACCTGGTGATCATTTGTGACTTTCACTGAGCTTTTGCGTATCTTTTGCGATAGTGGCGAGGCAGTACACGCGTGTGTGTACTGCAGGCGTGTACTGAAGCCCTATCAGATTTGACAGTTTTAAATTGATTTAGTCGATTTGATAAATTGTTTATTTATCTCTATTGATGATTTAAATCTGCTGATTTTTGTTAAACACTGTTAAGTGTTATATTGTCCGTTATCCGGTTTCTTTGTTTAAAGAATCGGATAGACGGGAATTATTGTGACTGTCGTCTATTTAAATTATTATTGCCTATATGCACTAATAAACTGGTTTGAATTAGACTGACCTGAGTATTATTTTCTTTTGAATGTAATACTCGGGTCAGACCCGAGTTATTTCAGGTTGTAGATTTTCTTCTTTGAGTTGCTGTTCAGGATATGAAGACTTTTCACATCTTCTGAAGTTGTCAGTGTCATTTTGTAGTGGTCGTGTCATTGTATAGAACGATATGTATTCATGTATATTAGTCGATAATGTACTTGTATATATAACTTCTAGAGTCGACAGTTGTAGATGTATCATATGTATTGTGTCAACTATGTATTAACTGACATCAGTTATATATATATATATATGAGACTTTTGTTTTTATCTGTGTTCCGCATTTATATTATCTGTGTTATTGTTATATCTAATGTCCTAAACTATTATGAACCGTCGTAGTTCGTTTTATACTAGTATTGGGTGTGTCGATGGGAGTAAATAAATAATTTGATGAAAAATAAAAAGTATGTACCGTTCCTATCGAGATAACCAATATTAGTGTAAGGCCAATTACGGATGGTCGCTCCTATCCAGCCTTATTCTTCGTAATAATAGACAGTATTTCCTTTAATACTCTTTGTTATTATGAGCATAGAGGTGGGGCGTCACACCCGAGGAACCTGAAATTCAAATAAGCCGGAACAACGACGTAGTACAATGATACGCCCAATGAACCGAACTCCATATAACAGTTAAAATAAACCCATAGGTCGCTAGCCTATAAAAATGAGATGAAGCTCAATAGAACGGGGTACAGTCCCCCATGCAGACAAAGAGACATCGCATATCGCTAGTCTAAACCTCAAAATGATCGTCATAGATCATTAAGCGTAAATTACATCAAGTTAGTAAATAGATGAGTTTAGCTTCATGTCCCATAACCACTGGCTTAACTTAAATATTCATGAACAAATTATAGATTTCCACTCGAAAATTGTCACGAGATTTCAATTGAACAAGTCTAAGAACTAACCGATGAAGTAAACGCAAACGTTTCATATCACTTGTTTTGCTAAGTCGTTTAATTGGATTTCTCGTACGAATGAGGTAAAGGTTTGTATATACTAATTGATTGGAAAACGGTTTTAAAAACGAGCTTTGTATTAAAAGAAATGTTGAAATCATTTTTGTGAAAGAGTTTGAGTATTTACTACTACTATAGAAACCTTTGTATTTTAAAGTGAAAAATCATAGAAACGATTGTAAAAACAATCTATCACCAAAAATTCATATTCGACGACGTGAATTAAAACCATGAAAATCGATATCAAATCCATCCAATGGATATTCCCAAAAATCCAAAAAAGAAGTCATCAAAGTCGATAATAAATGACAAGAACTAACCGGATCAACAAAAATCGAATAAAACGGAAACCCACATAAATATAGGCAAATTGGCTGAATTTAACAGCGCCAGACATCTGGTGGTTTTCCCAGACGTCTGTGCTGAAGGTTTGGAAATTTCTTCCAGATTGCTTAGATGTCTGGGAAAAACCTCAGACGTCTGAGCTATAGGTTTGGAATTTTTATTCCTTTGCTTCAGACGTCTGAGTGTTTTCCCAGACGTCTGAGCTGAAGCTCAGGGCAAAATTTGCCTAGACCATTGATTGCCAAATCAACTCGGAAGCGATGGTGGCTAGGGATTTATACCAAGCGACATCCCAACCATATAGGCTCTTCAATACACTCCAAACAACATGTCCAAACATCCATAGTAGGATTTTCATTGATTTTGACTTCAAAATACCAAAATTGGAAAATTCACCAAACCGATTCAATTCAAAAGCAATTGAACATGAAATAGATGTTAGGAATTCATACCTAACAACAACGAAAGCTATAGACATAGATGTGAGTTCAAGAACTCACCTTTAAATTCAAAAACAAGGAATGAGAAGCTCTAAAACAAAGCAAGATCAATCTCTCTTCAACTTCACTTCAAGAACCTTCAATCTATGATCAAATGCAAAGTTTTTCCTATATTAGGTTATAGGAAAAATCAAGAATTGAAGAGGAATTCAGATGGAGAAGATGAAGAGCATGCTTACCTAAGCTTCTCCTTGATTTAGGAACTTGAATTTGAATTTCCTAAGAAAACTAGGGCTTAGGAATTTTAATTTCCTTTCTTTTCCCCCATTTTTCCTTTTGCTTGAGAGTGTTAGGAAATTATGAAAGGAATGAATGAAGAGGAGTGGAGTGCGAGGTATTTGGTAGAAGGTTTGAGTTCTCTTATTGGGTTAGTGGGCTAGAACACAAACCAAAACCCAAACAAAATACCAAAATCCTAATCAACTCCAAACATATCAATATTTATACTCAAAAAAGTTATAAACATCGTTTTGAACTCAACGAAAGTAGTCTCGATTCCGAATTCGACTATTTACAAAAAGTCACATTTTGGACTTTAATTCAACTAACGATGCTATATTTAAATAAAATATTTAAATATATATATTCGTAAAATATGCGGGTTGTTACAGAATCCATCTCCAATCCCAACAACAATGGGGAGATGCTTCCATATCCCAAAAGTTTTTACGTCCAAGCTGATGTTTTCTAGCTCATCTAACCTACAAATTAGGCTGGTTATTAATAAAGCTGTCAAAATGTTTTCAAAAAGCAGCAAGGTTCCAAATTTTCATATCCCTAATATCTAATCCAACATGAGCAAAGGTCTTTTCAATTTTATTAAATGCAATGGGGATTAACTTCCTAGAATGCATAACCCCTGACCAGAGAAAGTGATTCATAGCTTTCCTTATATTTAAAATGAGCTTAGAGGGCAGAATAAAACATCTGCACCAGTAAACAGTCATACCTGAATAATCGATGGTAGAATTGTTAGTCTTCCTGCTTATGAAGGGAATCCAGTTGTCAGTTGTTCACGGTTTTGGTTATCTTCTCAAACAGTGGTAGGCAAGCTGAAACACTAATCCTTCTGGAAGATAAGTGAATGCCAAGATGGGTAATACCATTAGTAAGGACAGAGAAAGCAAAGGTTTCATGAACCACTTGTCTTTGATGGTCAGGCAACACAGCAATTGATAGATATCATTTTTCATTATTTAGTTGTAGACCATTTATACTATGGAAAGTCTTCAAAACTTTGGAAATGCAACACAAGGAGGTCAAGGTTGGCTTAGTAAACAAAATAACATCATTGGTAAAAAGCAAAGAAGAGATGCAAGGGTTCTTGCACTTAGGATGTAAAGCATAGACTTTGCTTTCAATTTTCCTATTGAACAACTGAGTGAATAATTTCATGACAATGATAAACAAATAAGAAGATAAAGGGTCTCCTTGCCAAATACCACGCTTGCCTTTGAAGTACCCTACAATTTTACCATTAAGACACAATGAATAAGTGACTGTTGAGATATAAGTGTGGATCCAACTGACAAAATGACAAGGAAAACCGATTCTTGACATAATTTCAACTATAGCATCCCATTCCACAGCATCATATGCCTTTTTTATATCCAATTTCATCATAGAAATAAGTGATATATAACTACGATTGTAGCTATTCATTAACTCATGGGTTAGAAGCGCATTATCCAAAATGCTGCGGTTTGGTAGGAAAGCAGCTTGATTTTCTAAAATGATACTAGGAAGCACATGTTTGAGCCTTATAGCAATCACTTTGGAGATGCACTTATAAATTAGGTTACAACATGCAATGGGCCTAAAAGCTTGCACGGAAGAAGCATGCTAGACCTTGGGAATTAGGGACAGAATAGTTGCATTGATAAATCCTAATAATCTGCTATGGTTAAAGAAATTATGCACATCATTGAGAAGGTCAGTTGAAATTATATCCCAGCAATGTTCATAAAAGGTGGCATTGAAACCATCAGGACCCACATAAGAAGTTCTAATCATTCCAAAGATTGCATTCTTTATTTCTTCATCAGTGACTTGAACTGAAAGAAAACTAATGTCTTGCTCACCAAGCATAGGCATTGGAGTGGAAAAGAGCTCTTCAGAGTCGATAAATATGGAGTCTTGAGAGGCAATCAAATTTTGATAATACTCTAAGAAAACATTTTCAACCGAGGAAGGAGAGTTATGCAACTGACCATTCGCGTCAGTTATTTGAAAAATGCTGCTTTTGGTAGTCTTGATTTTAAAGGAAGTATGAAATTGTTTAGTATTTCTATCTCCATGAATCTCCCATTCCTTCCTTAACTTCTGTCTCTTCATGTTCAATTCAGTTGTCAATGCCTCAGTTAACTGCAATGTTAGTTCATGCTCCAGTTTAGAAAAATCAATATTACTTGGGTTGTCAAGCATTTTGAGTTGCACTTCTTCAAGCTGGGTTTTCAGGCTTTGAGCATACTTATCACCATTCCCAAATTTACCTCTAGCCCATGTTCTTAATGCTTCCACGGTAGCTTTAATCTTTTTCTGAAACACAAACATTTTGTTACCATAAAGGTTAGTAACCCATGCATTTTTAACAATAGAAAAAAAATTCAGGATCAAGGATCCAAGAATCAAGAAATTAAAAACTTGAATTTATTTTAATGGCATTACTTCCAAAAGAAAAGAAAATAGGGGAATGGTCTGAAAGAAGTGGAGGTAGGACCTGAGAGATTAAATTAGGAAAGTCGGTTAGTGCAACTGAATTGTGGGATGCCAAATCAATTCTACTCATTGTTCCGATACCAGAGCAATTTTTGTTATTCTAGGTAAAAGCAGGACCAAGATAAGGAAGTTCATGCAAACTAGAAGAGCTGATAGATTCATTTAAAGGTCCAATGTCATTAAGAGAAAGAGGGTTACCCCCAGACATATCTGAGGCACTTAACATACAATTGAAATCTCTCATAACAAAGCAGGGATGTGTTTCTTTCCTTAAATGAGGAAGGTATTCAAGCAACTCATGCCTTAGAGCCATGTGGTTGTAAGCATAGGCAAAAGTAATATAGAATGAGGAAGAGGAAGGGATGTGAGTATTGTGAAAATGTATGAATTGCCCATGGATGATAATTGGATTGAGTACATATTTAGAAGGATCAGAAAGGACTAAGATTCTGCCATATGATGCTTTGTCAAGATTATGATGCAAGGACCAAGAAGGATTGATGAGAGAAGCAGCTTTAAGAGTGAGAGAATGGTTTAATTTGGTTTCAAGGAGGGATAAAATGCTTAACTTGTTTTCAGCAATGAGATTCTTTCCTTGCGAAAGTTTGATTTCTAAATGCGCACCCCTAATGTTCCAACTTCCAAAGTTTTGTAACATAAGGTAAACTAGAGGGCGATATAATAGGAGTTACTTCTAGTTCTTCTAACATTTGAACTAGTTGAATTGGTTTCAGGTATGTTTTCTTCATATTCAATTATAAGACCTTTGTCAATGTCACCTGGCATAATTTTTTTTTAATTTATTGCCGGTTTTAGGTTTGATGCTACTACTACCAATAAGTGACACTAGGAGGGGAGAAGATGAATAAATGGGAAGTGATGGTGGAAACCAGCCAGTTGGTGGAGAGATGTGAGAATATGTAAGGATGGTTGATAGGGAAGCAAGAGAAGAAGGTGAATGTGGGGAAGGGACTGATACATGCACACTAATATTGTGTGCATGTGATGATAATCCAGAATCAATGCATTCAGCTTAGGAAGAAATGTTGTTTATTTGTTCAGAAGCAACTGCTTGTGGTTCCACTAAATGTTGCAACACACCCACACTGCACTCCTTTTCAAATTCTTTTAATTGAAAAGCTTCAGATGCAACATGCAAAGCATCAATAAATTGCAAATCAATGATATCATTTGCTTTTTCATGACAAGCCTTCCTCCTCTCACTCTCCAATTCCTTTGAAGCTTTGCTTTGATTCACCAGTTTTATTTTCTCATTTATTCCATTGTAATTTCTTATTGGACTTTCAGTTTTAGAAATCTCATTGCTGTTCTGATTTTCTTCAGCACTTGTTTCCTTTTGCATTTCACAATCTTCACCATTGTCTTCAGCTAGAGATTGCAAAACTTGAAATTTATTAACAATCACAATATCATCATCAATTTCAATGTCTACCTCACCTTCCTCCAAACCTTATTTATTACTATCTATGCAATTACCTTCCACCCTTGTCTCCACATTTTTCCCTACTCCACTTTCCACATTATAATCAATTTCATTAGCATCCACTTTGTGACCAACAGAAACCTTTTCTTTCTGAATATACTTTTTGTGACATTTCCTACCCTCTTCCAAACATTATTTGGTCTTGCTGTTATCTGTAATTTATATAATTGATAGAGTTAGGGGTATGCCCTAGGGAAAATTATGTAATTAGCTACATATATCTAACCCGTTGATCAATCTTGTTCGAAATAAAATGTATTTTCTTTCTATTATATACTTGATATAATGTGATTATATTAATTAATTAACTTAATTAAAAGTATATTTAATAGAAAAATCCATAAATGATATATTTTGTGATAGTAGTTACAAAGTGTTGTAACCGTGAGTAATTTATCACAACGAAACAAATATACCATTTTAAATGTTCCTAGTCAAGATGCATCGAGATTGGATATCGATGTATCCGTTGAGACTGGAGTACGTAACGCTCTCCAAATGTTGGGCAGTGTATTACCCATGACTGTTGGGGGAACCTAGGGGTTACGTACTAATAGTTATTGGATAACTATGGAATGACTCACTCGATAGTTTTCTGTTTGTTAATATAACTAAGGTCAAACAGAAAATATCGATGTGACTGATTTACACAGTTCTCTCGACTTGAGAATACTGTGGATCTTCAATATGAAAGCTCCGCTTTGATTATAGCCAAATCATGGCATGGCGTCCATCAAGTGACTATAGTTGGGTCGAGTGGAAGTATTGGAAGTGAAGCACTATTCAAGAGAGGATTCGTCTCCTCAGTTATATGCGGTTAGTATCACAGTCAACTCAAGTCAACTCAAAGTCAAAGTCTATGGCCAGAGCATTTCGGTTAATAATAATTGTTATCATTGAACCAAGGACTTTGTATTTGGACGATAAAGTTGAATGTGGATGAGGTTGGAATTTTGACCATTACCAAATTCCATAAGTCCAAAGTGATATAGTTTTGACGAAGAGAATTGGTGTAAACAAATGTCATAATCGGGTAACGCTTATTAAACTAAAATTGGATTTTTACCGAAAATGAGTAAGCGATAAATTTGGCCATAATGTCACACCACCTACTAAGTGACGTGTGAACGTTAACATTAGAATAGTTCGATGTTAATCGCTGACCAAATTTACACCCAAGAGTTACACAGCCCTAATGATGAATTCCCTTAAGACCGAACGATATAATTAGCTTATAATTGTTATAAATTAATTAAATTAATTAATATTTATGAAATATTAATTATAAAATTTGAATATGATTTGAGAAATAAATAATGTTATATATATTTATAATAGTTATGAATATATCGATCGATATACAATATCGACAAGCGATTAAACTAGATTTAATTGCATAGTATTTTGGCTTGGGCTTAGATGGGGTTAAGGCCCATCATTAGGGATGAAATTTTTTAGTTTTGGGAAGGTCTAGAGGTGGCTAAAACATAGGGAATTGGCTTGGAGATAATGGGTTGAGATCAAGTGAGAATGGGTAAAAAGGTTTTCCTCGTTTCTCTCTAATACAACCCTATATATATATATATATATATATATATATATATATATATGTATCTCTAAAAATAATGATGAACCTTTTTTTGGCCGCCATTACCTTCTACATTGCTGATTAAAACAAAGCTCTCAATCCACTTCAAAATTCTCAAATATATTTCAAATTAAAATAATACTATTCGATAGTTAGTGGTCGGTGATTTCGGACTTGCAATCCGACGAATCAAGAACAGTAAAAGGAAGGGAAGTCATTGCTTCAACGTGGATTCAAAGGCATCATTAAATTGGTACTTTTAATTCATATTATAGTAATTAAATTATATTTTATGATCCTATAATGAGCAATTTCATATTTGTTTAAATATATTGCTACTATATGTTTAGTTATGTGAGATTTTTGTAAGTAGATGTGGTTGTCACAAATTAGTTTGGTTATGTGCATAATTTGTTTATTACACCATTTGATTTTTGTATAGACAAATGTTGTTTATTGTACAAAATCAATTTTTGTCATTAATAATTGTTTTATATATATTTTTTAATAAATTCATATATATATATATATATATTAGTGTATATTTTTCTCTCATAATAGCATATATGCATATATATATATATGATTTAAAAATTTTAGTACACTTATTTATATATAATATGAATTTAAAAATTCGAAAATTAATTATCATATATATATTCATATTTTTAAATTAACATTTATTGAATTATTGAATTGTTTATTATATATAAAATAATTATTAAATTAAAAATTAAATTTTATATTTAAAAAAATTATTATATCATTTCAGAAACATGTAGAAAAATTTTAGTAATTTTTCAATAAAGTTTATTATTTTTAATAATTAATATTATTTTGGAAAAACTGTTTATGATTTATTAAAAATAATAATTTAAGAGAAAAATTCTTAAAAAAATTTCTTAACCTTTCATTCATGATCCAATAATTTCAAAAATTTTAAAATTTTAATTTTTAATAATAAATTATTTTATATTAAATAATTATTGCCGAAATCAATGTATTTGTTTTAAAAAATAATATTTCAACCTTGAAAAATCTCCAGATTTTTCTTAAGCTCTATTTTATCATCCTATATTTTTGAAAATTGTAAAATTTGAATTTTCATCAATATATTATTTTATGTTAATTATTTATGGATGAAAACATTATTTTATTCATAATATATACAAATTAAAATACTAAAATTAATATGTTTGCAGAACTGTGTTAATTTTGAATTATAAATAATTTTTAATAAATGCTCTCTCTCTTTCTATATATATATATATTTATCTATATATAATTGTTTTATATTCATATATTATATATAATATATTTATACATACATGTGTGTGTGTGAGTGTGTCTATATATATATATATATATATATTTTGTAACACATATACATGCAGATATTTGGACAACATACATGACATACAAAATGAGCTAATATGTCTGTTACGGTGTAAATCTCAACATCTACATATGGGGATATTATATCTTTCACGGATTATAATGTTACACATGCACTTACACATATATGTATATGATACATATATGTATAAACTATATCAAATAAAATTAAATATCTTAATATATTTGAATTTAAATAAAATGAATGATTTTATTTAAATGAAATTTAGAAATGTTCTAATTCAGTTAGACTTCATAGGCCAAATAAAAGATCCAATAGGGTAAAATTTTTGAAATTCACCTATAACTTCCGCTGCGGGCTAGTCCAGATCCAACAATGGTATTAGAGCCCAATAGCCTATACGGTCTAATTTAGTCATATTAGAGATAACTAATTAAGCTTGCCTAGTTAGTACGGTGTTTAGAAAGGTAATGTTTAGGATTGGAATTGGGTAATCAAGTACCCTGTCCTACCTGGTTACTGGCCTGGCTCGAAAGGTGAAGTGAGCCCAAAGGTTTCTCCTAATAGAAAAGGCCCAACTTAATTTGGGCCTTGGACTAATTTTCAAAATCGTTTTGAAAATTAATGTTAAAGATTTTAAATTTAATAGTTAAATTTAAAATAAAACATGTTTATTATAAAAATTATAATACTACATAAGTTTTCAAAATGTTTGAAAGGATAATGATATTTTCAAAATGTTTGAAAATATTTATATAATAATTTCAAAATTTTAATTTATTAATAAGATTAATAAAATATGTTAATTAATTAATGTATATATGCATGTATTATATATGTTATGTTATTTTAAAATGTTTAAGATAACATAAGTATATATGTATGTATATAAGATAAATTTTGAAATTAATAAATTTTAATAAAAATTGTTTAATTGAATAAATTAATTAAAGGTTAATTAATAAAATAAAATATACATACACACACACACACATATGATATATGTGTGTTACACTATAAAGGTTATAGTACACACTATAAATGTTATAGTAGATATGTCCAATATAAAAGTTATATTGGAATACTAATTTAAAATTAATTAAAGAGTTAACTGATTAAAATTAATTAGATAAGATTTAATCAATGATATATTATACGTAAGACTATCATATAAGTAATATGAAATATAAAAGTTATATAACAATAAAACTTATATGATATGTGTATAAACTAAATGTGGAACATTAAATAAACCCAAATAGACTTGTGAAATAAATACATATATAAATGTACATATATCGTGAATTCTGATGTGTCTGACAATTGAATTGCTAGAGTATTTCATAAGAAATATATTATTCTATAAGTCGATATCACTCAATATATATATTGAAGATTATGAATCTTCAATATAATGTTGTCCTCTACCATATATAGATTAATAAATTACTTACATACTCCTTAGTTGTTGAGCAAACTCAAGCTAGGGATGTTATGCCTAGTATTATTAATATATTGAACATATAAGGTAAGATAACTATATGTATTTGTTGAGCAAACTCAAGGTACATATACTATACTTAGGCCATCATGATATGGTAGGTATGAGTAAATAATCTCTTTCAATTTGTTAAGCAAACTCAAGGTCAACTAAGATTAGAACAAGGAAAAATGGGTTAGGAGTTGTATGTGATACAACCGATAAGGAGTTATCCATCATTTGTGGGGCTATGATTTGTTGAGCAAACTCAAGGTTAGAATACCAAAACAAACGAGTCCTAACACCTACTAGTGAAGTTGTAAGACTTCTATGTTTCATCATAGGGTTTGGAGAAACATAAAAGACTAGTGGGAGTGTAACAACCCGCATATTTTACAATTCGTATATTTAAATGTTTAATTTAAATATAGCATCGGTAGTCGGATTTTTGTCCGAAAAAGTCACTATTCGTAGAAGAATAGTCGAATTAGTGAAAAGGCAATGTGGATCGTGATACGGAGGTGTCTATTCGAAAAAAACTGTCAAACAGAGATTCAGACGTCTGAAATGAATCATTCAGACGTTTGAAATTGCTCGAGTTAAACCAGAAAGGAAATAGGCTAAAATTGCCATTTTTAGACGTCTGAAATGAACGATTCAGACATCTGAATATTGTACTAAGACAACATCTGTTTTTCCAGATTCAGACGTCTAAATTGGAAATTTCAGATGTTGGAATGAAGAAAGACAACTCCTATTTTTCCAGATTCAGACATCTGGTTTGGAAATTTCAGACGTCTGAATGTAGGTTGAAATTGAGATTCAACAATTTGGACTCGAGACCACTTCCATTGAGTCCAAAAGGGTGTTTTCGACCTTTTTGAGTATAAACATCGATATGTTTTGAGTTAGGTAAAATTTTGAGATTTTCAATTAGGGCTTTGGGTTTGGGTTTCAGCCCATCAACCTTCTAATAATCTAACCCTTCATCCAACTCCTCTTAACTCACTCTATTATTTCCTAACACTCATGCTAAAAGAAAAACGGGGGAAGAGAAAAGAAATTAGATATTCCTAAGCTCTAATTCTCTTAGGAATTATCAACGTCAAGCTAGAAATCAAAGAAAAGCTTAGGTAAGCATTCTCTTCATCTTCTCCATCTCAATCCCTCTTCAATTTTCAGAAATTCCTATAACCTAACTTAGGAAAAACTTCACCTTTGATATTAGATTGAAGATTCTAGAGGTGGTGTTGAGGAAAGATCAACCTATTGCTTGTTCTAGAGCTTATCATTTGTGTTTGGGTTGAAAAGGTGAGTTTTTGAACTCACATCTACGTCTATATCTTTGATAGTGTTAGGTATTAATTCCTAACATCTATTTCTTGTCCATTTGCTTTTGAATTGGTTTGATGAATATTCCAATTTTTGGTGTTTTGAAATCAAAATCTATGAAAATCCTTATATGGATGTTTGGACATGTTGGTCGGAGAGTATTGGTGAGTCTTTAAGGTTGGGTAGTCGTTTGGCGTCAACCCCTAGCAATTGTCACTCATCCGATCGCTTTCGATATGATTTGGCCATCATTGGCCTAGGAAAAATATTGCCTAGAGCTTCAGGTTCAGACATCTGAATTATTCATTTCAGACGTCTGAATCTGCTTGTCTCGGCCCAATTTGCCTATTCTGTGTGGGTTTCCAATTTTAATCGATTCGTGTTGATCTGATTTGTTGTTATCTTTTATATCAACTTTGATGACTTCTTTTTCGGGATTTTTTTGGTAATATCCATTTTGATGGATTTGGTATCGATTTTTATGGTGTTAATTCACGTCGTCGAATGTGGATTTTGGTGATTGATTGTTTCTACAATCATTTCTTTGATTTTTCACCGCAAAATGCAAAGGTTTCAATACTAGTAGTAAATACTCAAACTCTTTCATCAAAACGATTCCAACTCTATTTTAATACAAATCTCGTTTATAAAACCATTTTCCAATCTATTAGTATATACAAACCTTTACCTCATTCGTATGAGAAATCTAATTAAACGGCTTAGTAAAACAAGTGGTATGAAACGCTTGCGTTTACTTCGTCGGTTAATTCTTGGACTTGTTCGATTGAACTCTTGTGACAATTTTCGAGTGGAAATCTACAATTTTTTTGTAAATATTTAAGTTAAGCTAGTGGTTATAGGACATGAAGCTAAACTCTTATATTTACTAGCTTAGTGTAATTCACACTTTTATTTGATCGATGATGATCATTTTGTGATTTAGACTAGCGATGTGCGATGTCTATTTGTTTGTGTGGGGACTAAAAACCCCGTTTGTGGAGCTTCGGCTCAAATTTGGCGGGGTAGCGACCCGTGGTCTTCGGGCCGTTTGTGGAGCCTCGGCTCAAACTTGATGGTTAGAAACCATGGAATATCGTTCCATTTGTGATACACTTGTTGGTGAGTTTTCATGCTCCCGTTTGTGATAGGCCTTCCCTACTTTGTGATTTCTGGATTTCTAGTTGATGATTTCTGGAATTTATGTTTCACCTCTTTTTGTGATTGGCAATGATATGTTTGTCAATGTTTGGGGTTTGGTGAATAAAATAAAGAATATGACATTCTTTTTGGTGCTTTGAGATTCTTGAGGTATTGTCTGATTTTGTTGTTGTTTAAAATATACTTGTCAGTATATGACATTATTGTTATCATACGTTTTTGTGATATCTCTTATTCTACCTCATTTTATCTGATATTTATAGCTAGACTGATCCATTTATTATTTTCTTATTAAATAATACTCGAGTCAGACCGAGATGTTACAAGTGCTTCTGCTTGACTCCTGATTTGTGATCATCTTCTAACTTTTATCTAACTACATAGTTTTGTAGTTTTTGTTATTATACATTTGAGATATAGACTCCTTGATGTATAATTATTCTTTTGTCTAACACATGTATCTATTCTTTTGTGATGTAGTGGATCTAGTTTGACCACTACTTTGATGTACACTTTTATGGGATATATTCATACCTGATTCCGCCTATGTGATATGAATTTCTATGACTGATTTGTGTTATATTTATTTCTATATTTGTTTTCGAGGTCCACTTAGCCACTGTGTGGTAGCTTTGAGTTTGAATCGGTATGTCGGATTTCTTATATTATCGGACATATCGGTTCTCGCACAAAGCAATCACACAGATGGTCGCTCCTCAACAGCCTTATTCTTCGTGCTAGTCGACGGCATTACACCGTAGTGTCCTTAGCTAGCGTGAGCATAGAGGTGGGGCATCACAGCTTGGTATCGGAGCGAAACTTTGGAACAATGTAGAATAATCTAGCAAGGATCATTGTCCTAAGTCTTTCTTAGGAATCGTGCCATAGGATTTAATTCGAGTCTTCGTACCATTTTATCCTATTTTCTTTTGTGATGTCTTGCTTTATCAATCAAGTTTGTTTGATATTCATTCTGAGAATAACATTTTTCCTCTTCTTTCTTTCTTAGAGAAGAGAAATTGTTAGACCAGGCCGTCTCAGTGCCGGTCAATCCAGTGCTACTCCACAGAAGGGAGTATTTATGACTGCTCAACAACTTTTAGATCTTGTGAACAATGCCCGAGCTGTCGTACCAGATCCAGTGCCTATTCACCCTAAATCTGGGTTTGCACGCTTGCGCAATGATTATACCGCTTTGGGTGGAAAGCCTTTCAAGGGTTCCAGAACGTTATAGAGGTCCAAGCTTGGCTTCAAACATGCGACAACATCTTTTCTCGCATGAATCTTATTGATCTTCATCGAGTCCAAGTGGCTTCTAGTATGCTCCGAGAAAGAGCATTAGATTGGTACGAGCTTTTGATCTTTGAAATTATTGAAGCGGATCTTATTTGGGAGCAATTCCGAGAAAGGTTCGAATTGAAGTTTGTGCCGGAAGCTGAAAAAGTATCTTTAGCTCGACGCTTTATTGACCTTGTTCAAGGTGAATCTTCTGTGACGGATTACGTCGCTTCTTTTGAATCTCTATCTAAATACGGGGTCGAGTATATTAATACCCCATTGAAGAAAAATCAGAGATTTGTTTATAGGTTGAACAAGAACCTTAAAAAGCCATTACTTCTGAAACTAGAAGTTTCTTTTGATCAGCTTGTTGATATCGCTCTTCGACTCGAAGAGGCCGATAAAGAAAGTGATGTTGAGGTCAAACAAAATATCAACAAGAAGAGACCTTTTAAGTTCAAGCCTAATCCCAACAAGAAGGGGAAGCAAGCAACTTCGGTAGCAAATACTCCTACCTCTCGACGTGGAGAATGTTACAATTGTGGTTCTAAGGACCATTATGCAAACAAGTGTCCGAAGTCCCTTTCTTGCCGCTATTGCAAGAGTTCGGGTCATACTATATCTTTGTGTCCCAAACTTCAAAGCAAGAAGGAAGGCAAGCTAAATGTTGTACAAGCCCCTTCTAACACTTCTCGTGGTCAAGGTATTTCTCATTCTATCCTTGATGGCATTATTATATTTCTTGAATTTCCTATTCGAGTTCTTTTTGATACGGGTGCATCTCACTCTTTTATATCAAAAGAACTTGTTAATGCTTTGTCTTTGAATGTTATTGGCTTGATGACTTCATTGAGAATTGCAAATCCGGTTGGTGGATCCGTAACACTCAGTTTATTGTGTAAAGATGTTGAGATTATTTTAAGCGGTTACTCTTTCCATGCCGATTTGCATGTTATGCGTTACCTTGGTTTTAGAATGATTTTGGGAATGGATTGGCTTAACCGTTATGAAGCCCATATCCTATGTCCTGAGCGGACTATATATCTTCGGCATCCTCAATCTGTTAAGCAGATTTCTCCTGTTCTGAAAGATTCAGATTCCAATTCGAAAGCATCATTGTATTCTCTAAATCCTCATGATAACGTTAATGATGATGAGGAAGATGTCATTTCTCTCATTCACATTGTTCGTGAATTTCCCGACATATTTGAGCCCGTTTTAGGATTACCACCTAAGCGAGTAATTGAGTTCAAAATTAATCTAATCCTTAGAGCTCTACCTATCACTCGTTCTCCTTATCATATGTCCAATAAGGAAAATGAGGAGATGCGTAAACAATTATCCGAATTGGAAGCGAAGCAATTTATTCAATCTAGTTCCTCTCCATGGGGAGCTTCAGCTATTTTTATGAAGAAATCTGATGGTACACTTAGGCTTTGTGTTGACTACCGCAAACTTAATGATCTCACCATTAAGAATAAATATCCCTTGCCTCGGATTGATAATTTATTCGATAGACTTAGTGGTGCAAAAGTCTTTTCACAGTTAGACTTAGCAACTGGTTTTCATCAGCTCCGTATTGCAGAGGATAGCATTCCTTTGACATCGTTCTGTATTCGTTATGGATCTTATGAATGGCTTGTTATGCCATTTGGTTTGACGAATGCTCCGGCTTATTTCGTTGACCTTATGAATTGAGTTTTCAAAGACTTCCTCGATTGATTTGTTCTCATCTTTATAAATGATATTCTTATTTATTCTAAAATCGAGGAAGAGCATGAAAAACATCTTCGGATTGTGTTGGAAACTCTTAGGAGAAATCAATTGAAAGCAAAATTTACTAAATGCCACTTTTGGAAATCTCGTGTGAAATTTTCGGGGCATATTATTTCTAAATCCGGAATTTCCGTGGATCCTTCAAAGATTGAAGTGATTCAAAATTGGAAGAGACCGAAGAGTGTGACGGAAATTCATAGCTTCCTTGGATTGGCGGGCTATTACCGTCGGTTCATCAAAGACTTTTGTAAAATTTCCGTACCTCTTACTAATTTGACAAAGAAGGGAGTTAAATACATTTGGTCAGACAAATGTGAAGCTGCTTTTAAGAAATTAAAAGAACTCCTTTTCGATGCTTCTATTCTTGTGATTCCCGAAGGGAACCAAGATATTATTATTTATACCGATGCTAGTCGTGTTGGTTCGGGAGACGTTCTCATGTAAAGGGAACGTGTTATTGCTTATGCTTCTAGGCAATTAAAGCCTACCGAGACTAGATATGCCACTCATGATTTAGAGCTCGCGGTTATTGTTTTCGCCCTTAGAATTTGGCATAATTATCTTTTGGGAGAGAAATTTGTTCTCTACACCGATCATAAATCTTTGAAGTATTTATTTTCTCAAAAGGAACTTAATTTGCGTAAACAACGTTGGCTCGTGTTTCTTGCATCTTATGATCTTGATATTCTTTATACTCCCGGAAAGGGGAATCGTGTTGCCGATGCCCTTAGTCGTAAGCAACAAGCGGTTGTTTCCATGATGGTGTCCGAATGGAATGATCTCGAGACTTTGTCCACTTGTGAGATTCGAGATCGTGAATCCGATTTATGTTCATCTCTTGTTTTGTGTAGCCTTGAGGCTCATCCTTCTCTTTTAGACCGCATTCTTGAAGCTCAAAAGCATGATCCCGAATTGGTTCTTCTTAGCCAAAGTTGTAGAGATAAAATTGATATTGAAAGTTTGAAAGACATTGATATTGATGCTCGTGGCGGTATTCAAAAATTTGGTAGACTTATTGTGCCAAATATTATTGATCTTCATAAAGATATATTAGAAGATTCTCATCGTTCTAAATTTACCATTCATCCCGGTAGTAGTAAAATGTACACGGACATGAAGCGACTTTATTATTGGGATGGAATGAAATCTGACATTGCTAACTTTATTAAGCGTTGCATGACTTGCCAACTTGTTAAGGCCGAGCATCAAAGGCCTGGTGGGTTATTGCAACCTTTGGAAATTCCAATATGGAAGTGGGATCAAATTTCCATGGATTTTATTGACGGTCTTCCCAGTTCTCGTTTGGGTCATGATGGCCTATGGGTGATAGTAGATAGACTTACAAAATCCGCCCATTTTCTTCCCGTCCGGTCTAATCGGACCGTACCTATTTTGGCCAAACTCTATGTCAAGGAAATTGTTAAATTGCATGGAGTTCCTACATCTAATGTTAGTGATCGTGATCCATTGTTTACTAGTGGATTTTGGAAAGGTCTTCAAAAAGCTTTGGGAACAAAGCTTAATTTTAGCACCGCTTATCATCCTCAGTCCAATGGACAAACCGAGCATGTGAATCAAACTCTTGAAGATCTCCTACATGCGTGTGTTCTTGATTTTGGTGGAAGTTGGGAAGATCATATTTCTCTTGTTGAGTTTTCCTATAATAATAGCTTCCAATCTAGTATTGGTATGGCACCTTTCGAGGCACTTTACGGAAGGCCATGCCGATCTCCTTCATGTTGGCTTGAAACCGGTGAGAAGCTGGTTTTAGGTCCAAATTTTATTCGTGATGCCACAGAAAAGGTTGACCTTATTCGTCATAGGATGAAAGAAGCTCAAAGTAGACAAAAATCCTATGCCGATAACCGAAGAAGGAAATTAGAATTTTTTGTGGGAGATTTTGTGTTTATTCGTGTTTCACCTATGAAGGGTGTTGTGCGTTTCAGTCGATCGGGAAAATTAGCACCTCGATATATTGGGCCATTTCCCATCACCGAAAGCATTGGTTCCATGGCTTATTGCTTTTTATTACCAGCTCAATTTTCTGCTATTCATGACGTATTCCACGTCTCTCAACTACAGAAATGCCTTCGAGATTCCGATTCTATTCTTGAGCCCGGTGTTATTGACAAAATCAAAGTTTTGCCTAATTTGACTTATGAGCAACATCCTATCCGTATCATTGCTTCGGAGGTTAAACGCCTTCGAAATAAAGATGTTTCTCTTGCGAAAGTTCAATGGTCCTCAAATTATAAGGATTTCTCTTGGGAATCTAGAGAATTCATCGAGCGAACACATCCGAAATTACTCTCTCGTGCTCTTTAAGGTGAACTTCTTATTTCCAATTTTCTTCTCTTTGTATTGATATGCTTTTATAGTTGTTACACTTTAATTTCTTCTTAATTATTGCGAGGACGCAATTTCTTTAAGGAGGGGAGTCTATAACAACCCGCATATTTTACGATTCGTATATTTAAATGTTTAATTTAAATATAGCATCGTTAGTCGGATTTTAGTCCGAAAAAGTCACTATTCGTAAAAGAATAGTCAAATTAGTGAAAAGGCAATGTGGATCGTGATACGGAGGTGTCTATTTGAAAAAAACCTTCAAATAGAGATTCAGACGTCTGAAATGAATCATTCAGACGTCTGAAATTGCTCGAGTCAAACCAGAAAGGAAATAGGCTAAAATTGCCATTTTCAGACGTCTAAAATGAATGATTCGGACGTCTGAATATTGTACTAAGACAACATCTATTTTTCTAGATTCAGACGTCTGAATTGGAAATTTAAGACGTCGGAATGAAGAAAGACAACTCCTATTTTTCCAGATTCAAACGTCTGGTTTGGAAATTTCAGACGTCTGAATGTAGGTTAAAATTGAGATTCAACAATTTGGACTCGAGACCACTTCCATTGAGTCCAAAAGGGTGTTTTCGACATTTTTTAGTATAAACATCGATATATTTTGAGTTGGGTAAAATTTTGAGATTTTCAATTAGGGCTTTGGGTTTCAGCCCATCAACCTTCTAATAACCTAACCCTTCATCCAACTCCTCTTCAATCACTCTATTATTTCCTAACACTCAAGCTAAAAGAAAAATGGGGGAAGAGAAAAGAAATTAGAAATTCCTAAGCTTTAATTCTCTTAGGAATTATCAACTTCAAGCTAGAAATCAAAGAAAAGCTTAGGTAAGCATCCTCTTCATCTTCTCCATCTCAATCCCTCTTCAATTTTCAGAAATTCCTATAACCTAACTTAGGAAAAACTTCACATTTGATATTAGATTGAAGATTCTAGAGGTGGTGTTGAGGAAAGATCAACCTATTGCTTGTTCTAGAGCTTATCATTTGTGTTTGGGTTGAAAAGGTGAGTTTTTGAACTCACATCTACGTCTATATCTTTGATAGTGTTAGGTATTAATTCCTAACATATATTTCTTGTCCATTTGCTTTTGAATTGAATTGGTTTGATGAATATTCCAATTTTTTGTGTTTTGAAATCAAAATCTATGAAAATCCTTATATGGATGTTTGGACTTGTTGGTCGGAGAGTATCGGTGAGTCTTTAAGGTTGGGTAGTCGTTTGGCATCAATCCCTAGCAATTGTCACTCATCCGATTGCTTCCAATATGATTTGGCCATCATTGGCCTAGGCAAAATATTGCCTAGAGCTTTAGGTTCGGATGTCTGAATTATTTATTTCAGACGTCTGAATCTGCTTGTCTTGGCCCAATTTGCCTATTTTGTGTGGGTTTCCAATTTTAATCGATTCGTGTTGATCCGATTTGTTGTTATCTTTTATATCAACTTTGATGACTTCTTTTTCGGGATTTTTTTGGGAATATCCATTTTGATGGATTCGGTATCGATTTTTATGGTGTTAATTCACGTCGTCGAATGTGGATTTTGGTGATTGATTGTTTCTACAATCATTTCTTTGATTTGTCACTGTAAAATGCAAAGGTTTCAATACTAGTAGTAAATACTCAAACTCTTTCATCAAAACGATTCCAACTCTATTTTAATACAAATCTCATTTATAAAACCATTTTCCAATCTATTAGTATATACAAACCTTTACCTCATTCGTATGAGAAATCTAATTAAACGGCTTAGTAAAACATGTGGTATGAAACACTTGCGTTTATTTCGTCGGTTAATTCTTGGACTTGTTCGATTGAACTCTTTTGACAATTTTCAATTGGAAATCTACAATTTGTTCGTAAATATTTAAGTTAAGCTAGTGGTTATGGGACATGAAGCTAAACTCTTATATTTACTAGCTTAGTGTAATTCACACTTTTATTTGATCGATGATGATCATTTTGTGATTTAGACTAGCGATGTGCAATATCTATTTGTTTGTGTGGGGACTAAAAACCCCGTTTGTGGAGCTTCGGCTCAAAGTTGATGGTTAGCGACCATGGAATCGCGTTCCGTTTGTGATACACGTGTTGGTGAGTTTTCATGCTCCCGTTTGTGATAGGCCTTCTCCTCTTTGTGATTTCTGGATTTCTTGTTGATGATTTCTGGAATTTATGTTTCACCTCTTTTTGTGATTGGCAATGATATGTTTGTCAATATTTGGGGTTTGGTGAATAAAATAAAGAATATGATATTCTTTTGGTGCTTTGAGATTCTTGAGGTATTATCTGATTTTGTTGTTGTTTAAAGTATACTTGTCAGTATATGACTTTATTGTTATCATACGTTTTTGTGATATCTCTTATTCTACCTCATTTTATCTGATATTTATAGCTAGACTGATCCGTTTATTATTTTCTTATTAAATAATACTTGGGTCAGATCGAGATGTTACAGGTGCTTCTGCTTTACTCCTGATCTGGGATCATCTTCTAACTTTTGTCTAACTACATAGTTTTGTAGTTTTTGTTATTATACATTTGATATATAGACTCCTTGATGTATAATTATTCTTTCGTCTTGCACATGTATCTATTTTTTTGTGATGAAGTGGATCTAGTTTGACCACTACTTTGACGTACACTTTTATGATATATATTCATATCTGATTCCGCTTATGTGATATGAATGTCTGTGACTGATTTGTGTTATGTTTATTTCTATATTTGTTTCTGAGGTCCATTTAGCCACTGTGTGGTAGCTTTGCGTTTGAATCGGTATGTCGGATTTCTTATATTATCTGACATATCAGTGCTCGCATAAAGCAATCACACAGATGGTCTCTCCTCAATAGCCTTATTCTTCGTGCTAGTCGATGACATTACACCGTAGTGTCCTTAGCTAGCGTGAGCATAGAGGTGGGGTGTCACAGGGAGCCTTATTAGAAAAATGAAATGGTAACATTTAACCTTTCTAATATTGTAATAACATATGTTATATAATGTTATAATTATCTACAATGATAAATTTGTGCATTTAATATGATTGATAAAACGTTTGTCAATTAACATATATAAACAAACTGAATTGAAAGTTGACAAATAGAAATATATACTTACTAATAATTCTAATTGCATGTTATATAATGTTTCTATACCCATGCAAGTGCCTAATTTCAACTACTTAATACATTCGTAAGTTGGTCACTTATATGTTTATTTTGTTTAGACCGTGTATTGCATTTTATGTGTTTTTAACTCTAAATGCAATTCAAGACTATGGATATTTGATCCATGTACTTTCACATATAAATGTTATATGGTGAACAGTTATAGTTTGTGTGGTACAATATTTCGATGAAGTTAGTTCATTCGAAGTAAGCCAATAAACAGTATTTTAAGATCATGTATTCAACTTGAATGATTTCAAAAGGATCATATTGTACAAGACCATAAACTACGGGATACATCTAAGAACTCAATCGTTGAAATGTCATCTTGATCGGTTTACATAAAGTGCAACATATTTGATGTCTTAAATGTTATGAATAATTGGATGCGCTTTTGTAAAAATTTTGTTATGATATTGTAGTGAGGTTTTCTTTTAAATAGTTTGACCATTTGAAAGAAAAACGAATGTACAAGAATAGATGTAATTTAAGGTAAAGTTGGAATGAAGAGAATGAATAGTCACTTCTGCTTCATAGAGAAACATTGGAAACAAGAATTGTAATAATAATTAATACCTAATATTAGAATATGAAATATGATTTTTATTCCGAAATGTATTTTCATATAGAAAATTGTTTTCTATAACATTTATTTATTTGAGTTCAAGATATTTGATCAAAGAACTCTCTACTGTAAACTAGTTGCAGCATATGAAATAAGTAAACAATATTAACAATATTTAGTGAATGGTGGACCTCTAAATTTAGTACGCTGTGGCGGAAATACTGGGAGCATGCTATATAGCACCTAATGATTGCATCAAATTACGAAAAAAAATTGGTAAAATGTATCGAACATTATTTGTGAAAAAATGTTTATTTTTGGTATTGACTAAAAAATAGATATAACTATATTTCAATATGAGTATTATGAATATTCATTATGAAATAGAACTATATTATGGAATTTGTTTTCATAGTAAAAGTGATGCAACAAAAATACATGTGTCTAATATTATTTATAGTTGTTTTGGAATTATAGACTAAGCCGTAGTTTTGAGAAATAATTTTACTATATGATTATGAATCATATGATACAGGTTAATTATATCTCAAACAATTAATGGCTATGCACCCATTCAGTGGGAGTATCATAAGAGTTGATGAACTCTTTGAATTAATACATATTGATGTATGCAATCACAAGTATATTAATATTTTAATACCAACAGGGTTCCACGTACTTTGTTATAATAATCGATGATTTATTACCAACATGAACATGTGTATTAGATACACATGTAGTAAGTTTATGATAAAATCATAGAATATAAAAGAAAAGTCAATAAAATAACATGCAATAGAATAAAATGATTTGATTTGGTCGAATAAGTGAGTATAGTGGAAAGAGTTCCAAATGTACCTAAAAATGAATATTGATTCAATCTCATAAGTCACTCCTCCATGTGATACATAATGATGCATCGATAAGGAGTAATCGTGTAATAACCCTGAATTTTGTGATTTATTTTAGTTGTTTATTTTGATTATTTTATTTGAAAACTTATTTATATTTATTAAAATGAAAATTTATTTTATTTTAAAGTATATTTTGACTTTTGTGTGAATTATAATTCCAAACCTGAATAAAAAAGAATATTTCCAGAAAAAGTGGATTTTTGGTCAATTTGGTCAAACTTTGACTTTTAAATTTAAAATTTAAATATTTGAAATCTTGAATTTTATCTTTTATTATGAAAATAAATAAAATTTCAAGAGTACTGCTTTTCATTTCATTGAAATCCGATTTATATTGTGAAAGTTATGCTTTTTACAATATTATGTGTACATTGATTTATTTAGTAAAATTGTCTATTTTAATTTATATAAATAATGTTTTATTTGTTAAATCATGTTCTAATATGTGTTATATGACATATTAGGTATATATTTTATTTTAAAACATTTTATAAGTGATGTTATAATTTTTCCAAAGCTTAGTGTATTTATTTTCAAATTTATAATCTAGTTTCTATTTTTAAGCTATTTTCCTAATTTAATTATATTTATTTAAATTTTTTTTTTTTTATTCCATTCATTATATTTTCGTGTTTTATCTTTATTTATATGTATTTTACAAGTATTTAAAATTGCAAAAAGAATTAAAAAATATGAAAGGTTTTTGACCTTTTATATGCTTTGTCTTTTCACATTCATTTGCCTTTTCATTACCTAACAACTCATGCATTCAATTGGCTGACCTTATACCTTTGTTTCAGCTGAATTTCGCATTCTTTTCTCGTGAAAACAAAATAATTCTCAACCCTAAAAAGTTCGGCCTATCTCCTATACAAAATTTTGGTAAAAACTTTCATTCTTTTTCACTTTTTCTACTTGATTTATTTGATTTTGCACTTGTATTCACCTTCATGTGTTCGGCTCCTCCATCTCCAGCACCTTGGCTGCCTCCACCACCACCTACTCCAGCCATCTTCCCCTCCTTCCCACTGCCATCCCATAGCCGAAGCCATCCATGATGGTGATCCACCAAAAAAATGACAAAAACTCCACTTTAGCCATGCTAGCCGAAGTCCCGTTGTTACCACCACTTCAGCCACCACTTTGGCCGACCATCCACCACCATCACCAGCCACAACCTGAGCCTTGGACCTCTGTAACACCTGTAGTTGATCTTTCCAGATCAGGCCTGGTCCAATCATCCCTTGGCCGAGACCTTTGATGGCCTTGAAATCCATGTAGTGCTTTGAATTTGTGTTTTCATGCACACATAGCTCTCTAATACTTCATATATTGTTATGGCCGACCTATATGACCTTAACCTGATACAAACCTGATCCAAATCCATCTCATAACAGTGCTTTTTCCAGCCTATGGCTGAAGCATATGATGTAGAATGCAAGTGCAAAAGCTCTAGCTTTGAATTGGATAGTTATTCCTAGCATTGTTTTGTAATATTTTGGTTTGTAATTCATGTTTGTATTTGTTTTGTTTGATATTTAACAAGGCAATTAGCTTTGGCTCTCCCACTCTCAAATCATTGTCGTGTTATCGTGCCTTTGAAGTTCCTTGTTTGTGCATTTGGTTGTCATCTCCAGGTTATACAAGTGAGTAATTCTCACCAGACAAGTTTATACTTATATGACTAGTAAACTGATCACAATTGAATATGTAAACTCATATCATTATGTTATATCTGCTATGTTATGATTATATGATGTTCACCTATGCTTATACACCTTTTATATCATATGTTACTATTATATTATGCTATTCTATTATTTATATCAGTTTATCACACTGCAAGTTCCCTGTAGAATAGAATCACTATGGGTTGAAATGATACATACCCGAATGTACTTTAGAATAAGGAAAAATCGTTATGGGCTGAAATGATAAGTCTGAACGATTTTTATTTATTTCATTTTACTTGGGATTACGGGTTTGAAATGATAAAACCCGGATTTTTCTTTTGTAAATTATGGATTGAAATGATATATTATCTGTATCATTGAACTTAGGTTAGAAAATTTTATACAGACTGTGGTTAAAATATATTTTTCTAAATTTTTTTAAAGTATTTTAGAAATATAAATATTATAATATTTTGATTTTAAACTTAATTAAAAATGATTTTGTAAAGTATTATTGATTTTCTAAAAATTTATAAGTGAAATAAATTACTGGTAAAGTTAGAAATTTGAAATATAAGTTATTTTGGAAATTATGATTTTGTTATAAATGGAATTTAAATTAAGTGGGAAATATGATAAATAGATTTAAAATTTGAATTAAAATGATTTTATAAAGTGTTAATGATTTTTGAATAACTTAAAGGGTTAAATAAATGAATATTTAAGTTGAATTTTGAAATATAACTTAGATTGGAAGTTTGTGAATTTTATTTAAAAATGAAATTTAAGTTAATAAAAAAAATGAAAAATAAGTTATATTTGGAAATTTAAACTTAAGTGTTAAGCTAAAAATTTAATTATAAAGAATTGAAATTTGAATGTTGAATTATATAAGTAAATTATTATTAAATTGATTTTTGAATGAAAATTTAACTTTATAAAATCATGAATATAAGGGTATTTAAATGATTGTTTTAGAAGTGAAATTATATGATTTTATAAGTTTAAAATGATTTAAATAAATTTAATCGTTTGAGAAATTATATTGAATATTTGGAATTTAATTAACAACATTTTGAAATGTTATTATTTCTAATGTAAAGGATATTACAGCATTTGTAAATGCTGTAGTTGATAGAAATGAACTAAATGGCTAAATCGAATTAACGGCTATTATAGCACTTTATAAGTGCTGTAGTTGCTGAAATTAACTAAGGTTTTATCTGAACTAAAGTAACCCTATTACAACATTTTTAAATGCTGTCTTTTGTTAAATTGAATTGTTTTAAAAGTAACTTTCCGTAGCATTTTCTAAATGATGCGAAATTTGAATATTCATTATTTTAAATTAATTTAAGTGAATAAATGAACTTTGAAAGATTTAAATTTTGGAAATTTAATGATTTAATTATTAAATATAATAACTTCATTTTTTTGATTAAAAGTGAAGTAATTGGTTTGAAATATAAATTATTTTGAAATGTGTGTTGAAATGGTATTTTAAATAAAATGAATGTGGTTTTGAAAAGATATGATATTGTGATATTTTGAAATGGATTTTTTGAATGATATTGAATTTTGAAATGATATTTGGTTTCAAAGTATAAATTACCATTTTGAAATTTTAACCACGGGATGTATTTAATTTATGGTTTAACTGATCCTTAGAGGATGGGCGATCCCAAGCATCCTTTAAATTATTGTGCATTACTACTACAGTTCACTTGAGTTGGTTTACATTATATAAGTATATATATGTCTTGACTCGAGTGTTTTGTGTTTTACTTTACGCTCGGGTCAGCCTGAGTATTTACAGCTTAGCTTTGGATCTCTTTCTGGAGCTAGGAATCGTTGGAGATTCTGCTTATCTAGTTATCTACCCATTTCAGTTTCAGTTGTTCCATTTCAGCTCTGGTATTATAAACTTCTATGTATTTGAGATTTCTATTGTATATGTTTTCAGACTGATATTATGTATTTTGTTTTGAGAGTTTGTTATAGTAGCTTCATGAACTACTATGGTATTTTAATTTCCGCTGCGAGTTATTCTGATATTCTATGTCTGTGATTCTGTATTTGATTTTATTGCTCCAAATTTATTTACAATCTGTTATTTTGAATTATTCAAGTCAGACATGTGTGGATTATTGTCGATTTGAATGGTCCAAAATAGTGGGTCATTACATTTGGTATCAGAGCTTTGGTTTTAGGCAAACCTTAGCCTGCGGAGCAAAAACTCATTAGAGATAGGGTAGAAATACCCTAGAATGAGTGAAATCAATCTCAGAATCATTTCTTTGTGAGAGGACGTATTTTCGAAGTATAAAATGATTTTCAAATGATTTTCAAAGAATTTTAAAGATTATTTTGATATAAAATTTTCTTGCTTTGAAAGTAAAATTTTCTAAACTTCATTCCTTTCGTATCCACCTTGTTAGTAATTTCTTCGATTAGGATTCCTTTGAACTTTGGAATGCTCCCACTTGTTTTGAAATCTATTCCTGTCTTCCCTATCTGTATTCCTTTGATCTATGGAGCATTCCGTAACTCCACTTTGAATGACCTTTATAGGGTGGCGATTCCGCCAATCTTTGAATGATTTGTAAAAGGGTGAAACTCCCTTATAATTGGCATTGATTCATCGGAGATTTCTGTATCCTCGGTTTACGATGTTTTCTATCTTCTGCTATATTTAGATTCTATCTCTGGCGATCGAAGGTCGATTTGCCTTAGATTTTTGCATCGATTATATTCCTAAAGTCACGGTTGACCGGTTAAGGTCGCCCGCGATTTACATGAGCTTATCCATCTTCTATTTGGTAATTTAATGATCTTATCTTCGTTTGTGCTTATCTTTGAATCGGAATTCTATTTGATTAGAGTCCCTCTAAATTTGAACCTCTGTTTTGTTTTGAAATTCTTCCTTGAATCATCCCTTGGAAATTTGTGGTTGATTGTATTTTGAAAATTTTGTATACATCGAAATTGTTATTTTGCTAAGGATGACCGTATTTTATATATAAAGGTGAAATGTTTTCGATAAGGATTATATACCCTTTTAAAATGAGAATTTGAAGTTTTGAAAGGATATGAATTTTGAAAATTATATAAAAAATGGTTTCATATAAATGATTTATAACTGTAGGTTTTGAATCTGAATTTGAGTGATTGAACTCTGGCATTTTGGAACTGGTTTTAAGATTTTGAATAATAAATAATATGATTTGAAAGTATTTTTCGAATATGAAATGTCTCAAATGATTTTAATGAGTTTCAAATGATTTTGAAGAAATTTCAAAAGAAGTTTGAGAAAATAGAAGTCCAGAACCCACTTATGTCGCTGAAAAATAATTTCGGTGATGAATGCATGCATCATCGACATTGATTTTCGAGTTTCTGAGTGAGGGAGAGGCCACTTCGGTAGCTTTGCCATGCGATTGATTTGTGAAACCAATTTTTGATTTCAAATTCTGAAGTGTGATGTGATATTCAAAAGATATATGTATATATATTTGAACAATTTAAAATGAGTCGGTGTTCAGTCCTTGATTTTTGGATTTGATTGATATAACCCTACTTTTGGAATTGATTTACTGATTTGTTGGTGATTTCCAACTCTTGGGTTGAAATATGATTTCTTCGACTATTTTGAAGGTTCGAGCACTTCTAAATCAAGGTTAACTTTTCAAAGCTAAGTAATTTTGAAAAGTATAAAGTATATAAGTTTGGTATGTATGTTTAAAGTATGTAGTAATATGATTTAAATAAGTTGAAACTGTTTTGTTAAGTAAATGAATAAGGCTATTTTGAATTTTTCTAATATTAAATTTAGATTGGAAATGTTTTGAAAAGAATTTGGACTTCAAAATATTTTGAATAAAATTTAGTGTAAATGTTTAACTTACACTACTACAAAACAGGCCATTTGCATCGGTTGTTTACCCCCCTTTTGCATCAGTTCAACAACCGATGCATATGCAACCGATGCAACAGGCTTAACACTTTTGCATCAGTTCTGAAACCGATGCAAAAAGGTCCTTTTTGCATCGGTTGTTACTAACAGCTGATGCAAAATATCATGGTTGGTTGCTTGGACACAGCCCCCATGTTGCATCGGTTGTAATGAAAACCGATGCAACAAAGGAACTTGTTGCATCGGTTTTTTATAACAACCGATGCAAACTAATCCCTCTATTGCATCAGCTGTTTTTACCTGATGCAAAAAAGCCATTCTCAGAAACCATTATTACAGTACTCAAATAGACTATATATATATATATATATTATTGATTATAACAAACAATTATTGCATGCAATATTACAATCATTCAAAATTAAATTTGAAGGCAAATACAAACTAAATAACATAATACCAAAATAAACATCGCAAGTTCATACAACCACTTTCAACAAATTCATATCACTGCATATACCCAATACATTTCATTGTCTCTGCCAATACCATCCTTTATCAGAACAGCAACTTTATCCACCAATCATCAACTGATTACAAGGCACGCCATCACCATCAATATCCATTCTACATCATCAGTTCCACAACCCACTGTCAACACTTCATCACTTCAATTCAAAACTCACTGTCAACACTTCAATTCTGCCTGCCTTCTGCACTTTCAACACCTGCAACACATTTCACCAGAGAACAACAATCCAACATTCCCACTACTACCCTACAGTTCAACACCACACTGCAGAAGTAAATATCGTTACTGTAATTAAATATATTCAATGTGACATATTTGCAGAAGTAAATATCGTTACTGTAATTAAATATATTCAATGTGAATAAAAGATATTTATCAAGTTATACAGTTAAGTCTAGTTTGAGTCAAAATATTGTAGGAATGGATATTTGTACTGTGCAGGTTTGCTAGATTTATGCCTGGACGTACCAAAAAGAAAAGCATCTAAACTTTTGTTTGGCATGTACTCATATATTAACATCCTCTCTTCTCTGTGAATGCAGCAACCATGAAGCCAAATAAGATTTCTATGCTGAAGTTTAGTAATCAGCGTAACCTCATTTTTGAACTCCTCCACTCCTTGCATGGATGCTTTGGAGAGTCTTTTCACAGCTATCTCTTGATCGGGTCCAAGAATTCCCTAAAGAACAAGATTTCACATTTTCCAGCAATATTTAGAAGCATATCAAAAGCAATATTTACCTTGTACACTGGTCCAAATCCACCTACTCCAAGCTTGTTAGCTGCAGAGAAGTAATTTGTAGCGGTAACAATGGTGCTAACTTCAAACAAAGCAAGTTCGATATTGTCTTCCCTTTGTCCATTAGTTGAATGTTCATTGGACCCAGAAGTTGCTTCTAAGGTAACTGCATTGGCAATGTAATAGTTATTATCATATATTATGTACGAGTCTATTCATATTACATTGCATTCAATCATGAAAATATCACAAGGATGTACATACTTCTTATTTTTATTCTTCTAATTATTTTCTTCATTTTCCATAAAAAACAAACTACACAGGCTAATAGCAGCACTCCACCAGCAATGCTCACCATGATTATGATTGTTGCTTTCCTAGCTGTGAGTTGCAGTTGTGTTAGCCGAGTATCAATGTCATAAACTATGGTACCCAAAACATTTTATTATAGGTAATATGAAAATACAATTTTTTGTCTTAGGATCAGGAAGTTCTGATGCTGCAAGACAGAGGAAGAAATTTCCACTGCCCGACATGTCAGATGCATATTGATCTTCAAGATTAAGCAAGTCTCCGACCCAAAAGGAGCAGTTTGAATTATCAGCTATGTAGTAAGCACTGCACGAGCAATTGCTCAAACAATAGTTCTTGCAATCTGAAATATCATCAACGTTTAACCTTAGTTGGTTATCAGGTAACCTAATGTCATCCATGGGAAGATACCTGTCTACTTCTAAATGGCTTCTATGAAAACCACATTGCAACTGACTCTTTCTCTTACAGCCTTGTGCGTAATCACTCTCAAGCCATTCATCAAGCGATTTTGGTTCAAATCCAATTATACAGTTGCAGAATGGTATAGCCTTGTGTGTAATCACTCACATGTCTTCCTCTACAGCCACATCACTGGCAACTAACTGCTTCAGAACCTCATCAGCTCTGTCACTATATTTATTTTATTAACAATCGGAATCCACTTTACGTAAATTGTTTATGTTTGAAGTATTTAGTGAGTATGTGGGACATCTATATAGTAACTTGATAACTCTGATGCTAATAGAAGAATTGGGGCTTGCTTTGAACCACTTTAAGTAATATATCAAGTATAGGACACATAAATAATTTATTATATAAATCAGAAAGTAGGTTAACAAACAAACTAGAATTAGTTGACAACCAAACCAATAATGTCCACAGATAATATTATTCTATTGTCAATGACCCAACCAAACGAATACAGGAAGATGATCATGATGACAAGAAGAAGAAGAAGAAAAATCACATAAATTTTTAACAACCAAATGAATACAGGAACTTGGAGATTGTTACATGTATGTTGTCACCACGAAGATGCTTCCTTGCTCCCCTTTCTGGAACATTAACTACCTGATCAAATAAACAAATAAGATTCAAATGTCATTATTTTGAAATAAACAGTTACGTAAAAGAACATTAGGGTATCAGGGCTCTCCAAAATACAAAGAGGTAACCCCATTAGCAGAAATTAGTTAGGGAAAAAGTAAAGTATAACTAATTAATGTGTCATCCTGTAATGAACAATTGAATCAGGAAAATCCTCATAACATTCTATGAAAACAAGAGGATTTGGCAAATACAATAATAGAGAAATGAATGAACTTGGAGAAATTAAGACAGTTTGGTGTCATGTATAGAGAGATCAACAGAGTTTAACTAGGAGTTTATTAATCAAAGTAGCTATATATAGTATAATACGTTTTGATTTAACATAAGATCATGATGAAAAAGTTGCTGGCGAGAATGAAAAGCAAAAGATATGAATATGCAAAGGAGGCAAGAGATGAAAACTGAACTCAGTCAAAGCCTTTAAGTAATTACTTTAGTAATTTCAAACCATAACTGGCCCGTTGATGTACTCAGTTCTGCAAATTTTTCTATGCTGCTCCTATATTTTGTTAAGTAATGGTTACATTTCCAAAAAATGATTTAGATACGTCATTACCCCTTTTCATATCACAACATCATCCATCCAACATATAGTCTATGTACTGTCGTAATAAGCGAAGCCATTTAGTTTTGTTAAAGTTATCTTGCATCTATATCTATATTTAGAAAGGATGGAAAAACCCTCATAGTAAAAAAAAACTTCAACCTTGATATTACAAGCACTCCAATTTTAATATTTCCTATCTGCGACTGCATATGACCCAACCATGGAATGATACGACGGAAAGGCAAACAAATTTAATATTTCCATGTGACCAATACTATTCAAAGTGTACGACACCAAAGTTACAAAGAAAATAAAAGGCATGCTCATTCTTCACCACACCATTTTATGTGAACAAAAAAAAGGATATGATAAAGATAGAAGAAAATTCAAAATTGAAAATGCCATACCTTGCTAATAGTTTCTATATATAAAAACCATACATATGCTCATTC
Organism: Allium fistulosum; assembly: GCA_030737815.1. Lineage (NCBI taxonomy): Eukaryota > Viridiplantae > Streptophyta > Magnoliopsida > Asparagales > Amaryllidaceae > Allium > Allium fistulosum. The sequence continues at coordinate 964,219,980 of CM060902.1, read as the reverse complement.
TTCACCACTCGAGTTTTAACCTCAGCTAACAACAATGCTGAAATCTGTGCAGTATTCTACTCATAGCACTCCTCTTCTCTATTCTCCATTTTCCACAGGCACTTCCACTATTTTATCAAAAGTCACTTACAAAACCTGTAAAAATCGAAACAATCTAAGAAGCAAGTGCATATTTCCATATTTCCATAATTTTAGTAAGAAAAAGTGCTGCAACTCCATATTTCCACTTCCCAAAAAATAACTATGTCAAAAATAAATGAAAAACAAATCCAATTGAAGGTCCATTGCATTAATAGCATTCTTTCTGTCACTGTAAAAATAAACATATCTTAATGTTCTTACCAAAACAACCACTGCCCAAACACTTCAAACAGCTCATCCATCCACACATTAAACCCCAGACTACTGCCGACCATCACACCTTCAACATCCCCCATACCCACTAAATCAAATCCAATAACCAATACCCGAAACCCGATAGCCAAATACTCAAAACCCACAAAACCCATCCTCAACTTGACTTTGGTGAAACCATTCATACTGCCTTCGATTTACAAACGAGGCGAGTTCAGCGATTTGGATCTGGTGCCATTCGATATAATCCCAAAACGTAGGATAGGTGCAGCTAAGTGAGGCAGCAACTCCAACCTAACATAATGAGTTTCACCTTCAAACCAAGGATCCATGTATAGGCGGCAGTGCATCAACTCCAGGCGAAGGCAAAAATAGATCAGCGGTTAACATGCAACTTCTGATAGACTACATGAACTACAAACACACTTCGGCCAACCTCAGACTCAACTTCACTTACCCCAATTTCAAATAAAAAGGCAATTTTCAGATGGTGGGAAATCTAATTTCAAGGCAAGGCTATAGAAAATTTCTAAAATAAAAAGAAGGAGCATTTTTTGTGAAGCAAATTTGAGAACACGGAAAGAAAAGAGGACAGAGGAGTACAGATACAAAAATTTTATCAAAAGGGGATTTGTATTTGGCGATTTCGGTTTGATGTATTTGGACTTTGACAAGGTGATGTATCCAACAGCTGTAAAAGATTTTTTTGGATTGGGTTATTGAGGAGGAAGGAGCACATTTGTCCAGAGTAGTAACTTTGGAGCCAATTTTTCATCATTTCCCACCTAAATTTCATATTGCCATCAACATGTAGTTGCATCGGTTGACATTAAAACTGATGCGACTAAAACTATTTGCATCGGTTGTTAGGGAGAACTGATGCAAATTTGATTTTTTTATTACCTATTACTTTTCACGTACCAATTGCATCGGTTATTAAGATAGAACTGATGCAAATAGTTCTATTTGCATCAGTTTTTACTTCAACCGATGCAAATGAGGCGAAGCAATATGCACTTTTTGTACTAGTGTTAGTAACATCTTTATGAAACTATATATTGAACAAGTTGGAATGGATACATAAGTTGTACGTATGCTGTTTTATTCGCATAATTAAATTGATCCAAGTTTGAGTACACAAGTTCGAGGTTAATTACACCATTTAGTGTTTGGATTTTTCATTCGATTCTTGACGGCGAATATTTGATATGGATTTTGGGCTTGATTCAAGAATTCTCTATCATAGTATATGGCTATGCAAGGAGACTGATGGTTTCTAGTCGAGAAACCATATCGAAACCCGCATTAGGGAAGTCGAATGGACAATACTAGTTTGAAAGCGAACTTGTGTGATCGAGCGAGCGATCGAATGTGATTTTGCAAAAGGATGACATATGTACATCTTATATTCTAATATCATTGATATACTTGACGCTGAAATTGGAAGTTGTTGGGTTGGATATCTTTGTAATTTAATTGGAATTTTTCTTTTATGCAAAACTACTATCAATTTAAAACCATTTTTCAAAACTATTTTTCCTTTTATTCCTCTTAAACAAACTATTTTATTCTATTTTGCATACAAAACTATTTTATTTAAAACCATTTTCCAAAAACTATTTTATATACAAAACTATTTTTTTCTTCAAAACTATTTTATATGCACACTATTTTACAAACTATTTTATATACAAAACTATTCTAAATTTAAAATCTTTTATAAAGCAAAGATGTTCAATCCCATATGACTCTTCATGCAGCGAAATTGATTTTTGAAAAATTTTGATCCTTATATAAGATGGACTTTATGTAAATATAAGATGATGTTGAAAACCATTGATGTTGGAAATAAATTGTTTAACTTAAATTATATTGATTTGGAAATTTGGATTTATTTTCTAAATTTATTATTTTGGAAACTTTGGAACTGAAGATATTTGATTTAGGAGGATAATTTGGTGAAAGCATATATGATTTTGTAAATTATATTGATATTGAAACAAATTGAAATTTGAGAACCTTATGTTACTAAATACTTGATTTGAGAGTTATCGAACTTATATAAAATTTGGTTTGTATAAGTATGATCTTGATTCGAAAACTATGGAGTTGAAAAGGTATTCAATTTGAAAAGTGAAATCTTATATAATTGAAGTCTATATAAGTGTGATTTGATATACTATTGATTTTGGAAAGTATTTGATTTGAAAATGAAATCTTATATATAATGGACTTTATATAAGTATGATATTTGAAAGTGATTTGAAAAGGTACTATATGGTACATATTTTCGAAGTAAAGATATGGAAAGTGCCTTCTGCTTGATATCCGCTTTATGGCCACATTGTGGATTCATTCTATCGATATTTCTCTGATTTTTGGTTTTCCGGATATGATACTCGCGTTTCCATCAAATTCTATGGAAATCTCCATGGTCTTACGAGCGCGACTTCATAGCATAATCGCAAGGTTGGGCGGCGGCCTACGGGTACGGATGTTTCCTGGGAGATCCAGGCGTAACCATTGTGTATCTGCGATCTATTGGGTTGCTTGGTAGCGTAATCAGCAAGGGCTGCGAGAGCCTAGGGTACAGATGTTTCCTGGGAGATCCAGGCATAACCATTGTGTATCTGCAGTACTACCAGCCTTCATGGCGTAATCGCAAGGTTGGAGGCGGCCTAAGGGTACGGATGTTTCCTGAGGGATCCAGGCGTAACCATTGTGTATCCGCGATCAATGATCGACATGTTTTGTTCTGTTTTTTGGATTGTACTTTCCAAATCTGTTTTTAAAAGTTTTCCAGTATTTTCACTGGGTGTTGAGACAAGTCTACTAAGTACCTGGAGAATTCTAGCTTTGCGCCTGATCAACGCACTGCCAGAGTCTGTAGGAACGAGGATAAACTTGTTAAGACATCGAGTTATAAAAGTATTTTGGTAAAGTATTATATAAAGGATATTTTAATCATGATTTAAATTGTTTTAATATTTTTTACTTTGAACTATTAAAATTGAATCAAATGACTATTTATCATATTATAAAATGTTTAAAATGTTAAATATAAAATTTTAAATTGAAATTTATATAGTTTTAAAATATGGTTCATCCTTGTCTTCAAACCTATTTTCTCTTCTAGCTATTCCTACCTTTGTCCTCTTCGAGGGTCTTTTCCGCATTATGGAAAGAGTTGGTTCTTTGGCTTATCGTCTGGATTTGCTGAGAAGCTGTTTGGAGTGCAAGATGTATTCCATGTCTCACATCTTCTATAGTATCTTCTTGACCTATCTCTTTTTTTTCAAGCCTTCTGCTCTTGATAGTTTGGATATTTAGCCTAAATCCGACTGTCGAGAGTAAGCCACTTCGTATTGTCGACAGAGGTACGAAGCAGCTAGGAAGGAAACCTGTTAGTCTGATCAAAGTATGATGGGGTACTGATGATCGAGAATGTACTTGGGAGACGGAGGAGAGCATTCGTGCTTCGAATCCGGAATTAATTTTTTCAAGTACAATTTGTTTTTTTCTATCTTGCTTTTCCTTATTTTCCTTGTTCGTTCTTTTCGAGGACGAAAAGATTTGAGTGGGGGAGAGTGTAACAACCCTGAATTTTGTGATTTATTTTAATTATTTATTTTGATTATTTTATTTGAAAACTTATTTATATTTATTAAAATGAAAATTTTATTTTATTTTAAAGTATATTTTGATTTTTGTGTGAATTATAATTCCAAACCTGAATAAAAAAGAATATTTCCAAAAAAGTGGATTTTTGGTCAATTTGGTCAAACTTTGACTTTTAAATTTAAAATTTAAATATTTGAAATCTTGAATTTTATCTTTTATTATGAAAATAAATAAAATTTCAAGAGTACTGCTTTTCGTTTCGTTGAAATCCGATTTATATTGTGAAAGTTATGCTTTTTACAATATTATGTGTACATTGATTTATTTAGTAAAATTGTCTATTTTAATTTATATAAATAATGTTTTATTTGTTAAATCATGTTCTAATATATGTTATATAAAATATATTAGGTATATATTTCATTTTAAAACATTTTTTAAGTGATGTTATAATTTTTCCAAAGGTTAGTGTATTTATTTTCAATTTTATAATCTAGTTTCTATTTTTAAGCTATTTTCCTAATTTAATTATATTTATTTAAAATTTATTTATTTATTTTTATTCCATTAATTATATTTTTGTGTTTTATCTTTATTTATTTGTATTTTACAAGTATTTAAAATTGCAAAAAGAATTAAAAAATATGAAAGGTTTTTGACCTTTTATATGCTTTGTCTTTTCACATTCATTTGCCTTTTCATTACCCAACAACTCATGCATTCAATTGGCTGACCTTATACCTTTGTTTCAGCTGACTTTCCCATTCTTTTCTCGTGAAAACAAAATACTTCTCAACCCTAAAAAGTTCGGCCTATCTCCTATACAAAATTTTGGTAAAAACTTTCATTCTTTTTCACTTTTTCTACTTGATTTATTTGATTTTGCACTTGTATTCACCTTCATGTGTTCGGCTCCTCCATCTCCAGCACCTTGGCTGCCTCCACCACCACCTACTCCAGCCATCATCCCCTCCTTCGCACTGCCATTCCATAGCCGAAGCCATCCATGATGGTGATCCACCAAAAAAATGACAAAAACTCCACTTTAGCCATGCTAGCCGAACTCCCCTTGTTACCACCACTTCAACCACCACTTTGGCCGACCATCCACCACCACCACCAGCCACAACCTGAGCCTTGGACCTCTGTAACACATGTTGTTTATCTTTCCAGATCAGGCCTGGTCCAATCATCCCTTGGCCGAGACCTTTGATGGCCTTGAAATCCATGTAGTGCTTTGAATTTGTGTGTTCATGCACACATAGCTCTCTAATACTTCATATATTGTTATGGCCGACCTATATGACCTTAACCTGATACAAACCTGATCCAAATCCATCTCATAACAGTGCTTTTCCAGCCTACGGCTGAAGCATATGATGTAGAATGCAAGTGCAAAAGCTCTAGCTTTGAATTGGGTAGTTATTCCTAGCATTGTTTTGTAATATTTTGGTTTGTAATTCATGTTTGTATTTGTTTTATTTGATATTTAACAAGGCAATTAGCTTTGGCTCTCCCACTCTCAAATCATTGTCGTGTTATCGTGCCTTTGAAGTTCCTTGTTTGTGCATTTGGTTGTCATCTCCAGGTTATACAAGTGAGTAATTCTCACCAGACAAGTTTATACTTATATGACTAGTAAACTGATCACAATTGAATCTGTAAACTCATATCATTATGTTATATCTGCTATGTTATGATTATATGATGTTCACCTATGCTTATACACCTTTTATATCATATGTTACTGTTATATTATGCTATTCTGTTATTTATATCAGTTTATCACACTGCAAGTTCCCTGTAGAATAGAATCACTATGGGTTGAAATGATACATACCCGAACGGACTTTAGAATAAGGAAAAATTGTTATGGGCTGAAATGATAGGTCTGAACGATTTTTATTTATTTCCTTTTACTTGGGATTACGGGTTTGAAATGATGAAACCCGGATTTTCCTTTTGTAAATTATGGATTGAAATGATATATTATCCGTATCATTGAACTTAGGTTAGAAAATTTTATACAGACTGTGGTTAAAATATATTTTTCTAATTTTTTTTAAAGTATTTTAGAAATGTAAATATTATAATATTTTGATTTTAAACTTAATTAAAAATGATTTTGTAAAGTATTATTGATTTTCTAAAAATTTATAAGTGAAATAAATTAATGGTAAAGTTAGAAATTTGAAATATAAGTTATTTTGGAAATTATGATTTTGTTATAAATGGAATTTAAATTAAGTGGGAAATATGATAAATAGATTTAAAATTTGAATTAAATTGAATTTAAAATGATTTTATAAAGTGTTAATGATTTTTGAATAACTTAAAGGGTTAAATAAATGAATATTTAAGTTGAATTTTGAAATATAACTTAGATTGGAAGTTTGTGAATTTTATTTAAAAATGAAATTTAAGTTAATAAAAAAAATGAAAAATAAGTTATATTTGGAAATTTAAACTTAAGTGTTAAGCTAAAAGTTTAATTATAAAGAATTGAAATTTGAATGTTAAATTATATAAGTAAATTATTATTAAATTGATTTTTGAATGAAAATTTAACTTTATAAAATCATGAATATAAGGGTATTTAAATGATTGTTTTAAAAGTGAAATTATATGATTTTATAAGTTTAAAATGATTTAAATTTAATTGTTTGAGAAATTATATTGAATATTTGGAATTTAATTAACAACATTTTGAAATGTTATTATTTCTAATGTAAAGGATATTACAACAATTGTAAATGCTGTAGTTGATAGAAATGAACTAAATGGCTAAATTGAATTAACGGCTATTATAGCACTTTATAAGTGCTGTAGTTGCTGAAATTAACTAAGGTTTTATTTGAACTAAAGTAACCCTATTACAGCATTTTTAAATGCTGTCTTTTGTTAAATTGAATTGTTTTAAAAGTAACTTTCCGTAGCTTTTTCTAAATGCTGCGAAATTTGAATATTCATTGTTTTAAATTAATTTAAGTGAATAAATGAACTTTGAAAGATTTAAATTTTGGAAATTTAATGATTTAATTATTAAATATAATAACTTCATTTTTTTGATTAAAAATGAAGTAATTGGTTTGAAATATAAATTATTTTGAAATGTGTGTTGAAATGGTATTTTAAATAAAATGAATGTGGTTTTGAAAAGATATGATATTGTGATATTTTGAAATGGATTTTTTGAATGATATTGAATTTTGAAATGATATTTGGTTTCAAAGTATAAATTACCATTTTGAAATTTTAACCACGAGATGTATTTAATTTATGGTTTAACTGATCCTTAGAGGATGGGCGATCCCAAGCATCCTTTAAGTTATTGTGCATTACTACTACAGTTCACTTGAGTTGGTTTACATTATATAAGTATATATATGTCTTGACTCGAGTGTTTTGTGTTTTACTTTATGCTCGGGTCAGCCTGAGTATTTACAGCTTAGCTTTGGATCTCTTTTTGGAGCTAGGAATCGTTGGAGATTCTGCTTATCTAGTTATCTATCTATTTCAGTTTCAGTTGTTCTATTTTAACTCTGGTATTATAAACTTCTATGTATTTGAGATTTCTATTGTATATGTTTTCAGACTGATATTATGTATTTTGTTTTGAGAGTTTGTTATAGTAGCTTCATGAACTACTATGGTATTTTAATTTCCGCTGCGAGTTATTCTGATATTCTATGTCTGTGATTCTGTATTTAATTTTATTGCTCCAAATTTATTTACATTCTGTTATTTTGAATTATTCAAGTCAGACATGTATGGATTATTGTCGATTTGAATGGTCCAAAATAGTGGGTCATTACAAATTGAACATTGTTGGACAATTTAAGATTAATTGTGAGTGAATTTGAGTTAGTTTCTTTCTATAAGGTCATGTACTTAAGAGTAGTACACAAGGTTGATATTATTTCATTTAAACAACAGTTTGCAAAATCATACAAGATAATGGTTTGTAATAAATCCCTACATATCCTGGGCCAAGGAGTTGGCAGGTTGTGCGAGTCGAAAGATTGCATGTAATAATTGTTCATGAGGGATCTTGTATGAATCTCCAAAAAGTTTTTTGGAAAGGTTTGTCATCAAATGACATATTTATGTTTTAAACATAATTTTTGTAAACTAAAATCAGTTTTATAAATAAAAAGGTTCATAAAGCGTTTATGAATCCCTATTCTATTTTCACTAAGAAACAATTGTTGTTTCAAGATATATCAACTTCATTGTGAAGGAATTTCTTTGAGAAATTTTTGGTAGTTAAATGGAATTGGATCTGATCCAAAGATAGAACTGATTATATGAGATGAAGTGAAATTAACTAACCTAAATGAACACATAGCATTAAAATGTCTAATAAGTATTCTCATACATCGAAGAGAAACTATGAGTTTCTTATTAATGTCGAAAATATACAATACCCTCGGTTGTTCAATTAAACCATTAACATTATTGACTCTATATGGTATGATGCAGAAATCTGAAAGAATTCCAAGTACACTATCAAAATATGATTTTGGTGGTCGTAACCAAAGAGATGTGATCCATCGGCCGAGATTGTGTCTTTATTGGAAAGACTAATGTGGTTGGAATTAAATGAGCAATGTTGATAAGAATAATATCGCAAATTTCAATTGTTGAAATTAGCATAACAGATTCGGTATTCAACATGCTTAAGTTAATTCAGATTTACTCACAAAATTATCGCTCGATAAGACTTAGTGTTTGGTACTTATGTATTGAAACATAAAATTCTAAATAATGATTTATAGTAAGATGTTTACACATATTAACCAAAAATGCCTCGAAGTCAGTGGGAGAGATATTTGGTTTGTTAGTCTTTGGATATGATCCAAGAAATGATACAAATGTATCATTTTATAAGCATCAAGATTGAATAAGTATTTTGATAGAAATATCAAATAGTTTGATTTTCAATCAAAGCGCAGAGGAAGCGTATGTTCATAAGAAAGAACGTTAAAAGGTACATATATATATTTATAAACTATAAGTAAATAATACAATATTGATTTTAACAATATGCTTGTATTAAAATCAACTTTAGTTGTTTTAATACTTATGGATTGTAAATGATGTATTTTATAGTGGGTATAAAAGATATAGGGATTGTCCCAAAACGATATATAAGAGCACCCTATTAAAAAGAGAACATGTAAGTTGGATTCCTTATGCATTAGCAATAGGAATTACCATACAGATAATGTTGTGTATGATATTGTGTTTTGTTTATGTATTTGATACATGGAGCAAATATAAAATCTAAATTGATATCAATGAATGGTTGTTTGAGGCGTTCTCGCGTATTTATGAAATACTAGACAATTGTTTATAGAAACAACGAACTCGTTATGATGGAACGTTTGGACACAAATTTTTATAAGTGATATTGAGTATAACATGTCAATGATAAAATTCAAGTTAAAATCTTTAATTTGAAAATGTTTCAAAATAAAAGTGATTGTGGTCGATTCAACGAAATGTTGAGAACATTAACTTGAATAGTGCTACAATAAACAAATGTATATAGATATAAATGGACAAATTTATAATTGAGCCAAAGGCGATTCCAAATGTTGAGAATCCCATAATATTGTTATAAGACAACAATGTCATGAAATTGGTCATGATAGAACTTAAAGCTCACTAGATGTCGAAAGACATACTTCAAATTGTTCCACAGGATAAAGGCAGTTTATCGGTGTCAGTGAGAGTTAATCGACAAAGTAGACAATTTAAACATAATAGCATACCCATTCACTAAGGGACTGAACTAATTGGTTTTGAGAAAACTGATTGGAGAAGTTGGCATTAGATTCCATAATTGACCCCAAGTGCAAGTGGGAGATTGATAGAGTTAGGGGTATTCCTGAGGGGCAATTATGTAATTTGTTACATATATCTAACTCATTGACCAATCTTGTTTGAAATAAAATGTATTTTATTTCTATTATATACTTGATATAATGTGATTATATTAACTAATTAACTTAATTAAAAGTATATTTAATAGAAAAATCCATAAATTGTATATTTTGTGATAGTAGTTACAAAGTGTTGTAACCGTGAGTAATTTATCATAACGAAACAAATATACCATTTTAAATGTTCCTAGTCAAGATGCATCAAGACTGGATATCGATGTATCCGTTGAGACTGGAGTACGTAACGCTCTCCAAATGTTGGGCAATGTATTACCCATGACTGCTGGGGGCACCTAGGGGTTACGTACTAATAGTTATTGGATAACTATGAAATGACTCACTCGATAGTTTTCTGTTGGTTAATATAACTAAGGTCAAACAGAAAAAATCGATGTGACTGATTTACACAGTTCTTTCGACTTGAGAATACTGTGGATCTTCAATATGAAAGCTCCGCTTTGATTATAGCCAAATCATGGCATGGCGTCCATCAAGTGACTATAGTTGGGTCGAGTGGAAGTATTGGAAGTGAAGCACTATTCAAGAGAGGATTCGTCTCCTCGGTTATATGCGGTTAATATCACAGTCAACTAAAGTCAATTCAAAGTCTCTGGCCAAGGCATTTCGGTTAATAATAATTGTTATTATTGAACTAAGGACTTTGTATTTGGACGATAAAGTTGAATGTGGATGAGGTTGGAATTTTGACCATTAACAAATTCCATAAGTCCAAAGTGATATAGTTTTGACGAAGAGAATTGGTGTAAATAAATGTCACAACTGGGTAATGCTTATTAAACTAAAATTGGATTTTTACCGAAAAAGAGTAAGCGATTAATTTAGCCATAATGTCACACCACCTAATAAGTGACGTGTGAACGTTAACATTAAAATAGTTCGATGTTAATCACTGACCAAATTTACCCCCAAGAGTTCCACTGCCAAAATGATGAATTCCCGACCGAATGATTTAATTAGTTTATAATTGTTATAAATTAATTAAATTAATTAATATTTATGAAATATTAATTATAAAATTTGAATATGATTTGAGAAATAAATAATGTTATATATATTTATAACAGTTATAAATATATCGATCGATATACAATATCGACAAGCGATTAAATAAGATTTAATTGCATAGTATTTTGGCTTGGGCTTAGATAGGTTTAAGGCCCATCATTAGGGCTGCAAAATTTCGATTTTGGAAAGATCTAGGGGTGGCTAAAACATAGGGAATTGACTTGGAGATAATGGGTTGAGATCAAGTGAGAATGGGTAAAAAGGTTTTCCTCGTTTCTCTCTAATACAACCCTATATATATATATAAATATAAATATATATATATATATATATATATATATATATATGTATGTATCTCTAAAAATAATGATGAACTTTTTTTCGGCCGCCATTAACTTCTACATTGCTGATTAAAACATAGCTCTCAATACACTTCAAAATTCTCAAATATATTTCAAATTAAAATAATACTATTCGATAGTTAGAGGTCGGTGATTCCGGACTTGCAGTCTAACGAATCAAGAAGAGTAAAAGGAAGGGAAGTCATTGCTTCAACGTGGATTCAAAGGCATCATTAAGTTAGTAATTTTAATTCATATTATGGTAATTAAATTATATTCTTTGATCCTATAATGAGCAATTTCAGATCTGTTTAAATATATTGCTACTATATGTTTAGTTAGGTAAGATTTTTGTAAGTAGATGTGGTTGTCACAAATCAGTTTGGTTATGTGCACAATTTATTTGTTATACTATTTCATTTATGTATAGACAAATGTTGTTTACTATACAAAATTAATTTTTGTCATTAATAATTGTTATATATATTTTTATTAATAAATAGTGTATATTTCTCTCTTATAATAGGATATATGCATATATAAGATATATATATATATATATATGATTTAAAAACTTTTAGTACACTTATTTATCTATAATATGAATTTACAAATTTGAAAATTAATTATCATACATATATTCATATTTTTAAATTAACATTTATTGAATTATTTATTATATAAATTAATTTTACATTTAAAATTCAATTTTATATTTTTTTTTAAAATATTATATCATTTCAGAAAGATATAGAAAAAATTTAGTAATTTTTTAATAAAGTTTATTATTTTTAATAATTAATATTATTAAAAAAAACTATTTATGATTTATTAAAAATAATTATTTAATTGAAAAATTCTTCAAAAATTTTCATAACCTTTCATTCATAATCCTAGAATTTTTGAAATTTTAAAATTTGAATTTTTAATAATATATTAGTTTAGGTTAAATAATTATTGCCAAAATCAATGTATTTGTTTTTAAAAATAATATTTCAACTTTGAAAAATTTCCAGATTTTTCCTAAGCTTTATTTTATGATCTTAGATTTTCGAAAATTGTAAAATTTGACTTTTCACCAATAGATTATTTTATGTTAATATATACATACATATATATATGTATATATGTATTTATATATTTCTCTCAAAAATATATATTTTTTGTAACACATATACATTCACATATTTGGACAACATACATGACATAAAAAATGTGCTAATATGTCAATTGCGATGTAAATCCCAACATCTACATATGGACATATTATACCTTTCACGGATTATTATGTTACACATGCACTCACACATATATGCATATGATACATTTATGTATAAACAAAATCAAATAAAATTAATTTCATATAGTAATATATTTGAATTTATATAAAATAAATGATTTAATTTAAATGCAATTTAGAAATGTTCTAATTCAGTTAGACTTCATAGGCCCAATAAAAGATCCTATAGGGTAAATATTTTGAAATTCACCCATAACTTCCGCTGTGGGCTAGTCCAGATCCAACAATAATGTTATCTATATTTTATATAATGTCATATGGTTGTTTTCATCAAAACCAATGCCTAAGGTACTAACAAGTCTAGGTAGCGAATTTCACTTGAACGACAAGATTTCGTTGAAACTTCACAACTCATACTACACTTTTGATATCTACACTTCTCCGCAATTGGTATGCACGTTTTGTGGCTGTACACTTACCTTAGGAACTCATGAATGCTCTAGAGAGATCAACTAAAATCTCCCATAGAAGGAAGCACTACTTTCACACTCAAGTAGGTAAGCCCATCAAATGCGTCTTCCTAGCACCACCAAATCTAGCTATGGACTCATTAAGAGCATGAAACTCAACCTAATGTTAGATAATCGAATCGACCAAGTGCATTTCAAAGGCACCACCAATTCTGGTTAGGGATTCTATTAAGATTGATTAGAGAAAATTAAGCAATGTTGATCACATGCATCTCAAAAGTACCATTAGGTCTGGTTATGGAATTAATAGGAAAAACATAAGTAAAACCATCAAGTGTGTCCCAAAAGCACCATCAAAACCGGTTATGGATTTAGCAAGGAAAAAGCTTATAGAATCCATCAAGTGCATCTCAAAAGCTTCACCAAAACTAGTTATGGATTTAACAAGGAAATAGTTTATAGAATCCATCAAATGCATCTTAAAAGCACCACCAAGACTGGCTATGGATTGATGATGAATGCATAGTTCAAAATCAAGACTTTCACAAATGAATCCATCGGTAAAAAAACACCACCAAAACTGGTTATGGATTCAAAAAAATAATCGATCTCTTAAACACAAAAATGAAAGGGAAATGGTAATCATGTGGTCTTGTTTGATTACCAATGGATATTCTTATACATTCCTCCACCATAGGCTTGAGGCCCATTTCTCTTGAAGATTCAAAGACTACATTTCTTGCTTTCGTGTACAGATATGCCAAAATCTTTTTTAATATTACATATTCCAATTAAATTACCCCTTCCTTCAAAAGTTTCTTGACCACTTTGTGTGTGACATGGATCTGCTTTCGTTTTCCATTATACATACTATTCTTCGCGATTCCAATAGTGGCCCATTTATCATAGTATAAATAAATTGAAAAATTCATTTTTTTCCTCTAGTGGAATTTCTGTCAATAACCATAAACCATTATGCTTCTTGATGTGACAACCCAAGAGCAATAAATGTAGATTGCATAGTGGATCATGCTATGCGCGTCCATTTATAGGACTTCCATGATATAGCACCTCACCAAAAGTTAACACATACCCACTAGTGGAGCTAACTCCCTCATTATCACTAACCCAGTTTGCATTACAAAATACCTCCAAGATAATAGGATATTTGTTAAAATGCAAGCACCAATCAATGAAGACCATTCTAATATTTATTGTTGGGGTTATGATTGTATCTACTCAAACGACTCACCACGTAAACTATGGCAGGTTTGGTATAATTTATAAGAAACACCATGCTTCAATAAACTTTGGCACATTTATCTTGTGACACACTCGGTCCTTTGTTCTTTCTAAGATGCATATTAGAATCATACGGAGATCGAACAGGAGTTGCATTAAAGTAAGTAAACCATTTTAAATTTTTCTCTACGTAGTAGGACTAAATAAGCGAGAAACCGACTGTGGTTTTCCTTATTTTACTTCCTAGTACCACATCAGCTTCTCCCGAATCTTTCATCTCAAATTGGATGGACAAGATTTTTTCGGCATCATTTACTACAATTAAGTTTGTACAAAATATCAACATGTCATCAACATAAAGGCAAATAATCACATAATGAAGACCAAACAATATTGAACATCTACGGAAATCAGAGGCATTCACTATATAACCATTATTTACAAGGGTCCTATTAAATTTTCATACCATTTTTTAGGAGCTTGTTTAAGGCCATAAAGAGACTCTCTTAATTTTCAAATGTTATTCTTTGACCGGGTACCATGCAAACAATAGTTTGTCCCATATAAATCTTCTTCTAAGTCACCATTAAGAAAAGCAGTTTTCACATCCATTTGGTGTACAGCTAGATTATGAATAACAGCCAAGGTTACTAAAATTCAAATAATACCCACCTTAGTGACAGGGGAATAAGTATCAAAATAATCAATGTCTTTCTTTTGTGTGAAGCTAATGTCGACTAATCTAGCCTTGAATTTATTTACAAAACATCAATTTTCAATTTCTTTCTAAAGATCCACTTAGTCCTAATTGTTTTGCATCCCTTAGGTAGGTCAACTAAGTTGCAGGTGTGGTCAGATGTTACAGAATCAAGTTCACTTTTAATACCTTCTTTCCAAGAATTACTATCCCTAGAGTTGATTGCCTCGTCGTGTGTTTTAGGATCTTCCTTAATTAAAAGTACAGAAACAATGGTATCATCAATCCTTTCAAAATAGGCATTTTCTACCAAAAAAGGAAATAATGAAGTTTGGTCCAAAGTTTACCTTTGTACATTACTTTTTATTCCTTCTAAGTTCATTGTTACATTGGTAATAGGTGGTAGAAGGGGTAAAGATAATCGCTCGTCGATGACAATAAAAGAGTCAAAAGAGCTTCCATTATTACAATTCTTTAAACGAAAGAGATTTTCAATGAATACAGCATATCTAGCCTTACAAATAGTTTGATCATTTAAAGAAATGAATCTATATGCATGTAACGCCCCACTCCGAGACCCACTGTAACAAAGAGTATTACGGGAGTAATACTGTCTGTTAAAGCGGAGAATAGAGTATAGTGGAAGCGACCATCTATAATCAAGCTATAACTATCTACCGAATACGTCGAAAGGTGGAATCTATTTAAATTTTTCTCAATCAGGTGGTTCGACATATTCGGTAAATACTTATAACGAAATTACAAATGGCTAAAGATCTATCAGGACAAAGCATAATAATAAATGATAAAACATCACAGAACAGAATCACATAACAGATATAAAATCCCAGAACAATACATCGTCAATACAGATCCAAATATCATAAGTGGGTACAAAGCCACTGCTCACATATGTGAGTCAAAAATATGTACATATCAGAGTCTAAATAATAACATAAGCGGACACTAAGATAAGCTATCTCAAAAGCATAGCAGATTAGTCCAAAGCGGAAGTACATAGCAGCTAAGTCCAGAGACCTAACCTGAAACAACTCGGTTTGACCCGAGCGAAAACACTCGGGTCAGGCTAGCTAAACAATCAGTAATAACTGAGATATATAATAATGTGGTACATAAATAAAACAGTACTTATCCATAGAGAAGTATATTATGAACCACATGAATATAATGACGATCCCTAATCATAAATAAACAATGAAAATCTCCAAAGAGAAATCAACACCAAAGTGTAGAATAAATAAAATCGCCTCATATCATCGGCGTAGCCAAAGCTATAAAAAAAGATGCCCATAGGCAATAACCCCAAGAGTGACCAGAGTCTGTAATCAATGCCCAAGCAAAGATCGATGCTCCAAAGAGCAATGGGGATATACTGAAAAATCAATGAAATCAAACACTGAAAAGCAGTGTCCAGAGACACTGTGAATCCACAAGGTAATCGCACTTACATCGTATGGTTCCATAGAACCAACGCCGAATGGCGGTACTCGAATGGATATAAAAATCATCAGATAATACAAGTTTTGCACGTGCACCGACCAGAGTCGTTGTTGCCAAGTACTGTAAAGTTGTGATCGATCACTCGCACAGATGCGGAACGCGCGAAACGGCGAAATCCTTCCCAGAAGGATAAAGGCCCAGAGGCACACGCCGAAAAGTAAACTGCTCCATAGAGCAGGTGTCCAGAGACGGTTGCCCAGAGGCATGGTGACCCAGAGGTCCAGTACTGGCCGCCCAGAGGCAAATGTGTCACTAACTTCTTGGAGAGGAACCCGTAAAGTGTTAACAATGAGTCCCATACCCCACGTTCGCACTAAACGGTTTCCTAACCAATAGCAAGCTCACACTCCAAACAATAAAAAGTCTACCTCATATCATCGGTAAACTAGACCCAAAGGTCAAAACGATCAATCAAATAGGTCGGGGATTAACCGGAAAGAAAATACACACGGTTCCATAAGCCGGAGATTTCCTAACCGTTTAAGCACCTTTCCACTTCGCTCGACGTGCTAAAAAGTGAGTGTGAGATTTTTTTTTTATTATAGAAAATAATGGTGCGAAACGGATTTATAATTGATTTTGAAATCACTTTAAAACGGCTTTTGAAAACTCTCCTATTATGGAGTAATTAATTTAATAATTAAAAATAATATTATATAATAATTTCAAAAGCCATTTTGGAGTGAAAAATCCCTTTAAAACCTTTTTATAAAGCCCGTGTACGAAATGCAGAGACAAATCTCAAAGAAATCGACGAAACCAGAAAATCATCAAAAATATTCTAAGTGTTAGAAACCATTCAAAAACTGCTGCGAACCCATATTCGGCAATTTATTTGGACCAGCAAACTGTGTCCAAATGGCATGAAAACTGGTAGGAATATAGTCCAACATCCCTACTTTAAGATGCAAAAAGAATTTCTGGATTTCGAGTTGAGACGAAGTAGCAGAGACGTCTCAAAGTTGGACCTAGAACAAGATTCACACTGTTTACAAACAGCGACAAGAGTTCAACTTTGACACGAAATTCGAAGTACCAAACGAATGCCGATGATGCCCAAATTTTACAGAGATGGAGTTCGAAACTCCACATTTCCAACGAGACCAAAAACGTCGAATTCCGACTTCGGATGCGATCGTGGCGGCATCTCGAAGTGGAGATAAAAAGTCTGGAACAGAGTGGAGAAATAAATTTTTTTTTTTTTTTTCAAGCCCAGCCCACCTGGGCTGGGATCCATTCAGACCCCAGCCCACCTGGACTGGGGACAAGAGGCCCGCCCCAGCCCATGCGGGCTGGGAAATGAAAGAGCTTCCCCAGCCCGCATGGGCTGGGGAACATGGCCCGCCCCAGCCCCAGGCGGGCTGGGGTTCTGGGCCCGCCCCAGCCACAGGCGGGCTGGGTTCTAGGGCCCGCCCCAGCCCCATGCGGGCTGGGTTCTAGGGCCCGCCCCAGCCCCATCCGGGCTGGGTTTCTGTGCCCGCCCCAGCCCCAAGCGGGCTGGGGTTCTGGGCCCGTCCCAGCCTCAGGCGGGCTGGAGTGCTGGGCCCGCCCCAGCCTCATGCGGGCTGGGGTGCTGCAGCCCGCCCCAGCCCCAGGCGGGCTGGGGACCTTCGGCCCGCCCCAGCCCCTAGCGGGCTGGGGACCTTCGGCCTGCCCCAGCCCCATGTGGGCTGGGGACCTCCGGCCCGCCCCAGCCCCTAGTGGGCTGGGGACCTGCTGCCAGCCCCAGCCCCTAGTGGGCTGGGGACCTACTGCACCTGGGCAGCAGCCTGGGTGCAACCCAGGTCTGCCCTGGTGCACACAGTGCACTGTTTCAGTCTGTTTCAGGCTGAAACATTCCAGCCAACAAATTTTTTTTGTTTTTGAGGTTTTGGAGTGTTTTTTTCAGTTTTTGGCATTAAAATTTTCACCAAAATTAACTAGCAATAACCACTATTAGCTATAATCACTAATTAATAATAATTACCAATATTACAACTAGCATTAATTACTAATCAATAGTAATTACCTTAATGAGGCAAAAGAACAAATAGTATTTGTGCACAATCAAGCAAGCCAAAAGCCTTAACCTCCAAGCAAAGATCAAGAGACTTCAAGGACCCAAAATCAAAAAAAAATAAAACAATAATTACAACATGAAGATTGAGATAAATATGGGTTAAGAAGGAGGATTAGATAATAGGAGAGATTGCATTACCTTTCTTTTTTTTTCTTCTAGGATTAAACTAATTTATGAAGAGAAGGAGATGGAGCTTCTAAATGGAGGCCATTAATTTTCTTTAGATCTAGGTTTTGAAGTTATGAAGAGGAGGGTTAGGGTTTGGATGGGTTTGAGATATTATAAAGGAGTGGGTTAGGCTAATGGGTAATGGTAAGGGGTTTTAGAAACCCATTAGGACTTTGTTTTATTTTCTAATGTTATCATGTGAACCAAAATCCTAAGAAGCATTCTATTTTTAATTAAAACCTTATAATTGTCTTATTTAGCCCATTAGCCTATAATCACTTTTTATTTAAAAATTCCTCATTTCAACTCAAAATATTTTAATTTGCAAACAATTGTAAATTTAACTTCTCCAAAAATTTGTTTAGCCCTTTTTAACTTAAAATCATAATTTTACTCCATCATTTGGTAATTGCAATCTCAGGGTTGTTACAGACTCCCCCCCTTAAGGAAATTGCGTCCTCGCAATTCCTTAAATATAGGAGTCGTCTATAACATCTAATCCACAAAAGGAATTCAGAAGATAAAATATAGATGCTCACCCGTGCCGGAAGATGAAAGAAAACCAGGATAAGTACGCTCGATAAATTCTCTGGTCTCCCAAGTGCAGTCCTTAGGATTTGACGACCATTGAATCTTCACAAGTGGAACCTCTTTGTTTCGAAGACGTCTGATCTCCGAATCAAGCACACGAAGAGGTTGCTGCTCTATAGATAGATTGGGTGAGATCTCCAAATCAGGCACAATATGAGGCTCGATAATAGAATCAGGATCGCGCACACACTTGCGAAGTTGAGAGACATGGAACACATCATGTATTCCAGAGAAATGAGCAGGTAGAGCCACACGATAAGCAACGGGGCCGATGCGTTCCATAATAGGAAATGGTCCGACATAACGAGGAGCCAACTTCCCTGTTGAGCTGAAACGCACAACCCCCTTCATGGGAGATATCCGAATAAAGACATGATCACCCATGGAGAACTCAAGAGGCTTCCTACGGCTGTCCGCGTAGGATTTCTGACGGTTCTGCGCCTCTTTCATTCTCTGACGAATAAGAATAATCTTCTCAGAAGATTCCCGAACTGAATCTGGACCAAGAAGGTGCTTCTCACCAGATTCTAACCAACAAGCAGGAGAACGACATGGCCTTCCATAAAGAGCCTCGAAAGGTGCCATGCCGATACTAGACTGAAAGCTGTTGTTGTAGGAGAACTCTACAAGCGGTAAGTGATCCTCCCAACTACCACCGAAATCCAGAATACAACAGCGCAAAAGATCCTCTAAAACACGATTCACCCTCTCTGTCTGACCGTCAGTCTGAGGATGATAAGCAGTCGAGAAATTCAGCTTTGAGCCCAAAGCTGACTGTAGGCACTTCCAGAAGTGACTAGTAAAGATAGTGTCTCGATCACAGACGATAGAGCTAGGAATGCCATGAAGACGAACGACTTCCTTCACATATAACTTGGCAAGCTGAGGAGCAGTCCGAGTGGACTTAATAGGAATGAAATGAGCTGATTTGGTCAAGCGATCAACGATGACCCAAATAGAAGTATGGCCTGACCTCGATCGAGGCAGACCGTCAATGAAATCCATGGATATCTGATCCCATTTCCACAATGGAATCTCTAGCGGCTGTAGAAGACCAGATGGACGCTGATGCTCAGCTTTGATCTGTTGACAAGTCATGCAACGGCTTACATAACTTGCAACATCGCTCTTCATGCCCTCCCAATAAAATAGACGACACATGTCGGCATACATCTTACTTGACCCGGGATGAATAGTGTACTTAGTGCGATGACACTCATCTAGAATGTCACGCCTAAGTGATGAATCAGATGGTACCAAAATACGGTTCTTTCTGCGAAGACATCGATGAGAATCAATAGAATAATCCAACAATGTCTCATCACTGGATCCCGAATCAAGGAGATGAATATATCGCAACAGGTCTGGATCCTGCCGCTGAGCATGGGCAATGCGATCCAATAGAATAGGTCGAGCTTCCAAGCTGAATAGCAAGATCTGAGGATCAGAAGACGGAGCTCGATTTCGAATATCACACATAGAAAGAGTCTCAAGAATATCACACTCGGCTATCATCATAGAAACTACTGCCGAGTGTTTGCGACTGAGTGCATCAGCCACACGATTACCCTTGCCAGGGGTATACTGAATATCTAAGTCATATGAGGCGAGAAACTCAAGCCATCGCTGCTGCCTCATATTGAGATCTCTCTGGCTGAAAAGATACTTCAGCGACTTGTGATCGGTGTAGAGAATGAAACGTTCGCCCAATAGATAATGACGCCACGTCTTCAAGGCAAAGACGATAGCAGCTAACTCAAGATCATGAGTAGGATAGCGAACCTCATTCGGACGTAGCTGCCTAGAAGCGTAAGCAACTACCCGATCCATCTGCATAAGCACAGCACCGAGGCCGCTACCACAAGCGTCGGTGTAAACAACAAGATCCTGGTTACTCTCAGGAACCACAAGAATAGGAGCATGGGTGAGAAGTTCCTTCAGTCGCTGAAAGGAAGCTTCACACTTATCAGACCAAATAAAACGAACACCCTTACGAGTCAGCGTCGTAAGGGGAAGTGCAACACGAGAGAAATCCTTGATAAATCGACGGTAATAACCCGCCAGACCAAGGAAGCTGCGAATATCATGAACGTTCTCGGGCTGCTTCCAACTCTGAATAGCTTCGATCTTGGCAGGATCGACAGAAATACCCTCAGATGATACAATATGGCCCAAGAACTTGACCTTGCTCTCCCAAAAATGGCACTTGGAGAGCTTGGCCTTAAGCTGATGCTGACGAAGAGTATCCAAGACGATCCGCAAATGATGAGCATGCTCTACCTCGGATCTAGAATAAATAAGAATATCGTCGATGAAAACCAGAAGGAATCTATCGATGTATTCCCGGAATACTCGATTCATAAGATCGACAAAGAAAGCCGGAGCGTTCGTCAAGCCGAACGGCATGACCAACCTCTCAAAAGAACCATAACGAGTGCGAAAAGCTGTAAGAGGAATGCTGTCTTCGGCGACACGTAGCTGATGGAATCCGGTGGCAAGGTCGAGCTGAGAGAAGACCTTCGCACCGCTCAACTGATCAAACATATCGTCTATCCGTGGCAATGGATAACGATTTCTGATGGTCAACTCATTAAGCTTGCGATAGTCAATGCAAAGCCTAAGAGAGCCATCGGGCTTCTTAACGAAGACCACAGCAGCACCCCATGGCGAAGAACTGGATCGAATGAACTGCTTCGCCTCAAGCTCCACTAACTGCATCCTGAGTTCCTCATTCTCTTTTGTAGACATCCTCGTGGGAGGACGCCCGACTGGGTGGGAGCCTGGAATGAGATCGATGCGGAACTCAATGGCCCGCTTTGGCGGCAGGCCTGATACTGGCTCGAATATATCGGCGAAATCCCGAACAACAGGAATACGAGATATGTCCACCACATCATCTCGTGAATCTAGAGAAAATAAAGTAACATCAGAAAGCCCAACATCTTGAAGAACAATAGCTAACGGAGCAGACGAGTCAGGATGATGAATGAATAATATCCGCTCCGAACAAATAATTTTGGTGTCGTGCTGAACGAGCCAGTCCATGCCAAGAATCATATCAAAGCCCAAATACTCCATAACGTGGAGATTTGCACGGAAAGAAAAGCCACAAAGATCAATATCTATATTCTCACAGAGCAAGCTAAGGGTCGTGGATCCACCAATGGGATTCACAATCCTTAGTGAAGAAATCATACAAATAACATCCAAAGATAAAGTATCAACTATTTCCTTTGATACGAATGAGTGAGAGGCACCCGTATCAAAAAG
Organism: Allium fistulosum; assembly: GCA_030737815.1. Taxonomy (NCBI): domain Eukaryota; kingdom Viridiplantae; phylum Streptophyta; class Magnoliopsida; order Asparagales; family Amaryllidaceae; genus Allium; species Allium fistulosum. The sequence goes on along the minus strand of CM060902.1, from coordinate 964,197,432 downwards.
AACTCTAATAGATCTACCATGAAATAAAATAGAGCCTTCAAGAACGGAAGGATGTGTACCTTTAGGCTGAGCAGAAGTGGTAGGAGCCTTGGCAGCATTAAGTCTGCCAGGCTTGGCACTAGCTGGAGCAATAGGACAAGTGGAGATCCTGTGTCCCTCCTTCTTACAGAAGGTGCAATAGAGAGGTTTTGGACACTCTCGAATAAAGTGAACTGGAGAACCGCAGTTGAAGCATTTCTTCGGAGGACGGGTCCCACTAGGCTGAGCAGGAGTCTGGGACTGAGTCTGAGGCTGAGAACTAGAGCTGATCGCTTTCTTCTTCTTGTGCTGAAAAGAAGAGCCAGACTTGCCAGGAGGAAACCTCTTCTTGGTGGGGTTTGTGGAACCCCCACCGCCATCATCACTATGCTCCATCTCGACTGACTCGAGATGTAGAGCTGCATCGACTAGCTTCTCGAATGAGAGCTCAAGCTGAAGCATAAGCTGCCTCTTCAGATATTTCTTCAAGCCCTCAACAAATTTGAGGTTCCTCTTATAAGGAGTAGCAATAAACTCAAGGCCGTACTTGGACAGGGCCTCGAAGGAAGAGACATAATCGGAAACGGAGGACTTCCCCTGCTTGAGATCAAGAAAGCGACGAGCAAGGGAGTTCTTCTCTGACTCTGGGATGAATTTGAGCTCAAATCTCTCACGAAATTGAGCCCAAGTAAGCAAGGTCTCATCAATCTCGGTAATAAGGAGTTCGTACCAATCCAGGGCACGACTCTGAAGCTGACTAGAAGCAATAAGAACACGGTCATGATCCGGGATATCCATACGAGTGAAAATGCGCTCGCATATCCGAATCCAAGCCTGGACCTCTAAGACATTCTCGGAGCCACTGAACGGTTTCCCTCCGAGGTGGGTAAAATCACAGCAGAGACGCGCAAAAGCAGACTTGCGCAGAGCATCAGCAACTGGGGCTGGAGACTGAGAATGAGACTGGGAATTCCGAACCAGCTCCATGATCTGGTCGGTGGCCATGAACACGCCCTCAGGATGAGTGTTGCTGGACTTCCCAACAGCACTGGTCTGACGTGTGGGTCTCCCTCTTCCCCTTCCAGACATACTGAAAGTCAAACGGGAATTAGAGTTAGACATGATTGAATGATAGATAATTAATTAAGGAATACTACGGAATATAACGGATTCCTATACATATTCCTAACTTATCTATCAATAAACATAAGGAAGGGATTTGATTTAATTCGGATCTAATTTAAAATGTATTGTACTAAGTGTATCTGTTCTGTGTTTATTATGCTTATTCCCGAAACCAGGCTATGATACCAAGCTGTAACGCCCCACTCCGAGACCCACTGTAACAAAGAGTATTACGGGAGTAATACTGTCTGTTAAAGCGGAGAATAGAGTATAGTGGAAGCGACCATCTATAATCAAGCTATAACTATCTACCGAATACGTCGAAAGGTGGAATCTATTTAAATTTTTCTCAATCAGGTGGTTCGACATATTCGGTAAATACTTATAACGAAATTACAAATGGCTAAAGATCTATCAGGACAAAGCATAATAATAAATGATAAAACATCACAGAACAGAATCACATAACAGATATAAAATCCCAGAACAATACATCGTCAATACAGATCCAAATATCATAAGTGGGTACAAAGCCACTGCTCACATATGTGAGTCAAAAATATGTACATATCAGAGTCTAAATAATAACATAAGCGGACACTAAGATAAGCTATCTCAAAAGCATAGCAGATTAGTCCAAAGCGGAAGTACAGAGCAGCTAAGTCCAGAGACCTAACCTGAAACAACTCGGTTTGACCCGAGCGAAAACACTCGGGTCAGGCTAGCTAAACAATCAGTAATAACTGAGATATATAATAATGTGGTACATAAATAAAACAGTACTTATCCATAGAGAAGTATATTATGAACCACATGAATATAATGACGATCCCTAATCATAAATAAACAATGAAAATCTCCAAAGAGAAATCAACACCAAAGTGTAGAATAAATAAAATCGCCTCATATCATCGGCGTAGCCAAAGCTATAAAAAAAGATGCCCATAGGCAATAACCCCAAGAGTGACCAGAGTCTGTAATCAATGCCCAAGCAAAGATCGATGCTCCAAAGTGCAATGGGGATATACTGAAAAATCAATGAAATCAAACACTGAAAAGCAGTGTCCAGAGACACTGTGAATCCACAAGGTAATCGCACTTACATCGTATGGTTCCATAGAACCAACGCCGAATGGCGGTACTCGAATGGATATAAAAATCATCAGATAATACAAGTTTTGCACGTGCACCGACCAGAGTCGTTGTTGCCAAGTACTGTAAAGTTGTGATCGATCACTCGCACAGATGCGGAACGCGCGAAACGGCGAAATCCTTCCCAGAAGGATAAAGGCCCAGAGGCACACGCCGAAAAGTAAACTGCTCCATAGAGCAGGTGTCCAGAGACGGTTGCCCAGAGGCATGGTGACCCAGAGGTCCAGTACTGGCCGCCCAGAGGCAAATGTGTCACTAACTTCTTGGAGAGGAACCCGTAAAGTGTTAACAATGAGTCCCATACCCCACGTTCGCACTAAACGGTTTCCTAACCAATAGCAAGCTCACACTCCAAATAATAAAAAGTCTACCTCATATCATCGGTAAACTAGACCCAAAGGTCAAAACGATCAATCGAATAGGTCGGGGATTAATCGGAAAGAAAATACACACGGTTCCATAAGCCGGAGATTTCCTAACCGTTTAAGCACCTTTCCACTTCGCTCGACGTGCTAAAAAGTGAGTGTGAGAATTTTTTTTTTATTATAGAAAATAATGGTGCGAAACAGATTTATAATTGATTTTGAAATCACTTTAAAACGGCTTTTGAAAACTCTCCTATTATGGAGTAATTAATTTAATAATTAAAAATAATATTATATAATAATTTCAAAAGCCATTTTGGAGTGAAAAATCCCTTTAAACCTTTTTAAAAAGCCCGTGTACGAAATGCAGAGACAAATCTCAAAGAAATCGACGAAACCAGAAAATCATCAAAAATATTCTAAGTGTTAGAAACCATTCAAAAACTGCTGCGAACCCATGTTCGGCAATTTATTTGGACCAGCAAACTGTGTCCAAATGGCATGAAAACTGGTAGGCATATATTCCAACATCCCTACTTTAAGATGCAAAAAGAATTTCTGGATTTCGAGTTGAGACGAAGTAGCAGCGACGTCTCAAAGTTGGACCCAGAACAAGATTCACACTGTTTACAAACAGCGACAAGAGTTCAACTTTGACACGAAATTCGAAGTACCAAACGAATGCCGATGATGCCCAAATTTTACAGAGATGGAGTTCGAAACTCCACATTTCCAACGAGACCAAAAACGTCGAATTCCGACTTCGGATGCGATCGTGGCGGCATCTCGAAGTGGAGATAAAAAGTCTGGAACAGAGTGGAGAAATAAATTTTTTTTTTTTTTTAAGCCCAGCCCACCTGGGCTGGGATCCATTCAGACCCCAGCCCACCTGGGCTGGGGACAAGAGGCCCGCCCCAGCCCACCTGGGCTGGGGACAAGAGGCCCGCCCCAGCCCATGCGGGCTGGGAAATGAAAGAGCTTCCCCAGCCCGCATGGGCTGGGGAACACGGCCCGCCCCAGCCCCAAGCGGGCTGGGGTTCTGGGCCCGCCCCAGCCACAGGCGGGCTGGGTTCTAGGGCCCGCCCCAGCCCCATGCGGGCTGAGGTTCTGGGCCCGCCCCAGCCCCAGGCGGGCTGGGTTCTAGGGCCCGCCCCAGCCCCATCCGGGCTGGGTTTCTGTGCCCGCCCCAGCCCCAGGCGGGCTGGGGTTCTGGGCCCGCCCCAGCCTCAGGCGGGCTGGGGTGCTGGGCCCGCCCCAGCCTCATGCGGGCTGGGGTGCTGCAGCCCGCCCCAGCCCCAGGCGGGCTGGGGACCTTCGGCCCGCCCCAGCCCCAGGCGGGCTGGGGACCTTCGGCCCGCCCCAGCCCCAGGCGGGCTGGGGACCTTCGGCCCGCCCCAGCCCCAGGCAGGCTGGGGACCTTCGGCCCGCCCCAGCCCCTAGCGGGCTGGGGACCTTCGGCCTGCCCCAGCCCCATGTGGGCTGGGGACCTCCGGCCCGCCCCAGCCCCTAGTGGGCTGGGGACCTGCTGCCTGCCCCAGCCCCTAGTGGGCTGGGGACCTACTGCACCTGGGCAGCAGCCTGGGTGCAACCCAGGTCTGCCCTGGTGCACACAGTGCACTGTTTCAGTCTGTTTCAGGCTGAAACATTCCAGCCAACAAATTTTTGTTGTTTTTGAGGTTTTGGGGTGTTTTTTTTCAGTTTTTGGCATTAAAATTTTCACCAAAATTAACTAGCAATAACCACTACTAGCAATAATCACTAATTAATAATAATTACCAATATTACAACTAGCATTAATTACTAATCAATAGTAATTACCTTAATGAGGCAAAAGAACAAATAGTATTTGTGCACAATCAAGCAAGCCAAAAGCCTTTACCTCCAAGCAAAGATCAAGAGACTTCAAGGACCCAAAATCAAAAAAAAATAAAACAATAATTACAACATGAAGGTTGAGATAAATATGGGTTAAGAAGGAGGATTAGATAATAGGAGAGATTGCATTACCTTTCTTTTTTTTTTCTAGGATTAAACTAATTTATGAAGAGAAGGAGATGGAGCTTCTAAATGGAGGCCATTAATTTTCTTTAGATCTAGGTTTTGAAGTTATGAAGAGGAGGGTTAGGGTTTGGATGGGTTTGAGATATTATAAAGGAGTGGGTTAGGCTAATGGGTAATGGTAAGGGGTTTTAGAAACCCATTAGGACTTTGTTTTATTTTCTAATGTTATCATGTGAACCAAAATCCTAAGAAGCATTCTATTTTTAATTAAAACCTTATAATTGTCTTATTTAGCCCATTAGCCTATAATCACTTTTTATTTAAAAATTCCTCATTTCAACTCAAAATATTTTAATTTGCAAACAATTGTAAATTTAACTTCTCCAAAAATTTGTTTAGCCCTTTTTAACTTAAAATCATAATTTTACTCCATCATTCGGTAATTGCAATCTCAGGGTTGTTACAATGCATCGCTATTAGAAGAACAACCAATGAATACACAATCAAAAGTTTTAGGTCTTATATTAGTTTTTCTAAATTTTGCTAAGTCCACCATAGCTAGGCACCCTCAAACTTTCAAAAAAAAAGTTTAAGGAAAACCTCTCCACAATTGGTAAGGAGCTTTATCCAATCATTTTTTAGGCACTCTATTAAGTATATAACATGTAGATAAAACATCTTCTCCCCATATATTGTCAGGCATACAGAACTTAAAAGCATTGCTTTCATCATATTTTTAGAAGTCCTATTTTTCCTTTCAGCTACTCATTTTGTTGGGGGCTATACGGAGCACTAGTTTCATGGATAATTCCATTTTCCTCACAAACACTTTTTAGAAACTTAGTACAATACTCACCACCCTTATCGGACCTAAGCCTTTTGATTTTTCGGTCTAATTTGTTTTCAACTTCTACCTTAAATTTTAAGAATGTTTCTATAGTCTCATCTTTAGATCTAACAAGATAGTTTTTGGTGTATCTAGAAAAGTCATCAATGAAGGATACATAATAGCGTTTACCTCCTCTACCGATTCTTTTCTTAAAATCTTCCAAGTTTGATTGTATTAATTATAGTAATTCAGTGCTTCTCTTAGTGATTGGTTTGAAAGGTTTTTTTTTGCATATTTGGCATCAACACATATAGGACATTTGGAAGATAAAGTCATGTTTCCTATATTTAGCATATTCAGTTTTATAAGTCTATTAAATGAGCCTATGTTCATATATCCTAATATATTATGCCATATGTAGCAACTAGTAATTTCGAACACCTCTGTAACACCGCTAATTTTGATCAACATTATCCAGGAGATTTAAATAGATAAACTAAATAAAATAATGTGGAGTCTAGTGTGATACGGAAATTGAGATCTGAAAGCTAATTAGGGTTGGGCCTTAACTAAATGAATCTATAAGAATGGTTTATAAGTTAAATACTTAAGAGAATAAGGCAAGGGCAATATGGGAATAGCTGAATCCTATAACCCCTAAAACCCCTTACCACATTCTCATTCTCATTTACATTCTTATAAAACAAAAACATAAACAAAAGAAAAACAAGGCCGACCATAACCCTAGCAGAAGAGGAGCTCAAAAATCAATTAGAGGCTAAGATTCAAGCTAGAAAGATTAAAGTGTAGAACAAATCTCAAGTTACTTATCCAAACAAGGTGAATAATGATCTAAACCATCTCATATCAGTCATCTTGAATGTTTTGATTCGGTTTTGAGGTTTAAAACCATATAATTGGATGAATGATAATATGTTTGATTTAAATGCCATGTTATAATTTAAACAAGTATTTTGTGGAACAACGTGGTCCAGTTTTTAAGGCTAAAATCGTGCAAAATGATTTCCAAATGCCATGATTTTTGAATATGTTATGTAAATTATTTTGGAGATGGATTTAAATTTTCATAATATTCCAAGCTATGGATAATTTATTATGAATTTTCGAGTGAAAGAAATGGATATTTCGGGTTTTAATTAATTTAAGGAATTAATTAATTATTGTTCAACTGAAAATTTTATATGATAACGATATTCTCATTTTAAAATTTATGAGAATTTTTGAGATTTTTCTTAAGAGATTTGGGTGAGTTTTGGATTTAATTAGAAAGACTGGTATTTAATGATTAATTAAATACAAGAAGTTAGTTAATAATTTTTAATTAAATGTAACGACCCTGAATTTTTGACATTTGAAATCAGAATATTTAATTGATTTTAAAATATCTGGAAGTTAGTTTAATTTGAAATTCAAATATCAGAATGAATTTGGCAATTTAATTATTGAATTTAATTTATTGCAGTTAGGTAAAAATATTGAATCTTCAATTTTTAAGACGATTAAAAATATTTTCAAGGCTTAGGAAATTCATATTGATAATATTGAAGATAATGGAAGTGTTAGAAATTGAAATTTGAAATGTTTGTTCAGTTTGAAATTTTATCGGTTAAATCGATATTTAAAAATAGCTTTCCGAGGCACATTCTCGGAATTCGACGAAACCAGTTCCATTTGATCCGTAATATTGTATTATTATCGGATTTCAATTTTTGTAACGTTTGGAGTCATCGTGTGGCCGTACGATAAGCAAACACGCTGAAAAATATATCAAAATTTAATTTAAATAACTGGATCCAAAAAGCTATATTCTCCATACGATCGAATTAGGACTCAGAACCTTTTCCATTGCATTCGGAATAGGAGTTTAACATTATAAATGCCTAGCGGCACGCCTCGAGAGGATGTTAAGATTTTAAGCTATGAATTCAAGTCGATTTAAATTTAAAATTTAAAATATAATATATATATATATATATACTAATTAACCAGTCAAATTTCTCTTCACATCAATACGTTCCTTTCAATTCATAATCATTGTAGCAAGCTTATTCGTACACGCAACTGGACTCGAATACGCTACCTCTTGTACGAAGCCGTTCTTCTCGTTTAAATAAAAAAAGGAAACCCAGCATTTTGTTTATCTTCAAAATCAAATCGAGATGAGTTTCTTCTAAATCAAACAAAATGGCTACTGGAGTTCGCGTATGCCCTACGTCGCATTCAAATCGAATCGAAATCTTAAACCAAATTTAAATGGCCGAAGCCTAGGAAATCAAAAAGGTCAGAATTCGTTCAAAATCAAAGTCGCACACTTCCTCTTCATCATTTCACAATCTGGCGACAAGGCAATCAGTGGCGCTTTGAGTTTCGCGGCATCGAAATCGCGAGTGGGCATGGCGCGACAGCAATCTTGAAGTTGGCTTGGAAGACGAGCGCGACCAGTTTTCGAGCAAGCTGAGGAAATCGACGTCGATGGAAGTCATGAGGTTGGTGTTTGGCTACGTAGTCAGGGCTAGGGTTTCGTGAATCAGGTCGCATCACTTTGGCGAACTCGCATGGCAGTTGATTGGCGTCGAGTATCTGGAGGGGAACACGGCGATAGAGCTAGGGCTTCATCAATGTCGAAGTGCTGTGTGAAGTGGGGAGGATCGCTATGGTGGGATGGAGATATTTCAGATTTTCGACAATGAAGGTATTTGCTTTTTATTTTATTAAACTTTATATATATATATATATGTAAACGTATTGTGGAAACGAGGAATATATATAGATAGGGAAGGAATATGAATACCTACACATCTAGGATTTTGAAAATATATATATGGGAATTTATATAAAGGATTTGATTTATACAGATTATTTTTAGCATATGTAGTTCAAAGGAAATTTAATTTTAGTTAAATCAATTTATTCAAAAGGAATTGGTTTAAAGTTAAAAGTATTAGTTGAAATAAAATCAATAGTTGATTAAATTTGTTAAAATGGAATAAATTGTTCGATTATTTCGAATATTAATAAAATCATCCAATGTTTATACAAGGTCTGAAACCATAAAGAAATGGTCGAAATGGAAATGGGATTGCAAAAATAAAAGCAAAGGTGAGATCTTCTCACTCAAATTAAAATTTGAATTGCAGTTATTGATTGACTATTTAGATGTGATAGAATATATAGTAGTATATATATATATATTGGTGATTGATTTCCCGCATTATATATCGGATGAGACCCTATGCACCGCATAATAGTGGATGATATTTTATAAAACCCATATATCGCGATATTCCACCTCGAAGTGGAATGGGTATTTAATTGTTATGCTAACATCTATGGATGCAGGGAAACAGGTAAGAGGGATCCAACTGGATTCCTCAAATATTTGAATTTGTTTCATATGTTGTGTGATGATTTATTGATAATCTATGAATAATTATATTGATGATTGAATTTGTTGAAGGCTATAATTTAGCCAAATGTATTTTTGGTATCGTTGGATACTAGAAATGAATAAAATTGGATTTATGAAATTAAAGTAGGAAATTTTAAGTGAATCCCTTTTGAAAGAATTGGGTGAATTTAAAAGAAGGAATTTAAAAAGTATAAAGTTGATTTTTAAAATCTTATCGAATTATTTCCAAAATATGGGAAAGGATATTAATAGATGGGTTTTGAATAATATTGTTTAAAAGTTGAAGAATTTATTAAAAATGGAATTTTAAATAATTTGGAAAGAATAAAGGGATTTATTTAAGAGGTGATAAATATTTTTTTTGAAATCCATTTGATAATTTATCTGGTATTGGAAAATGAGTCTTTGGGAAATCGATATTAAAATTTATTTGGTGTTGAATGAAAATGGATTTTGTGTTGAAATAAATTTGGAAATCGATTTGTAAATGGTTTGTTATTTGGAAATAAATTCAGAAATAAATTTGCAAATGTTCTGTTCTATTGAAAATAGACTTGGGAATCAATTTGTAAAATTGATTTGGTATTTGAAATAAATGGAAGAATCAATTTGAAATTTGATTTGGTGCTGAAATAAATTTAGAAATCAAATTTGGAATTTGATTTGTTGTTTGAGAGTGATATTTGGAAATTTAAATTCACAATGGAATTTATAAAGAAGGGGAATAAATAATATCGGGGATTTTATTCCGCAAAAGAAAGGTGATTTGAAATTAGTTTTCAAACTGTTAAAGTGTGGAAAATATGTATATCTTGCAAAGATATTTTGAAATTTAATAATTTGGGAAGATTATTGGTTGATTGTTGTGAATGTTGTTGATAGTTAAATAACCGACTATCAATATTTGCCTTTGAAATGCACTTGAATTTGTTTTTAAACAAGCGCTCATTATTCGGTTTCGCCGGGATAGGACTTTGTGTCATATAACCCATTCTGAAAAATGATACGACGTTATGGATTGCAATTGAAAATCGGGTTTTCAAGGGCTTCTTTGGAAATGCCTTCGGTTCTGTTCGAACCCGGAACAGACTTGTATGGTCGTGTGTCTGACACTACACTTTGAGATATAAAGCAGATTTCTTTCAAATACATATCTGTTGGTGGCGGAGAATTTATTCTCTTAGCGTAACACCCTTCTTTGAGACATACGAGCTCAGAGGTTATGTAGTTGAAGGTTATCGGTGATATACTCCCAATTTGGTAGTGTGTCATGCTAAGTGTTGCTGTGTGTTGCTGATCATTTGTTAATCAAAGCATGGCTTTCGTGTAAAGCGTAGCTTTGTGGACGAGACCTCATCGGACCTCACACCCCGGAAATGGTCGAAACAGGAAAATGCGGCAAGGTTATGAGGGTCGCACCCTTTAGGGTATGTCATTTCCTTCTGGAAAAAGGTGGTGTCATGGTATGGAGCCTAGATACTTTACCAGTGTGGTTGCTCCAATCTCATTTACTGTGTGATTGTTGCTTTTTGATCGAGGGCCCTCAGATAAAGGTCGCAACCGGACGGGAGGTGGCATACTCGTGTAGTAGTTACCTAGTAAGAGGTAACCCGGCCTTGTGTTGGCAGAGAGCTGGTTAAGTTCTCGGGACGTCCCTCCAGAGGCGTACCCATGTGGCATATGAAGTTCCTTAGCCTGACCATTTGTTGGAAAATCCAAAGAAACAATACGAACCTTGTACGGTTTTAGTTGTAGAACCTACCATTTAACATGGCAGCTATAGCAGGCATAATATAATGGTACCTATGCTGGCTAAGATTAATATTATACTTTTGAAATGTTTTCCACACTAGGCACTAATGATAATATTAAAAAGATTTTGCGTATCAAGCATGTTTGACTATCATAAGGAGAAATCTCCCCCATGTGTGCGATTGCATTGTGTGTGTGCCGGGAGGCCTTATGATAGTTTCATTTTCCAAAAGCATTGCGAATTTCTTTTATTTTCTTGGTGAAAATAACTGTTTTTAAGATCTCACACCAGTCCCATGACTGACCTGGAGTTTATTGTTCCCTTTCTAAACTCTGGGTGCCCATAATTTTCGACACGGGCAGCCTAGAGTCAGGTTATCAGGTCATTCTAGAATTCAGAAGTTGCTGTGGAGATCTGGAGGCGAGCTGGATGGCGTGACATATCACTTATACTAGTATTATTCCGCTGTGTATTATGTTGTGTGGACAAGTTTATATAACTGTCCAGTGTTGTGTGTTGTTGTTGTAAACTCTGATGATGTATTGTATAAACTGATATAGTTCTTTGTTATAAATATTATTCATTTATCTATTATATATTGTTCCGCTGTGAATGTGAGATTCTGTTGTTGTTTCTGTTTCTTCTTTATTCTTCTATCTGTTTTCATCTACCTCTTCTTTTCAACCCTAACAATTCGGTTTTCCGGCATTCGATAGTTAGGCAGTTGATACAGTGCTTGTATTGATGTTGACTTTCGAACGTCGAAAGATCGAAATGTTACATGTGGTATCGGAGCAATTGGTTAAGCGACAACCCTGGCTCTATTGGGTGTTACTCATTAGAGATAGAGTCAGTAGTACTCTAGAATGAGTGTGAGTGTAATAATAGATATGAGCACGTATTTGTTAGTGAATACAAAAATTTGTTTTGTATTGTGTTGACTTATCGATTGATTGTTTATAGATTCTGGTCGGTGCAGTTTGGCCAATTGTAATCGATAGGGGTTTCTAAACTCTTAAACAAGATAAACTGACACAGTATTGTTTTAAAATAGGGTAAATGAAATAATTTTGCCCAAAACTATTTTTGTATAGAAAAGAAATCATTTTCCGTAAATTATTATAGTATATGGTTGCTTGGTTGTTAGGAAGAGATAATATTGAATTATTATTATTGTTATATGGAAACGGAATAAGAAATAATGGTATAACTAAAGATTTGGAGATAAATTCATTTAACAAATGAAATTTATAAATATGAATTGAAAGTATAAGGAAATAAAGTTCATATACGAATGGGATTTGTAAATATAAATTGTAAATGTGATTTATAATTGAAATAGAATTCCAGAGAAATATTTGAAAATGTTTTGAAAGGTTTTAAAATTTGAAATTTTTGTGGAAAATTTAAATTCCCTTGATTTGAAAATGGTTTTCAATGGATTTGGAAAAACATTTTTGAAGGGATGAAAGCACTAAACTCTTTTGGATCGCTGGAAAATAATTCCGATGATGATCGCGACATCATCGGTGTTCATTTTCGAGTTTTTAGAAGAGGAATTGATGCCGAATGATTTTGAGTAAAAGTTGTTTGGAAAACTGGGGATGGTTTTGGAAATTCAAATGATAATTTGAATTGATTTCAAAAAATGATTTTGAAAGGATGGAAAAAACTATGGAATCTTATTTAAATATTTATAGAATATAATTGAGTTTGGAAACTTTGATTTATGATAAACAAAGTAAAGTGGAAAATTTGTCAAGTTGGACCAAATGAAACAAAGTATTGAAATAAAATTGGATTCAATATTTATGAACTGAAAGGTAAATTGAATTCGTATGGAATTTGAAATCCAGTTTAAATATAAGTGGTTATTAACCAAAATGGTGAATTGGAAGTAAATATGGAAACTATATAGAATATTGATATTGAACTTAAGAAATAAATGATGAAATTCTTAAGTAGAATTTGGAGTTGAGAAAATACTCTAAATTAATGAAGATTAAACTGGAAATTATGAAATGGTAATTGTGAATAAGTGAATGAACAAATGAGGCTACATTTGTAAATAAATGAATTGGAATTGAATGATGAAATGAGATTTGATTTGAATCAAGTTGAAGAAAAATCCAAACTTGAAAAAAATAAAATGGATTGAGTTCAAGTAAACAAACTTGATAATTTATTAATTCATGAAATAATGAATTGGAAGTTGGATTAGTTAAATTAAAGTTGAGTTGTAAGCTAAATTTAAAATGGTTTGGATTTGCCTATAAATTCAAGTAAGTAGAAAAATATATTGAAATTTCCTTGTTATTGATAAAGTAAATTCATGATGAATCGAATATGGAAATTTGAAATTTAAAAAGGATAAGTGAATATACTAATTGAAGTAAATTAGTAGATGGAATGGATTTGATGAAAAAAATCAAATCAAGAATTAAATTGGAAATTGTTTACAAGGAAAATGAACTTGAGTTTTGAGTTGAAATAACTTAAGCGCTATTTGGATAAATCCTCAACTTAAGTAAAATTATGAAATGGTTGTTGTCGAGTTTTGTGAAATGGTTTTGAATGAAATTTGTTTGGTTAATGAAATAAACCGAATGTGAATATGGAATTGGAATCCAATTTGAATAGAAGTAAATTAAAACCAAGTGGTATAGTGAAAGTAATAATATAAGGGTATACAAAGTGCCTATATTGAACTTAAGAAATGAATGGAGAAAGTTCTTAAGTAAATTTGGTATTAGAAGTATATTAAGTTAATAATTGGATGAAAATCAAATTGGAATGCTGTAATTGGATATTATTGCATAGTAGTATACAGGTAATTTAAAAACATGAGAAATTGGGATTTTGATTGCAGAAGATAAATAAAATTTCTCAACAAAAGGTATGTATTTAAAATTTCTGTATTAAATTTGATTGGGTTTTTGATCTAGCCACTTGGCATTTGTTTTCTTTTGAAATTTGGGAGCCCGTAGAGGCATTTTGTAGTTGTACCGAGCTAGCCGTGCAAAGGAGACGCTGGCGAAATTTTTCAAAAATTTAGAGAGTTAGAGAATTTTTGAGAAATTTTGGATAATTTAAAATTTAAATTTAAATTTGAATTTGAAGTGTGAAGTAGAATAAAGTTGCTTGAAACTATGAAAATGTTTGGAAAATTAATAAGGATAATAGTGTGGATATGATAAGAAGATTGGTTTGAGAATTTGATAAAACTGTTTGGTTTTGGAAAAATGATAAACGGGTTGAGGATCATTCTTCTTAACTTGTAATTGCGGGACGAAATTCTTTTAAGGGGGGAAGAATGTAATGACCCTGAATTTTTGACATTTGAAATCAGAATATTTAATTGATTTTAAAATATCTAGAAGTTAGTTTAATTTGAAATTCAAATATCAGAATGAATTTGGCAATTTAATTATTGAATTTAATTTATTGCAGTTGGGTAAAAATATTGAATCTTCAATTTTTAAGCCGATTAAAAATATTTTCAAGGCTTAGGAAATTCATATTGATAATATTGAAGATAATGGAAGTGTTAGAAATTGAAATTTGAAATGTTTGTTCAGTTTGAAATTTTATCGGTTAAATCGATATTTAAAAATAGCTTTCCGAGGCATAGTCTTAGAATTCGACAAAACTATTTCCATTGGATCCGTAATATTGTATTATTATCGGATGTCAATTTTCGTAATGTTTGGAGTCGTCGTGTGGCCGTACGATAAGCAAACACGCAGAAAAATATATCGAAAATTAATTTAAATAACTAGATCCAAAAAGCTATATTCTCCATACGATCGAATTAGGACTCGGAACCTTTTCCATTGCGTTCGGAATAGGGGTTTAACATTATAAATGCCTAGCGGCATGCCTCGATAGGATGTTAAGATTTTAAGCTACGAATTCAAGTCGATTTAAATTTTAAATTTAAAATATAATATATATATACTAATTAACCAGTCAAATTTCTCTTCACATCAATATGTTCCTTTCAATTCATCATCATTGTAGCAAGCTTATTCATACACGCAACTGGACTCGAACACGCTACCTCTTGTACGAAGCTGTTCTTCTCGTTTAAATAAAAAAAAGGAAACCCAGCATTTTGTTTATCTTGAAAATCAAATCGAGATGAGTTTCTTCTAAATCAAACAAAATGGTGACTGGAGTTCGCGTATGCCCTACGTTGCATTCAAATCGAATCGAAATCTTAAACAAAATTTAAATGGCCGAAGCCTGGGAAATCAAAAAGGCCAGAATTCGTTCAAAATCAAAGTCGCACCCTTCCTCTTCATCATTTTGCAATCTGGCGACAAGGCAATCGGTGGCACTTTGAGTTTCGTGGCATCAAAATCGCGAGTGGGCATGGCGCGGCAGCAATCTTGAAGTCGACTTGGAAGACGAGCGCGACCAGTTTTCGAGCAAGCTGAGGGAATCGACGTCGATGGAAGTCGCGAGGTCAGTGTTTGGCTACGCAGTCAGGGCTACGGTTTCATGAGTCAGGTCGCGTCACTCTGGCGAACTCGCATGGTAGTCGATTGGCGTCGAGTATTTGGAGGGGTACTCGGCGATAGAGCTAGGGCTTCGACAACGTCGAAGTGGAGCTGTGCGAAGTGGGGAGGATTGCCGTGGTGGGATGGAGATATTTCAGATTTTCGACAGTGAAGGTATTTGCTGTTTATTTTATTAAACTTTATATATATACATATATATATATATTATGTAAACGTATTGTGGAAACGAGGAATATATATTGATAGGGAAGGAATATGAATACATACACATCTAAGATTTTGAAAAAATATATATATGGGAATTTATATAAAGGATTTGACTTATACAGATTATTTTTAGCATATGTAGTTCAAAGGAAATTTAATTTTAGTTAAATCAATTTATTAAAAAGGAATTGGTTTAAAGTTAAAAGTATTAGTTGAAATAAAATCAATAGTTGATTAAATTTGTTAAAATGGAATAAATTGTTCGTTTATTTCGAATATTAATAAAATCATCCAATGTTTATACAAGGTCTGAAATCATGAAGAAATGGTCGAAATGGAAATGGGATTGCAAAAATAAAAGCAAAGGTGAGATCTTATCACTCAAATTAAAATTTGAATTGTAGTTATTGATTGACTGTTTAGATGTGATAGTATATATAGTAGTATATATATATGCTGGTGATTGATTTCCCGCATTATATAGCGGATGAGACCCTATGCACCGCATAATAGTGGATGATATTTTATAAAACCCATATACCGCGATATTCCACCTCGAAGTGGAATGAGTATTTAATTGTTGTGCTAACATTTGTGGATGCAGGGAAACAGGTTGGAGGGATCCAACTGGATTCCTCAAATATTTGAATTTGATTCATATGTTGTGTGATGATTTATTGATAATATGTGAATGATTATATTGATGATTGAATTTGTTGAAGGTTATAATTTAGACGAATGTATTTTTGGTATCGTTGGATACCAGAAATAAATAAAATTGGATTTTTGAAATTAAAGTAGGAAATTTTAAGTGAATCCCTTTTGAAAGAATTGGGTGAATTTAAAAGAAGGAATTTAAAAAGTATAAAGTTGATTTTTAAAATCTTATCGAATTATTTCCAAAATATGGGAAAGGATATTAATAAATGGGTTTTGAATAATATTGTTTAAAAGTTGAAGAATTTATTAAAAATGGAATTTTATATAATTTGGAAAGAATAAAGGGATTTATTTAAGAAGTGATAAATAATTTTTTTTAAATCCATTTGATAATTTATCTGTTATTGGAAAATGAATCTTTGGGAAATCGATATGAAAATATATTTGGTGTTGAATGAAAATGGATTTTGTGTTGAAATAAATTTTGAAATCGATTTGCAAATGGTTTTTTATTTGGAAATAAATTCAGAAATAAATTTGCAAATGTGTTCTATTCTATTAAAAATAGACTTGGGAATCAATTTGTAAAATTGATTTGGTATTTGAAATAAATGGAAGAATCAATTTGAAATTTGATTTGGTGCTGAAATAAATTTAGAAATCAAATTTGGAATTTGATTTGGTGTTTGAGAGTGATATTTGGAAATTTAAATTCACAATGGAATTTATAAAGAAGGGGAATAAATAATATCGGGGATTTTATTCCGCAAAAGAAAGGTGATTTGAAATTAGTTTTCAAAATGTTGAAGTGTGGAAAATATGTATATCTTGCAAAGATATTTTGAAATTTAATAATTTGGGAAGATTATTGGTTGATTGTTGTGAATGTTGTTGATAGTTAAATAACCGACTATCAATATTTGCCTTTGAAATGGCACTTGAATTTGTTTTTAAACAAGTGCTCATTATTCGGTTTAGCCGGGAGAGGACTTTGTGTCATATAACCCATTCCGAATAATGATACGACGTTATGGATTGCAATTGAAAACCGGATTTGCAAGGGCTTCCTTGGAAATGCCTTCGGTTCTGTTCGAACCCGGAACAGACTTGTATGGTCGTGTGTCTAACACTACACTTTGAGATATAAAGCAGATTTCTTTCAAATACATAACTGTTGGTGGCGGAGAATTTATTCCTTAGCTTAACACCCTTCTCTGAGACGTACGAGCTCAGAGGTTATGTAGTTGAAGGTTATCGGTGATATACTCCCAATTTGGTAGTGTGGCATGCTAAGTGTTGCTGTTTGTTGCTGATCATTTATTGATCAAAGCATGGCTTTCGTGTAAAGCGTAGCTTTGTGGACGAGACCTCATCGGACCTCAAACCCCGGAAATGGTCGAAACAGGAAAATGCGGCAAGGTTATGAGGGTCACACACTTTAGGGTATGTCATTTCCTTCTGAAAAAAGGTGGTGTCATGGTATGGAGCCCAGATACTTTGCATGTATGGTTGCTCCAATCTCATTTACTATGTGATTGTTGCTTTGTGATCGAGGGCCCTCAGATAAAGGTCGCAAATGACCGGGGGTGGCATACTCGTGTAATAGTTACCTAGTAAGAGGTAACCCGGCCTTGTGTTGGCAGAGAGTGTGACAGCCCGTAGTCTAGGCAAAAATATATATATAAATTTTAAAATATTTTATAAAAGAAAGATAGTTGGTTGAAAACACAATTTTCTGGAAATGCTTGTGTATGAGAATGAGTGTGCATGCCCTTGTGCATGTGCACACTGTTTCAGAATACTACCCGAGCAAGGTAACTTAGCAAGTAAAGACCTTGTAAGTAAATGTGAAATAAATGAGTACATGACTTGTTAGTGTGTACACATTAGCCTAGTTACAATACATAAATAACTTAGGCAGATTTTAGTCTTAATTTCCATAGATTAAATAGGAGCACAGTTGCTTGTGTAGATAGGAAATGCATGAATATATAAGATGTGAAAAATATTTGATTGATACTCACATATAGCTGGTTATACAAATAAGTTTATATACATGATTAAAACCAGAAAAGAAAAACAATGCCTGAGCCATAGTCATGTATATAGTGTGTGAGGAAATTCGCCAAAAGTGGCCAAGACAAGGAAAAAGGAGAAATGGTGGGAAAGGAAAGTGGAGAGGGTGAACAGTGGGGTGAAACCAGAAATGGTGAAGGGATTTCTGATAAAAATAAATTACTTAACTAACCTTAAAACCCTAGCAACTCCCTTATATACATCATTATTTCCTACAGTTACATGTTAGAACCAGAAAACAAAAATTAGGAAGAAATAGGCAGCAATTTAGAAAATCAATGGCAGGCCTGAACCAAGACTTGGGAAGGAGAACTATGGTGAGTAAATCCTCACTTGGCAAGGCATTAAGACCTATGAAAGGCAGCCATTAACCTTTAGTTATTTTAATTTATGTTTGATGCTTTGCTTGCATTTTTTTAAGTTTAGCAATTTTCTGTTGCTCCTGAGACTTTGTGGCTTTCATTGCCTGAATGTTACTGTCCTTGTTGTCACTGAACTTATGCTTGTTTATACATGATAATATAATAAAGGAATAACAACTGGTTTATTTATATGTTTATGAACTTGAGAAATATTTTTAGTTAAAGCATGAATTAATAAGGAAAGTAGGGTGCAAGGCAGTAAGAGGAAGGCGTTCTCTGGCTTATGTCTTGCAACTGAAAAGATGGTTAGGGTGCAATAGAATTTCTATGTGCTGGGCCTTAGTCCATCAATAAGTATTCTTTGGAAATAGGGTTGAGTAACAAGCAAACACACTTTAATGTGTGAATTGATTGTGAGAACCTTATTACTGGGGAACCACAGTAGCATTTCACTTTTTAAAATGCTCAGATCTATGCTTTAGCTAAAGACATATCTCTAAATGAAACTGACTTGAAATAATTGCAAGTGTGCCTAATTAAATTGTTGAATGTATGAATGGGTGAATGATTGATGGATGTATAAAAACTGCTAGCACATATTGGTTAACATACAACAGTTTTGGGCATGACACTACATATATAATATTGGGTCATATGAAAGAACTTAGTAATTAAACTAAGGATGTTGGTCACTTCTATCAGGTTGGGTATGAGGGAAGTGAGTATGACATAGTGGTTGGCTTGCATCAAGGTTGGGGTGTGAGTTTGCACATGGCATGTTTATGTCCAAATAGCTTGTAGTGCTCTGGAAACCAGGTAGTGGTTCCAGGCAGTGTGTACCAGTGCAACCATAAATGTAATACTGGACTTTAGAATAACACGAAATTATTATACATGCAAGGGTAAATAAGCTAGAAGTATATGGGAGTCCTAACATGTAGACCCAGGTTTGATACTTTGGCTCAATACCATGAATAAGGTCTGTGCATGTTTATGTATGATTGTGCATGTTTTGGGTGTTAGCACCAACTTGTGTGCATGTATGATGGTTGATAGGTTTTCTGAACATGAGAAGGAGATTTATTACCTTGAATAAAACACTTAACCTCTGAGAACAGAAACTATAATAATGGAACATATTTCATTAGTCTTTATGCATTAACAAGTGATTCTACTTACACCAGACATAAGTCTGACCTGTTTGTTGCTTGCATCAAATGGGTGCTTCATATGTATTATGGAGAAGATCATGAGATGTCTACAAGAAAAGAGAAGGCTAAGTGATAAGATGCAGATGCGTGATGCTAAGAAGAAATTTGCTAATTCACTGAATTATGAATGTTTGCTAAAGGATGTCATTTATGTTTTATTTTAACTAGAAGATTTTCTGTAATGATATTGTATTTGTGCTGAATTTTGATGGTGATGTAATGAATGGTTTAAAAGAAATTACTATGTGACAAAATCATTCTCAGTGGAAAAAGATTATTATGGGGTGGAACTGTTTTCAGTAGAAAAGATAAATGTGTTTAACTTTATATCATAACCTGTAAGTATGCAAATTTTCATGAATCAAGTAGTGAGTTTAGTAGTAAATCTGAAGCATATGTGAACCTGTAATGTATGCATATGTATTAGGTTGTTTAGAGGCTAGAACCTATTTACAAATTAACTGTAAATATTATGAAGTAGGGATAAACCCATAGGTAGAAAAGAATAAAAAACATAAGAAGCATGAACCCAGATTTGTATAATCTTGATGTCTAAATGAATGAGCAAAGTTAGTAAATTATAACAAGACAGTATAGGGATCTAACCTAATCAAGTTGATCAACCTGAAAACTTAAGTGTAGTAAATAACAGTTGTACATGTCTATGTGCACATAGATGCATAAAAGCATGCACAACCTCTGTTTGGCTATTTGAAAAGCAATTTTGCAAAAGTTTGAATGGGATGAGGTAATTCTCATGTTCTATTAAATATACAATTGTCAAATACAAATAAACAAACAGGAATTAGTTAGTAAATTTGCACAAAGATTCAAATGGGAGGAGGTCTTTCCCAATTCTTTTTACTGTGGCTAAAACATAGGTATTTTAGTTTAAAATAAACTGAGTTATACTTTATAAAAAAACTCTGATATTAGAATCAAAATGATTTGTATGTTTATATGTACATGCAAATAGTTTTCACAAAGATGTATATCAATATTTCTATATTGATCAAATTGGATCTTGGGAAATAAATAAAATATAATATGAAAAAAAAATCTAATAAAAGAAAGAAAATGGTTGGTCTTGGAAGTAAGTAACCCTGAATTTAGCATAAACTAAATTGAGTCACTCAAACAACTTGAAGACTAAGGGGAAGGGTTGCTTCAGTTGGTATCAGAGCTTGGTTATTAAATACATAGCCAATACAAATACTTGTTTGAATCTGTGTGCATTGTTTGTACTGTTTGCATTGATTGTTTTACTTATTATGTATGAATGAGTTCACTGCTAGTTTAAAAGTGAAGAAGTGAATAGGATTTAGAACTAACCATACTAGGAATGTTCAATAGAGGCCCAGAGCAGTTAGGATCAATCCCCAGGCTGCTGGAGAAAGGGAGAACAATCAATCTTCTGATAATGCTGAACATGCAACTAGAATGGCCACTGGTCCCCCAATGATTAACATGCAAGATTTTGTTAGAGTACTAAGGGATGGAATGGCACCTAGGGTAGATAATCCTCATGAGGAGCTGTCCAAATTGCTTAAAACATATACACACTTAGGAGGTAGTAGCTTTGATGGAACAAAAAATGTCATGGGTGTCCAGACATGGTTAAGAACAGTGGAGAGGATCTTTGCAGATATGCAGGTTAATGACAAAAGAAGAAGGCAAATAGCTTCAAGACAACTAAAAGGCCTTGCTTTAGATTGGTGGGAAGTGATCATTGCAGGCAGGCAAGAGCAAGAGATCACATGGAATCAGTTCAAAGAAATGTTAGAAGCCAGATTTGTCCTAGCTTCAGCAAAAGCTTCATTACTTGAGGAGTTTATCAAGTTGAGACAAGGATCTATGAGTGTCACTGAATACACTCAGAAATTTGAAGGGTTGTCCAAGTATGGGGCAGTACTAATCCCAGATGAAGTTTCAAGGAATGCAAGGTACATTCAGGGATTAAATGCTGGATTGAGTAGAGCCATGTTACCATGCAAAGACAGAACCTTTGATCAAGTTATGGACTTGACATTGTCATTCGAGCAGCATGATAATGCCAGAGAAAAATTTAAGAATTTCAGAAATAACAAGAAAGGGAAGAATAGAGCACACCCATATGAGAAGAAGAAGGGAGAAGCAATGAACAAAGAAGGAAGTAAGGTGGCAAGCTCTGACAGTAAGAAACCTAAAGTGATCTGTTACAACTGTGGAAAGGAAGGCCATATAAAGACCAAATGCCAAGCACCCACATCAACTGTTCTTAGGTGCTACAACTGTGGTAAAGAGGGGCACATGAAAAGGCAGTGTTCAGAAATGGCAAGGGTGGCTGTACTTGAAGGGAAGGGCAAGACCATGGAAGCACCCAGCCAAGTGGAAGGTATATTATTGATTAAAGGCATACCCATATCAGTTATTTATGACACAGGAGCTACACACTCTTTTATTTCATGTGACATAGTTCAGAAACTAGGGTTAACATGTGTTTTTGTTGATAAGCCATTGCATGTTAATAGTCCAATAGGTAATTCCTGCATTACAAATATGAAATTCATACAAGTAGAATTATGTATGGGTGGTCACACCTTTATTTCAGAACTATATGTGTTGAATTACCCTAAGTTGGATATTATATTAGGAATGGATTGGTTAAAGAGTTTTTGTGCTATCATTAACTTGGAAAATTCCACAATCTCATTACAACTTCCTGATGGCAAAAGAGTTTTGGTCATGTATGAGGCAGCCAAAGATAGGGGTATGGGCAGGATGTTCAACTTGAGCAGTGGTGAGGTTGAATCAAGCCTAGAGAAGATACCCATAGTTAACCAATACGCTGATGTGTTTGGTGAAGTGAATGGCATTCCTCATAATAGACCAGTAGAATTTCAAATAAGACTTAATCCGAGAACAAGCGCTGTCATTAAGAAACCAAACAGAATGGGTCCTAAGGAACTGATTGAGTTGAAGAAACAATTAGAAGAATTAGAACAAAAAGGCTTCATTAGGCCTAGCAGTTCAAATTGGGGATCACCAGTAGTATTTGTTAAGAAGCATGATGGTTCCTTGAGAATGTGCATAGACTATAGGGAACTAAACTCAGTCACCATCAAAAAAAAATACCCTCTACCTAGAATAGATGATCTTTTTGATCAATTAAATGGTGCTAAGGTATTTTCCAGACTTGACTTAGCATCTGGCTTCCATCAAATGAAAGTGGAAGAAGAAAGTATCAAGTATACAACTTTCAATACCAGGTACGGCTTGTATGAATACTTAGTAATGCCATTTGGTTTGACCAATGCACCATCCTATTTTGTGGATTTAATGAATAGGATTTTTAGAGACTATTTAGATAAATTTGTACTGATTTTCATTGGTGATATATTAATATACTCTAAATCAGCTAATGAACATGAGAAACATTTGCACATGGTACTAAGTAGATTAAGGCAACAAGGCCTTAAAGCCAAGTTTGCAAAGTGTTCTTTCTGGAAGAATGAAATAAAATTCTTAGGCCATATAATTTCTCAAGAAGGAATTTCAGTAGACCCTAGTAAGGTCATGGCAGTGCAAGTATGGAAGAGACCAAGCAATGTTACTGAGATAAGATCATTCATGGGCATGGCTGGATACTACAGAAGATTTATAAAAGACTTTGCTAAAATAGCAACCCCATTAACTAAGCTAACAAGAAAAGACCAGCCTGTCCTATGGACTG
Organism: Allium fistulosum; assembly: GCA_030737815.1. Classification (NCBI taxonomy): domain Eukaryota; kingdom Viridiplantae; phylum Streptophyta; class Magnoliopsida; order Asparagales; family Amaryllidaceae; genus Allium; species Allium fistulosum. Next base: position 964,174,008 of record CM060902.1, on the reverse strand, counting down.
AGAAGTGTGAAGGGGCATACAACCAATTGAAGAAGGCATTCATGGAGGCACCAGTGCTGAAGATTCCAGAAGGTAATGATAATCTGGTAGTGTACACTGATGCATGTGGGTCAGGTATAGGAGCTGTTCTTATGCAAGATGGTAGAGTAATAGCCTATGCATCAAGGCAATTGAAACCAAGTGAGACCAAGTATGCAACACATGACTTGTGTGATAACCCGGATTTTTGAACACTTGTTAATTGATAATTAACTGGATTGATTAATAAGAATACTGATTTATGAATTGAATAAATATATTTTATCCGCTGCGAATGTGCGAATCTGTGTCTTGCTCTGTTCTTTCTTCTATCTCTTTCTTTTTCTTCTAACTATCTGGAATTTTCGGGTTCGAAAATTCCGGGTCGTTACAGTTGGTATCAGAGCTTTTGAAAAGTTTGAAAACTTTAACTTGAATCTGGAACTTGAATTGTTTTGATTAGATTTGAGATTGTTGATTCTTGAAAACTTGCAGCAGTTGTTTTGTTGATCTTTGGTTTCTCTGATTTTGTTCTTCAGTTTGAAAATAGTTTTCAGCTTTAGATTTTGAGGAAGCTTTTAACTTGAATTTGAAGAAGACTTTGGGATTGTGGAGAGAAATTTGCTATAGGTTTATTTCTTGAATTTTAGGTTTGCCTTGAAGATGATTTCAGTTTTTGGGTAAATTTTTCTCAGTTTTGAAAACGTGGCTGAAGCTTTTAGAATTGAGATAAAAATGAGGTAGAAAAAGGGAAAAGAAATGAGAAGTAGTGTTATATAGAATTTGGTTTTTGATTTATTAAAATTAAAGAAAATAAAATGAAATTGTGACACTTGTCACTAAACACAATTACTAACTTAACACATGTATTTTAAAGTGTTTAAATGTTAACACATATTTTCTCATGCATAAATACTTTTACATTTATTAAATAAAGATTTTATAATTTATTTCCTAATAACTAATGCATATTTTTAATTATATAAATGAAAAATCTTTTTAAAGAAATGGAATAAAACAAACTATATTTATAAAAATCATTTATTCATACCTTTAAATTCAAAATATATATATTAAGATATATATATATATCATCTTTTTTTGAAATCCAAATGTAAGTTCAAACCAATTATTAAATAAAAATTTTTAAAATCAATCTTAAAATCAATTTGATATATATATTTAAACATCCATCACATTAATTTGAAATAAGTACTCTATTTAAAAATCTATATTCACTCACACATATATATACAATATACAATACATTTTTATTATTTGAATAAATAATTCTGATAATAAATATTTATATCGGGATAAATATTTATTTGATAATCTCCTTTAATAAATTAATTAAATTTGATAATCCAAAGATTTTCAAAGTTATATATATCTATATCTATATATATAAAGGATCTTATGAGAATGATTTTGGAAAAGGTTTTGGGAACCTATGGATTTTGGAAAGGGCTTTTGATTTTTGAGAAATCAATTTTGGAATTTGGAAAGGAATTAAGGTTAATTCAACTTGAATTGGGATAATATGGTATCAGAGCGAGGTTAAGCGAGAACCTTGGCTCTGTTGGGATTACTCATTAAGGATAGGGTCAATAGTACCCTAGAATGAGTTGAGTGTATATATATGAGAGCGTGCTTGTTATTTTCTTATATAAAGGTTTTAAAATGGTTTTAAAAATAAATGGTTTTTATATAAGTTTATCTTTTGATGTATATAGAAATAATTTTCTAATTATTAAATATATTAAAGAAATTGGTTGTTAAATTAATTGGAATTAAATAAGATAATGAGAATTAAGTAGTAATGGTAATACAACCAAATAAAAATTGAATGAAGATAAGTTTGAAATGGATCCAAACTGAAATAAAAAAAAATCCAATTAGAATTGAAGATAATTTAAAACTGTGATAATATGGGTATCTATCGATGCGTGGGACAGTGACGCAGTTCTGGATGGGATCGTGGGGTCTCTGGCGATGGTACGCGGCGGCGCGGGTGATGTCGTTGTTGGGTTTGGGTTCCAGAAAGAACTCGATGTGCTCGTTTCCGATTTCCAGTGGGTATCATTGATTTGAGTGGTCAGACGACTCAGGGGAAGATCAGCGACTTGTTGATGGTCGGAGCGTGGATCGGAGTTGGTCAGGAATGGCGTGCACGTGCACGTACACGGTTGCATGTATCTGGAAGACTTGGGTTTGGGGAAGAAAGCGAATGCTCGGGTGTTTGTTCGAGAAAAATCGAGTTTTACTCTAAGTAGGACGAAACGTGGGTAGCTTCGAGTTTTGCTTCGGGAATTCTTAGGGTTTTACTCGGGTTTTTGCAAGTTTTAAATAAATTATGTTAACCAAGTAAATAAGAAGTAAATTGTTACCAGAATTTAAATATAAAGCTTGAACAGTTTTGAAGGTATGTTAAAATGAATGGGTGTGTCTTAATTAATAAAGATTAATTAATTAAGAATAAAAGAATAATTACTTAATGAAGTAATTTATGGATGTGATTAATTAAAGTGAATTTAATTAATGTAATTAATTTGAATTAATTAATTAGATTGATTAAATTAGGATAATCACTTTGAATAGCTTAAGTATAACTACTTAATGTAATTAATGAAGTATATTTACTTAATGTAAGTAATAAATGGAAAATTACTGAATGTAATGAATTAAGGGAAATTACTAAATGAAAAATAATTATAAGAGTGTAACATCTTTTATAAAAATGGTTTCAAGAATTTATGTTAAGTAAATTTTTCAAAAAGAGGAAATTACAGAGAAAATGAATTCAAGTATAATTTTTGATGTTTAAAATTTCACGTTTTAATTATATAATCCGATTTGAATTGGCAAATAGTGATTTTTGATGTTAAAATAAAGATTTTTAAGTTTGGAAATCTTGAGAATTCTTGGGTTGTTTTAAAAGCTTGGAAATTTGTTTGAATTTTGATCTGCTACTGGATCTTGATTTGAAACTGAATTGAATCTTTGCTTGCTTTATATTGAGATGATCTTTGAGTTGTTTACAGGTTGAAAACTGATCTTGTTTCAGGCTTTGAGTTGTAGATGTTTGAATCTGTTTGTTCTTACGTTGATTTGAATTCTTAGATGTTGAAACTGAGACTGATGTTGACCTTGTTGCATGCTTTGATTCAGGTTGCAACATGTTGAAGATTTGAAAAACTGAAATTGTTTGTAGCTTTGATTTTCTTTTTGAATTTAGATTTCAGTATTTATAAATAATGTTGTATTAGAGAGAAGCCTGGTTTTTCCTTTCAGTTAAAATTCTTTTTCTCCCTCAAATTCTTTCCTTCTTCTTATTCATAAAAACTGAAATCTAAATTCAAAAAGAAAATCAAAGCTACAAACAATTTCAGTTTTTCAAATCTTCAACATGTTGCAACCTGAATCAAAGCATGCAACAAGGTCAACATCAGTCTCAGTTTCAACATCTAAGAATTCAAATCAACGTAAGAACAAACAGATTCAAACATCTACAACTCATAGCCTGAAACAAGATCAGTTTTCAACCTGTAAACAACTCAAAGATCATCTCAATATAAAGCAAGAGAGGTGAGTAAACAAACCGTTATTTTTAAAGTTTTAAATCTGTTTAACACTTAATGCATGCAGTAAACTTAAGTATTAAATTAGTGATAATGGTTTGCATGTTGATTTAATGATTATATGTGTATATGTATATGGATATCTCTGTGGGTATAACAGTGTTCACTCTGATCTTGAATGTCTGGATGCTAATATAATTCGAAAATCATTTGTTCTTTCTCTGATCAGTTTTAGGCTTTGATTTCTAAATAAAAGATGATGATAGGAGTGTAAACTTAATTTTAAAAATAATTATAAGTATAATTAGTCAAAGGTTTACTGGAAAATCTGAAATCACAGTCAAAATGTATAATATCAGAAAACCCAATCATGTTAATTTCAAGTTTAAATTTTATAAATTGATTCGAGTTGTAAAATGAGGAATTTTAATGATAAGATCAAGATTTATAGATTTGAAAATAGTGTGGATTATTGAGTTGAACGGAAATCTTATTATCATCAAATTCCGATGATCGGCGGAATGATTGTCTTTGTGATCAAGGCTGGAGGTAGCGGGTAGCTTGGTGGTCACAGGAAAAATGGAAGGAGGCTTTATAGATGGACGTGGAGGTCGAACCACGTTGAACTAGGGTTTAAGATCCTGCTCAAGACGATGAGATTGTCGAGGCCAATGCAATGTCGTAATCGCATCGGAAGAGGCCGGAGTAAGGGGAAAAGGAGCATGGTCGAGTGGCGAAGGTCTGGGCACGGCGACGAGTTTTCTGGTGGTCGGCATTGGGCGGTGCGAGGTGGTTCGTGCGATCGGGTTTGTCCCTGTATAGCTCGTTTTGCTCGATTTTGATTTACGAGTTCGATCGGGTTTCTGGGTAGTGGAGGCGATCAAGCATGTCATCGACGACTTGCTGGTGGTAGCGGTGATGGTCGGAGTGGTTCTGATCATGTGTGCATGTGCACGTGTGTCAGTGTGTGTCTGGGTTTTGGGGTTGCCATGATTTGAGAGGAGAGGAAGAAGGAGGAAGGTCGGGGTAGTTTGGGTTTTGACTCGAGTTTGTATTGGGTTGGGCTCGAGTCTGGTCTGTAGGGTAATTAGCAAAATTTATTTTTAAATTAGAAGGTTTAGAGTAAAGAAAATTCCTAATTTATATTGGGTAATTAATTATCAGTTAAATAAATTTTCTTTTATATATAATAAGTGTTTTATTTAGTAATCGGTTTAAAGAAAGTTAAATGATTTATGTTACATAAATAAATTAAGTAGATTCTTAAGTTTATTTAAAAACTTAATTTAAATATGTAATGTAGTAGTTAATTAAAGGAGTAATTCGTTTTTATATTATACGTTAATGGTAAATAATTTCAAGTGTAAGATCTTAATAATGTTTTAGAAATTAATAAAGAAAAGGTTTATCTTAAGATTAATTAAGGTATTGGATAATTAATGAGTAACTAAATTAATGAAGTAATTAAAGAGGAATTAATTAATTAATGATTAAGGATTAATTAATTAAGGATTAATTAATTAATAATTAAGAATAGAGATTAATTAATTAAGTAATCAGAGACTAATTAATTAAGTAATTAGAGACTAATTGATTGGTAATTAGAGATTAATCGATTGGTAATTAGAGGTTAATTAATGTAAGTAATTTGAGATTAATTACTTAAATGATAATTACTTAATATAAGTGATTATAGGATAATTCATTTTAGGAATTAATTAAAGATAAATATAATTAATGTGAAATGGTGAAGGTTAATTAATTTGGGTAATTAATTAAAGGCTAATTACTGAATGTAATCAGAGAGGATAATTAAGGGATGACTAATTAATGGTTTGTAATTAATTAATATTAAGTAAGTAGGATTAAAAATGATTGAAGTAATTAATTTAATTAATTTAAATTAATTAGAAATGGTATGACTAATTAATCTTACTTATGAATGATTGTGTAATATTGTATGCCTTAAAATAGTTGACATCCCTATGTGATTTGTGTGATATGATATGTTTGGATTGAACTGTATGGTTTTGTCTATCTATGATAAATGGCTATATAAATATGTAATTGTAGATATAAATGGAATTGTTTTAAACTTAAACAGCTTTGCTTAAGATGATTCGAAGAGGCCGGAGTCGGGTATTAGTAAATGCCCGAAACCACTTCGATTCTTTATAGATTGATATGAGAAATCAATAGGCTGAAATGGAATAATTTAAATGACTGGACCATTTAAAACTAAGTAAAGGTACTTAGGGATTGATTAAGTGTTGACTATAACAAGTTGTGAACTTGTAGTGATGAACGGGTTACCCCGGGTTTTATATAAGTTCTATGAATTGGAATTTCATGTTAGATAAGTTTACTCACGTTGGTTTCCAGCCTGACCCGGGTGTTACTTGAATGTAATGCTCGGGTCAGACCGAGTATTACAGATTTCAGGTAAGGACGTTCTAGAGCTCAGGAGGCGAGTTGGATGGTGTGACGCCCCACCTCTATACCCACGCTAACCAAGAACACTACGATGTAGTGCTGTCAATTAGCACGGAGAATAAGGCTGTTGAGGAGCGACCATCCATGTAACTTCTTTGCGCGAGCACCGATATGTCAGATAGAATATAATGCATATCTTTTAAAGAGGAAATCCAACATACCGATACAAACACAAAGCTATCACACGGTGGCGATATATGATCTTCGGAAACAAATATAGAAATAAACATAACACAAATCAGTCACAGACAATTCATATCACAAAGGCGGAATAAGATATGAATATTACACCTAAAAGTGTACATCAGAGTAGTGGTCAAATAAGATCCACAATAACACAAAAGAATAGATACAAGTGCAAGACAATAGAATACGTATACATCAAGGAGTCTCATCACAAATTCATACAACAAAAACCTACTAAACTAGAGTAGTTAGCCAAAAGTCAGAAGATGGCTCCAGATAAGAAGTCATGATGAAGCACCTGTAAAAACTCAGTCTGACCCGAGTATTATTTAAGAAGAAAATAATAAACGGATCAGTCTAGCTATAATTATCAGATAAAATGAGATAGAATATGAGATATGATAATAGAACGTATGATAACAAAAAAAGTGTCATACTATGAAAAGTATACATTAGAAATCCCACAAAAGTCATACAATATCTCAATAATCTCAAAACAGAGAAAAGAATGTCATATTCTTAATTTAATTCACCAAGCCACAATAAAATGACATACTCATCAATGTCAATGGTAAAAGCTGGTGAAACATAAATTTCCAGAAATCAATAATTAGAAATCCAGAATTCACAAGAAAAGGATGGCCAATCCCAAACAGGAGCATGAATGCTGGTACATTGACGCAGTGCAAACGGTACGTCCAATGAACCAGAAAGCCAAGACATCGATGTAGTACAAACGGTACATCAGATGAATCAAACATTGACGCAGTGCAAACGGTACGTCCAATGAATCGGAAAGACAGAGACATCGATGTAGTACAAACGGTACATCAGATGAATCGAACATTGACGCAGTGCAAACGGTACGTCCAATGAATTGAACAATGACGCAGTGCAAACGGTACGTCCAATGAATCAGAAAGACAATACAATTCAGAACATTGACGTAGTGCAAACGGTACGTCCAATGAATCAGAAAGCCAAGACATCGATGTAGTACAAACGGTACATCAGATGAATCAAACATTGACGCAGTGCAAACGGTACGTCCAATGAATCAGAAAGACAGAGACATCGATGTAGTACAAACGGTACATCAGATGAATCGAAACACATTAAAAGTACTTGGGTTGCCAGCCCACAAAGAAATGAGACGAAGCTCAATAAAATGAAGTACAGTCCTTCATATGGACAAAGAGACATCGCACAATTGCTAGTCTAAATCATAAAATGATCATCATGATCAGCGAGAAGTGTCAATCACACCAAGCTAGTAAATATATGAGTTTAGCTTCATGTCCCATAACCACTTGCTTAACTTAAATATTTACGAACAAGCTGTAAATCTTCACTAGGAAATTGTCATAAAAAGGGTTCAATCGAACAAGTCCAAGAGCTAACCGACGAAGTGAACGCAAGCGTTTCATACCACTCGTTTTACTAAGTCGTTTAAGTCGATTTCTCATTCGAGTGAAGTAAAGGCTTGTATATACTAGTAGATTGAAAATCGGTTTGAGAAAACGAACTTTAGATATTTAAAATAGTGTTGAAATCGCTTTGATGAAAGAGTTTTGATATTTACTATTAGTATTGAAACCTTCATATATCTTTAAAGTGACAAGTCATAAAACAATTGTAAAACAAATCAATTCACGTTCGAAGACGTGAGTAAAGTCCAAAGAAGTCAATCCCAAAACCATCAAAGTAGAAATTCTGATAATTGTTTTTCAGAAGAGATTGCCTACGCAGAGTAATACGGTACGACTTAGTGAAGGCAAGCTGTCTCGAGAAGCCAAACCGGTCAAACGACCAAGTACTAACTCGCGAACGACCTAGGGGAAAAACAGGTCAAAATGACCAAGTGCTAACTCGCGAACGACTTACGACTTAAGGGATAAGGTCATACGACCTAAGTGGAGACTGCCACGCGACTTAGCAGAAGAACAGATCGAACGACCTAGGGGAAAAACAGGTCAAAATGACCAAGTGCTAACTCGCGAACGACTTACGACTTAAGGGAGGAATGCCACACGACCTAGCAGATAACAGGTCATTCGACCTAAGGGTAAGGTCGGTGGCGACCTACGACTTAACAAACTCAAGCAACCTACGACTTAACGAAGTCAAGCGACCTACGACTTAGGGTCAAGCGACCTAAGAGAAGCAGCGGGAATGTTAGGTCTGAGACGACCTACGACTTAAGGGATAAGGTCATACGACCTAAGTCTTGAACGACTTAACGACTTAAGCCTTTAACGACTTAAGAGAATGCGCGACCTAACCGGGTTCGCGACCTAAGATAGGCGAACGACCTAACTGGGTTCGCGACCTAACAAGGTGCGACCTAAGGTCTTGCGACCTAATGGAAAAAGGTCTTCGACCTAACAGTTAAAAGGTCCTACGACCTAGAGGAGAACAAGACCGTGCGACCTAAAGTGCCACGACTTAGAGGTGAACGACCTAACGAGGTCCAGGGGAAGCGACCTAAAATGCTTCGACTTAAAGGTGCACGACCTAAGGTCTTACGACCTAACGACTTGACTAGGCACGCGACCTAACGACTTAACTGGGCATGCGACCTAACGAGTTAGCAAGGCACGCGACCTAACGACTTAAGCTTTGAACGACTCAAGGAGTTAACTCGCGAACGACCTAACACTTAACTCGTAAACGACTCAGGCCTTTAACTCGTGAACGACTCAGGCCTTTAACTCGTGAACGACTCAAGCCAGGCGAATAGAAATGCACGCGCGCGACTTAAGCCCTTAACTCGTGAACGACTCACGACTTAGGCTTAACTCGTGGACGACTCAGCGAAGGCCAGAAACGACTTAAGGCCAGAAAAAATCACCAAAACGCTGAAAATTGAAGTTTTTCGCCAATCCAATCCAAACCAAATGCAAATGTTGATGCAAATACAATAAGGGATCCTTCCCAACAGTCCAAGATAGATATAGGCAAGATGTGAGATCAAAAATCTCACCTTTTCACGGAATTTGATGAAGATGAAGCTCGGGGGCAAAGCAAAGATCAACCACAAGCTTGAATCAATGTCTTCACTTTGAATTTGGAGTTAGATGTTGAATTTGCTAAAGAATTTGAGCTTGGAATTTTAATTTCCTACTCCCTCCACCATTGTTGCTAAAGCTTCAAAGTTGATGAAGTGATGAAGAGAAGGAAGGGGTTGGGCTGAGGTAGAAGAGGTGCAGCCCAAACCAAAAGCTCAACACAAAAAGTGACGAAAATTTCACTATCTCCAAACATATCGAAGTTTACACTCAAAAAGATCGCAAACGTCATTTTGAACTCAATGGGGGTGGTCTCGAGTCCTAATTTGACCGTATGCAAAAAGTAGCTTTTCGGTCTAACATCCGACTAACAATAAAATATTTAAATATAAAATCGATAAATATGCGGGTTGTTACAGACTCCCCTCCTTAAAGAAATTGCATCCTCGCAATAAGTAAGATGGAAATAAAAGAGTAATAACCATAAAAGCATATCAATACCAAAGAAAATTTGAAATGAGAAGTTCACCAAAAAGAGCATGAAAGAGAAAACCCGGACGAGTTCGCTCGATGAATTCTCTAGATTTCCCAAGAGCAATCCTTGGGATTTGAGAACCATAGAACTTTCACAAGAAGAACATCTTTATTTCGAAGACGCTCAACCTCCGAAGCAATGATGCGAATAAAATATTGCTCAAAAGTCAAACGGACGAAAATTCAATTTCCACAATAACACCGGGCTCAAGAATAAAATTAGAATCCCTAAGGCATTTCCATAGTTGGAAGACGTGGAAAACGTCATGAATAACAGAAAATTGAGCCGGTGGAACGGCGTAGCACAAAAAGCGATACGCCTAAGAAACTGGAAACCCGAACATCTCCGAACACCGACGTAGTACAAAAACGGTACGTCCAATGAATCAAAGGCCATAAAAGAACATCGGACGCAAGTCCATAAAAGAAATGAGATAAAACTCCATAAAAATGAAGTATGTCAAAACGTCCGATGAACTTGATAAAAAGATTATTCCTTTCGGACATCATCAAAGAATCAACAACTTGTTGCATATGAGTAAACGCATTGGCAACACGATTTCCCTTCTGGGAATAAAAGGAATATCAAAATCATAAGATGCAAGAGACTCAAGCCAATATTAAGTTCCTTATGAGAAAATAAATATTCCAAGGATTTATGATCGAGGTGGAGAACAAATTTCTCCCCCAAAAATGATGATGCCAAACTCTAAAAGCGAAAACAATAGCTGCGAGCACTAGATCATGAGTGGCATACCTAGCCTCGATAGGCTATACTATTTAGAAGTAAAAGAAAGAGAACGACATCTAAACCAATACAATTAGCATTGGTACAAACGATAAAGTCTTGGTTCCCATCGGGAATCACAAGAATAAAAGTAGCGGAAAAGAATTCTTTCAAATAATCTTCTTTCCTGAAAAGCTAGAATTTTCAAAAATTACAACTTACCTTTATATAATAATCTTCCTAGAAAAATTTGCATTTTTCAAGTCAATATATCGTGTCTGATTGTCTCATCAAAGTGTTTAGGAGATTCTTATCGATAACGTTGATCAAGCGCATCGACCAGAATTCTTAAAGCACTCAATGGGCAATACAATCACAAAATCATCTTCAAGATAATAAACATGTTTCTTAAAAAAAACTTTTAAGAATATTCTTTGTTTGCTTAAAGAAGAAAAATCCAATTGTTCTTAAAAATAAATCTTATGAAAAAGATTTGCAAAATTTTAAATTGCTATTTTCATCCAAAATCAATATATACAAGAATGGAGTCATCGAGATCGTAAAATACTCGATTCATAAAATGGATGAAATAAGCTGGATAAACTGAATGACATAACAAGTCATTCATAAGAATCATATTGAGCGCGGAATGCGGTAAAGGGAATGCTAACTCCCGCAACTCGTAGCAAATGAAAATCGAGGGCAAGGTCGAACTAAAAAGACCTTAACATCACTCAAAAGATTTCTTAGGTGATAATCCTAAGACAAGCTCAAAAATACCGGAAATTCTCAAACTACAAGAATAAAATGATGCCCTCAAATTGGAATCAAAATCACAGAGGAAAAACAGAAATCTGTTTAACAAATTGAAAATGTCGAAGATGAATATCCCACACGGGACAAAGGATATGGCTTCATAGTAATTAAGCCAGTCCTTACAAAAGTCAATTCCGAAGCATAAGTAGAAATCGGTTCGGAAAGAAAAATCACATAAAATAATTTCGACATCAATAAAAAGAAAATTGAGTGTTGCGGATCCGCCAACCGGATTCGCAATCCTCAAAGAAGTCAACAAGCCCAAAAATGTCTAAAGAAAAGGAATCAACCTGTTCTTTTGTTATAAAATAATGAGACGAAACCCATATCAAAAGAACTCGAATAATAATAATAATAATAATAAAAATGTTCACGAAATAAATGTCATCAAGGATAGAATGGATACCTTGACGATGGGAAGTGTCACTAGGGACTTGAACCACATATAGCTTTCCCTCTCTCTTGTCCGGAAGTTTGGGGCATGAAGATAAAAGATGTCCCGAACCTTTGCAATAACGACAGAAAAATGGTTTTGGGCACTCATTTACATAGTGGTCCGTAAGGCCACAATTGTAGCATCGTCCACGACTAGAGGTAGGAGTCTTTGCTACCGAAGATTCTTGCTTCCCTTTCTTGTCGGGAATTGGATTAGGGCCTTTGAACTTAGTAGGCCTTTTCATGTTGTTGTTGAAGTTTTGTTTAGCACCCACAACTTCAACATCACACTCTCTATCGGCCTCTTCAAGACGAAGAGCGATATCAATAAGCTGATCAAATGAAACCTCGAGTTTCAGGAGTAATGGCTTCTTTAGATTCTTATTCAAGCCATAGACAAATCTCTGATTTTTCTTCAATGGGGTATTAATGTATTCAACCCCGTATTTAGAAAGAGATTCGAAAGATGCGACGTAGTCCGTCACAGAAGATTCACCTTGAACAAGGTCGATAAATCGCCGGGCCAAGGTTACTTTTTCAGCCTCCGGCACAAATTTCAATTCGAATCGCTCCCGGAATTGCTCCCAAGTGAGATCCGCTTCAACAATTTCAGAAATAAGGAGCTCATACCAATCCAATGCTCTTTCTTGGAGCATGCTAGAAGCCACTTGGACTCGGTGGAGATCAACAAGATTCATGCGAGAAAAGATGCGGTCGCATGATCTAAGCCAAGCTTGGATTTCAATAACACTCTCGGATCCCCGGAATGGCCTTCCACCCAAATCGGTAAAATCTCTACACAAGCGTGCAAAACCGGATCTAGGATGAGTAGGCTCTGAAATGGGTCCGATAGCTTGAGCATTCTTAACAAGATCTAGAAGCTGCTGGGCAGACATAAATACTCCCTCCTGAGGAGTAGCACTGGATTGACCGGCGCTGGGACGGCCAGATCTAACCATTTCTCTTCTTTAAGAAAGAAAGAAGAAGAAAATGTTATTCTCAGAATGAATATCAAACAATCTTGATTGATAGAACAAGGAATCATAAAATGAAAATAGGATAGAATGGTACGAAGACCCGAATCAAATCCTATGGCACGATTCCTAAGAAAGACTTAGGACAATGATCCTTGCTAGATTATTCTACATTGTTCCGAAGTTTGGCTCTGATACCAAGCTGTGACGCCCCACCTCTATACCCACGCTAACCAAGAACACTACGATGTAGTGCTGTCAATTAGCACGGAGAATAAGGCTGTTGAGGAGCGACCATCCATGTAACTTCTTTGCGCGAGCACCGATATGTCAGATAGAATATAATGCATATCTTTTAAAGAGGAAATCCAACATACCGATACAAACACAAAGCTATCACACGGTGGCGATATATGATCTTCGGAAACAAATATAGAAATAAACATAACACAAATCAGTCACAGACAATTCATATCACAAAGGCGGAATAAGATATGAATATTACACCTAAAAGTGTACATCAGAGTAGTGGTCAAATAAGATCCACAATAACACAAAAGAATAGATACAAGTGCAAGACAATAGAATACGTATACATCAAGGAGTCTCATCACAAATTCATACAACAAAAACCTACTAAACTAGAGTAGTTAGCCAAAAGTCAGAAGATGGCTCCAGATAAGAAGTCATGATGAAGCACCTGTAAAAACTCAGTCTGACCCGAGTATTATTTAAGAAGAAAATAATAAACGGATCAGTCTAGCTATAATTATCAGATAAAATGAGATAGAATATGAGATATGATAATAGAACGTATGATAACAAAAAAAGTGTCATACTATGAAAAGTATACATTAGAAATCCCACAAAAGTCATACAATATCTCAATAATCTCAAAACAGAGAAAAGAATGTCATATTCTTAATTTAATTCACCAAGCCACAATAAAATGACATACTCATCAATGTCAATGGTAAAAGCTGGTGAAACATAAATTTCCAGAAATCAATAATTAGAAATCCAGAAATCACAAGAAAAGGATGGCCAATCCCAAACAGGAGCATGAATGCCGGTACATTGACGCAGTGCAAACGGTACGTCCAATGAACCAGAAAGCCAAGACATCGATGTAGTACAAACGGTACATCAGATGAATCAAACATTGACGCAGTGCAAACGGTACGTCCAATGAATCGGAAAGACAGAGACATCGATGTAGTACAAACGGTACATCAGATGAATCGAACATTGACGCAGTGCAAACGGTACGTCCAATGAATTGAACAATGACGCAGTGCAAACGGTACGTCCAATGAATCAGAAAGACAATACAATTCAGAACATTGACGTAGTGCAAACGGTACGTCCAATGAATCAGAAAGCCAAGACATCGATGTAGTACAAACGGTACATCAGATGAATCAAACATTGACGCAGTGCAAACGATACGTCCAATGAATCAGAAAGACAGAGACATCGATGTAGTACAAACGGTACATCAGATGAATCGAAACACATTAAAAGTACTTGGGTTGCCAGCCCACAAAGAAATGAGACGAAGCTCAATAAAATGAAGTACAGTCCTTCATATGGACAAAGAGACATCGTACAATTGCTAGTCTAAATCATAAAATGATCATCATGATCAGCGAGAAGTGTCAATCACACCAAGCTAGTAAATATATGAGTTTAGCTTCATGTCCCATAACCACTTGCTTAACTTAAATATTTACGAACAAGCTGTAAATCTTCACTAGGAAATTGTCATAAAAAGGGTTCAATCGAACAAGTCCAAGAGCTAACCGACGAAGTGAACGCAAGCGTTTCATACCACTCGTTTTACTAAGTCGTTTAAGTCGATTTCTCATTCGAGTGAAGTAAAGGCTTGTATATACTAGTAGATTGAAAATCGGTTTGAGAAAACGAACTTTAGATATTTAAAATAGTGTTGAAATCGCTTTGATGAAAGAGTTTTGATATTTACTATTAGTATTGAAACCTTCATATATCTTTAAAGTGACAAGTCATAAAACAATTGTAGAACAAATCAATTCACGTTCGAAGACGTGAGTAAAGTCCAAAGAAGTCAATCCCAAAACCATCAAAGTAGAAATTTTGATAATTGTTTTTCAGAAGAGATTGCCTACGCAGAGTAATACGGTACGACTTAGTGAAGGCAAGCTGTCTCGAGAAGCCAAACCGGTCAAACGACCAAGTACTAACTCGCGAACGACCTAGGGGAAAAACAGGTCAAAATGACCAAGTGCTAACTCGCGAACGACTTACGACTTAAGGGATAAGGTCATACGACCTAAGTGGAGACTGCCACGCGACTTAGCAGAAGAACAGATCGAACGACCTAGGGGAAAAACAGGTCAAAATGACCAAGTGCTAACTCGCGAACGACTTACGACTTAAGGGAGGAATGCCACACGACCTAGCAGATAACAGGTCATTCGACCTAAGGGTAAGGTCGGTGGCGACCTACGACTTAACAAAGTCGAGCAACCTACGACTTAACGAAGTCAAGCGACCTACGACTTAGGGTCAAGCGACCTAAGAGAAGCAGCGGGAATGTTAGGTCTGAGACGACCTACGACTTAAGGGATAAGGTCATACGACCTAAGTCTTGAACGACTTAACGACTTAAGCCTTTAACGACTTAAGAGAATGCGCGACCTAACCGGGTTCGCGACCTAAGATAGGCGAACGACCTAACTGGGTTCGCGACCTAACAAGGTGCGACCTAAGGTCTTGCGACCTAATGGAAAAAGGTCTTCGACCTAACAGTTAAAAGGTCCTACGACCTAGAGGAGAACAAGACCGTGCGACCTAAAGTGCCACGACTTAGAGGTGAACGACCTAACGAGGTCCAGGGGAAGCGACCTAAAATGCTTCGACTTAAAGGTGCACGACCTAAGGTCTTACGACCTAACGACTTGACTAGGCACGCGACCTAACGACTTAACTGGGCATGCGACCTAACGAGTTAGCAAGGCACGCGACCTAACGACTTAAGCTTTGAACGACTCAAGGAGTTAACTCGCGAACGACCTAACACTTAACTCGTAAACGACTCAGGCCTTTAACTCGTGAACGACTCAGGCCTTTAACTCGTGAACGACTCAAGCCAGGCGAACAGAAATGCACGCGCGCGACTTAAGCCCTTAACTCGTGAACGACTCACGACTTAGGCTTAACTCGTGGACGACTCAGCGAAGGCCAGAAACGACTTAAGGCCAGAAAAAATCACCAAAACGCTGAAAATTGAAGTTTTTCGCCAATCCAATCCAAACCAAATGCAAATGTTGATGCAAATACAATAAGGGATCCTTCCCAACAGTCCAAGATAGATATAGGCAAGATGTGAGATCAAAAATCTCACCTTTTCACGGAATTTGATGAAGATGAAGCTCGGGGGCAAAGCAAAGATCAACCACAAGCTTGAATCAATGTCTTCACTTTGAATTTGGAGTTAGATGTTGAATTTGCTAAAGAATTTGAGCTTGGAATTTTAATTTCCTACTCCCTCCACCATTGTTGCTAAAGCTTCAAAGTTGATGAAGTGATGAAGAGAAGGAAGGGGTTGGGCTGAGGTAGAAGAGGTGCAGCCCAAACCAAAAGCTCAACACAAAAAGTGACGAAAATTTCACTATCTCCAAACATATCGAAGTTTACACTCAAAAAGATCGCAAACGTCATTTTGAACTCAATGGGGGTGGTCTCGAGTCCTAATTTGACCGTATGCAAAAAGTAGCTTTTCGGTCTAACATCCGACTAACAATAAAATATTTAAATATAAAATCGATAAATATGCGGGTTGTTACAGATGGCAGGAACGTATGGAGTATATTCCGCTGTGATATATTATAGTTGTCTGAGACATGTTAATTTTAACTGTCTAGTACATTTGTGAATGTTGTAACTCTGATGTATTAAAATGTAATTAACAAATACAGTTTTTCTTTGTATAACTGATATTATTATTTGTTATTATATTTAATCCGCTGCGAATGTGAGATGTTGTGTTCTCTGTTCTCCTTTCTTCTTTCTGTTTCTTTCTTCTATCTCTTTCTTTTTCTTCTAACTATCTGGAATTTTCGGGTTCGAAAATTCCGGGTCGTTACAACTTGGAATTGGCAGCTGTGGTGTATGCTTTAAAGCTTTGGAGACACAACCAATTAGGAGCAAAGTTTGAGCTTTATACTGACCACAAAGCTTTGAAATACTTATTTTCTCAAAGAGATTTGAACATGAGACAACATAGGTGGGTGGAATTCCTTGCTGCCTATGATTTGGACATTATGTACACACCAGGGAAAGCAAATAGAGTGGCAGATGCATTGAGTAGGCAACATGCCAAGTTGGCTACACTGATGATAGAGGAGTTTAAAATTCTATTAGCACTAACTGATGTAGAAGTGGGAAGCATGGGAGAGCAAACTATGGTGATAGATGAGGACATGGAGCACTATGGCAAGCTCAGCCTCATCACAATAAAATCAGACTTAGTGAAAGAAGTGAACCAGACTCAAGACATGGATGCATTCCTAAGAGAGAAGAAGGAATTGTTAAGGAATGTTTCAAAGCTTGATAAGTTTGAATTGGATGAAAAAGGATTTTTAAGATACAAGGGAAGACTGTGTGTACCTGGCACAGAAGCACTACAAAGAAAAATCATGGATGTCCATCACAAGTCTAAGTACACCATACATCCAGGTGGTACTAAAATGTATCATGATCTAAAGAGGAGCTATTGGTGGAAAGGAATGAAGAGGAGTGTGGGTGAATATGTGGCAAAATGTATGACTTGCCAACAAGTCAAGGCTGAGTACCAAAGACCCAGTGGACTGTTGCAACCCCTAGAAGTTCCAAGGTGGAAATGGGAAAGCATATCAATGGATTTCATTGATGGCTTGCCGAGATCAAAGAGAGGTAATGACAGTATTTGGGTGGTGGTAGATAGATTGACTAAATCATCACACTTCATACCAGTAAAGAGTGATAGAAATGCATCAAAACTGGCATAAGTTTTCATGAAAGAAATAGTGAAACTACATGGAGTTCCTACCACTATCATTAGTGACAGAGACACCATATTCACATCAAAGTTCTGGAGCAGCTTTCAACAGGCAATGGGGGTTGAGTTGTGCCTGAGCACAGCCTACCATCCCCAAACTAATGGCCAGACAGAAGTAGTCAATAAATTCTTGGAGGATTTACTTATAGCATGTGTACCTGACCATGGTGGTAATTGGGAAGACTACCTTCATTTAGCAGAATTTGCTTACAACAATAGTTACCAGAGTAGTATAGGGATGGCTCCCTATGAAGCTCTATATGGGAGGCCTTGTTTGTCACCTGCTTGGTTGTTAGAGGTAGGTGATAAGGTGATGTTAGGACCAGATCATGTGAAAGAAACAAATGATAAGATCACACTGATCAGACAGAGAATGAAGGCAGCACAGATTAGAATGAAATCATATGCCGATAGGAGAAGGAAGCCACTTGAATTTGAAGTAGGAGATTTTGTGTATTTGAAAGTTTCACCTATGAAGAAGGTGTTGAGATTTGGCAAGGCAGGGAAGCTAACCCCAAGATATATAGGACCATATGAAATTGTCACAAGAATAGGAAAGATGGCTTACAAGTTGAAGTTGCCAGAAGAAATGAGTGGAATACACAATGTATTTCATGTATCACAATTGAGAAAATGTGTACATGATGAAGCATCAGTAATTCAGTCACAAAACAAAGTGAAAGTCAGACCAGACTTGGTGTATGAGAAGAAGCCAGTAGGCATTGTAGCTAAAGAAGATAAGAAATTGAGAAACAAAACTATTAAACTGGTAAAGGTGCAGTGGAGTCTAGACCCTAATGATTGCACATGGGAGGTTGGGAACAAGATAAAAGTCCAGTACCCTCAACTATTTGCAAGTGACAATTAAAATAGAGGTAATCTATTATTCATGCTTGAATTTACCTATTTAAATATAGTGTTCAGTGTTGAATGTGTTTACTTGATGGATGTTTTGGTTGAATTAAGAATATGTGTGCATGTTTAGTTTTGTTATATAACTAACACAATAAGAAGTGTTAAATTGTGGGACAATTTCTTAAAGGAGGGGTGTATGTGACAGCCCGTAGTCTAGGCAAAAATATATATATAAATTTAGAAAATCAATGGCAGGCCTGAACCAAGACTTGGGAAGGAGAACTATGGTGAGTAAATCCTCACTTGGAAAGGCATTAAGACCTATGAAAGGCAGCCATTAACCTTTAGTTATTTTAATTTATGTTTGATGCTTTGCTTGCATTTTTTTTTAGTTTAGCAATTTTCTGTTGCTCATGAGACTTTGTGACTTTCATTGCCTGAATGTTACTGTCCTTGTTGTCACTGAACTTATGCTTGTTTATATATGATAATATAATAAAGGAATAACAACTGGTTTATTTATATGTTTATGAATTTGAGAAATATTTTTAGTTAAAGCATGAATTAATAAGGAAAGTAGGGTGCAAGGCAGTAAGAGGAAGGGGTTCTCTGGCTTATGTCTTGCAACTGAAAAGATGGTTAGGGTGCAATGGAATTTCCATGTGCTGGGCCTTAGTCCATCAATAAGTATTCTTTGGAAATAGGGTTGAGTAACAAGCAAACACACTTTAATGTGTGAATTGATTGTGAGAACCTTATTACTGGGGAACCACAGTAGCATTTCACTTTTTAAAATGCTCAGATCTATGCTTTAGCTAAAGACATATCTCTAAATGAAACTGACTTGAAATAATTGCAAGTGTGATTGATTAAATTGTTGAATGTATGAATGGGTGAATGATTGATGGATGGATAAAAACTGCTAGCACATATTGGTTAACATACAACAGTTTTGGGCATGACACTACATATATAATATTGGGTCATATGAAAGAACTTAGTAATTAAACTAAGGATGTTGGTCACCTCTATCAGGTTGGGTATGAGGGAAGTGAGTATGACATAGTGGTTGGCTTGCATCAAGGTTAGGGTGTGAGTTTGCACATGGCATGTTTATGCCCAAATAGCTTGTAGTGCTCTACAAACCAGGTAGTGGTTCCAGGCAGTGTGTACCAGTGCAACCATGAATGTAATACTGGACTTTAGAATAACATGAAATTATTATACATGCAAGGGTAAATAAGCTATAAGTATATGGGAGTCCTAACATGTAGACTCAGGTTTGATACTTTGGCTTAATACCATGAATAGGGTCTGTGCATGTTTATGTATGATTGTGCATGTTTTGAGTGTTAGCACCAACTTGTGTGCATGTATGATGGTTGATAGGTTTTCTGAACATGAGAAGGAGATTTATTACCTTGAATAAAACACTTAACCTCTGAGAACAGAAACTATAATAATGGAACATATTTCATTAGTCTTTATGCATTAACAAGTGATTCTACTTACACCAGACATAAGTCTGACCTGTTTGTTGCTTGCATCAAATGGGTGCTTCATATGTATTATGGAGCAGATCATGAGATGTCTACAGGAAAAGAGAAGGCTAAGTGATAAGATGCAGATGCGTGATGCTAAGAAGAAATTTGCTAATTCACTGAATTATGAATGTTTGCTAAAGGATGTCATTTATGTTTTATTTTAACTAGAAGCCTTTCTGTAATGATATTGTATTTGTGCTGAATTTTGATGGTGATGTAATGAATGGTTTAAAAGAAATTACTATGTGACAAAATCATTCTCAATGGAAAAAGTTTATTATGGGGTGGAACTGTTTTCAATAGAAAAGATAAATGTATTTAGCTTTATATCATAACCTATAAGTATGCAAATTTTCATGAATCAAGTAGTAAGTTTAGTAGTAAATCTAAAGCATATGTGAACCTGTAATGTATGCATATGTATTAGGTTGTTTAGAGGCTAGAACCTATTTACAAATTAACTGTAAATATTATGAAGTAGGGATAAACCCATAGGTAGAAAAGAAAAAAAAACATAAGAAGCATGAACCCAGATTTGTATAATCTTGATGTCTAAATGAATGAGCAAAGTTAGTAAATTATAACAAGAAAGTATAGGGATCTAACCTAATCAAGTTGATCAACCTGAACACTTAAGTGTAGTAAATAACAGTTGTACATGTCTATGTGCACATAGATACACAGAAGCATGCACAACCTCTGTTTGGCTATTTGAAAAGCAATTTTGCAAAAGTTTGAATGGGATGAGGTAATTCTTATGTTCTATTAAATATACAATTGTCAAATACAAATAAACAAACAGGAATTAGTTAGTAAATTTGCACAAAGATTCAAATGGGAGGAGGTCTTTCCCAATTCTTTTTACTGTGGCTAAAACATAGGTATTTTAGTTTAAAATAAACTAAGTTATACTTTATAAAAAAAACTCTGATATTAGAATCAAAATGATTTGTATGTTTATATGTACATGCAAATAGTTTTCACAAAGATGTATATCAATATTTCTATATTGATCAAATTGGATCTTAGGAAATAAATAAAATATAATATGAAAAAAAATCTAATAAAAGAAAGAAAATGGTTGGTCTTGGAAGTAAGTAACCCTGAATTTAGCATAAACTAAATTGAGTGACTCAAACAACTTGAAGACTAAGGGGAAGGGTTGCTTCAGAGAGCTGGTTAAGTTCTCGGGACGTCCCTCCAGAGGCGTACCCATGTGGCATAGGAAGTTCCTTAGCCTGACCATTTGTTGGAAAATCCAAAGAAACAATACGAACCTTGTACGGTTTTAGTTGTAGAACCTTCCATTTAACATGGCAGCTATAGCAGGCATAATATAATGGTACTTATGCTGGCTAAGATTAATATTATACTTTCGAAATGTTTTCCACACTAGGCACTAATGATAATATTTAAAAGATTTTGCCTATCAAGCATGTTTGACTATCATAAGGAGAAATCTCCCCCATGTGTGTGTGCCGGGAGGCCTTATGGTAGTTTCATTTTCCAAAAGCATTGCGAATTTCTTTTATTTTCTTGGTGAAAATAACTGTTTTTAAGATCTCACACCAGTCCCATCACCGACTTGGAGTTTATTGTTCCTTTTCTAAACTCTGGGTGCCCATAATTTTCCACACGGGCAGCCTAGAGTTAGGTTATCAGGTCATTCTGGAATTCAGAAGTTGATGTGGAGATCTGGAGGTGAGCTGGTGGCGTGACGTATCACTTATACTAGTATTATTCTGCTGTGTATTATGTTGTGTGGACAAGTTTATATAACGGTCCAGTGTTGTGTGTGGTTGTTGTTAACTCTGATGATGTATTGTATAAACTGATATAGTTCTTTGTAATAAAGATTATTCATTTATCTATTATATATTATTCCGCTGCGAATGTGAGATTCTGTTGTTGTTTCTGTTTCTTCTTTATTCTTCTATCTGTTTTCTTCTACCTTTTCTTTTCAACCCTAACAATTCGGTTTTTCGGCATTCGATAGTTCGGCAGTTGATACAGTGGTCGTATTGATGTCGACTTTCGAACGTCGAAAGATCGAAATGTTACAAAATATTGGAGCATTGGATATTACATGCAGCAACAAATTCTAAAAAGAATTTTATACAAGTTTTGTTATCCAATAGGAAATTTACAACAAAAGGTGTTAGGTAAAAAGAAAGTGCTTTACTTAGTTAAAAATCAGTTTTTATCATAATTACAGTAACGTAACTTGCCTTTGAAAGCATTGATGCCTTCAAAAGCATTAATACCTTCGAGAGCATACAATACCGCTTTTATTTGAACACTAAGTGGATAGTGGTGTCGCTATAGCTAACATATAGCCTTGTCAAAGATAAAGGCGGAAGGGTCCTTCCTCAATAATCAATAGTGTCGATGGGGTCCCTCCGCATACATACACTTTAACAAGTGTGCATCGCCATATTTTGTAACAACCCACCTTTTTGGACGGTTTAAATCGACAATAAACCACACATGTTAGACTCAAACCATTCAAAAGGGAGGATTATTATGGGGTAAATAAGAAAAAGAAGAGAAAGAAATAAAACAAACACAGAATCTTACAGCGGAATGGCATAATATAATAATCAAATAACAGTTCATGAAGCTGTTTTACAAATAACATTTGGTTACACTTTCACAATACAAATCAGAGTTACATACAATAGGGATAAATAAATAATGCAACGGAACAACATGATGCAGTAGTATAAAATAATAATAGTACTAAATCTTCATCTTCATCCTCCAGAAATAAGGTCTTCAATACACTAAAAAGATCAGAATGGCCCGAGCGTAATGAAAAGACAAAACACTCGAGCCAGAACTAAAGATCTTATGTAAGTTAAATCAACAGTAAATAAATATGAGTGTAATGGTGTCAGAGATATTTACGGGGTTTGACATCTCCTATCTAGTGTCTAACGAGCATGCAATAACATAAGAGATGTTCGGGATTCCATCTCTTAAGGATCCGTTAAACTAACTACATACATAATATAATACGCTATTACAATAGTGTCTACAGTAAAATAAAGTATTAAAATAGCGTTAAAGCGTTACCCATATCCCCCTTAACACATTTTTATATATTCCCGTAGTCTATACAAATACTGTAAGCCCCACCAAACTGATGGGATACTCAGGGAGCACTCCATAGATATGGTACAAACCAAACTCATAATGGACGCGATAAGGCATGTGACAAGGCACGCGAGGCAATGCCCACGGTAGGATACTACCATTTTCCGGATATGGACTGGTGGTAACGCATAGCTGCTACTATCGCCCACCTTGGACACACTCCCATAATCAAAATCGAGGGGTAGCCACCAAATCAATCACAAAGTCATAATATGGTATCGAAGAAGCATGTCCGATCGAAGGTGCGACCTCATTTGACCCGGCGTGGCTCCTGTACAACCAACCATCCTACTTCATTCTGGAATCTCCACCACGTACACAGTTGTTAAAGTGGTTTTCAGTATTGGCGGAGAATATGACAATATTCGATCCCGGTCTCTATAACAACCAAACGTTTATTTCACACTAGATGGTTCTTTTACATTTCCAAAACCATTTCATACTGATATCAAAATATCATATTCTCAAAATCATATCACTTTTGAAATCATATTCACTTACGAAATCATATTTCAAAATAGGTTAAACCCTCATTTCAAAACCATCATATTTACTAAAAATATGTCATTTCACTAGAAAATATCATTTCAAATCCCAACTTAGGTTATAACATCATTTAACCATATTCGCTTTTAAATCCAGGATTTAAATATAAAAAATTCAGCCTTGCATAATTTAATTTTTTTTAGAAAATAGTTTGGATAGTCATAATTAGTTTAAATAGTTGAAAATAGTTTAAAATAGCTAAAATATTTTAAAACAAATTAAATGGTTTAAAATATTTTAAAATACTTTAAAATATTTTAAATGGTTTAAAATAGTTTAAAATAGATTAAAATAGTTTAAAATGGTTTAAAATAAATTAGATAGCTTAAAATAAATTAAAAATAGTTTAAAATAGTTAAATAGGTTTAACATAGTTTAATAGTTTAATATAAATTGGTTTGAAAATCTAAATAAATCTTAATTTAAAAATAATATATTTTAAACAGTTTATATTTAAAATAATTAATTCGAAAGTAATATCAAATTAAACTATTTCTTCCATTTAAACAAATCCGGACCATATCCAACTTTCAAATTAACGAACTTCAAATTTTATCTTTCAATTCAGATTCTCAATAAAACCATTTAAATCTATGTCGATTCCAAATCCATCTTTGAACTATAAATTTAAACTACTTCGAATTTAGTAGATTTCAATGTTTAAATATTCAAACTCTTTCAATAACTTAATTTCGATAAATTTCATTTGTATTTAAAAATTCAACCTTGAAACTTCAATTTAAACCCTTTTAAATAATTCATTTGAACCAGTTTCAATTTCATCATTTAAAGCTTGGATTTTTGAAAATAATTCTATTTATATAAATCAAATTTTATTTCAAAATATCATTTAACTAGATTCAAAAATTTAGGATATAAAATTATTTAATTTAACCAATCCGTGTACGTATATAATATTCTACTCTATGGTCAAGTGATACGGATATATATCATTTCAACCCGCAATAATTTAAATTTACGTGTATATATCATTTCAACCCGCAATCCCGAGTTAAAATTTCAAAATCCATAAAATCGTTCGAGTCTATCATTTCAACCCATAACGATTTTTCCCTAATTTATAAGATCGTTCGGGTATGTATCATTTCAACCCATAATGATTGGCCTACCAATAACTAAGGGAACTTGCAGTGTGATAACAACATATAAAATAAACATACATCCCATTCAAATATCAACAATTAAACATATAGTACAATCATCACTCAAATCTGCAAATAACTAACAACAATTTACCGGTTATCATTAACAGGTATTTAATTGGAAATTTAAAATTCAATATTAAATTAAACGGCGATTAAATTCAACTAAAGTCAGATTTAACTGGAACGACCATTTAAATATATCAAACAGCAATCAATCAACTTCTAATCACATCATAAAATCAATTTAACTAACATAAGATAATTAAGTAGTTGTGAGTGGGTTAAAACACCCACCTTTGATTTTTAGTCGATTTAAAATCCAAATTATAGCCCAAAATTGAACAGTCTCTGAATTTGTCCAAACTGGTTCCATAATGTCCGGAAATTCGATACGATCGCAGCGTAGAAAACCGCTCGTGAATCCGAGCTCGTATGGAAAAGTTATTGATGTTAGAAGTTATACGATATAAACAATAAAATAAATAAAATATAATTATTATTATTACATGTCACCTGACCATACCGATGCTACACGCGGCACTTCTCCAGGCACGATTGCGTGCGACATTCCACTGCAGCCTCAACTTTGACCACCGATTTAATGCGCCTCCGGCCACCATCGAGTCGCCGACCACCACTATCTTCTTCCCCTTGACGAGGCGCGTCCACCTAGCTCCACGCGCACCGCCATCGTAGCCGCCACTACCCTCCCAAAACTAGGGTTTTGAAACCCTAACCTTCCAAAATTGATCGCCACAGGCCATTCCAGGCTAAGCGACCACTACCACACGATTCCACATCTTGGTCTTCACCTATTCCAACCAACAATTGCAAAAATCATCGCCCGAATCAAATTTGCCTAATTCGACAATCTAGGTTTCACGATTTGAGCCTTTGACCACGATTGGCGATTAATTCGAGCACTATTATGAAAATCGAATGCCACGCGTTGACTCAGTTCGTCGATATCTTCGAAACCATATATAATTTGACATAGTTTGATGAGCTTGAAATTTCGATTTGAATTTGAAATTGAATTAGGGTTTGTAATTGGAATTTGGTTTATGCCGTTGGAAGAAAGGAATAGGCAGATAGGATTGCACATACAGAATAACTGAATGCCTACTAGGGTTTGAGAAACAAAAATCTATTTATATAGACAAGGCCCGATAAAATGAATTAACATACCGAATTGGTTCGAAATGACAATAACGACCCGAAAAGCCCGTTCCGCTTCCATAGTGAAACTGGGTCATCCCATATATCAAAATATATGTTTTCGATATTTTTAAATTCAATGGAACAGTTTTCAAGTCCTAATCACATTGTATGAAGAAGTTAGCTTTTAAAATCATCTTAATTTAAATTGAATTCATTAAATAAATTTCTACGCGTTTCGAGCCTGCACGATCAAATGACAAGTCCAATCGCTATGAAACTTGAAATCCTGCAATAATTCACCATTACGGATCCAATGAAACCAGTTTCATCGAAATCCGAGATAGTGGCCAAAATGGCTATTTTCATATCAACAAGTTACAAATTTTCCATTGCTTATATATTTCATTAATCACTTAGCATTACTTATTTTTCATTTTTAGAAGTTTTCAATTTATTAATATAGTCAAGATTTCATTCATTATAATAATTAAAATTTCTAATTTACAAAAACTTAAGAACTAAATACCAGGTTCCATTTTCACATCATTTTAAAATAATATAGATACTTATATCTTTTATATATCAATCATATTTAGAAATTAAAAATTAAGATTTGGTTATCAAAACAAATGTGTAGGGAAACTACTATAGCGGTATTCCCACTTTGAAACTCGAAAATGAACGTCGATGATGCACGCACTCATCACCGAAATTATTTACCAACGACAGAGAGGGGAGTACAGAACTTATTTCCTTTTAAAAATTCTTTTAAAACATTTCTTTCAATTCACATTGAAAATATTTATATTCGAAAATACTTGCAAATAATACTAATATTATATTCCAAAATCTTTTGAAAACAAATTTCAAAATCCCCGAAACTTAAGTTCTCAAATTTCCAATTTAGGTTTACTTTATTTGTAAATCTCATTATACAATTCAATATTTATAAAATTTCACTACCTAACTACCAACATATCCAATACAACTATATCCATCTATAAAAATTATTCTTTTATATACAAAATATAATACTTGGTAAAATTATTTCATTTACCTATATTTCAAAACCAATATTGTATCGGTCTGCCCTATTAAGTGTTTAGAAATCCCTATCGATACCATAGCGTCCTATGTACCGATTGGAATTTATAAATACTAAACGGAACAAATTAACACAATATAAAACGTTTTTATAACACTAACAAGTATGCTCTCTCAAATATATACACTCAAACAACTCAGACAGACTCATCCTAGGGTATTACTACCCTATTCCTAATGAGTTAGACCCCATAAAGCTAAGGTTATTGCTAAACCAAAGCTCTGATACCAAATGTAACGACCCACCTTTTTGGACGGCTTAAATCTACAATAAACCACACATGTCAGGCTCAAACCATTCAAATGGGAGGATTGTTATGGGGTAAATAAGAAAAAGACTAGAAAGAAATAAAACAAACACAGAATCTCATAGCGAAATGATAAAATATAATAATCAAATAACAGTTCATGAAGCTGTTTTACTAATAACATTTGATTACACTTTCACAATACAAATCAAAGTTACATACAACAGGGATAAATAAACAATGCAGGGGAACAACATGATGCAGTAGTATAAAATAATAATAGTACTAAACCTTCGTCTTCATCCTCTAGAAATAAAGTCTTCAATACACTAAAAAGCTCAAACTGACCCGAGCGTAATGAAAAGACAAAGCAATCGAGTCAGAACTAAAAGATCTTATGTAAGTTAAATCAACAGTAAATAAATATGAGTGTAACGACATTGGAGATGTTTATGGGATTTGACATCTCCTATCCAGTGTCTAACGTGCGTGCAATAACTTAAGAGATGTTCGGGATTTCATCTCCTAAGGATCCGTTAAACTATCTACATACATAGTACAATACGCTATTATAATAGGGTCTATAGTAAAGTAAAGTATTAAAATAGCGTTAAGGCATTACCCTTATCCCCCTTAACACATTTTTATATATTCCCGTAGTCTATACATATACTATAAGCCCCACCAAACTGATGGGATACTCAGGGAGCACTCCATAGGTATGGTACAAACCAAACTCGTAATGAGCGCGATAAGGCATGTGACAAGGCACGCGAGGCAATGTCCAAGGTAGGATACTACCATTTTTCAGATCCAGACTGGTGGTCATGCATAGCAGCTACTATCGCCCACCTCGGAACACACTCCCATAATCAAAATTGAGGGGTGGCCACCAAATCAATCACAAAGTCATAATATGGTATCGAAGAAGCATGTCCAATTGGAGGTGCGACCTCACTTGGCCCGTCGTGGCTCCTGTTTTAGTCACATCAAGCTGACTCGAGGGAGTCAGGGCTACGTTAATACTTCATACAGAATCGTTCGCCAAACCATCCTACTTCATTCTGGAATCTCCACCACGTACACAGTTGTTAAAGTGGTTTTCGGTATTGGCAAAGAGTATGGCAATATCCGATCCCGGTCTCTTTAACAACCAAACGCTTATTTCACACCGGACGGTTCTTTTACATTTCCAAAACCATTTCATATTGATATCAAAATATCATATTCTCAAAATTATATCACTTTCGAAATCATATTCACTTTCGAAATCTTATTTCAAAATAGGTTAAACTCTCATTTCAAAATCATCATATTTACTCAAAATATGTCATTTCACTAGAAAATATCATTTCAAATCCCAACTTAGGTTATAACATCATTTAACCATATTCGCTTTTAAATCCAGGATTTAAATATAAACAATTCATCCTTGCATAGTTTAAATTTGTTTAGAAAATAGTTTGGATATTCATAATTAGTTTATATAGTTTAAAATAGTTTAAAACAGTTAAAATACTTTTAAAATAGTTCAAATGGTTTAAAATAGTTTAAAATACTTTAAAATAGTTTAATTGGTTTAAAATAGTTTAAAATAGTTTAAAATAGATTAAAATAGTTTAAAATAAATTAAATAGCATAAAATAGATTAAAAATAGTATAAATGGTTTAAAATAGTTAAATAGGTTTAACATAGTTTAATAATTTAATATAAAATGGTTTGAAAATCCAAATAAATATGAATTTAAAAATAATATATTTTAAACAGTTTATATTTAAAATAATTAATTTGAAAGTAATATCAAATTAAACTATTTCTTCCATTTCAACAAATCTGGACCATATCTAGCTTTCAAATTAACGAACTCAAATTTTATCCTTCAATTCAGATTCTCAATAAAACCATTTAAATCTATGTCGATTCCAAATCCATGTTTGAACTATAAATTTAAACTACTTCGAATTTAGTAGATTTCAAAGTTTAAATATTCAAACTCTTTCAATAACTCAATTTCGATAAATTTTATTTGTATTTCGAAATTCAACTTTGAAATTTCAATTTAAAACCCTTTTAAACAATTCATTTGAACCAGTTTCAATTTCAACATTTATGGATTTTCGAAAATAATTCTGTTTATATAAATCAAATTTTATTTCAAAATATCATTTAACTGGATTCAAAAATTTAGGATTTAAAATCATTTAATTTAACCAATCTGGTGTCCGTATATAATTTTCTACCCTATGGTCAAGTGATACGGATATATATCATTTCAACCCGCAATAATTTAAATTTATGGGTTATATCATTTCAACCCATAATTCCAAGTTAAAATTTCAAAATCCATAAAATTGTTCGAGTCTATCATTTCAACCCATAACGATTTTTCCCTAATCTATAAGATCGTTCGGGTATGTATCATTTCAACCCATAATGATTGGCCTACCAATAACTAAGGGAACTTGCAGTGTGATAACAACATATAAAATAAACATACATCCCATTCAAATATCAACAATTAAACATATAGTACAATCATCACTCAAATCAACCAATAACTAACAACAATTTACTGGTTATCATTAACAGGTATTTAACTGGCAATTTAAAATTCAATATTAAAATAAATGGCGATTAAATTCAACAAAAGTCAGATTTAACTGGAATGACCATTTAATTATATCAAACAACAATCAATCAACTTCTAATCACATCATAAAATCAATTTAACCAACATAAGACAATTTAGTAGTTGTGAGTGGGTTAAAACACTCACCTTTCATTTTTAGTCGATTTAAAATCCAAATTAGAACCCAAAATTGAATTGTCTTAGAATTCGTATAAAGTAGTTTCATAATGTCTGGAATTTCAATACGATCGCAGCGGAGAAAACCGCATGTGAATCCGAGCTCGTATGAAAAAGTTATTAATGTTAGAAGTTATACGATATACACAATAAAATAAATAAATTATTATTATTATTATTATTATTATTACACGTCACCTGACCATACCGATGCTAGACACGGCACTCCTCCAGGCACGATTGTGTGCGACATTCCCCTACAATCTCAACTTTGACCACCGATTCAACGTGCCTCCAGCCACTATCGAGTCGCCGACCACCACTATCTTCTTCCCCTTGACGAGGCGCGTCCACCTAGCTCCACGCCCGCTGCCATCGTGGCCGCTAGAGGCCGCCCCCGCCATCGTGGCCGCTAGAGGCCACCACCGCCACCTTAAAACTCGGGTTTTGAAACCCTAACCGGCCAAAATTGATCGCCACAGGCTGTTCCAGGCTAAGCGACCACTACCACACGATCCGCATCATGATTTCCACCTATTCCAATCAACAATTGCAAAAATCATCGCCCGAATCAAATTTGCCCAATTCGACAATCTAGGTTCCGCGATTTGAGCCTTTGACCATGATTTGCGATTAATTCGAGCACTGTTATGAAAAACGAACACCACGCGTTGACTCGATTCGTCGAGATCTTCGAAACCATATATAATTTGACATAGTTTGATGAGTTTGAAATTTCGATTTGAATTTGAAATTGAATTAGGGTTTGTAATTTGAATTTGGTTTCTACTATTGGATGAAAGGAATAGGCAGATAGAATTGTATGTACAGAATAACTGAATGGCGACTAGGGTTTGAGAAACAAATTTCTATTTATATAGACAAGGCCGACAAAATGAATTAACATACCGAATTGGTTTGAAATGACAATAACGACCTAAAATGCTCGTTCTGCTTCCGAAACGAAACTGGGTCATCCCATATATCAAAATAGATGTTTTTGATATTTTTAAATTCAATGAAAATGTTTTCAAGTCCTAATCCTATTGTATGAAGAAGTTAGCTTTTAAAATCGGCTTAATTTGGATTGAATTCATTAAATAAATTTCTACGCGTTTCGAGCCCGCACGATCAAACGACAAGTCTGATCACTATGAAACTTGAAATCCTACAATAATTCACCATTACGGATCCGATGAAACTGGTTTCATCGAAATTTGAGACAGTGGCCAAAATGGCTATTTTCACGTTAATTAAATAAATTATTATTAAATTAATTAAATCGACTTTTAAATTTATATTTAAAAGTTGACAATTTTTATTGTTTTTGATTACCTAGACATTTATAAACTTTTTATTCAATCAATTATTACTTTATGGATATAATTAACATTGGTTTACATCTTATTACATTAATATTCTACAATTATCACCTTATTCATATTCACTACAATAATTAATTAGATTAACCACAATTTATTTTCAATTTATTTCAATGAATTAAATAGTGAATTTATAATTAGACCATGGTTACAACTTACCAATTCAAACATATTTCTATGTTTATTATTTACAAACCAAGCTAATAAATTCACATACTGATTAAATATTCTATATTATCCAATTTCAATTAATTACGTGTAATTTCTTTTTTTAATATAACATTTAATTCATTCCTTATTTCAGTTTATCACCAATTTAACATTACAATTATCTCAATTACTTGAGATTACATTAAATTTCAGTTTAACTGTTTTCTTATTAACAAATCATAAATCTTTAATTTCATAGAATATTAAATCCTATAATCTTATTAAATCTAATATTTTTTTATTATCGGTAAAATACGGGTTGTTACACATTAACTGATCCAACTGTCATGGAAAGGACCTTCTGCACTAGTAGATAGTGTTGAAGGGGTTCCTTCTGCTCTTATATGCTCTGCAAGTATGTTAGTCGATGAGGACGGAAGGGGTGTGCCGCACTAATCAATTGTGTTGATAGCACACCTTCCATACATTTATACTTGAGTAAGTCCAATCATTACGGAAGGTACCCTCCGCACTAGTTGATAATGTCGAAAGGGTCCTTCTGCATGCATGTTTAATTATAGAGGTGGAAGGATTGTGCCGCACCCAATCAATGGTGTCAACAGGGTCCTTCCGCATGGTTTCAAAGAAGTAGTAGAAGAGGCCTTCCATATTTCTTAAGCAATGATTCTGAAAGGTCCCGCCGCTAGAGTAGAGTGGCGAAAGGGGCATAGCCCTTGTTTCGAACCAATTAATTAAATGGAAGGGGACAGAGGGCTTGTTTGCTCCATGATGTCGAAAGGGAGAGTAACAGAGGGTAACTCATGATGTGATAGTGATCTGAATGATATAGTCAAAAGCCTTAGTTTTGAAATTATAGAACCAAATCTCAATTTTCAAGTAAACACATGGCAATGTAAAAGAGTTTTGGAATGGCGTTTAACTTTGAAATTTTAGAGGAAGCTTTCCTTGCTGAAGATAGTGGGTTAAGGATATTAACCATATTTCATTAGAAAATTATTACAAGGAATTAAATCATGGACGTTCATATTGTTGTGTTATTTGATTAGTTATCATGTATGCTTGTGTAATCATATTCACATCATTTATAACCCATAACTGCATTTAGGGGTGTAAAGGGCAGAATAACAGGCTAGGTTGACCAAGTAGTGAATATACATTGAATTAACTCTTGTGTGAGTAGAATTGCATCCAGGAGGTCAAGCATACCAGAATATAGGTTGTCCAAGACTGATCAAAAAGATTAATGGTTTAGACAAGTTCTTAATTAGCCCATGAAAACTATGCTTTGGGAAATGTTATTGGCAGGAGTCAATAGGTTCTTAGTGATCTCATGAAAACTATGTTCGGAACAGATTGTTGATAGAGATCAATAGGTTCATAGTCATCCCATGAAAACTATGACATGAGAGATGTTATTGGAGGACCTAATAGGTTCATAGTCAGCCCATGAAAACTATGACATGAGAGATGTTATTGGAGAATTCAATAGGTTTATAGTGACCCCATGAAAACTATGATTGGATGATGTTTTTGGTAGACACCAATAGGTTCTTAGTGATCCCATGAAAACTATGAAACCGGACAGATAGTCCGTAAGCTTAGAACATGTTATTAGTCAGCTCATGAAAACTAATAGGTTTATAGTGACCCTAGAAACCATAACTTAAGACAGATAGTCAGGTGAATGAGGATGGGAAATCCAGAGCATATTGCATGTTTGCATATCATCATGATACATTTTATTATGTTATGTCTTAACCATTGTGGATGTAGGTGCACAGTATATGATTATTATAAATTGGGTTAAGATACTAACGAGGGGAAAACCAGTTCCGCTAAGCAGTGTGGTCTCACTAGATATCTATATGACTCAAGATGGTAGGTTATTATTTACACCAGACTTTTTGTCGGACTTGAAGTTTATTTTTTCCCCTTAAACTCTTGCGTGCTCAATTGATTTTGAGTAGTTTGAGAGTTAAGGTTTCAGGTTCTCCTTTAGACGAATAAGCTTCCTGAGACATGCAAGAGGCAAGCTAGCTATTAGGAGTTCTTTCTATTAGATTCTGCTGTGTAATTGGATGTAATGGCATTGTTATTTAGTGCCTATATTTAGACTCTAATCAACCAAGAGAGCATCTTCATATGTCGCACTTGGCATAATTTGTAATCATTATATTTCTCTGAACGTGGTTTACGAATTGGGATTATGTAATGAATCTAAAATGCGATTTGAAATGGAATGAGAAATTTGTTTTAAAATTGAGTTAATTTTTTTTCATATCCATGTGCTTCTGGTATATCAATGTATCTAACATTACAGCATTTGGTCACCGAAAATTAATAACTATAGATGACTGCAATATCTGTAGAGGTTAGTTTTAGGCCTCCAAATGGGGGATGTTACAAATTGGTATTAGAGCATAGGTTTATGCAAATTTAAAAGAAATGTTTTAGGCCTCCAAATGAGGGATGTTACAAATTAGTATTAGAGCATAGGTTTATGCAAATTTAAAAGAAATGTGAACCTGAAATATTTTCAAAACATAACCGAATGAATCAAGGAATGAGACCGGGGTTTGGGTTAATGCTATAGTAATGTACTTGCATTTGTTATTTATATATCTATAAGTACGTATTCCCCTTTTCTCTTAGACCATTCTTCTGTATCTTACTAAGGCTCGAGAAAAAAAGATATAGAGGTAGGAAATGGAAGACTAAATCTAGGTGGAGGAAGAACCTCAACTAATGGAAATGCTCGACCCAATACCAGGAGGAATCCAGGTCGACAAACGAATGTTAATCCACATGCAAATGCCAATGTAGGTAATGGAACCCCACCAATTGATATGGGGATGATCTATTCGTTCTACATCAATCAGATGCAAGCTGGCGCACTACATGAGTAGTTGGAGGGAATGCCATGAATGTTGGAGGAGCTAATCAAGTGGCCCCAGTTGGGAATAACTAGGCCAAGCTGAGAAATGATTACACCAGTCTCGGTGGGAAGCAATTTTTGGGAACAAAGGATGTTGTTGAAGTTGAGAACTGGTTATTGCACTGTGAAAGAATTTTTGCTGACTTAGGATTAGATGATGAGTAGAAGAGAAGACTTGCTTCTATACAGTTACAAGGAGCAACACTTTATTGGTGGAATGGTATTTCCGTGGGAGTTCCCGACGAAGACTTGACTTGGGCAGAGTTTCGAAGGAGATTCAAAGAGAGGTTTTTGTCTGAAGTTGCCAAGTCATAATGCAGAGAAATTTCATGGACTTAGTGTAAGGTGAGATGTCGGTGACTGAGTATGATACGAAGTTTGATGAGTTGTCTAGATACAAACATGCTACTATTGACACCGTCATCAAATGAAATGAGAAGTTTATTAGAGGGTTGGAGCCTGAGATTGCTAGGGTGATTATGCCACATCTTCAGGACGCAAGCAATGTCATAGTAGAGATGGCCATCGGGAATGAAGAGATGCTCTCTACGTTTAGTAAGAGGAAGTCAGTTGAGGTTCAAGATCCCCAAGGATAGAAGATAAAGTTCTTAAACGAAAAGGAGCTCAGAAAGGAGGAGCTGCCAAGAAAGGGAAGACCAATGTAGTTTGCTACAAGTACGACAAGAAAGGACATTTTTCTTATGAATGTCGAACTGGAAAAGGGAAGAAGGTTGCAGATAAGAAAGGAGTGAAGTGCTTTAACTGTGACCAGATCGAGCATTACAAGAATCAATGTCCAGAACTAGTTAGAGCTGACAAGGAAAAAGTTTTTCCCTTAGAACCGTCATCTTTTAGACCAACCGCTGCTTGAGAAGGGAAAGACTGTGATGGAAGGTATGTTTTTGATTCATAGTATACCAGTTAGGGTACTATTTGATACTGGTGCATCGCATTCATTTATATCTTGGTGTTTGGTAGATAAGTTATGTTTAGAACCCTCATATATTGTTACTTCCTTAAGGGTTATGAATCCGATAAAAGGGTATGCGGATTTGATAAGATGTGATCAGTTAGAACTTGATTTGTTAGGTCATAAGTTTGCAGGTAGTTTGTATGTTTTTGATTTTGTAGGCTTGCAGATCATTTTGTGTATGGATTAGTTAGATAGATATGATCATAGGATATTTTGCCAAGATAGGGAAATATCGCTAAGACACCCTAATAGACATAACCGAATTATTTACTCAGTGGATAATTCAGATCCGAGTGCTTGTGCATTGTTGGATGCTATGGAAGTAGAAGAAGAGTTTTTTTTGAGATCATGAGGAACCTTAAGGTCATGGTATTCATTGATACTCACTTAAGTAAACCCCACGCCGTGTGTCTACCCCGCTTTTATTTAGTCGTCGCACACGGATGCTTAACGTTGAAACTCCCACTTACAGGACTACCACTGAAGAGTTGAATCAGGTTTTGCTAGCAAAAGAGTTTGCAAATTCTTTTGAGCCATTTACAGGACTACCACTAAAGCAAGCCATTGAGTTTTAGATAGATCTTGTGCCAGGAGCAGAACCTGTAAGTAGACAACCTAGCCGGATGACACCTATTGAGATGAAAGAGTTGAAGGTGCAGTTAGTGGATTTAGAAGGAAAGAACTTCATTAGACCAAGCAGTTCACCTTGGGGAGCGCCCATGGTATTTGTGAAAAAACCGGATGGGTCGTTAAGGATGTGTATGGACTATCGTAAGTTGAACAAGAAGACGATCAAGAATAGGCATCCTTTGTCGAGAATTGATGATTTATTTGATAAGTTGGGTGGAGACAAGAGTATTTTCCCAATTGGATTTGGCGATAGGTTTCCATCAGCTAAGAGTGGAAGAGGATAATATTTTGTTGATGGTGTTTCAGACTAGGTATGGTTCGTATGAGTGGTTAGTGATGCCATTCGGGTTAACGAATCCGCTAGCTTTCTTCATGGATTTGATGAACCGGGTTTTCCGAGAGCACTTAGATTGATTCATATTGGCATTTATAGATGACATCTTAATATACTCTAAGGTTAAAAGAGAGCATGAGTTCGTCTTAGATTGGTGCTTGAGACACCGAGGCAGCATCAACTGAAAGCGTAATTTTCAAAGTGTCATTTCTGGAAGAAAGAAGTAAAGTTTCTTGGTCACGTGGTTTCATAGAAGGATTTGTCAGTTGACCTGGATAAGATCGAAGCTATTAACAACTGGAAGAGACTAGAGATGGTGACTGAGATTAGAAGTTTCCTTGGGCTTGCTGGATTTATTAAGGATTTCTCGCGGATAGCAGCGTCTTTGACTAGGCTGACCATGAAGAATGTGAAGTTTACTTAGTCTGGCAAATGTGAGGAAGCGTTCCTTAAGTCAAAGCATTCATTGACCAATGCACCTGTGTTAGTAGTTCCAGATGGGAATCAGGGATTAGTGGTGTATACAGATGCATATGGAATCGAATTAGGAGCTGTAATGATGCATAAAGGTAAAGTTATTGCTTACGCTTCACGACATTTTAGACCGCATGAAGTGAGATACCCTACTCATGATTTAGAGTTGGCAGTGGTAATCTTTGCATTAAAAATATGGAGACATTATCTCTTAGGGGAGAGATTTGAGTTATACATAGATCATAAGTCCTTAAGGTACTTATTCTCTCAAAAGAAGTTAAATATGAGACAGTAGAGGTGGCTATAGTTTTTAGCAGCTTATGACTTTGGTATAGAGTATACACCGAGGAAAGGTAACAAGGTTGCAGATGCACTTAGAAGGAAACATCAGAATGTGGTGTTAGCCATGTTGGCCGAATGGAAGGATCTTGAGTCATTGACTATGTTCAGTGTGTAGCTAAGATTCACTATTAATCCTAGTCAGAGCACTGCCATATTATCCTGCTTGGAAGTCCAACCAGTTCTAATCAAAACGATTGCTTCTAAGCAGAAAAAGGATCCATTATTGGCCGAGAAGATTAGAAGGCTTGAGGTTGGATCGGAGATTTATGATCTAAAAGATTTTTGTCTTAACCAGAGGAGATGGTTGAGAAAGAATGAATGGTTGTGTGTTTTGAATGTTGGGGACTTAAGGAGAGAGGTTCTTAGAGAATGTCATCGACCATAATTTACGGTTCATCCTATGGGACCAAGATGTATCAAGATATGAAGAGGAGTTTCTACTGGGAAGTTATGAAGAGAGATGTTGGCTTGTGGGTAAAGCAGTATGTGAACTGTCAACAAGTGAAGGCCGAATATCAGAAGTCGAGTGGGTTGCTTTAACCTTTGGAGATACTAGTTTGGAAATGGGATTCGATATCCATGGATTTTATAGATGGGTTGCTAAGGTTTAACTAGAGAAATGAAAGTATATGGGTTAGAGTGGATAGGTTGAACAAGAGTGCCCATTTCACTTTAGTCAAATCAACCAGGATGGCATCTGTTTTGGCTAAATTGTTTATGAAGAACATAGTTAGTCTACATGGGATTCCTAGTAGTATAGTCAGTGATAGAGATACTTTGTTTACTAGCGAGTTCTCGAAGAGTCTACAGGAAGTGTTAGGTACCAAGATCAAGATGAGTACTGGTTATCACCCTCAGACGGATGGGCAGATAGAGAGAGTCAAATAGGTACTCGAGGATTTGTTGAGAGCTTGTGTGCAAGATTTTGGTAGATCATGGGAAGGTCACCTACACTTAGTTGAGTTTTCCTATAATAATAGTTATCAGACTAGTATAGGAATGGCACCTTTCGAATCTTTGTATGGAAGGCCATGCAAGTCACTAGCATGTTGGTTGGAAACCGGAGATAGATTAGTCTTAGGTTCGGATCCGGTAAGAGAGGCAACAGAGAAGATTGAGTTGATCCAAGGTAGGATGAAGGAAGCTTAGTCTAGACAAAAGAATAACGCCAATGTAAGAAGCTCAGTCGGAGATAGGGTTTTCATTAAAGTATCACCGATGAAGGGTGTGGTACGAATCAAAAAGTCAAGGAAACTGGCACCGAGATGTGTTGGGCCGTTCCCAGTTATAGAGAGGATCGGAAAGCTCGCATATATAGTAGAGTTGCCAAGCAGTTTGGCAGGTATCCATAATGTGTTCTATGTCTCCCATCTTCGTAAGTACATGCATGATCTAGAGACTATTATACATCTGATTGCATTGGAAGACTTAATAGTAGAACTGGATCTTACTTTTGTTAGGCAACCAGTTCGGGTTATAATGAGAGATGAGAAGAGGTTAAGAAATAAGATAGTCAAGTTAGTGAAAGCTCAGTGGAGCGAAAACAAGAAGGACTGTACTTGGGAGACAGAAGACATGATTAAAGATACTTATCCTGATCTATTATATGGGTATTTTTTATATCTGTTATATATATATATACTGTTTGCTAGTAAAGTAGGCTAGTATGGTAGTTAGGAGATGTTATAGATGATTACTATGCTTAGTAGTTAGTCCTTGCCGAATTTCGAGGACGAAATTCTTTAAGGAGGGGAGCCTGTAACACCCCTAATTTTGATCAACATTATCAGGAGATTTAATTAGATAAATTAAATAGAATAATGCGGAGTCTAGTGTTATAAGGAAATTGAGATCTGAAAGCTAATTAGGGTTGGGCCTTAACTAAATGAATCTATAAAAATGGTTTATAAGTTAAATACTTAAGGGAATAAGGCAAGGGAAACACGGAGTAGCAGAACCCCTAAAACCCCTTACCACATTCTCATTCTCATTTACATTCTTACAAAACTAAAACACAAACAAAAGAAAAACAAGGCCAGCCATAACCCTAGGAGAAGAGGAGCTCAACAATTAATTAGACGCTAAGATTCAAGCTAGGAAGATTAAAGTGTAGAACAAATCTCAAGTTCCTTAGCCAAAAAAGGTGAATAATGACCTAAACCATCTCATATATGTCACCTTGAATGTTCTAATTTGGGTTTGAGGTTTCAAACTGTATGATTTGATGAATGATGATATGTTTTGATTTAAATGACATGTTATAATTTAAACAAGGATTTTGTGGAATAATGTAGTTCTGTTTTAAGGCTTAAATTGTGCAAAATGATTTCCAAATGCCATGATTTTTGAATATGTTATGTAAAACATTATTTTGAAGATAATTTTAAATTTTCATAATATTCCAAGCTATGGATAATTTATTATGAATTTTCAAGTGAAAGAATTAAATATTTCGGGTTTTAATTAGTTTAAGGAATTAATTAATTATTTTCGAGCAGAAAAT
The DNA here is from genome assembly GCA_030737815.1 of Allium fistulosum. Lineage (NCBI taxonomy): Eukaryota > Viridiplantae > Streptophyta > Magnoliopsida > Asparagales > Amaryllidaceae > Allium > Allium fistulosum. The sequence goes on along the minus strand of CM060902.1, from coordinate 964,133,825 downwards.
TTTATATGATAAAGATATTATCATTTTTGAATTTATGTGAATTTCTAAGATTTTTCTCAAGGTGAGTTTTGAATTTAATTAGAAAGATTAGTATTTAATGATTAATTAAATATATGGGGTAAGTTAATAATTTTTAAGTAAATATTGGAGCATTGGGTATTACATGTGACAGCAAATTCTAAAAAGAATTTTATAAATGTTTTCTTATCCAATATAAATTTACAACATAAGTGGTTAGATAAAAAGAAATTGCTTTACTTAGTTAAAAATCAGTTTTTATCATAATTACAGCAATGTCACTTGCCTTCAAAAGCATTGATGCCTTTGAAAGCAATGATACCTTCGAGAGCATACAATGCCGCTTTTCTTTAAACACTAAGTGGATAGGGGTGCCATTGTAGTCAACATATAGCCTTGTCAAAGATGAAGGCGGAAAGGTCCTTCTGCACTAATCAATAGTGTCGAAGGGGTCCCTCCGCATACATACACTTTAACAAGTGTGCACATCCGCATTAATTGATCCAACTATAACGGAAAGGAACTTCCACACTAATAGATAGTGTCGAAGGGGATTCTTCTGCTCTTATATGCTCTACAAGTATGTTAGTCAATGAGGAAGGAAGGGGTGTGCCGCACTAATCAATTGTGTTGACAACATACCTTCCGCACCTTTATACGTGAGTAAGTCCAATCATTACGGAAGGTCGCACAGGTTGATAGTGTCGAAAGGGTCCTTGTGCATACATGTTTAATTATATAGGTGGAAGGGTTGTGCTGCACCCAATCAATGGTGTCGACAGGGTCCTTCCACATGGTTTCAAAGAAGTAGTGGAAGGGGCCTTCTGCATTGCTTAAGCAATGATTTCGAAAGGTCCTGCCGCTAGAGTAGAGTGGCGAAAGGGGCATAGCCGCTTGTTTCGAACCCATTAGCTAAATGGAAGGAGACGAGGGCTTGTTTGCTCCATGATGTCGAAAGGGAGAGTGATGGAGGGTAACTCATGATGTCACAATGATCCGAAGGATATAGTCGAAAGCCTTAGTTTTCAAATTAGAGAACCAAGTCTCATTTTTAAAGTAAACACATGGCAATGTAAAAGAGTTTTGGAATGACATTTAGCTTTGAAATCTTAGAGGAAGCTTTCCTTACTAAAGATAGTGGGTTAAGGGTATTAACCTTATTTCATTAGAAAATGATTACAAGGAATTAAACCATGGATGTTTATATTGTTGTGTTATTTAATCATTTATCCCACATACTTGTGTAATCATATTCAATTCATTTATAGCCCATAACTGCATTTTAGGGTGTTAAGGGAAGAATAACAGGCTAGGTTGACACAGTAGTGAATATACATGGAATTAACTCTGTGTGAGTAAAATTGCATCCATGAGGTCAGACAGACCAGAATATAGGATGCTTAAAACTGATCAAAAGATTATTGGTTTAGACAGGTTCTTAGTGAGCCCATTAAAACTATTCCTTGGAAAACATTATTGGCAGGGGCCAATAGGTTCTTAGTGATCCCCTGAAAACTATGTCCGGAACGTGCTGTTGATAGAGATCAATAGGTTTATAGTCAGCCCATGAAAACTATGATAGAGAGATGTTATTGGACGACTCAATAGGTTCATAGTCAGCCCATGAAAATTATGACATCAGAGATGTTATTGGCGAATCCAACTGGTTTATAGTGACCACATAAAACTATAGTTAGATGATGTTATTGGTAGACACCAATAGGTTCTTAGTGATCCCATGAAAACTATGAAACCAGATAGATAGTCTGTAAGCTTGGAACAGGTTATTAGTTAGTCCATGAAAACTAATAGGTTAATAGTGACCCTAGAAACTGTAACTTGAGACAGATAGTCAGGTGAATGGGGATGAGAAATCTAGAGCATATTGCATGTTTGCATATCATCTTGATACATTTTATTATGTTATGTCTTAACCATTGTGGATGCAGGTGCACAGTATATGGTTATTATAAATTGGCTTAAGATACTAGTGAGAGGAAAACTCGTTCCGCTAAGCGGCGTGGTCTCACTATATATCTATATGGTTCGAGATGGTAGGTTATTATTCACACCAGACTTTTTGTCTAACCCAAAGTTTATGTTTTCCCCTTAAACTATCAGGTGCTCAATTGATTTTGAGTAGTTTAGGAGTTAAGGTTTTTAGGTTCTCCTTTAGACAAATAAACTTCCGGAAACTTGCAGGAGGCAAGCTAGCTATTAGGAGTTCTTTCTGTTTGATTCCGCTGTGTAATTAGATATATTGGCAGAGTTATTTAGTGCCTATATTTAGACTCTAATCAACCAATGGGGCATCTTTATATGTTGCTCTTGGCGTAATTTGTAAAAATTATATTTCTTTGAACGTGGGTTGCAAATGAGATTATGTAATGAATCTGAAATGCGATTTGAAATGGAATGAGAAATTTGTTTTAAAATTGAATTTAAAATTTTTCATATCCATGTGTTTCTGGTATAACAATGCATCTAACACTATCGCATTTGGTCATCGAAAAATAATAACTATAGATGATTGTAGCAACTGTAGCGGTTAGTTTTGGGCCTCTAAATAAGGGATGTTACAACTTCATATTTAAATATCTGAATTATTTAAATATTGAAATCTTGGTTAAATGTGTTAAGATCGGTTTTATAACTTTGATAAACCATTTTTAATTAATAACACATGAACGTAAACTTGTTTTGAAATATGTTTACAAAAATAAATATTTCAAAGAAATATCGATATTGTAGTCGAGAAACGTTTTATCGATAAATGACTTTTTACTCAATATAAGTTGTTTGAACGTTTTGGGCTTGCTTACAAACTAATGCATCATTAATTAGAAGCTAAAATTATTTTATTGGTTATGGCAAACTAAATACATTTGATGATATCATGAGTGACGTCTTGGTAGATATTTTGGTGGAGAAGCCTTAATGGCTAAGAGAAGATATTTTGGATGGTAAAAGCACATGGGAGGGAGCATGCTTATAACCTTCCATAGGAGGTTTAAGGGGTAGGATGACCTCTTGAATAACTCTACATAAACACTACTCTAAGCTCACAAATCCATTTGCAAAATAATGTAAAAAACTATGTTTTCATCCACCTCATCTCTTCACTTTAACTTTCCAAAACCTACGCAAATGAACTCCAACCTCCAACACAATTTGGCAAAGGCCCTAGCATAACATAGGAGCATGGAATAGCTACACAAATATTGAATAACGGAGGCACAAAAGGGGGATACATGTCATGGCCATGAGCAAAAATGAAGGATGGAAGGAGGTCGAGAGCTTTGTGAAGGATAGGAAGGTGTTTGTTTACTTTTTGGTGATAGTAGGAAGTGTTCTTATATTCTAGTGGCCTGTGCTTGGTGTTAACAAGTATTTTGAGTAAATTAACTCACCATTCAATGTTTATGTTAAGTATATATATGTTTTGTGTAAATATAAAGCAAAGTATTAAACTAATGAAAGTTAGAACTTTAGACCCCACTTGCGTTGGAAAGTAAATGATAACTTTATATGTAATATATTCCCTTCTATTTCCTCCTAAAACATGTGACATAGCCTATACTTTGTGTTTACATTTTTGATATGGTTGTGTGTGATGTGGAAGTGTGTGTGAACTTGTTTGAAGCGAAAGAGTCGTTACAAGTGCACTTCGAAATCCCTTGTGTTTAACTTATTTAAAGTAGTGATTTTTAAGTATATTGTGATATAATATATTTTGGTGCTCTACACTTATAGTAGGTTATGTGAAAGCCAGAAATAGGTTTGGTAACGTATAGAACTAGTAGAAAAAAGTTGCAAAAGTTAGAAAGCGAGAAAGGTCGTTATATGAGCACTTTGTAAATGCTATGTTTTTGGAATTTTTTAATATGATTTTGAAAGACATCCTTAGGGATTTTTTTGCATGGTTATTAAGTACTCTAAGTCTAGTACTTACTATAAAAAAATCAGAGTTTAAAACCTTTCTCTGAGTTGAGAAAACGGGTCAAACCCTTATGCATTTTTCAATGGGTCTCTATCAAGGATTTTTAACCGCACTTAACGGCATCACTTTTGACCTACAACAACATTTCTAGCTTTCTACGCACTGTTTGGTGTTGTGTTGTTTTAAGCTATTTTGTGATTTTAAATGTGTTTAAAATGATAGTTTTATTTATTGTTTTTGTGACATCTTTTTAGGTTTTATAACAAGTTAAAGAGTATTTTAAAAGTAATTTCAAGTTTAAATATATTTTTATTAATTATATACGAATTTTTAAAGTAAAGGTTTTTCTTTGTAACATTGATTCAAAATGGTTTTTTTAGTAATTTCTAAATTTGTATTTCTACATAATATTTTCTATAGATATTTATATCCTATTTATAAGTATTTTAAAAGTATATATAAGTTTGGAAAAGGAAGATAAGTATTTTAAAAGTATTTACATATATATAAGTTTGGAAAAGTAAGTTAAGTATTCTAAAAGTGTGTGTGTGTATGTGTGTGTGTGTATATATATATATACATATATAATTTAGGAAATTGAGTTTTATAAAAGGATAAGTGAATTTTGGTTATAACACTTAGTTAGAATAAGTGTTATAATGAATAACTTTGAGAGGTTATTTAAAAGTATAATAGATTGTTAAATAGGTGTAGATATACTTTGATATTTAAAAAGAATGTTTTAAAGATAATGATAAGTATAAAAGGTTTTTGGTTTATAGTCAACAATGTTTAAGTAACATATGTTTTTAACCCTTTTGATTATACTTATGAATATAATTAGATCTTTATAAAGAATGTTTTAAAGATAATGATAAGTGTAAAAGGTTTTTGGTTTATAGTAAGTAATGTTTTAGTAACATTTGTTTTTAACCAATATGAATATACTTGTGAATGTACTTAGATCTTTAAAAACAAGGTTTTAAAGATAATGATAACTATAAAATATTTTTGGTTTATAGTAAACAATGTTTAAGTAACATATGTTTTTAACCCTTTTGATTATACTTATGAATATAATTAGATCTTTATAAAGAATGTTTTAAAGATAATGATAAGTGTAAAAGGTTATTGGTTTATAGTAAACAATGTTTTAGTAACATTTGTTTTAACCCTTATGAATATACTTGTGAATGTACTTAGATCTTTAAAAAGAGTATTTTAAAGATAATGTTAAGTATGGAATGTTTTGGAAAAAGGATGGAAAAAGTAAAGGTTTAATTTATAAAATAGAGAAGGGGTTTATAGTAATAATTGTTTTTAACCTCTTTGTTTATATTTTAAAGTGGGAAATATTGTTAAGTGATTTGTGAATATTCTTGTACCTTTGATATAAGTATATGAATACATTTTAAAGAATGAAAAGAGTAGAAATTAATAGTGAAGTAGTAGAGTACATATGTATATCTTTTGTAAAGGCATTTTAAATATATATACAAGTATTGACAAGTAAGTATTATTTGAATACGGGGATTAGAATTCGCTTGTGTGACTTAATCGTGTTTGTGCGTCCATTCGTTTATGGAAAGCATTTAGCTTTATACTTAGCACTAAAGTCGACTAAATAGAAGAGGTGGTTTGTGTACGAGATCTAATTTCCATATGCAATCATTTTTATTACTATTGAATTTGACCAAAATTTAACTTACAAAGTATATAAAAGCTTTATGGATTTATACGGTCTGAGATCTCCTGGGGATATCTCATCAGTATTCATGTCTCTTGCTTTACGAACGTATATTTGAGATCCCCTTGGACGGATTCATTTATATTGTTCACTTACTTCTAAAAGAATCGAAATTGAGTTAACTAAAAATTCATCGATTTAGTTTTTAAGAGTCTGAGATCAAATGAGTATACTTAGGTATTACTTACTAAAAAACACTTTAAAACTGATATACGAGTTCTATATTTTGGAAGCAGTTGCAGAGCAAAATGTTATAGAGGTGAACTATTTATCCCGAGGGTAACTTCGAGGGCGAGGTCAGCGTTAGCATTCGTCGGATGATGTATGCTGGAATTTATGGAATTCCTCGGTTAATCTTTGGAGCTCAAGAAGACAACTGGATGCTTTCACATATCGTAGTATTCTTATTTTCACTGTACTACTAGTATGTATATATCAACATTTGCGAGGATGAAAGATTATGATTGTCCAAGCTGATGATAATACTTAGGATAGTAACCTAAAATGTTATATATCTTAGAATAGCCCTTTATACTATCTTTTGGATATTATATATTATCATTCTGTTATGAGATTTAGAAGTTTTGTTCTTTCTTTCTTATTCGTTTTCTTTTTTCTTTTTCTTTTTACCCTAGAAATCTATCTTTCCAGCACTTGGGTGTTCGTCATGTGAATACGTGGATGTATTAGTGTCAACATTTAAGGGTGGAAAAGGCGGGTCGTTACGCCATAAGTCAAAGGACTCGGTCATACAGGCAAAAGCAGAAGTACTTCTATTACTAGAAACAACATGGTTTAATACAAACAGACCATCAGCTAGATATCTCTTTTCCACAAATGCCTCATTCCTAGTTATTACAACTTTATCATATTCAAAAACAAGCTCCATCCTATCCTTGTTCAGCAACATACTAGAAACTAAATTCCTATGAAAGGAGGGGACATATAATACATCATTCAAAGCCAAAGTTTTTTTAGAAGCAAGTTTAAGAACATTTCCTTTTCCAATTAATATAGTAGTAGGAGGGTTTCCTATGAAGACACATTGACCTTCTCTGACATCCAAGAATTGATGGAAAATGTAACATCCCGAAAAATTATAAATAACTTATATTTAAATATATGGATTATTTAAATATTTGAATCATGAATTAAATATAAATAAATGGATTTAATGGCCTTATTTAACTCCTTTTAATTAATAAATAATATTGGTGAACTCATTTTGTAATTTATTTACAATAATAAATAGTAAGAAAATCAATTATTGATAAAACGACTTGATTTTTATGATGTATTTTTAAATGAATTTATATAATTTTTCCATGATTTTTAATTTGGAAAATATTTAAATTATCGTTTGACGCATTTTGCGACAAACACTGGTATTTTTGAAACTACATAGAATATGATAACAAGTGTATTTTATTATTGTTTTATGATCGTGTCGCATTGTTGTGCGCGATCGTATTTTTATTTCTATCATTTGTGGTTCATACGTGAAAGTGATATTGTGTAGAGAAGTACCGAAAATTATAAAATAAATAAACCCCACACATAAGACTATTCTTCATTTTCATTATCCCCTCTTTTTGCTCACTTTTAGTAAAACATTTTTACCTAGCTTCCTCTTCTAAAATCAAAATCGAGAGTTAGACTCAACGTTAAACTATGAAATTGGATCCATTGAACTCGTGTGAGTGTTAGCTTCGAATCCATGTGAGCGTTGTTGAGTACTGTAACAACCCGGAAATTCGTAAATTTTAATTATCGACAAAATGACGATTTAATCTAGTTGACAATTGATATTGAGTTTTAAATCGTATTTAAAATTCTTTAATAAAATGGTTAATCGTTGTTTGGGATTTTAAATCAAATTTGAAATTCTTTTTAGTATTGGCAAAATTCTCTATTATATAAATTGATTAAGTAAAATGGGTAAAATGTTATTGGGCTTTTGTAGGTGAATTTTGTTCATATTTTATTTTGTTATTTGTAGAGATAAAGTTACTAAAGCTTATAACCCGACCCCTTTATCATTTTCTCATTTTCTAACCCTAATAACAAATCGAACAAGAAAACGAATCAATGGCGGCCGCTTCTTTGCTCGTTCCTTCGATCTGAAAATTAGGGCTTGAGAGTTTTGTAGTTCGATCGAAGATATGTACTGCTTGATAGTATTAGACGCTCTTCTTCGCTTACTCCTTGGGGCTTTCGAGATTTAGATTCTCTGGCGAATCCGACTTCGTCGATTCTCTGTAGCTCTGGCTTGTGGTTTTCTTTGTGGTGACTCTAGAATTCTGGAATTGCTGTTGCCTTTGGCGATTCTTATTTGAAGCTATGACTTTGTTTAGTCTGGAATTGAAGCTACGGCTTTGTCGATCCTTGTAGCTCCTTTGTGGTGACTCTGGCTTCGGTTTCGCTGCTGCTTATTTGCTTGCGATCTCGAATTGAAGGTGAGTAATTTCTCACATCTAATTCGCTCGTCACTGTTGGTTTACGTGATATTCACGTTGTTGAAACTTTCCTGTTTTAAGCTCCGATATATTTTGGAAATTCCTTCTGTTTTACGGCTTTGATTTTGAACGTTCGATTTTGCATGATGGTTACGACATCAAAACTTTCCTTTTTCTATTTTGTTTTGACTTTTTCAAAGATTGCACACACTTGATTTTTGACATGGTTAACACCTGCTTTGACATGGTTTCGGCCATCTTTGTGTTCATCCCTGTCTTCGTCTCTGGCCATCTTCTCTGGTCTCCACTTGAACATTGCATTCGTGAATATGATGTTGTCTGGTTGTTCGAACTTGTTCATGCGATTTCATGTATCACTGCACTGATTTTCTTCAATTCTCTGGCCTCTGCATTCATTGACGTGCACCCTGGTTTGAACTATACTTTGATTCACTGTTTCGGTCTGTTGCATTTGCTTGATTCATCTGGTTGAGTTCACCTACATGCACTTGTTGTATTCCAGTCTTGGTCTTTGTTGTTGTAGCATTCATGACTTCAGTAGACCTGCTGTTGTTGACTTCAATGTTGTTTCCAGTCATAATTGTATACTCCTATGTTTGATAAAGTGTCTCCTTTGCTCCATGCATATGTGCTCTGAAGTTTGTTATGTTGCTACCGTCTGCACATGTTTGGATTGCATATATGTACTGCCCTTGTACATACTTCACTGCATCTTCTTCTACCTGTTCCACTTGCAATGATGTTCGTTTGAATTCCTACATGTCTGCACTAATGTTCATCTGATCATGTTGCATATATCACTGAGTTGCCATTTCATTTGCTTGCACTACTTCATTTTGTATTCGTTTTGATCCACTTTGTCACTGCATATCTATATATGCTAGACCTGTTTCATTTAGTTGTAAAGCCCTATGTTGTCACTTGATCTTGCTGTGACATTGTGATTTGTTGTTCTTCCTCCATTAAGAAGTATTGTTGCATTTGCATCATTTGTTGCCAGTAGCATTCATGCTTCATTGTGTAGTTCTTTTTCCATTCACGTGTACATGTTTGATCAGCTACTAGTGTACTTGATAGTGATTTTTGTGAGTCACTTGAACCTGTAGCCTTCACTGTTGTGCTTCACTGCTTCCCTCTGTTTGTCACTTGAACTTGTTCAGTTGTGTCTGCACTTGTATCTCTTGTGCACTTTGACTCTCTTGTGCTTTTTTGAACTAGTGCACTTGACCATGTGCCTGTAGTCTTGGTTTTACAGCTTGACCAATTTGTACTTATTTAATTTTTGTTGCCTGCACTATGATATGGTGTAGACTTTGAATTATCACTTACCTGTTACATTTGCATACCACTGAAATTCTATCACCTGTGACTCGAGTTCTTTACTTGATGTCATTTGAGCTGTTTCAAATTTGTACCCCTGATTCATTTGCCATGTGCAGTTTGTCATTTTACTGCTTTGTCGGTACAGAGGTTTCATTTGTTGCCATGCACTTGAATTAGTTGTATTTATTCGTTTTGTTGACATGGCATTGATGCACTTAGATTGGTTTTCATATTCACTTGGGTTGAATCCGATTTCGGGGTTTGACCTTGCGATCATTGTGATTTTCACTGAGCTTTTGTGTATCTCTTGCGATAGTGGCGAGGCAGTACACGCGTGCGTGCACTGCAGCCCTATCAGATTTGACAGTTTTAAATTGACATTTCGATTGTTTAAATTGCTTTGGATTTCTGTTTTGTGGATTAACATTGTTTAGTGTTATATCTGCCGTTATCCGGTTCTCTTATCGAGAAGTTGGGTATAAGAGATTTCTGTGACTGTCGTCTATTTGATATTTGATTATTATTGCTTCTGTGCATTAATAACTGAGTTTGAATTAGACTGACCCGTGTATTATTTTCTTTTGAATTTAATACTCGGGTCAGACCCGAGTTATTTACAGGTTGTAGATTTTTAGCTTTGGGTTGCTGCTAGAGCTATGAAGACTTTTTATATCTTCTGAAGAAGTCTTCATCGTTTTGTAGAAGTCGTGTCATTATATAGGATGATATGTATTCATGTACATTAGTTGATAATGTATTTGTATATATAACTTCCAGAGTCGACAGTTATAGTTGTATCATATGTACCGTGTCAAATGTATTGTAACTGACATCAGTTATTATATATATATGAGACTTTTTGTTCCATCTGTATTCCGCATTTATGTTATCTGTGTTATTTTTATATCTATTGTTCTAAACTATTATAGCCACTGTGTAGTAGCTTTGAGTTTGTATCGGTATGTCGGATTTCCTCCTGTAATAAAAATGCCTGTTATTCTATCTGACACATCGGTGCTCGCACAAAGCAATTACATAGATGGTCGCTCTTCAACAGCCTTATTCTCCGTGCTAGTTGACAGCACTACACCGTAGTGTTCTTGGCTAGCGTGGGTATTGAGGTGGGGCGTCACAGCATGGTATCAGAGCCTGGGGTTTAGGACAATTATAAAACATAACTTAGATGGAGCATGTGTTACAACTATTTGTCGATGTTTTATCTCTCATCTTTACATATGATTATTTTTGACTGTTAGGTATGAATTCCTAACGCTTATTCATGTGCATTTGATTTTGATTTTTCATTTTTATCTAGTTTGAATCTCCGCGATTTTGAACTTGATATTTTGTGTTTTCCTCAGCTTGAATTCCATTCGACTTCGACTAGTTTGCATCTGCATTGAATTCAAACTTGTTTACCTCTTGGTTTTATTTGCTGTTTCTCTGTAATTATGTTTTTGAGAAATTGCTAATTTCTTGATTTTCAAGACTCTGACTTTGTTTGCCGTTGGATTCTTTGATGATATTGATTCATTTTGTACTTGACAGTGACCTTTAATTGTTGACTTTGGCATTGACTTGATTCTTACTTTTGTTGAAGTCATTTATGCATTTCCGCTCGTTTTGCTTTGTTTTTCCAGTTGATAATCGATTCTTCTTTTCTAATTAGTTGTTATCACCTTTGTCGATTTTGATAACTTCTATTTCTGGAATTTTTGGGTATTCCTACTTTGATGGATTTGGAATCGAATTCTTTGGATTTTATTCATGTCTTCGAATGTGAAATTTTAGTGAATTGACTTGGTTTCCAAATTTAATCGATTCTTAATTATTTCCCCGATTTGTTGCTATCATTTATTAGCAACTTTGATGACATTTTCTTCGGGATTTTTGTGAAAATACTTTTGATGGATTCGGTATCGATTTCTTTGGATTCTATTCACATCTTTGTATGTGAATTCTTGTGATTGATTGTTTCTACAATCAATTTTTGTGATTTGTCACTTTGAAAATATAAAGGTTTTCTATACTAGTAGTAAATATTAAAATCCTTTTCTCCAAACAATTTCAAAACTATCTTACTACAAAGCTCCTTTTCTTAAACCGTTTTCCAATCTATTAGTATATACAAGCCTTTATTTCACTCGTATGAGAAATTGAATTAAACGGCTTAGTAAAACAAGTGGTATGAAACGCTTGCGTTTACTTCGTCGGTTAACTCCTGGACTTGTTCGATTGAACCTTTTGTGACAATTTTTAGTGTAGATTTACAGTTTGTTCGTAAATATTTAAGTTAAGCAAGTGGTTATGGGACATGAAGCTAAACTTTTATATTTACTAGCTTAGTGTAATTGACACTTCTCGTTGATCATGACGATCATTTTATGATTTAGACTAGCAATTGCGCGATGTCTTTTTGTTTGCAAGGTTAGACTAGACACCACTTGTGTGATTCCATTCACACATACCTTTTTGCTTTTTGGTTAGTCTAGACCTCAATTTGTGTGATTCCACTCACACATATCTTTTTGTTTGCAAGGTTAGACTAGACACCACTTGTGTGATTCCATTCACACGTACCTTTTTGCTTTTTGGTTAGTCTAGACCTCAATTTGTGTGATTCCACTCACACATATCTTTTTGTTTGCAAGGTTAGACTAGACACCACTTGTGTGATTCCATTCACACATACCTTTTTGCTTTTTGGTTAGTCAAGACCTCAATTTGTGTGATTCCACTCACACATATCTTTTTTGTTTGCAAGGTTAGACTAGACACCACTTGTGTGATTCCATTCACACATACCTTTTTGCTTTTTGGTTAGTGTAGACCTCAATTTGTGTGATTCCATTCACACATACCTTTTTGTTTGCAAGGTTAGACTAGACACCACTTGTGTGATTCCATTCACACATACCTTTTTGCTTTTTGGTTAGTCTAGACCTCAATCTGTGTGATTCCGACTCACACATATGGGGTAGCTCCCCATGGTCTTCGGACCGTCTTGTGATAGGCCTCCCCCTCTTTGTGATTTCTGGTTTTCGTATGTTGATTTCTAGAATTTGTGTTTTCTGGATTTCTTGTGATGATTTCTGGAATTTTGTGCTTCACCAATTTTCATGATTTTCAGTGATATGATATCCGTTTTTGTGCATTGGTGAATTCATGTGTTATTGACTTGTTATGAATACAAGTTTATGGTATGATATCCCTTTCTATCTTTGAGAAGATTCTTGTGACATTTTTGTTGAATGAAAATTCATTGGTATTATATTTTGATGCCAGTTATTTTGATGAGATTTTGACGTGTTAACTTCCGTAACCGTCAATTTTGAAATGGATTTACAAGCGGTTCTCCCGCAATACTGATATTGCTAATTTAATCACGTATTTTCAAAATTCGTTATTTTATAAAAAAAAAGTTGTTTCAAAAATATAAATTAAAATTGTTTTCAAAATTTTTACAGTTTACATTTTCAAAAGAACGAGGAAGCGATTTAAACGTTTCAGAAAAATCGAGGACTATGACCCCTTTCTTTTACTGATTCGTTTAATTCCGGACTTGTCCGTTTGAGAAAGTGAAATGTTATTTTTAAAACACACAATTTTGCACTTTCAAGGAAACGATAAAGAGATTTAAACGATTTAGCAAAAGTACGGAGTATGGAACCATACTTTTACTGCTTCGGTTAATTCCGAACTCGTTAATTGAATAATTCTGATTTCTGATTATCGTTTTTGATAATCGGATATTTCTGATTTCTGATTATCGTTTTTGATAATCAGATATTTGTTGATTTGATTATCATTTGTGATAATTAAATATTTTTCGATTTAATTATCGTTTGAGATAATTAAATATTTTTTGATCTGATTAATCGAATATTTGTGATTTCTGATTATCGTTTTTGATAATCAGATATTTGTGAAATTTGATTATCATTTGTGATAATTAAATATTTTTCGATTTAATTATCGTTTGAGATAATTAAATATTTTTCGATTTGATTAATCGAATATTTATGATTTCTGATTGTCGTTTTTGATAATAAGATATTTGTGAAATTTGATTTTCATTTGTGATAATTAAATATTTATTGATTTAATTATCGTTTGAGATAAGTAATTATTTGCAATTTGAAAATTCGATTATCGTTTTTGATGATTGAATATTTACGATTTTGAGATTCGAGCTTCGTCTTTTTCTCTGGCGATTCAGGTGAGTAATTTGATTTACTCACATTCAATTCGTGCAGTACGTGAATTCTGCTCTGTTTTCCTTTAATTTTAAATGCTGGAACTCGATTGATTCTTCCTTTTGATAGTCGTCTGATTTTGATTCCTTGATCCCCACGATTGTTGATTCTTTTGAATTGAAGCAGTCGAACCTTTTTGATTTCATATCTGATACTTCCATAATTCCAATACTTCCCTGTTGACATTTGCTTTGCTTATGCATTCGACATTGCCATGCTCTTATGGTTGTTACCTTTTATCCATTTATTCCTTATGATTGCGAGGACGCAATTTCTTTAAGGAGGGGAGTCTGTAACAACCCGGAAATTCGTAAATTTTAATTATCGACAAAATGACGATTTAATCTAGTTGACAATTGATATTGAGTTTTAAATCGTATTTAAAATTCTTTAATAAAATGGTTAATCGTTGTTTGGAATTTTAAATCAAATTTGAAATTCTTTTTAGTATTGGCAAAATTCTCTATTATATAAATTGATTAAGTAAAATGGGTAAAATGTTATTGGGCTTTTGTAGGTGAATTTTGTTCATATTTTATTTTGTTATTTGTAGAGATAAAGTTACTAAAGCTTATAACCCGACCCCTTTATCATTTTCTCATTTTCTAACCCTAATAACAAATCGAACAAGAAAACGAATCAATGGCGGCCGCTTCTTTGCTCGTTCCTTCGATCTGAAAATTAGGGCTTGAGAGTTTTGTAGTTCGATCGAAGCTCTGTATTGCTTGATAGTATTAGACGCTCTTCTTCGCTTGCTCCTTGGGGCTTTCGAGATTTAGATTATCTGGCGAATCCGACTTCGTCGATTCTCTGTAGCTCTGGCTTGTGGTTTTCTTTGTGGTGACTCTAGAATTCTGGAATTGTTGTTGCCTTTGGCGATTCTTATTTGAAGCTATGACTTCGTTTAGTCTGGAATTGAAGCTATGGCTTTGTCGATCCTTGTAGCTCCTTTGTGGTGACTCTGGCTTCGGTTTCGCTGCTGCTTATTTGCTTGCGATCTTGAATTGAAGGTGAGTAATTTCTCACATCTAATTCGCTCGTCACTATTGGTTTACGTGATATTCACGTTGTTGAAACTTTCCTGTTTTAAGCTCCGATATATTTTGGAAATTCCTTCTGTTTTACGGCTTTGATTTTGAACGTTCGATTTTGCTTGATGGTTACGACATCAAAACTTTCCTTTTTCTATTTTGTTTTGACTTTTTCAAAGATTGCACACACTTGATTTTTGACATGGTTAACACCTGCTTTGACACGGCTTCGGCCATCATTGTGTTCATCCCTGTCTTCATCTCTGGCCATCTTCTCTGGTCTCCACTTGAACATTGCATTCGTGAATATGATGTTGTCTGGTTGTTCGAACTTGTTCATGCGATTTCATGTATCACTGCACTGATTTTCTTCAATTCTCTGGCCTCTGCATTCATTGACGTGCACCCTGGTTTGAACTATACTTTGATTCACTGTTTCGATCTGTTGCATTTGCTTGATTCATCTGGTTGAGTTCACCTACATGCACTTGTTGTATTCCAGTCTTGGTCTTTGTTGTTGTAGCATTCATGACTTCAGTAGACCTGCTGTTGTTGACTTCAATGTTGTTTCCAGTCATCATTGTATACTCCTATGTTTGATAGCGTGTCTCCTTTGCTCCATGCATACGTGCTCTGAAGTTTGTTATGTTGCTACTGTTTTCACATGTTTGGATTGCATATATGTACTGCCCTTGTACATGCTTCACTGCATCTTCTTCTACCTGTTCCACTTGCAATGATGTTCGTTTGAATTCCTACATGTCTGCACTGATGTTCATCTGATCATGTTGCATATATCACTGAGTTGCCATTTCATTTGCTTGCACTACTTCATTTTGTATTCGTTTTGATCCACTTTGTCACTGCATATCTATATATGCTAGACCTGTTTCATTTAGTTGTACTGCCCTATGTTGTCACTTGATCTTGCTATGACATTGTGATTTGTTGTTCTTCCTTCATTAAGAAGTATTGTTGCATTTGCATCATTTGTTGCCAGTAGCATTCATGCTTCATTGTGTAGTTCTTTTGCCATTCACGTGTACATGTTTGATCAGCTGCTAGTGTACTTGATAGTGATTTTTGTGAGTCACTTGAACCTGTAGCCTTCACTGTTGTGCTTTACTGCTTCCCTCTGTTTGTCACTTGAACTTGTTCAGTTGTGTCTGCACTTGTATCTCTTGTGCACTTTGACTCTCTTGTGCTTTTTTTGAACTAGTGCACTTGACCATGTGCCTGTAGTCTTGGTTTTACAGCTTGACCAATTTGTTCTTCTTTAATTTTTGTTGCCTGCACTATGATATGGTGTAGCCTTTGAATTATCACTTACCTGTTACATTTGCATACCACTGAAATTCTATCACCTATGAGTCGAGTTCTTTACTTGATGTCATTTGAGCTGTTTCACCTTTGTACCCCTGATTCATTTGCCATGTGCAGTTTGTCATTTTACTGCTTTGTCGGTACAGAGGTTTCATTTGTTTCCATGCACTTGAATTAGTTCTATTTATTTGTTTTGCTGACATGGCATTGATGCACTTAGATTGGTTTTCATATTCACTTGGGTTGAATCCGATTTCGGGGTTTGACCTTGCGATCATTGTGATTTTCACTGAGCTTTTGTGTATCTCTTGCGATAGTGGCGAGGCAGTACACGCGTGCGTGCACTGCAGCCCTATCAGATTTGACAGTTTTAAATTGACATTTCGATTGTTTAAATTGCTTTGGATTTCTGTTTTGTGGATTAACACTGTTTAGTGTTATATCTGCCATTATCCGGTTCTCTTATCGAGAAGTTGGGTATACGAGATTTCTGTGACTGTCGTCTATTAGATATTTGATTATTATTGCTTCTGTGCATTAATAACTGAGTTTGAATTAGACTGACCCGTGTATTATTTTCTTTTGAATTTAATACTCGGGTCAGACCTGAGTTATTTACAGGTTGTAGATTTTTAGCTTTGGGTTGCTGCTAGAGCTATGGAGACTTTTTATATCTTCTGAAGAAGTCTTCGTCGTTTTGTAGAAGTCGTGTCATTATATAGGATGATATGTATTCATGTACATTAGTTGATAATGTATTTGTATATATAACTTCCAGAGTCGACAGTTATAGTTGTATCATATGTACCGTGTCAAATGTATTGTAACTGACATCAGTTATTATATATATATATGAGACTTTTTGTTCCATCTGTATTCCGCATTTATGTTATCTATGTTATTTTTATATCTATTATTCTAAACTATTATAGCCACTGTGTAGTAGCTTTGAGTTTGTATCGGTATGTCGGATTTCCTCCTATAATAAAAATGCATGTTATTTTATCTGACACATCGGTGATCGCACAAAGCAATTACATAGATGGTCGCTACTCAACAGCCTTATTCTCCGTGCTAGTTGACAGCACTACACCGTAGTGTTCTTGGCTAGCGTGGGTATAGAGGTGGGGCGTCACAAGTATGGTAGTGTATGATGGAAAGTGATGTTAATGGCCGAATTAGGGTTTGACTTCATCGACAATTGGAGGGGAGATAGGTCATACAGAGGTTGGCGTTGTGTTTCTCTTGAGGAGGTAAGTTGACGATGGCCAAATAGGGAGGTGCGGTCATCGTATGCAAAACACGAAATTCTGATGTCGTGAAGGAGGGTTCTAAGTTGGAAATTGAGGGGGCAACCGAGCTTGGCATGGTGGGGGCGATGCGAAGCTTTCGCAAAGTGGAGTTCATTGGAGGTGGTGTATCCTTGTGCGTGTATAGGGACTTTATTAGGGAAAGAAAGGTTTGAGGTGGTAATTAGTTAAGTGAATAACTAATTAAGTTAATTAATGAATGTTTAAAATCCACTTCTTATAAAATCGATAACTCTTGCACACGAGATCTAAATCAAAAGCAGTCTTTTGCATTAGCGCTCGTAGGAGTGTTGTAACGACCCACCTTTTTGGACGGTTTAAATCGAAGATAAACCACACACGTCAGACTCAAACCATTGGAAAGGGAGGATTGTTATGGGGTAAATAAGAAAAAGAAGGGAAAGAAAGAAAAACAAGCATAGAATCTCACAGCAGAATGATAAAATATAATAATCAAACAAATAGTTCATGAAGCTGTTTTACAAATAACATTTGATTACACTTTTACAATACATATCAGAGTTACATACAACAGGAATAAATAAATAAATGCAGTGGAACAACATGATGCAGTGGAATAAATATAATAAATAATAGTAGTACTAAAACTTCGTCTTTGTCCTCCAAAAGCAGTCTTCGATACACTGAAAAGCTCAGACTGACCCGAGCGAATTGAAAAGACAAAACACTCGACTCAAAACTGTAAAATCTTATGTAAGTTAAATCAACGGTAAATAAATATGAGTGTAACAACGTCAGAGATATTTACAGGGTTTGGCATCTCCTATCCAGTGTCTAACGCGAGTGCAATAACTTAAGAAATGTTCGGGATTCCCATCCCCTAAGGATCCGTTAAACTATCTACATACATAGTACAATACACTATTATAATAGTGTCTACAGTAAAATAAAGTATTAAAATAGCGTTAAGGCATTACCCATATCCCCCTTAACACATTTTATATAATGTCGTAGTCTATACAGTACTGTAAAGTCCACCGTAAACTGGTGGGCTATTAGGGAGCACTCCATAGGTACGACACAAGCCAAACTCGTAGAAGGCGCGATAAGGCATGTGACAAGGCACGCGAGGCAATGTTAGGGTAGGATTCTGCCATTTGCACTCCCGGACTGGTGGTAACGCATAGCAGCTACTACTGCCCACCTTGGAACACACTCCCATAATCAAAATCGAGGGGTGGCCACCAAATCAATCGCAAAGTAAAAATATGGTATTGAAGAAATGTGCCCGATCAGAGGTGCGACCTCACTTGGCCCGGTATAGCTCCTGTTTTAGCCACATCAAGTTGACTCACGGGAGTCAGGGCTACGTAAATACCTCATACAGAATCGTTCACCAAACCATCCTACTTCATTCTATAATCTCCACCACGTACACAGTTGTTAAAGTGGTTTTCGGTATTGGCAGAGAGTATGACAATATCAGATCCCGGTCTCTTTAACAACCAAACGCTTATTTCACACCGGATGGTTCTTTTACATTTCCAAAACTATAACAACACTGTATTTTGTGATTATTTTAATTGTGTATTTTGGTTATTTTAATTGATTTCCTGATTTAAAAACTTTATTTTATTTTTTAAAATAATAAATTTTGTTTTTTTAAATAGAAATTTTGATTTTGATGTGAATTAGAATTCCAAACATGACTAAATAGAATATTTTCCAAAAAAGTGAATTTTGGTTAATATGGTCAAACTTTGACTTTTAATTTAGAAATTTGAAAGTTTGAAAATTTGAATTTTATCTTTTATTATGAAAGTAAATAAAATTTTAAGAATAATGCTTTTCGTTTCGTTAAAATCTGATTAATATTGTGAAAGTTATGCCTTTTTAACTATGGAGTGTAATTTGCTGTATTTAACAAAATTGTTTATTTTAAATTATAAAAATATTATTTTATTTGGTCGTGTAATATTCTAATTTACATTTATATGGGTAACATAACATGTTATGTATATATTTTGGTTTTAAAACATTTTTAAAAGTATAATTGACATTTTTTCCAATGTCAGTTGTATTTTGTTTACAATTTCTGATTTCCAGTTTCAATTTATTTAAAGAAATTCTTTATTTATTTTTCTATTTTCTTAAAAACTTATTTTATTTTCATTTCCACTTTATTTTTTTCAGCATTTAGCTTATTTACTTGACTTTTTATTTGTTTAGAAGTGTTGTTATAATTTTTCCAAAGTTAAGTGGATTGTGTTTGCAATTTTCTTAAGCTAGTTTCAATATATTAAGCTATTTCTTTATTTATCTTCATATTTTCCTAAAATATAATTATTTATTTTTCTTTTTTCACTTTATTTCAGTTTTTTTATTTTATTTACTGATTTTATTTGTTTTAAAATAATTTGAAGTGAGGTAGATATTTTTCTAAAGCTAGTGGTGATTTATTTGTAATTTCTGGACTCTGTTTTCAATTTTTAAGCAATTTCTTATATTCTTTTTCCATATTCTTTAAAATTAATTAATTATTTTATTTTATATTACTTTGTTTCAGTTCTAAAGTCAAATTACAGATTTTATTTTGTTTTATTTGAATTAAAGAAAAAGGAAATATGAAAGAGTTTAAAATGCTTTAGAAATTGAAGTCTTTTCATCTCCTATGTCCTTTCAATTGCCACAACTCCTCATTTACTTCTTTTGGCTGTGTATTAGTTTGTTTGGCCGTGTATTCCAGTACTCATTCCTGCAAAAAAAACATTTTCTCCTCATTCTATTCATGGCTTGCAAAAAAATTTGGTAATGGCTACTTTTTCCTTCTTCTTCTTCTTCTCATTTTTCATGGTTTTTGCCTTGTTTCTTGGATTCTTTTGCACTTCCTCCTCCTCATATCCATAGCCACCACCTCCTATACCTCTTCCCTGCCATCATCACCAACTATACTCTAGGTCATGACCATGGCCGAACCCACCATGGTGACCAAACCCCTAAAAAATGCAACCTAGGCCTTAAAAACAATGTTGTGACCACTATTTGCATCACCACTTAATTTTCCACCACCACCACCACCTTTGGCCGCCACCACCACCTCTGACCAGACCACCACACACCCCTCTAGCCTCTGACCTGACCTACACTCCACTGGCTGACCCTAAACACCCCATGGTGGAGCCTCTTTGTTGAACCAAAACTCCTCTTTGTTGCCTAAAACCTCTTCACCTTCCTATGTTGTAACTTCCTCCACTTGTTCTAGCTTTATGCCATTCATTCCTATGTTCAAACCTGAGCCAAAGCATGTCCAAACCTGAACCAAAACATCCCCTAAGCCGTGCAAAACAATTATAGAAAGCAAGGCAAAAATATGTATATTCAATTTGCTTTTCATTTCAAAGTTATTCAATTTCAATGTTGTGTTGAAATGTTAATTTATTTTGGTTTTTGTTTTGGGTTGTAACACAAGACCCTTAGCTTGGTTCTCATCCAATTGAATCCATTGTTGTGTCATCGTGCCTTTGGGAATCATTTGTGTCATTTGTATTGCTATCTCCAACACAAAAAGGTGAGTAAATCTCACTCGACATTTTATACTTATGCAAATGTGAATTGACAACAATTGAATATGTAGAATATTATGTTATGTTATACCTGCTTATATTATATATCATATGATGTTAACTGGTTAATTTACCTATCATCTCATCTATTACTATTATATATTGTATATTGTTCATTTTATATCTGTTTATCACACTGTAAGTTCCCTGCAGAATAGAATCACTATGGGTTGAAATGATACATACCCGAACGGACTTTAGAATAGGGAAAAATCGTTATGGGCTGAAATGATAGGCCTGAATGATTTTTATTTATTTCATTTAATTTGGGATTGTGGGTTTGAAATGATAAAACCTGGATTTTTCCTTTGTAAATTACGGATTGAAATGATATATTATCCGTATCATTTGGCTTAGGTTAGAAAAATTTATATACAGACCCGTGGTTAATATATATATATTTTCTTGAAATTATAAAATATGTTAAAAATGTAAATATTATGATAATTTGATTTTTATTTTAATTTAAAATTATTTTATAAAGTGTTATTGGTTTTTCTATAAATTAAAAATTGTTAAATAAATAAATGTTTAAAAGTTGAAATTTGAAGTATAACTTAACTTGGAAAATGTGAAAGTGTTTTAAAATAAAAGTTAAGTTAAGAAAATAAAATGGAATTTAAATAAAATTATGAAAGGTAAACTTAATTAAAATTTTAAGTAAATGAAATATTATAAATTTTACATTTATTTTATAAGTGAATTATTAAAGATTTGATAATTGTTTGTGAAACTTTCACTTTGTAAAATCATAAATTAAGGGTTATTTAAATGATTGGTTTTAAAGTAAGAATATATGATTTTTATAAGTTAAATGGATTTAAATAAATTTTAATTGTTTATGAAATTGTAGTGAAAGTTTGGAATTTAGATTGACAGCATTCCTGAAATGCTATCATTTCTAAAGTTAAAGATATTACAGCATTTTGTAAATGCTGTAATTGATATAAATGAACTAAATGGCTAAAATGAACTAAGTGCTGTAGTTGCTGAATTTAACTAAAGTTATATTTGAAATCTAAACCTATTACAGCATCTAAATGCTGCCTTTTTCTAATTGAATTGTTTTTAAACATAACTTTCCGTAGCATTTTCTAAATGCTGCAAAAGTTGAAATTTCATTGTTTTAATAAATTTAAGTGAATAAATGAATTCTGAAATGTTACAATTTTAAGAATTGAATATTGACTATTAAATATAATAACTTCATTTTTAAATGATTTAAATGGAATAATTTGATTTGAAATATTTTGATATTTTGAAATGGATTTGAAATGATATTTGATTTCGAAGTATAAATTACCATTTTGGAATTTTAACCACGGGATG
Source organism: Allium fistulosum (assembly GCA_030737815.1). Taxonomy (NCBI): domain Eukaryota; kingdom Viridiplantae; phylum Streptophyta; class Magnoliopsida; order Asparagales; family Amaryllidaceae; genus Allium; species Allium fistulosum. Next base: position 964,111,487 of record CM060902.1, on the reverse strand, counting down.
TAATTAAATTTATGGTTTAACTGATCCTTAGAGGATGGGCGATCCCAAGCATCCTTTAAGTTATTATGCATTGCTATTACAGTTCACTTGAGTTGGTTTACATTGTATAAGTATATATGTCCTGACTCGAGTGTTTTGTGTTTTACTTTACGCTCGGGTCAGCCTGAGAATCACAGCTTTGGATTCACCTTCTGGAGCTAGAGATATGTTGGAGCTTATTTATCTATCGGTTCATCGACTTCTATTCCAGTTATTTCTTATTCAGTATTGTCTCGGTATTGTTGATTTATGTATCCTGACTTCTATTATATTTATTTTGACTATGAGATTTTGTATATGTTTTGAGAATTTGTATATAGTAGTTTCCTGAACTACTATGGTATTTTATTTCCGCTGCGAGTTATTCTGATATTCTGTGTCTGTGATTTTGTATTTGATTTTATTTGCTCCAAATTTTATTACAATCTGTTATTTTGAATTATTCAAGTCAGACATGTGTGGATTATTGTCGATTTGAATGGTCCAAAATAGTGGGTCGTTACAAAAACCGATTCATAATTGATATCAAAATATCATATTCAATTCAAACCATATCACTTTCGAAATCATATTCACTTTCAAAATCATATTCACTTTCGAAATCATATCGATAGGATAGGTTAATTAAATCCTCATTTCAAAATCAACATATTTACTCAAATATGTCATTTAAATCCCAACTTAGATTATAACATCATTTAGCCATATTCGCTTTAAAAATCAAGGATTTAAATATAAACACTTCCACTTTACACAGTCTGAAATTTAGAAAATAGTTTAGATAGTTATAAATAGTTTAGCATAGTTTAAATATATTTAAAAAGAATAGTTTAAATAGATTTAAAATAGATTTAAAATAGATTAAATAGGTTAATTAGTTTAAAATAGGTTAAAATAGGTTAAATAGATTAAGATAGATTAAAACAAATTAGAATAGTTTAAATTAATTAAAAATAGTTTAAAATAGTTGAAATTAGATTTAAATTAGTTTAATAGTTTGAACACCTTATCAGGATTTTAAAATAATAAATCTTTAAACAGTTTATATTAAAATAATTAATTTGAAATTAATATCAAAATTGAGCCATTTCTTCCATTTCAACACATCTGGACCATGTCCAGCTTACAAATCAACTAACTAAAATTTGTCTTTCAATTCAGATTCTCACTTAAACCATTTAATTAATATCGATTTCAAATCCATGTTTGAATTATAAATTTAAACCACTTCAAATTAAATAGATTCCAAAGTTATATTCAAACATTTTCAAATACTAAATTTCGATAAATTTCTTTTATGCTTCAAAATTCAAATTTGAAATTTCCAATTTAATTCTTTAAACAATTCAATAAATAAATTACACTTTCAACATTTAAAGCTTGGGTTTCGAAAAAAAATCAATTTATACAAATCAAATTATTATTTCAAAATATCATTTAACTGAATTCATATTTTAGGGATTTAAAAATCATTTAAATTAACCAATCCGGTGTCCGCATATAATTTTCTAACCTATGGTCAAGTGATACAGATATTTATCATTTCAATCCGTAAATATTTCAAATTTACGGGTATATATCATTTCAACCCACAATCCCGAAATAAAATTCAAATCCATAAAAATCGCTCGGGTCTATCATTTCAACCCATAACGATTTTATTCCTAATCTATAGATCGTTCGGGTATGTATCATTTCAACCCATAGGGAACTTGCAGTGTTATAAGAATATAAAAATATAACATCTAGTCATCCAATATCAACAATCAAACATCCATCACAATCACCATTCAAACCAATCAATAAACAATAACAAGTGACTGATTATCAATAACGGGTATTAACTGGCAATTTAAAATTTAATATTAAATCAATGGCGATAATATTCAATAAATGTTAGATTTAACTGGAATGACAATTTAAATATCCCAAACATCAACCAAATAATTTCTAATTGCATCATAAATTCAATTTAACTAGCATAAGATAATCTAGTAGTTGTGAGTGGGTTAAAACACTCATCTTTGATTTCAAATCGATTTAAAATCCAAAATAAGGCTCAAATTTGAAAAGTGCCAAAATGTTCAAAATTTCGATACGGTCCCAATGAAATAAACCGCGTGGGAATCCGACCTAGTATGCGAAAGTAATGCTAGTTAGGACGTTTAAAATCAAATTAAAAAAACAAAATAAAATAATAAAAGATTTTCACAAACCCGCCATGTCATACCTTCCTCTCCACGCACTACGTTTGAACCAGGCTACTCACGTGACCCTCAGAGACGTTCGAGCCTGAAGAACCCTAGCCGCCGTGCCTTTGGGCAATTTTGCCGCCGTTTACGAAGCCTTGCACCCACATCAACCATCACCATAAGCCTCCACGCGTCGTGCCGCTCCTCCAGCACCCCTCTTGTCTGCCGCGTCGCCTCTGGGCGCATGCGACCGCTGCCGTTTAACCAAGCCACCACGGCGAATTAGGCAAGCTTCGACACCAAGTAGCCGTATGGATTGACTCCATACGACGTGCTCTATGCCGCAACATCATCTGATCGTCACAAAATCGCAGATCCGCCGTTGAATCTCAACGACCACATATGAACGGCCGAAACTAAATCACGAATTTCTGGACAAACAGTGATTCGATTGAAAAAACAAATTTCACCAGTAGATTACGTTCATCGAGAGCTTTGAAACGGTATATAATATGATAAGGTTTGGAGGAGTTTGAATTTTGAAATTGAATTTTGATTTAAAATTGAATTGGGAAATTAGGGTTTCAGCCATTGAGAAGAGAGGAACGACATAAATTTAGTACATACAGAAATGAGAAATAAAAAGGTTGCTAGGGTTAGAACAAAACTATTTAAATGAACAAAGCTTGCTAAGAAAGAATATCAGATCGAATTGGTATGAACGACAAATAACGACCAAAAAAGCCCGTTCCGTCTCCGGAATGGAAGTGGGTCATCCCATATATCAAAATAGATGTTTTTGATATTTTTAAACTCAATGGAATATGTTTCAAGTCCTAATTCCATTGTATGAAGAAGTTAGCTTTTAAAATCAACTTATTTCAAATTGATTTCTACATGTTTCGAGCCCGCAAGATCAAACGACAAGTCCGATCGCTACGAAACTTGAAGTCCTATAATAATTCACCATTATGGATCCAATGAAACTAGTTTCGTCAAAATCTAAGACAATGGTCAAAATGGATATTTTCACGTTAAATAAATAAATTATTATTAAATTGATTAAATCACTTTTTAATTTCAAATTTAATAACTAACCATTTTTATCATTTTTGATTACTTAGACATTTGCAATAATTTAAAATGAATATACATATCAATTCAGTGTTAAATATTACACTAATTACAGTGTTCAGTTTCAACTGTAAATAAAATCCAATTAATTATATTTTTAGTTCCCATAAATTTACTTAATTTTATTTCAATCTTTTTATTCAATCATTCATTACTCTATGAGCATAGTTAACATTGGTCCATATCTTATTATACTAATATTCTACAATTATCATCTTAATTTACATTAACGTAATATTTAATTACATTCAATTGCAATTGATATCCAATTTAATCAAAAAGATTAAATAAATAGGTAACAAATAACAATCGTCACCTTTTACTTAATTTAACCACATTTGTAAGTTTATTATCTATAAACAAATGTTATAACTCCTAGCACAACATTGATTTATCCAATTACAATTAATTAAATATTATTTCACCAATTAATACAACATTTGGTTTCTTTTCTTATTTATAGTTTATAACCAAATTTATAATTACAATCATTTCAATTAATTGAAATTGCATTAAAGTGGTCATCAGTGATGACCCACGTTTCGAAAGGTTTAAATCGACAATAATCCACACATGTCCGACTTAAAAAATCTTGAATGTAGATAATCAATGGGGTTAAATAAGAAAATAAGAAGAGAAGAAAAGAGCAAACACAGAATCTCACAGCGGAAATGATAAAATATAATAATGAAATAAATAGTTCATGAAGTTGTTTACTATACATTTGATTATAATTTATACATATTTATCAGAGTTATAAGTATACATCAGTTATAAAAAATCAATACAGTAGAATATCATGATGTAGGGAATAATAATAATAATAGCAAAATACCAAAATCCTCGTCTTCGTCCTCCAGAGAATAATCTTCAATACGCTGAAAAACTTAGGAATGACCCGAGCGTAATGAAAAGACAAAACACTTGAGTCAGGACTAATATACTCTAATGTAAGTCAAATTTATATCATAAATATGAGTGCAATGACTTAAGAGATGTTATGGGATTTTCCATCTCCTAAGGATTCGTTAAACTATTTATATGTAATAGTATACGCTATAATATATAATGTCTATCAGTAAAATAAATATCAAAATAGCGTTAAGGCTTTACATTGATCCACCTTAACACATTTCATAGGTAAACCAAAATCGTAATGGGCTCTTATAGCGATAAATATGACAAGGCACGTGAGGCAATGCCCTAGGTAGGATTCTACCAGTTTACCCTTTCTGGCTGGTCGTAACCCATCCATGGTCGACCGCGACAATCAAACCAAACAAACAAAAAGGTGCACCCATCGAATACGAAATCACAATAGTAATACGAGAGATCAACGTCGCTAGAGGTAGCTAAACTCATTGGCCAGACATAGGCCCATGTTTTAGTCATTTAAATTATGACACGAATGTCAAGGCTATCCATCATCGTTCACTTACTTCATTCCTGTAAACGTCGCCAATTCAACCACTACATTCTGGATATCATCCACCGCGTACACAGTTGTTAAAGTGGTTCCAATACTGGTAGAGAGTATGCCAATAAGAGGCCCCGGTCCCTTTAACAACCAAACGTCATTTTACACACCGGTTGGTTCTTTTACATTTCGAAAACAGTTCGTACTTGATATCAAAATATCATATTCACTTCAAAATCAAATCCATTTAGAAATCATCGTATTTACTTAAAATATACCATATTCATTTTGGAATCATCATATTCACTTCAAAAACCATATTTTTACTTCAAATGTTAATTCAATCCGATATACCGATTTCACTTCAAAACTTGATTCGAATTACAATTTTGGTTATAATTCACCTTAACCCAATTCGCATTTTAAAACCAAGAATTAAATATAAAACTTCCACCCTTTAACCATTTTTATTTTTTAAAATAGTTTAAATAGTTTAAAATAGTTTAATAGAAAATAGTTTGAGTAATAAAATGGTTTATATAGTAAAATAGTTGGGAAAATTAAAATAGTTTGAATATTTAACGAAAATAGATTTAAAATAGTTTATACTAAAAATATTAATTTAAAAATAGTTTCAATGTCAAACCGGTTCACTTCCAAATTTTCCAATTCAAATCAGTTCCAATTTCCATTCCGATTTAATCAATTAAATTCTGATTTCAAGTCAAATTTTACTTCGATTTCAAATCAATTCCAATTCCCGTTCCAAATTAATTTTAATTCCAATTCCAATTCCAAATTAATTTAATTCCAATTCCAAATTAAAACCATTTCGATCTTATATCAATTTTGAGTTTGATTTCGAAAATATCGATTCAAAGCACTTAAATCAAATTTACCTTTATATTCAATTAGAAATCCAAACCTTCAAATATAATTAAATTCCGAGCTCAATTTCGAAATATCATTTTATATCACCTTTTACTTAGAAATATTCAAAGTTCGAAATAAAAGTCCAATCTTTTTAAAACAAATCAATTTCTGAAATTCAAATTCATATTTCGATTACCATTTAAAAAAATTCTCAACTTCGATTATTTAAACAAGTTCATTTACCAAATTTAAATTTCATCATTTCGAGCTCCAGTTCAAAAAATAATTTGATTTCCGTAAATTCAACTTTTATTCCTTTAAAACAAATCATTTAAATATTTTCAAAACAAAAATTTTAAAATCATTTAATTTAACCAATCCGGTGTTCGTATATAATTTTCTATCCTATGGCCAAGTGAATCAATTATTTCAATTTAAATTCAAGGAATGGATATATATCATTTCAAATGCCATAGGTATATATCATTTCAACCTATTTCTTAATTTATTCGAAATAATTCAATTTTCAGTATATACTGTAAATAATATACAGGATGACAACAGAATATATAAAAATAATAATTAAACATCCAATCAACCACATATCAACCAATAGCATCCATTTGCAATCAATATCCAAAACAGCCAATGTATCAACTATTAAACCAATTATCAAAAATTAGGAATTTTACTAGCAATTTAATTCTAATTCGATATAATTGTCAGTTCAAATTCTATCAATAAATTTGGATGTCAAATTAGATGTCAAATAAATTTATCAAACAGCTATCAATAAATTTAAATCACTTCAGCATTTCAACTAACATAAAAAAAATTTAGTCAATTGTGAGCATATAAAAACACTCACCTTTTTATTTGAAACTGAAAACATTTCAGCTTCATATAAAATTCCAATCTGATCCCATGCTGTAGACGACGTCGCTACGGTCGCAATTCGTTTCACTCGAAATAGTCCTCGTATGCAAAAGTAACAATTTTTTTCTTAAATACGATATAATTAATATAATGATTAACATAAACAGTAATAGAAAAAAATCGTATCATACCCTCTCCCTCAAGGTCGATCAACAACATGTCTGTAACCCATCACGTAGACATCTTCATCCATCGCGTACACCACCTATTCAAAAACCTGAGATGATTCGAAGCTCGCCAACGCGCGTGCCCACCATCATAGTCAACTGCCAATGCCGCTTTGATACCTCACCTCGCCAGCGCCGCCATCACGCAACCATAAATCGCTGCAAACCTCATCGTCGCGCTCGACCACCATGCTTTTGTCAGCGCCGCCTCCTTCCAACGTTCCAGATTGAGAGGCCAAATCTTGATTTGAATTTGAATTTTCGATAGCGTCATCTTTTTTTTCCATTCGATATTCTCTCTTTGATTCGATCTGGTTTTGTTTGTTTTTTATAAAGAAGGCTTAGATTCGAAAAGAAAAGGGAAAAGGTATATGCGACAAGGAATATGGACGTGGGTTTATACGAGGGATAAAGAAAATAATTGTGATAATAATAATAATAGATATAAATAATTTTAGAAAATATCAAACCAACTCGCTCACGATAATCCCGAGCTCCAAATGACGCATGCCGCCTAGCGTCTATAATGTTTTACCCTCATTTCGAACACAATGGAACTAGTCTCAAGGCCTATTTCGATCGTATGCAAAAGATAGCTTTTCGAATCGAATTATTTTAATTAAATTCCAAAATTACTTTCTACGCGTTCAAACTCGCACGACCAAACGATAAGTCCGATCGCTACGAAACTTGAAATCCTACAATAATTCACTATTACGGATCAGATGAAACTGGTTTCTTCGGAATCCGAGACAGTGGCCTAAATGGCCATTTTTACTCGTTAATTAAAATATAAAATTTCAAATAATAAATTATTCACATTTAAATCCAATTTTAAATGTTAACCATCTTCGTTCATATTTTGAATAAAATTTAATCAATTTTCGATATCATTTTCAATCATCTTTAATCCAGAATTAAATTATTCAAATAATTTCCAATATTAAATTTTAAACAATTTAATTATCCAATAAACAAATATTAATAAATCATTAAATTTTATTTCAACATATATTTATCCAATAATTACATTAAATTTAAAATTTTAAAATAGCCAAAAATACGGGTCGTTACATACTCCCCCACTCAAAACTTTTCGTCCTCGAAAAGGCGTTAAGTAAAGAATTTAACATACAATATATTTTACTCAAAATAGTCAACTTACAAAACATAAGCATCTTATTTGAAAACTATTACTACTCTTCTACTACTCCACTCCGATATCGGTTTTAAGGAAAATATAATTTATATATATAAAACAAGTTATAATTTTTTTTTTAAACATCAAAATTTCTCTAACTCCCGGATTTACGAAAATTTCGATAGAGTCTCCTTTGCGTGGCTCAATCGGAAAATTTTTACAATTCAATATATAACACAAATATAACCAATATATATCAAATATACATCTCATCTCAATGACGAGGCATCCCGAAAGGTAGAAATATAAAATCGCAGTACGTAATCCGAGATACGTACCTTATTATTAATAATACGAGCGAGTTCGCTCGTATTAAGCAAGTAAAAGTAACAAAATGCGCAAGCGAGCTCCATAACTAGCATACCCGTACCTAGTAAACGCTCGATAATAGATGAGAATATGTATATGGAAAGAGAAATAAATATATAACATACTATACACCAACCATATAAGCAAACATAGCCATGCGATAAAAGAAACATCAAAATAACCATATTCATGCAAGTTTATTCATAATCATACCATTATTCGATGTCAAGCTTGCTAGTTTACTAAATTTTTTTTAAAAATGAAAAATTTCAAAGAAGTTCAGTTTTGTAAATTACTTGACTTCATCATAGATTTCAGTTCCTGGTAGTGAAATTATGTGAGTTTTGAAAAGTGCACATATGAATTTAGGTACCTATTCTGGTTCCAAGCAAGTGCGGAACTTAAAGTATAATATACGAAGATTTCAAACATGTATATTGGGTTTTCAAACAGATGCTAACCTTTGAATATTAGAACGCACAGTTATTTATTTATTTTTATTTTTTGAAATATTAGAATGCACATTTTAATGAAACATAAGCTTTCTGATGTACAACAGTTTTATGCCTATTTTCAATTTCAAATATACATGTTTTGTATGAGTATGATTCCAAAAGTGTGAAACCCTCAAACATATAAGTTATGCATATATACTTTAGTTTCGAATGGATCTAGTTTCTTACATGATTTTGAATATGTATGGTGTATATGTACAGATATTACAAAATTCCAAGTGCAATAGTTTTCTGTGCAGTAGATTTTCGGATGCAAGAAACCTTATACATATACATGAATTTGAACGTATGAATATATTAAATGCTTACCTAATGTTCGATCTGCCTAGTTCAATATATACATTTGAATAATGAATGGTTTTTGAAAACAAGTGATTTCAAAGATGCCAAAAACTTCACCTGCTTACGATTTGTGTCATATAAATTATCCAATACAAAACAATTTTTGAAAATAATTTCAATGTACTTGTCTATAGGTTTTGAGTTTTAAGATATAAGACCTATGCAAATATCTAAGTTTTGAAGTATTATATTTTATGTGAGTTTTGGTTTAAATATATAGCTTCAAAGATTCAAATATTTATGTGCACTAAGTTTTAAGGTATGCATAAACTCATAAAACAAGGAAAGTTTCATATATATGGATTTTATAGATCGATCTTATATGCATATATAGTCAAATTTTGCATATGTCCAAGTCTCAATTGTACAGGCTTTGAATACATACCAAGTCTGTGGAAATATAAGCTTTGAATAAATAAACAAGTCTGAAGATATATTAATTTTGAATGTATGTGTGGTTTCATGCGTAAATACAGTGTTATATATACATTATTTCAAAAAGCATAGTAGTTTAATTTTTTTTTTCACTATCAATTTTATTCCACTCCTCTTTAGTTAAACTTCAATTTATACTTTATTCCCTCCACTTATTTCATATTCAATTAATTAACACACAATTTATTGAAACTCGTTTCATTTGTATTTAACTTATTTTCATCAAATTTTAAATTAAATCCAATTACTCACATTAATTTTTCTTACACTCATTTATCTTTATTCAATTTCTCACATTAAATTCTTTTCTTCACACTTAAATTACATTTCATTTTAAAATTCAAATTCATATTCATTTAATTAATTCATTTTATAGCTCAAATGAAATTAATTCACTTTACTAATTTATCTAGTTTCACTTAATATATAATTAAATTTTATTTAATATTAAGTTAAACTTCATTTTATTTTAATCCATTACTCATTTTATTTAATCTTATTCAAGTTAAATTTTCTTATCATCCCCATTCAACAAATTTAAATTCATTTTTAGCTTACTAATTCTCAAATCTATAATTTATAAAAATTAACTTCTTAAAATTTCATTTCGTTATTTTATCTACTTTATTTCAAATTCAATTTATTTAAGCTTTCATGAGTTTAAATATAGTTTATTTACTTCATTTCAATAACTCAATTAATTTAACATTCCTTAAGTTAATTAATTTATTTCATTTCTCAAATTCAAATTTCTTTTATCTGCTTAATTAAAATGCTCAACAATTTTAAAAATTTATTTTTACTTCCTTGTTCAAATCTACAAGTTATAACATATTTTTCCTATTCAAATTTTATAAGTTACAAACTTATTTCTTATATACTATTTTCAATTTTAAGTTCAAAACTATTTTTATATACTTATTAAATCACATGTAGAATATTTTTTTTTTCCAATCAAAACTTCTTTTAATCGAAAATAAATTTCTTCCGGTAGCAATTCTCACTCAAAAACTCGAAAATGAACACTGGCAATGCTGCGGTCATTCCCAGAATTATTTCCCTACGACCAAGCGAGTTTAATGTTTTATTTTCTTCAAAAAATCTTTCCAAAATATTTTTCTTGCAAAAACTCTTTCAAATAATACTATTATTAATTTTTATGGCTTTGAAAAACAATTTTGAAAACAAAAGAATTTTAAATTCTGAAATCTCAATCAATTTTTTTTTAAAAAGTCATTTTTATATATAAGCTATATTATAAATATACTTATACAAATTTCCTTAACTTATTATCAAAATATTCCATTAATTTACAACTTGGTCATATTAGCCAATTCTTATTGCAATTATATTTCAATTCAATTAAATTATCAAATGCTTCATAAAATAAAATTCATTAAATATTCGTTTTATTTTTAATTCAACTAATAATCGATGATAATTAAATATTATCATCGCCTAACAACAATTTCATTGATAATCACTTTATATATATAATATAATTTAGGTAAAATTATTTCATTTACCCGATATTTTTTTTTAAAAAATATTATGTTGACTTGCCTTGTTAAGTGTTTAGAAACCCCCTATCGATAACACGACATCTCGCACATCGACCAGAACTCATTAACAACTCAACGGATAAGTAAACACAATATAAAACATTTTATAACACTAACAAGTATGCTCTCTCATATATATACACTCAAACAGACTCATTCTAGGGTATTACTACCCTATCTCTAATGAGTCAAACCCCACAAAGCCAAGGTTACCACTAAACCTCGCTCTGATACCAACTGTAAAGACCCATATTTCGGAAGGTTTAAATCGACAATAATCCACACATGTCCGACTTAAACAATCCGGAATGTAGATAATCAATGGGGTTAAATAAGAAGAGAAGAAAAAATCAAACACAGAATCTCACAGCGGAAACGATAAAATATAATAATCAAATAAATAGTCATGAAGTTGTTTACTATACATTTGATTATAATCTACACACATTTATCAGAGTTATATATATACATCAGGGATAAATAATCAATATAGGAGAATATCATGATGCAGGAATAATAATAATACCAAAATGCCAAAATCCTCGTCTTCGTCCTCTAGAGAATAATCTTCAATACGCTGAAAAACTCAGGACTGACCCGAGCGTAATGAAAAGACCAAACACCCGAGTCAGGACTAATATACTCTTATGTAAGTCAAACCTATATCATAAATATGAGTGCAATAACTTAAGAGATGTTACGGGATTTTCCATCTCCTAAGGATCCGTTAAACTATTTATATGTAATAGTATACGCTATAATATATAATGTCTATCAGTAAAATAAATATCAAAATAGCGTTAAGGCTTTACATTGATCCACCTTAACACATTTCATAGGTAAACCAAAATCGTAATGGGCTCGTATAGCGATAAATATGACAAGGCACGTGAGGCAATGCCCAAGGTAGGATTCTACCAGTTTACCCTTTCTGGCTAGTCGTAACCCATCTGTGGCCGACCGCGACAATCAATCCAAATGAACAAAAAGGTGCACCCATCGAATATGAAATCATAATAGTAATACGAGGGATCAACGTCGCTAGAGGTAGCTAACCTCATTGGCCAGATATAGGCTCCAGTTTTAGTCATTTTAATTATGACACGAATGTCAAGGCTATCCATCATCGTTCTCTTATTTCATTCCAGTAAACGTCGCCATTTCAACCACTACATTCTAGATATCATCCACCGTGTACACAGTTGTTAAAGTGGTTCCAATATTGACAGAGAGTATGCCAATAAGAGGCCCCAGTCTCTTTAACAACCAAACGTCATTTTACACACCGGTTGGTTCTTTTACATTTCGAAAACAGTTCGTATTTGATATCAAAATATCATATTCACTTCAAAATCAAATCCATTTAGAAATCATCGTATTTACTTAAAATATACCGTATTCATTTTGAAATCATCATATTCGCTTCAAAAACCATATTTTTACTTCAAATGTTAATTCAATCCGATATACCGATTTCACTTCAAAACTTGATTCGAATTACAATTTTGGTTATAATTCACTTTAACCCAATTCGCATTTTAAAAACAAGATTTAAATATAAACATTCCACCATTTAACCAGTTTGAATTTTTGAAAATAGTTTAAATAATTTAAAATAGTTTAATAGAAAATAGTTTGAGTAATAAAATGGTTTATATAGTATAATAGTTGGGAAAATTAAAGTAGTTTGAATATTTAAAGAAAATAGATTTAAAATAGTTGTACTAAAAATATTCATTTAAAAATAGTTTCAAAGTTAAATCGGTTCACTTCCAAATTTTCCAATTCAAATCAATTCCAATTTTCATTTCGATTTAATCAATTAAATTCTGATTTCAAGTCGAATTTTACTTCGATTTCAAATCAATTCCAATTCCCATTCCAAATTAATTTTAATTTCAATTCCAAATTAAAACCATTTCGATTTTATATCAATTTTGAGTTTGATTTCGAAAATATCAGTTCAAAGCACTTAAATCAAATTTACCTTTATATTCAATTAGAAATCCAAACCTTCAAATATAATTAAATTCCGAGCTCAATTTCAAAATATCATTTTATATCACCTTTTACTTAGAAATATTCAAAGTTCGAAATAAAAGTCCAATCTTTTTAAAACAAATCAATTTCTGAAATTCAAATTCATATTTCAATTACCATTTAAAAAATTTCTCAACTTCGATTATTTAAACAAGTTCATTTACCAAATTTAAATTTCATCATTTCAAGCTCCAGCTAAAAAAATAATTTGATTTCCGTAAATTCAACTTTTATTCCTTTAAAACAAATCATTTAAATATTTTCAAAACAAAAATTTTAAAATCATTTAATTTAACCAATCCGGTGTTCGTATATAATTTTCTATCCTATGGCCAAGTGAATCAATTATTTCAATTTAAACTCCAGGAATGGATATATATCATTTCAAATGCCATAGGTATATATCATTTCAACCTATTTCTTAATTTATTCGAAATAATTCAATTTTCAGTATATACTGTAAATAATATACAAGATGACAACAGAATATATAAAAATAATAATTAAACATCCAATCAACCACATATCAACCAATAGCATCCATTTGCAATCAATATCCAAAACAACCAATGTATCAACAATTAAACCAATTATCAAAAATTAGGAATTTTACTAGCAATTTAATTCTAATTCGATATAATTGTCAGTTCAAATTCTATCAATAAATTTGGATGTCAATTTAGATGTCAAATAAATTTATCAAATAACTATCAATAAATTTAAATCACTTCAGCATTTCAACTAACATAAAAAAAATTTAGTCAATCATGAGCGTATAAAAACACTCACCTTTTTATTTGAAACTGAAAACATTTCAGCTTCATATAAAATTCCAATCTGATCCCATGCTGTAGACGATGTCGCTATGGTCGCAATTCGTTTCACTCGAAATAGTCCTCGTATGCAAAAGTAATGATTTTTTTATTAAATACGATATAATTAATATAATGATTAACATAAATAGTAAAAAAATATCGTATCATACCCTCTTCCTCTAGGTCGATCGACAACACATCTGTAACCCATCATGTAGACATCTTCATCCATCGCACACGCCACCTATGCGAAAACTTGAGATGATTCGAAGCTCGCCAACGCACGTGCCTACCATCGTAGTTAACTGCCAATGCCGCTTTGATACCTCACCTCGCCAGCGCCGCCATCACGCAACCCTAAATCGCTGCCAACCTCATCGTCGCGCTCGACTGCCATGCTTTTGTCAGCGCCGCCTTCCTTCGACGTTCCAGATTGAGAGGCCAAATCTCGATTTGAATTTAAATTTTCGATCGCGTCATCTTTTTTTTCCATTCGATATTCTCTCTTGGATTCGATCTAATTTTGTTTGTTTTTTTATAAGAAGGCTTAGATTCGAAAAGAAAGGGGAAAAGGTATATGCGGCAAGGAATATGGGCGTGGGCTTATACGAGGGATAAAGGAAATAATAGTAATAATAATAATAGATATAAATAATATTAGAAAATATCAAACCAACTCGCTCACGAAAATCCTGAGCTCCAAATGATGCGTGCCGCCTAGCGTTTATAATGTTTTATCCTCATTTCGAACACAATGGAACTAGTCCCGAGACCTAATTCGATTGTATGCAGAAGATAGCTTGTCGAATTGAATTATTTTAATTAAATTCCAAAATTACTTTCTACGCGTTTCAAACTCGCACGACCAAACGATAAGTTCGATCGCTACAAAACTTGAAATCCTAAAATAATTCACTATTATGGATCCGATGAAACTGGTTTCATCGAAATCTGAGATAGTGGCCTAAATGGCGATTTTTACTCGTTAATTAAAATATAAAATTTCAAATTTTAAATTATTCACATTTAAATCCAATTTTAAATGTTAACCATCTTCGTTCATATTTTGAATAAAATTTAATCAATTTTCGATATCATTTTCAATCATCTTAAATCCAGAATTAAATTATTCAAATAATTTCCAATATTAAATTTTAAATAATTTAATTATCCAATAAACAAATATTAATAAATCATTAAAGTTTTATTTCTACATATATTTATCCAATAATTACATTAAATTTAAAATTTTAAAATAGCCAAAAATACGGGTCGTTACATCAATTACCTTATACTAACACTCAACATTTAATTCTAGTGAATTTTTCTCGTTATTAAATCTTAAAATTTTAAATTTTCTTAACATTAAATTCAAAATCTTATTTAAATTAATATTTTAATTATCGGGAAATTACGGGTCGTTACACTCTCCCTCACTCAAAACTTTTCGTCCTCGAAAAGGGAAAGAAGGAATTAAGGAGTTCAAAGTATTCAATTTATAAACAATTAATTTACATAATTAAATAATTTAAATAAAGTATATCAATTTAAAACAATTAGATCCTTTCATATTCAAGTTCAATAAAGTTTGAAACATTACCACTTTCACAAAAAAAATTCTAAGTCCAAAATTCACAAAAAAATTCGGCAGAGTCTCTTTTGTACAGAGAGGTCCGGGAGAAATAATAATATCAATAATAAACATATATATATATATAATATTTCAAAATAAAATATCCCAAACCACGGGAAAAACAATATAATATCGCTATAAAACCATAATCCGAAAACGTACCTATTTGTCGGGCGAACAATCGTTTATTTATGAAACCAAAAGCAGTAGCTATTGCTTCCATAAACCTGTATTTCACTTAATAGTCCAAAGAAGTTAATAATTATGTAAAGAGAAATGTTAAGTTGTTTCAAATAAAAAAAATCAAAACAAATCAACACCATCATAATAACAGTCACTAACAAACAAAACCATAAAATCATCACATGCAATCAAAGTAATCAACCATTCATTTATAGCAACCAAAACAAATGGTTTGTTCGGTTTCAAAAACTTTTAATCGTATAAAATAATAAATAAACTACTAAGTATACCATGCACTCAACAGCCTTAGATAAAACATAACAGATTATTTATACATCTTTATACGGTTAGAAGTATTCTTTCCCAAACATCACATAAGCTAAAACAAACAATAATTCCAAATATCATTAAGTTCATTCTTATTAATCTCCCTTCACATTATTTATTGTTCTTTAGTTTCATTCATTCATACAATGTTTTATCTTCATAAATTTTCATTCATTATTACAAAAATTTCATTTCTCATTTATACATACAATGTTATTTTCCATTTCTTTGCATCCATTTACTTACATAATCACTTATTCCATTCAATTATTAATAATCAATGAATTCATTATTTAAGTATTGCATACTTTTTATTTCAGTTTACTTCACATTTATTATTTACTTTGATTTCCTTTTAACATCAATATTCATTTGTGAAGCATACATACTTAGATTTTTATTCTTTCCTTTTTCTTTTCACTTTCATTTCTTTCGCATATAGTATTCACTTTTACTATTTACTTTAATTATAATTGGCTTCAAATATCACTTAAGTTTATAATCATTTACTTACAATATTCACCTTTTTCTATTACCTTTACTTAATAGCATTTCAAATTATCAACTTAAGTTTATAACATTCTATAACATCAGGGTTCTTATTTGTAGACATAATTCCATTGAACACCTTCAATACTAAATTTTTTTACCTGTACAATATTCCATTACATATTTCTATTAACATTTCAACCTTTAATATTTTGGTAAGTTATAAATATATGTCCTTTTAGAATGCAATTGAATGTTACACAAGTTTACCTTATTCATTTGGTAAATAAAATGTTCAATAGTTACAATTTCTTATTTTTCATATCCTTTTGATTTACAGTTTACAAATTTCAATTTCTTATATTTTAATTAACCACTTAGCCTCCAATTTCTTAATTACACATTTTGAAGTTTCCAATTATTAATAGGTTAAGGTTTCATTCATTGCAATAATTGAAACTACTAACTTACATAAACTTAAGAACTAAATATCGGGTTCTAGTTCTAAATCATTTTAATATACACACACACACACACACACATATCTGTGGAAATTAAAATTAAGTTTTGTTTATCAAAATAATTGTGTAGTAAAACTACTACGGCGGTCTTCCCACCTTGAAACTCGAAAATGAACGTCGATGATGCGTGCACTCACCATCGAAATTATTTTCCATCGATAGAGGAGGATTACAGAACTTATTTCCTTTTTAAAACTTCTTTTGAAACATTTCTTTCAAATAAATTTGAAAAATACTTCTATCCGAAAATACTTCCAAATAATACTAATATTATATTCGAAATCCTTGAAAACAGTTTCAAAGTATGGAACTTAAGTTCTCGAATTTCAATTTATGTTCATTTTATTTATAATCTCATTTTGCAACCAATATATATAAATTCCACTTCCTAACAAATAAATATATCACAACCAACTATATCATTTATAAAATTATTCTTTTATATAAAAAATATAATACTAGGTAAAATTATTTCATTTACCCATATTTCAAAACAATATTGTGTCGGTCTGCTCTATTAAGTGTTTAGAAATCCCTATCGATGCCATAGCGTCCTATGTACCGACCGAAATTTATAAATACAAAACAGAAAAGATTAACACAATACAAAAATCTTTTATAACACTAACAAATACGCTATCTCATATATATACTCTCAACGACTCATTCTAGGGTACTACTACCCAGTTTCTAATGAGTCAGACCCCACAAAGCTAAGGTTATCGCTAAACCAAAGCTTTGATACCACATGTAACGACCCACGTTTTTGGACGGTTTAAATCGACGATAAACCACACACGTCAGACTCAAACCATTCAAAAGGGAGGATTGTTATGGGGTGTTAACGCTAAAAAGTGAACGCTAACACCCGGTGTGTGCAATAGAATTGTGAAAGCACCACCCGTTGGTACGGGAACAGAATATGTAACGACTCGGATTTTGCCCGCTCGAAAATCAACATCCGTACTTCACATTGTACTAGAATGCCGCAGATTCGACCGTTCAAATCCGATTCGCCGGAGCTATAACACCATTAAGTATAACAACACAGCGGAAGAAATGAATAATACATTGATATACAATATCTGATACAACAGAGTGATACAATGAATATCAATATACATCAGAGATATGATACAACAAATAGCAGCGGAAAAGAAAACGATAACATCAGCAGCGGAACAATATCTCCAATAGAATGCTCCAATCCATAGCTAGCGGAAAGCAAGGTCAGTCGTCCAAGGACTGACTGGCTCCAGAAAATCTACTCAACCTGAATATCTGAAAACCTCAACTCTAGACTGCCCGTGTGGAAAATAGTGGGCACCCAGAGTTTAGGAAGGGAACAATAAACTCCGGATCAGTCATGGGACTGGTGTGAGCAACAAAAACAGTTTATCTTTAAAACAAGCAACAAAGGCTTTTAACATTGAAACCCGCAATGCTTTTCGAAAATGAAACTACCATAAGGCCTCCCGCCACACACACAATGCAATCGCAGAATTGGAGGAGATTTCTCCTTATGATAGTCAAACATGCTTACTACGCAAAATCATTCGATATTATTATCATTAGTGCATAGTGTCGAAAACCATTTCGAAAATATAATATTAATCTTAGCCAGCATACAACATTTCATCGTATGCCTACTATAGCTACCATGTTCAATAGCAGGTTACCGCCACATTCCATGGCAGGTAATACAACTAAAACCGTACAGGGTTCGTATTGTTTCTTTGGATTTCCAACAAATGATCAGGCAAAGGAACTTCCTTACCGAAATAGAAACGCCTCTGGAAAGACGCCCCGGATCCTAACCGGATCTCTGCAAACAAAAGGCCGACGCTACCTCACGCTGTACAGCTGTGACTAGGTAACTAACACACGAGTCATGTCATCCCCCGGTCGTTACCGACCTTTATCCCGGGATCCCGAAAACCAACAAAGCAACATCATACAGTAATAAATTACCGTGTCCACATGAGTTAAGTATCTGGGCTCCATACCATGATACCACCCTTTATCCAGAAGGAAATGACATACCCTAGGGGCGCTACCCCTACAAACCTTTGTCGCAACATTCCTGTTTCGACCATTATCGGGTTGTGAGGCTCGACGAAGTCTCGTCCACAAAACTACGCTTCTTCACAAAGCACGCTTTTTCACAAAGCAACGATTTGACCAACAAATGATCGGCAGCACTTCGTATGCCACATTACCAAATTGGGAATGTATCACTAGTAACCATCAACTACCTAACCTCTGAGCTCGTACGTCTCAGAGAAGGGTGTTAAGCTAAGAGAATAAATTCTCCGCCACCAACAGAAATGTATTTGATAGAAACCAGCTTTACATCTCAAAGTGTAACGTCAGACACACATCCATACAAGTCTGTTCCGGGTTCGAACAGAACCGAAGGCACTTCCGAAGAAGCCCTTGCAAATCCGGGTATTCATAATCTCGATCGGACTTCCCATCACTTAGGAAATCTCTATACCGACGCGACTCAGTGCAGAGACAATCAATAGGTCATCCTATCATTCTCGCAAATACCCGGTCTTCACCACCGGTCTTCAAATGCTATCCATATCGTCGTATCACTATTCGGAATGGGTTATATGACACAAAGGTCCTCTCCCGGCTAAACCGAATAACGAGCGCAATTAAAAATCATATGGAAACTGGGGTCTCAGTTAAATCACAGCTTAAAGCCCAAAACTTTTCATTCGAATGGTAAAACAAATTACCATTTCCAATCTTTTAAACAAAAAGATTCATTTCAAAAACCTTCAATGGTTTAAACAATTTCCACACTTTAATCTTTTAAACAAAAAGATTTAATTCACAAAGTTAACCCCATTCACAAAGATCCATTCATAGATTTCAAATCGATTTCCATTTCAATTGAATTAACTCGTTAAATCTTTAAATCAAGATTTAACTTATAGCTTTCAAAACTCGTTTCCAAAAATTCATTCATAATCTTCCAAAACAATTCCATTTCAAGTTAGATTAACTCATCCGGTCTTTGAAATCAAAGACTCATTTCATAGTTTTCAAAACATTTCAATTCCATTTCAAACTTGAAAATTTTCAACCCAAATTGGAAGTTCATTACTTATGTGAAAGCTTTTACTATTTGAAAACAAATAGTTTCATTTCAGAAAAATCCAGTTATATTTACACGAGTTAAAACCCTTGAATTAAATTCAATTCCCAAATCAATACTTTTAAAAATGGTTTAACCCGTATATAACTTGTACAGCATCTTTAATCCCTAGTTTCAAATCATAGAATTCAATTTAAAACTTGAATTCAAATTTAAATCAGATTATTTAAATTTCAAGACTCGATTAAGTTATACGAAATAACTTTTATCTTTGAAATTCCATTTCAAAAGCTTTTCACTTTAAACCCAAATTTCCAATTTCAAAATCAATTGAAATTAAAATTTCAATTTCAAAAACATTAATTTTAAATCATCTGTGATTTAACCGATTTCCACGTGAAATCCATATTTGTGTGTGTAAAAGTGTGGTCCAGGGGTTTCACACAATAGTGCAACATCAATCATTACAGATATATCGATAAGCGGTAAAATCGATAACGCTTATCTCCATTCACAGATTCATAGATAAAATAAATTTATCAGTCACAAAGATTCATCATTACAATTCGATGTGGGTTTCGGATAACCAACTAGAATCCGACTCCCTGTCGCATCGAAATTCAAATGTCGTTTACGGGTCAAAGGTTTTCATATTCACATAGCAATATATTCATCACAGGTATCACAGTTCAGAATAAAGCAATTCATAGCATTATAATCACATAACAGAGATATCAATCCAATATGCAGCATTCAATGAAATCCAAACATCATAAGTAAGGTCAATTAATTATCTGACTAACTTAAATCAGATTAGTCACTAATCCTGGTTAATTACCGGTTAATTACAAATTATTTTGATTAATTAATCTTTAATTAATTATTCTCAAATTAATCACCTTAATTAATTTATCACATTAATTAATTATCCTTTAATCATTTATTAATTAACCATTAATAATAAATTTAAAATTAATTAACCCCTTAATAACTCATTAATAAATAAATTAACCCTTAATTAATCAACCTTTAATTAATCATTCTTAATTAATTACAACAAGTGATTATAAATTAACTTTAATTTATTAGAATATCCAACATTAATTACAATAAGTAATTAATCCCTTGATTACTTTCGTTAAGTAATTAACAATTTAAACTGATTATCTTAATTAATTAATCTAGTTTTTATTTTTATATATACTTAATTGTTATTAAAACAATTTAAACTTAAAAACTTCGTTATGCCCAAACTATGTCGTAAACGAACTTAAGTTTATATTTAAACTTTTGTTTTTAAAACTTGTTTAAGTTAACTTCCATTTATTTCCAAACTGAAATACATGTTAAGTTTACAGTAAATTAAAATTTAGTGAAAAATTGTTTACTTAACATTACCTTTAAAATGCAATACTGCTGTTTGGAAACAAACCCGAGTAAAACCCCACAAAACACGACCCTGTCCCGAGTCTTCCACCACACTCGTCTACTTCGAGTCTAACTTCCATTCGCACGAACACTTCACCGAGTCGAGCTCGTCTTCCCCAAAACTACCCGAGCCAACGTCAAATTTTTCCCGAGCCATTTTTTTCAAAAAATTGTTTTCATCTTAGCATTTAAAAACCATTATATACTAAAATCGACAGACTCGAGACTTACCCGAGCTATTTCACGATCTCCTTCGAGTTGGACTCTACGAAAACTCATCTTCTTCCCAAACCATCACCACGAACCCAGCTTTAAGCATTGACATTCCAGCCTCGTACATACACGCGTGCACGTGTACAGGGCATCGATGACATCACCACCTTCGGCGACTTGCTCCACTGATCAGCAATCGACCCGACGTTCCACTTTAGCCCTCGAACCATCATCACGAAACATGAACAGAAATTCGACACTTCCAGTCGAAACTGGAACACTCCAGCTCATGAAAAACCACCTCGACATGACCATCCAAACCACCAGAACCGCCGCGCCTCCGTCCACGTCTCCGCATATGTCTCACGTACACCCCTTCAAAATCTGGCCACACTCGATGCATTGACGAACTCGAACAAATCCAAAACCCAAATGCTTGTTCCTCTGACCTTAAACCCTAAAACATCATTCCACGACCATTCTGGTCATCAGAAAAATGTAGCTCCATTTTTCCCTCGTCCCCCATCACTTCATCCTCCTCTGATCAGTACCCAAAAACCCAAAATTCCCTAGATTATCAGATTTCGACGAAAAGACCAAAACTGATCATCACGCGAATGCATGAAATTCCCAAATTTTAAAATCTTGAAAATATTATCAAAATTCATAATTTTCAAGTTCGAATCCAACTGTATATTCAAAACATAATTTTTTTTTCCATCAATTTTTTCTGATTTTAAATGCTCATCACTGTAGTTTATTGTTCTTGAAGTGGTTACCCAATTTAAATACTGGAATTTATTTTTTTAGTTTACATTACAGTCTTGCAAACATTTTTCATTTTTAAATCGAAGTCCAAAATTCAGTATGTACAGAGCAATTGGATTTTTCTTCTTCCCTTTCCTTAATATAACCTATACACATTTTTGGCAAAGGAAGGTATGCCTATAACAGACATGCATACTTCTAAAGTCCTTAAATGTTCAGGAATGCAATTAGATATATATGTGTGTGTATATATCTTTTTTTTTTTAATGCAACCATCAGATTTCCAAGCATTATCAAACATTCAGGCATAATAATGGGTTAAATAGGTTTGCTCATAGAAGCCATCGAAATTTGAACAGAGGAACAAGTAGATAGATATACAGATACTCAAAAACAGGCATTCATATTCATTTATTTTCGCAGGCAAACAAAAATATAAATAAGGGTTTGAGAATTTGCTCACATTTACAACAGATTTATCACCGGCATCAAAGGTTAGAACAGATTTAAGCTTTTTAAATCAAAAGTTTGCTCACAACAAAAATAAGCAAATTCAGAGTTGAAGGTTGCTCACAGGTGGAAGAAACAAAGAAGGCTAGTTAAAAGAAGGTTTACTCACAAGCATCAAGATATCAAAACAGGTTAAGCTTTGAAAAATAGGAGTTGCTCACCTGTAAAGATGAAGAACAGAGGACCCTTCTTGTTTGCAACTGCAGATTTGAAGTTTGTTTTGAATGCAAATTGAAACTTGAATGAAGCTTTGCATTTCTTGAAGTTGCTTTACAGATTTTGCTTTGTCTCAGGCTTTGGATTTAAAGCCCCCAGGTTCTAGCTTGCTGAAGCCTTCTTTATTTTTATTTTCTGGAATGTTTGGTTTTGGTTTGAAGTTTTGTTTGTGCTTTAGAGGAGATGATGTTTACTTCATATATTCTCAACTCGAACTGAAATGAGGAGGGATAGATAAATGAAATTGAGTTGTACAGGGTATTATATTATTTTGTACAAGTGATGTTACATTTTTTTCTCTTTTCATTTGCATGGAGGCTGAAGAGATATGGCATTAATTGCCTTTGTACAAAATATGCATTTTTTTTACTACTTATCTCGGCTGATAATTTTCTTTGCCATGCTAGAGATGATGATTTGGTGGCTAAAGATCTTGCAATTTCGGCTGATATAAGACTTAGCATTAATTTGCTTTGTTTTTCATTATGCAGATCTTGATTGAGAGATTTTGTTATATTTCTCTTCTTTGTTTTGATGGCTGCAGCTTATTGTATTGGGCTAGAGATGAAAGCATTCAATGCATATGTACCCTATGTCTTCCTATACAAGCTTACTTTTATATTTGGTACATGGTTTATCTTATACATTTCCATTTTTATTTATTTCTAAAAGTTTATAAGTTCATTTCATATTTTCTATAACCATAGATTTATTCGAAATATTTGTTTAACATCAACACTTATCTTGAATTCCTTTTAAAATTTTATTACCCAACACTTTATTATTTATATTCTAAACCATTTATCCAAGATTTAAATTCAAACCACATATATACAATTTCTAAATCTAAAAATGATTCAATATATATTTATTTGGTTTCGGGGAAACTCGAATCAATTTATCACTTAATTTTACAAATTTTCTTCAAAAATTCTTTAAATTATCAATTTAAATTTATATGAAATTCGGGGTCGTTACAGACTTCCCCCCTTAAAAGAATTTCGTCCTCGAAATTTCCAAGAAGACACAAAGATAGATGAAGAATGTTTCATCAAATCAAACTGAACAGCTATTCTGCATTTGGCTTACCAAATCAGAATATCACGAACGAATCTGTTTTAACACTTCACAAGATACTCGGGTTATCCAGATCTACGAAGCATGCAGTGGCATCGGTCAGTTCGAAGGAATAACTAACCATTCGTAGAATATATCCGGACCCAAAGGATAGATAGATATATGGATACGATTTCAAAGCTTTTTAATTTAGAACTAAAGTATACCTATCAACCAATGCAACCAATTCATCCAAACAAACAATTTTGGTCCAGTTGGAGTTTATTATCCCATTTTAATATATCGAATCTTCTTTTCTGGATCGACCAGAAATTATCGAAGAATTGAGAAAAGATGACGAATAAAAGAGATTGATAGAGAAAAGATTGCTTCCTTGTTGTTACAGAGTATCGACCATTTATAATCGTATTCCCCTATCCCCTATCTCATCCTCTTCTTGCACTCATACTCACTATCAGTGGATAGTAAGAGAATTTACTGAGGCATACGGACGGATATCTTAGAGATTACTCATTCTAGGGTATACTTCACCCTATCTCTAATGAGCTACTTAATGTGTTATACTCCTGAGCTAAAGTTCAACCTTAGCTCTGATACCACATGTAACGACTCGGATTTTGCCCGCTCGAAAATCAACATCCGTACTTCACATTGTACTAGAATGCCGCAGATTCGACCGTTCAAATCCGATTCGCCGGAGCTATAACACCATTAAGTATAACAACACAGCGGAAGAAATGAATAATACATTGATATACAATATCTGATACAACAGAGTGATACAATGAATATCAATATACATCAGAGATATGATACAACAAATAGCAGCGGAAAAGAAAACGATAACATCAGCAGCGGAACAATATCTCCAATAGAATGCTCCAATCCATAGCTAGCGGAAAGCAAGGTCAGTCGTCCAAGGACTGACTGGCTCCAGAAAATCTACTCAACCTGAATATCTGAAAACCTCAACTCTAGACTGCCCGTGTGGAAAATAGTGGGCACCCAGAGTTTAGGAAGGGAACAATAAACTCCGGATCAGTCATGGGACTGGTGTGAGCATCAAAAACAGTTTATCTTTAAAACAAGCAACAAAGGCTTTTAACATTGAAACCCGCAATGCTTTTCGAAAATGAAACTACCATAAGGCCTCCCGCCACACACACAATGCAATCGCAGAATTGGAGGAGATTTCTCCTTATGATAGTCAAACATGCTTACTACGCAAAATCATTCGATATTATTATCATTAGTGCATAGTGTCGAAAACCATTTCGAAAATATAATATTAATCTTAGCCAGCATACAACATTTCATCGTATGCCTACTATAGCTACCATGTTCAATAGCAGGTTACCGCCACATTCCATGGCAGGTAATACAACTAAAACCGTACAGGGTTCGTATTGTTTCTTTGGATTTCCAACAAATGATCAGGCAAAGGAACTTCCTTACCGAAATAGAAACGCCTCTGGAAAGACGCCCCGGATCCTAACCGGATCTCTGCAAACAAAAGGCCGACGCTACCTCACGCTGTACAGCTGTGACTAGGTAACTAACACACGAGTCATGTCATCCCCCGGTCGTTACCGACCTTTATCCCGGGATCCCGAAAACCAACAAAGCAACATCATACAGTAATAAATTACCGTGTCCACATGAGTTAAGTATCTGGGCTCCATACCATGATACCACCCTTTATCCAGAAGGAAATGACATACCCTAGGGGCGCTACCCCTACAAACCTTTGTCGCAACATTCCTGTTTCGACCATTATCGGGTTGTGAGGCTCGACGAAGTCTCGTCCACAAAACTACGCTTCTTCACAAAGCACGCTTTTTCACAAAGCAACGCTTTGACCAACAAATGATCAGCAGCACTTCGTATGCCACATTACCAAATTGGGAATGTATCACTAGTAACCATCAACTACATAACCTCTGAGCTCGTACGTCTCAGAGAAGGGTGTTAAGCTAAGAGAATAAATTCTCCGCCACCAACAGAAATGTATTTGATAGAAACCAGCTTTACATCTCAAAGTGTAACGTCAGACACACATCCATACAAGTCTGTTCCGGGTTCGAACAGAACCGAAGGCACTTCCGAAGAAGCCCTTGCAAATCCGGGTATTCACAATCTCGATCGGACTTCCCATCACTTAGGAAATCTCTATACTGGCGCGACTCAGTGCAGAGACAATCAATAGGTCATCCTATCGTTCTCGCAAATACCCGGTCTTCACCACCGGTCTTCAAATGCTATCCATATCGTCGTATCACTATTCGGAATGGGTTATATGACACAAAGGTCCTCTCCCGGCTAAACCGAATAACGAGCGCAATTAAAAATCATATGGAAACTGGGGTCTCAGTTAAATCACAGCTTAAAGCCCAAAACTTTTCATTCGAATGGTAAAACAAATTACCATTTCCAATCTTTTAAACAAAAAGATTCATTTCAAAAACCTTCAATGGTTTAAACAATTTCCACACTTTAATCTTTTAAACAAAAAGATTTAATTCACAAAGTTAACCCCATTCACAAAGATCCATTCATAGATTTCAAATCGATTTCCATTTCAATTGAATTAACTCGTTAAATCTTTAAATCAAGATTTAACTTATAGCTTTCAAAACTCGTTTCCAAAAATTCATTCATAATCTTCCAAAACAATTCCATTTCAAGTTAGATTAACTCATCCGGTCTTTGAAATCAAAGACTCATTTCATAGTTTTCAAAACATTTCAATTCCATTTCAAACTTGAAAATTTTCAACCCAAATTGGAAGTTCATTACTTATGTGAAAGCTTTTACTATTTGAAAACAAATAGTTTCATTTCAGAAAAATCCAGTTATATTTACACGAGTTAAAACCCTTGAATTAAATTCAATTCCCAAATCAATACTTTTAAAAATGGTTTAACCCGTATATAACTTGTACAGCATCTTTAATCCCTAGTTTCAAATCATAGAATTCAATTTAAAACTTGAATTCAAATTTAAATCAGATTATTTAAATTTCAAGACTCGATTAAGTTATACGAAATAACTTTTATCTTTGAAATTCCATTTCAAAAGCTTTTCACTTTAAACCCAAATTTCCAATTTCAAAATCAATTGAAATTAAAATTTCAATTTCAAAAACATTAATTTTAAATCATCTGTGATTTAACCGATTTCCACGTGAAATCCATATTTGTGTGTGTAAAAGTGTGGTCCAGGGGTTTCACACAATAGTGCAACATCAATCATTACAGATATATCGATAAGCGGTAAAATCGATAACGCTTATCTCCATTCACAGATTCATAGATAAAATAAATTTATCAGTCACAAAGATTCATCATTACAATTCGATGTGGGTTTCGGATAACCAACTGGAATCCGACTCCATGTCGCATCGAAATTCAAATGTCGTTTACGGGTCAAAGGTTTTCATATTCACATAGCAATATATTCATCACAGGTATCACAGTTCAGAATAAAGCAATTCATAGCATTATAATCACATAACAGAGATATCAATCCAATATGCAGCATTCAATGAAATCCAAACATCATAAGTAAGGTCAATTAATTATCTGACTAACTTAAATCAGATTAGTCACTAATCCTGGTTAATTACCGGTTAATTACAAATTATTTTGATTAATTAACCTTTAATTAATTATTCTCAAATTAATCACCTTAATTAATTTATCACATTAATTAATTATCCTTTAATCATTTATTAATTAACCATTAATAATAAATTTAAAATTAATTAACCCCTTAATAACTCATTAATAAATAAATTAACCCTTAATTAATCAACCTTTAATTAATCATTCTTAATTAATTACAACAAGTGATTATAAATTAACTTTAATTTATTAGAATATCCAACATTAATTACAATAAGTAATTAATCCCTTGATTACTTTCGTTAAGTAATTAACAATTTAAACTGATTATCTTAATTAATTAATCTAGTTTTTATTTTTATATATACTTAATTGTTATTAAAACAATTTAAACTTAAAAACTTCGTTATGCCCAAACTATGTCGTAAACGAACTTAAGTTTATATTTAAACTTTTGTTTTTAAAACTTGTTTAAGTTAACTTCCATTTATTTCCAAACTGAAATACATGTTAAGTTTACAGTAAATTAAAATTTAGTGAAAAATTGTTTACTTAACATTACCTTTAAAATGCAATACTGCTGTTTGGAAACAAACCCGAGTAAAACCCCACAAAACACGACCCTGTCCCGAGTCTTCCACCACACTCGTCTACTTCGAGTCTAACTTCCATTCGCACGAACACTTCACCGAGTCGAGCTCGTCTTCCCCAAAACTACCCGAGCCAACGTCAAATTTTTCCCGAGCCATTTTTTTCAAAAAATTGTTTTCATCTTAGCATTTAAAAACCATTATATACTAAAATCGACAGACTCGAGACTTACCCGAGCTATTTCACGATCTCCTTCGAGTTGGACTCTACGAAAACTCATCTTCTTCCCAAACCATCACCACGAACCCAGCTTTAAGCATTGACATTCCAGCCTCGTACATACACGCGTGCACGTGTACAGGGCATCGATGACATCACCACCTTCGGCGACTTGCTCCACTGATCAGCAATCGACCCAACGTTCCACTTTAGCCCTCGAACCATCATCACGAAACATGAACAGAAATTCGACACTTCCAGTCGAAACTGGAACACTCCAGCTCACGAAAAACCACCTCGACATGACCATCCAAACCACCAGAACCGCCGCGCCTCCGTCCACGTCTCCGCATATGTCTCACGTACACCCCTTCAAAATCTGGCCACACTCGATGCATTGACGAACTCGAACAAATCCAAAACCCAAATGCTTGTTCCTCTGACCTTAAACCCTAAAACATCATTCCACGACCATTCTGGTCATCAGAAAAATGTAGCTCCATTTTTCCCTCGTCCCCCATCACTTCATCCTCCTCTGATCAGTACCCAAAAACCCAAAATTCCCTAGATTATCAGATTTCGACGAAAAGACCAAAACTGATCATCACGCGAATGCATGAAATTCCCAAATTTTAAAATCTTGAAAATATTATCAAAATTCATAATTTTCAAGTTCGAATCCAACTGTATATTCAAAACATAATTTTTTTTTCCATCAATTTTTTCTGATTTTAAATGCTCATCACTGTAGTTTATTGTTCTTGAAGTGGTTACCCAATTTAAATACTGGAATTTATTTTTTTAGTTTACATTACAGTCTTGCAAACATTTTTCATTTTTAAATCGAAGTCCAAAATTCAGTATGTACAGAGCAATTGGATTTTTCTTCTTCCCTTTCCTTAATATAACCTATACACATTTTTGGCAAAGGAAGGTATGCCTGTAACAGACATGCATACTTCTAAAGTCCTTAAATGTTCAGGAATGCAATTAGATATATATATGTGTGTATATATCTTTTTTTTTAATGCAACCATCAGATTTACAAGCATTATCAAACATTCAGGCATAATAATGGGTTAAATAGGTTTGCTCATAGAAGCCATCGAAATTTGAACAGAGGAACAAGTGGATAGATATACAGATACTCAAAAACAGGCATTCATATTCATTTATTTTCGCAGGCAAACAAAAATATAAATAAGGGTTTGAGAATTTGCTCACATTTACAACAGATTTATCACCGGCATCAAAGGTTAGAACAGATTTAAGCTTTTTAAATCAAAAGTTTGCTCACAACAAAAATAAGCAAATTCAGAGTTGAAGGTTGCTCACAGGTGGAAGAAACAAAGAAGGCTAGTTAAAAGAAGGTTTACTCACAAGCATCAAGATATCAAAACAGGTTAAGCTTTGAAAAATAGGAGTTGCTCACCTGTAAAGATGAAGAACAGAGGACCCTTCTTGTTTGCAACTGCAGATTTGAAGTTTGTTTTGAATGCAAATTGAAACTTGAATGAAGCTTTGCATTTCTTGAAGTTGCTTTACAGATTTTGCTTTGTCTCAGGCTTTGGATTTAAAGCCCCCAGGTTCTAGCTTGCTGAAGCCTTCTTTATTTTTATTTTCTGGAATGTTTGGTTTTGGTTTGAAGTTTTGTTTGTGCTTTAGAGGAGATGATGTTTACTTCATATATTCTCAACTCGAACTGAAATGAGGAGGGATAGATAAATGAAATTGAGATGTACAGGGTATTATATTATTTTGTACAAGTGATGTTACATTTTTTTCTCTTTTCATTTGCATGGAGGCTGAAGAGATATGGCATTAATTGCCTTTGTACAAAATATGCATTTTCTTTTACTACTTATCTCGGCTGATAATTTTCTTTGCCATGCTAGAGATGATGATTTGGTGGCTAAAGATCTTGCAATTTCGGCTGATATAAGACTTAGCATTAATTTGCTTTGTTTTTCATTATGCAGATCTTGATTGAGAGATTTTGTTATATTTCTCTTCTTTGTTTTGATGGCTGCAGCTTATTGTATTGGGCTAGAGATGAAAGCATTCAATGCATATGTACCCTATGTCTTCCTATACAAGCTTACTTTTATATTTGGTACATGGTTTATCTTATACATTTCCATTTTTATTTATTTCTAAAAGTTTATAAGTTCATTTCATATTTTCTATAACCATAGATTTATTCGAAATATTTGTTTAACATCAACACTTATCTTGAATTCCTTTTAAAATTTTATTACCCAACACTTTATTATTTATATTCTAAACCATTTATCCAAGATTTAAATTCAAACCACATATATACAATTTCTAAATCTAAAAATGATTCAATATATATTTATTTGGTTTCGGGGAAACTCGAATCAATTTATCACTTAATTTTACAAATTTTCTTCAAAAATTCTTTAAATTATCAATTTAAATTTATATGAAATTCGGGGTCGTTACAGAATATATGCTGAAAATAGCAGAAAAGCAGTAAATGAACAACAGATTTATAGTGGTTCGGCCTATAATTGAGCCTACGTCCACTTTATAGTCTTTTATTGCTGATTCGGTTACAATTCGATACAAATCACTTGTCAAATACAATGCAACTTGATCACACAACAATCTCGACTACTAGCTCAAACTTCGGTGATGAATCTTGCTAAATCCGTGTCGGATGAATGAAGTCCTTCACGAAGCTTGTTGTAGTGCCTTGAGTGTTGGAGGATCTTTACTTGTTGAATGAGTTGTGAGTGCAGCAGAGTATGGACGCTTGAAGAAATGATTTGCCAAAAGTCCCCCTCATGTTGGAAGTGATGGGGTATTTATAGGAGCAGCTCTGAATTCTGGGCAGAGAAAATGCTAAGTCCTAAGTCGTGGAAGACTTAAGGTAAGTCGGTGACGAGTTAAGGGACTGGGCAAGTGTTAAGTCGTGGCCGACTTATCAGATAAAGGTAATATAGGTATGGGCTCTGGACTTTAACCTCATAGCTTTTAGGTCGTGGACGATTTAAGCCAAGTCATGAGTTCCTTAAGTCGTAGATCCTTTAAGTCGTAACATCTTCTTGAGTCGTGTAGGCCTTAACTCGCTGAGTCGTTAAGTCGGAACCCCTTTCTTTAAGTTGTAGATAGCTTAACTCGTTGAGTCGTTAGGACCATGAGTCGTAGGCTGTGAAGCTCTTAAGTCGTACACCCACTAAGTCGTAAACTGTTAAGTCGTGGCCTGTTGAGTCGTAGACTGTGAAGCTCTTAAGTCGTACACTCACTAAGTCGTAAACTGTTAAGTCGTGGCCTGTTGAGTCGTAGACTGTTAAGTCGTGTACTTCTTAAGTCTTTAGGAACTGTAGCTATAAGTCATGGATGACTTAAGCTAAGTTGTAACCCATTAGGTCGGAACCTTCTTAAGTCGTAGTCTTTAGGTCGCAACACTGCTAGGTCGCAAAGTCTTTAGGTCGCGACATTGCTAGGTCGCGAAGTCTTTAGGTCGCAACACTGCTAGGTCGCGAAGTCTTTAGGTCGCAACACTGCTAGGTCGCGAAGTCTTTAGGTCACAACACTGCTAGGTCGCGAAGTCTCCTTCAGTAGTTAGGTCGTAGACTTTCTTAGGTCGTACCTCCCTAACCCGGTAGGTCGTAAGTCGTTCAAGCCGTAGATTCTCTTTCAGCAGCTAAGTCATAAGTCGTCGAGTCCACTTAGGTTTTAGGCTTTTTAACTCGTTGGCTTCTTATAAGTCGTGGCATAATCTGAGTCGTTCATTTCTTAACTCGTAGGTTGTTGCTAAAAGGGAGTTAACATTTGCCCCTCGAAGTACACGCCTTAAGTCGTAAGTCGTGTGCTTCGATTTCCTTAGCTCGCTTCTTGATGAGTGCGCTAAATCGCGACCGACTTAAGATGAGTCGTAGGTCGCGAATGACTTAGTAGAAGTCGTAAGTCGGATGTGTCGATTCACCTTTCACTGTCCCAGGGTATAAATAGCTTAGGTCGTTCCTTCTTCTCCTTCACCTGTTTCATTCCGTCATTTGCAAGCATTCAAGTTCTTCTCAGACAAATTCAATTACTCGATCGCCAGACATCTTCAATTTCGTATTGCGTAAGTGATCCCATTCTCTAATCAATCCTCGGCTATCACCGAACTATGAATTTCGCTTACCTTATGCCTTGCTTCACGATTTTTGTTTCAATTGATCGCCGAGGAAATCGAAATGGTTCGACTTGGCTTTCGGTGATTTGCGAGAAGAAGGGGAAGAGTTTCAGTGCATTAGGTTTGCTGATTCGTGATCTTAGAAGGGATGAAGAGGCCATTATCGGGTTGGAGAATTATGAGGAATGGGATTCTTAGTAGAGGAAAGAATTTGAGGAGAGGAACTGATGCTTTGGTTTGAGTAGGAGATAGCTCGAGATCCCCTGAGAACGACCTAACACTTTCTCAGCTTGGATCGCGTGCGACTAAACTCTTCTGGTTGCCTACAGCAGCATTAGGTTTAGGTTGTTGCCGAGCTAGGACGACTTTTCTTTTGTGTGGCTTACGGCCTAAAAAGTTAACGACCTATCTTGTTGCAGTCTCATGGATCGTTGACGAGTTAGCACTTAAACCCTTAACTTGCGAGCACATCTGAATGACTAGGTCGTGGATGAGATAGCCCTTAACTCGTAACTCGCGAACTCATCTGAACGACTTAATAACTTAAAACTCCATGACTTCGAATTCTTGGACTTGAATGATCTGACTTAAGAGAACATGCCTTGAACATCTTGACTCGCACAATACGACCTAAAAGCCCCGACCTACGATAGGTCGTTAAACGACTTAAGACTTAGATGAACTTGCACAGAAGTTGGCTGGACTCTTGAATTTGAACTGTGTTGTGTTTCCTCTCACACTGTCTTGACTTTAATGCTAATAACCTGCTTAACACAACATTCACAGAATACTGGGACGAATATACTGCCACTAACCGCCCACATCGAATGACAGATTAGTTCGTAAAGAAAAAATTAAATTAAATGAACTGTATGAGTGAAATGCTATACAATAACCAATTCAAGTGAAGTATTAAAGCAAAATCGTAATGGTAAACTAAAACTGATTTGTCTGCATTAACACTGCACTTGAGTATTAACAAGTTCTGAAATCTCGTAATCGACTGATTGTCAGTTAGTTTAATTCCAGTTATACTTGCTTTTTCTTGTTTTCATTAGTTTTGCACAGCACTTCACACTTTTAGGAAACGTGCACCTTCACTTTTGAACATTCAGCTGATTGTGTAGAATGGCATCTCATCAAGAAGACTTGGAACTAGCTGGAGAAGCTTTTCCAATTTCTACCCCGTTGAATGATCCCCCGGAAAGGACTCCTACCACTCTGAGCCTTAAAGCCTTTCGTCAATTATGCATCCAGTTTGGCATTGCCGAAGCTAACGCTTTGCTTCCTGAAATAAATGATACTGTTGATAGGCCGCCCCATGGCTTTGTCGCAGTTAACCGCCAAATGTGCTCGAGCGGAGCTATCCCCCCATTCAATGACTGTCTTCGAGAACTTCTTCTTCGACTATCTATCTCCCCTTTTCAATTACACCCTAATGGCTA
Source organism: Allium fistulosum (assembly GCA_030737815.1). Lineage (NCBI taxonomy): Eukaryota > Viridiplantae > Streptophyta > Magnoliopsida > Asparagales > Amaryllidaceae > Allium > Allium fistulosum. The sequence goes on along the minus strand of CM060902.1, from coordinate 964,077,011 downwards.
CGCCATCCTGCTGGGACTGTGTGTGCTTTTTAGGAGAACGCTGGACCGTTTTCCCAGTTTTGGAGAAATTCGCTATCTGTGTACTTTTGCCAAAAACAGAGATCATCCCTCTATCACAGTCGTGAGGAGTGCTAGAAACCATAAGTTGATCACCGGTCTCCCTGAAAGTGTTCATAGTTTCCTGAGCCCGTTTTTCTATGTTCGCTGTCCCCCGAGGTTTTACGTTATTTGGAGAGTGGGAAGTACGACTATCTATCTTTTCCCTGTGTTTTCTAAATTCTTCGAAGTCCAAATTGTCAAGTGTTAACTTCTTTTTCTACTGTTTCAGTGCTCCCTCCCCCCTCTAGGGAACCTCGTCACAAAACTACCTTCGAGAGGCTTATGGCCGTGCCGGTTGAGGAGAGGAGTGTTCAATTTCTATTGAAAGATGAGTTCCTCCATGAATTTGGACTCTTACATCCTTCCCGCTCCACTCAGTCACATGAAGTCCCTGATTCTCCAGCTGAGGAGTCAGATGCCCCCGTTTCTGCTAAAGAACCTTCACCGAAAGAAATTACCGTTGAGACTTCATTGGTAAAGTGTTCTACTCTTACCGACATTGCGGGGTCGTCCAGTAAGTTAGCACTTGCCCCGGTTATTGAAGAGGAGGAAAATCTTCACATTCTTGAAAAGACGGCTGAGGTGGAAGTTGAAAAAGATAATTCTCCCATGCATCATGGCGATGATACTTTTGACAGTCTGAGCGACATCATGATAACCTCTCAGGAGCTCTTTAAAGATGACGCCTCTAAAGCGATCTCTTCTATCATCGAAGCAACTTCTTCTTTGCAACAAACCACAACGCCTTCTATACAAGCCGTCACCATTCCCACACAAAAAAGTGGTTTGTAGTTCGACGCGCGTAGCCCACACGCCACACACACTTAGGATTTTGGCACTTATATGCACTTAGCTCCTTAAATTTGAAAATTTCTAAGACTTGCCTTTCTTTTTCAATTTCAGGTTCTACAATGGGGCGAAGTGGCTCTTACTTTGACAAATTCCAGCGTCACGGAAGTCGCGATGCTTATGACTTTAGGAGTTATATCGGCGCTCCGAGGGAAACTAATGAGGAAAGGGCTGCTAGAAAGGCTCACGAAAGGCGAGGTCATGAAGAACGTCGTCGGAGAGAAGATGAAGAGCACTATGGGAGTAGAGACGAGCGACGTGACTCTTCCCGCAAAAGCGACGATCCTTACAAGAGGAAATCTTACTACGATAAGGGGAAGAGTCATACTTCTGATGATTCCAGCAAACAGATCAGACTTGGTGAGAAAGACACATCTAATATCTCGGAAAAGACTACCGCTCCTATTCCTCCTAATACATCGTCCGGTTCTCCTACCCTTAAGGAGTCTGACATCCAGGCAATTATTAATAGGCCTCAGTATCAAGCCGAGGACGGGCCTCCCACACTTCAGAGCCGATTTCCAAATTGGTGTTTAAGAGGAGTCCGTTTTGACTTAGATTTGGTTCCCATTGATAAGCAGGCGATGTTGAGAAATGTCGATGCCGTCAAGCTTGACATTGAAAGAATGTCTGGATGGCAGAAGCTGGTTGATGAACTTCAAAGGGTCAACCATATGAACCTTGAGGCGATGATGACCATGGAGAACGATAAATCAGAATGGGACAAATGGCGTAAGCAGCATGATGCGGAGATGAAAAGCATTAGTGATGGTTATGGGAAGCTCGAAGCTGAAGTTGAAAGACTCAAAAATGAGCTTGCCGCTTCTTCCACTTCTTATTCTCAGAAAGAAGAAATGCTTCAAAAACAAGTTCGAGACGCCCATGCTGCTCAGCGAGATACTGAAGTAAAACTTGAAGCAGAACAGCATGTTACTAGAAAATATCGTGATGACGCTGCTCAACTTCAGGAGAAAATCAGCTCTCGAGACTTAGAAATTGCGAGGCTGCAATCCCAGTTATTGAAAGCTGAAAGAGAGCGTGATGAAGCTCTCTCTGGTAAGGCTGCGGCTGAAGAATCCCAAAAGGCAACCAAAGCCACCATTGACGCGACTTTATTCAACTTTTATATGCATTGCGTCCTGGGGCGTGGGAGCCTTTCATTTTTGGGACCAGAATATGAAGTCACCTTAGCGGAAGTATGGGAGGCAATCATCGACTTGTTTGGCGGTGCCGGTTATGCTGAAGCAGATCTTCAAGCTACCTACTTAGGTGAGAGCGACCGCGCTGCCCTTGCCAAAGGAAAAGAGCAGCTTACCCGAGTGCGGGCCGAGGCGACGGGAGAGAAGCTTCCTGAGAGAGAAATACCTCCTATTGCTCCTGCTTATACTTCGGCTTTAGCTTACGCGGATATTACTGGCTCTAGTTCTCATTCCACACCTCCCGCTAAGGTTGACAAAGAAACTGTAACCACTCCTACAGAGGAAGAGGCAATGAAGGACTTCCAGGCTCGGGAATTTGAGATTGATCTCGCTAAACCGGCTTCTCCAGGTAACTTTGACGAGACGAATTCAGTGCATTGCTTATTCGACTTAACCGAGTTCGACGAACCTCTTACTTATCACTTAAGCTTTGACGATTCACGGTCTTCTTTTTTCTCGAAGAATACTGATTTTGACTTCTTTTATTATGCAGCAGACGTGCCGGAAACTGCACCAATTCTTCCTTCTTCAGCTGCCGTTCCTCCTCCTTCTCAAGTTACTCCTCTTCCAGCTTCTCAACCAGGTTCACAGGAAGAACCGATAGCAGCCCTTCAAGGTTTGGACGAACCACCTGCTTCCGAGGAACAGAAAGCAGAAGATCTGGAAGATAGCGAGAAGACCCCGGAGCAATCTTTTGACTACGACACAAAGCTTTCTACATTTCTTACTCCGGGGAGTGAGTCTTCTTCCAAGAAGAAGAGGAAACGTGTGGTTTCGAAGAAAGGAAAGAAAAGTTCTTCTGCTGCTGGAGATGAAGCAGAAGTCGATCCGGCCGAGTCTCTTTCTCCTTCCTCTCCAATACGTCCTCCGAAACTAATTACCAGGCCGGGTAAAGGCTCCAAGGGTGGGAAGAAGGAGAAATGAGTTTGATTTTGACTTTTCTGCTTTTTGCATGTATTGACCGGAGATTGTGCGGATACCGGTCTCCGCTCCTTTTTGTAATCTGCACAATGTAAAAAGTTTCCATAGTATTGAATAAAATAGCTATTTTACTTGTACAAATTCTTGTGTATGTGAGAACGTATCTGTTTCTCTTTTTTAGTGTAGAACAAATGATTCTTTTTTGTTTGAACAAACTTTTTGTTTGTTTTTCGAGAATGCATTTATTCCACATCTATTTTTCATGATATCGTAATGAACTCGCGGTATGTTGCTTGCATATTACTTTATTCATGTAACTGAATAGTATAGTGTTGCCCCCATACCGCAAGTACATTGCAACATTTCTAACTTCTTCAAGACTGATACTCTTACTTCATAGAATAACTACTCCACTTTTAAGGGAGGAATCATTCTGCTTTTGATAGAGTATATCTCGTCTTCAGAGAAGTTTTTACTTTCTCTTTCTTCCTGAAGAACACTTCAACTTTTGGGAATGATCACTTTTATTTGTTAAAAAGTGAATTTTCCTACGCAGTGAAATGAGCTTCTAAAGAAGGTTTTGATTTTGTGCCCCAGTAAAGGGTTTATTTTTGGCACTTCAAGCAAGGTGAAGTACGCCTCTGCAGAGGTCTTTTGGTCTCTGAAGAGAAGCAATTTTGGTCTCCGAAGAGAAGCAATTTTGGTCTCCGAAGAGAAGCAATTTTGGTCTCCGAAGAGAAGCAATTTTGGTCTCCGAGGAGAAGCAATTTTGGTCTCCGAGGAGAAGCAATTTTGGTCTCCGAGGAGAAGCAATTTTGGTCTCCGAGGAGAAGCAATTTTGGTCTCCGAAGAGAAGCAATTTTGGTCTTCGACGAGAAGCAATTTTGGTCTCCGAAGAGAAGCAATTTTGGCATTTCAGCTCTGGTGAAGTGGGTCTCCGAAGAGAAGCATTTTGCACTTCTACACGGGTGAAATGTGCCTCTGAAATAGGCTTTTTAGCATTTCATCACTGGTGAAGTGGGTCTCCGAAGAGAAGCATTTTGCACTTCTACACGGGTGAAATGTGCCTCCGAAAAGGGCTTTTTAGCATTTCATCACTGGTGAAGTGGGTCTCCGAAGAGAAGCATTTTGCACTTCTACACGGGTGAAATGTGCCTCCGAAAAGGGCTTTTTGCCTCTGAAGAGGTCTTGAAATTGCCTGGAAGTTACTTTCTCATGGTTGAGTGGATCCACGGGGCGGACGCAAGTTGCTTGATTGGATGTTCGTTTGCACAAACGATCACAATCAATTAACAAGGGCCCTGTTCCTTCAGCTTGGGAAGGTGCCCCTCCGGTGGTTCCACCAATCTTGTTATTGAGAGAAGCACTTTCATTTATTGGCGTGCCTCGTTAGAGGGCTTTGTTGACCTTTGGGAAGGAGCATCGGTTGGTTGGTGTACCAGGAAGGTTGCTTCTCAGGGGCGAGTAGATCCACGGGACGGACGCAAGCTGCCCGATCGGATGCATCATGATCAGTTAGCAAGGGCCCTGTTCCTTCTGCTTGGGAAGGTGTCCCTTCGGTGGTTCTACCGGCCCTTTTATTGAGGAGCAAAAATTCCTTTTGGTTGCTTCCGTGCTTGCTTGGCCATGTTCTACCATCATCTGCCCACTAGCGATCTTTTATCATCATTTCTAAGCGTATCTTCGTTCCTTTTGTAAGTAAATTGCCTTATCCGAAGAAGTGGACTTCACTGTTGGATAACTTCACGGGACAAATGCGAGTTACCTAGCTGGATGTCTGTTCATATCGACAATCACAACCGGTTAACGAAGGCTTGCCCCAGTGAAGTTGCCAACTTTTTATCTGAAGTTCTTCTTGTATAGGATTTGAATATGGAATTTTTGTTGCTTGGTATTTGCTATAATAAATGATTTGTAAGGCTCGCTTAGCTTTGCGATGGGTGAGCTTTGCTTTAATGACCTGCAATATTAGATCGACATTTTAGCAATACATTTAGAGTATTTACACATCGAAATATAACAGGCATTTCGTAATAGAAAACACAGAATTCATAATTTTTCATTATTCAGTCACACTGATTTCTCAGCGGTTTACAATGCAGAAGTCACACATCCATTATCATTTTTTTTTACAAATTCAAGCAATGCTGCTAAGTAAAAAGTGGATGCTAGTTATTGTTGTTTCAGAATCTCCAAGCTGGATTTCCATTTGTGCTTGATTCATAGCTTTTGGATTTATATGCCAGAGAAAGTGAAAGATGCCCCAGTTGCAGTTTTGTGAACAATTAGCAGTCGTCCCAACTTCTGCCTGTTGGGTGTGGACCTCCTGTGACAACATTAATGACAAGCTTTTCTGAATCTTGCACTGCAGTGTTGTTGAGAGAATCGGATTGATGGGTAGGACGTTGTTGATCCCGAGTGGATGAGGTTGGAGCGACTCCGCTTCTCTTAACGTATTGTTGGAGTTTACCCTGCTCCAGCAATTCTTCAATCACATTCTTTAATTGGCGACATTGGTCAGTGTCATGGCCAGGTTGATTGTGAAATTGGCAGAATTTTCCATTACGCTTTGCACCTCTCGTCATCTCAGGTGGCTTAGGATACCTGACAACGTCCTTTGTTGCAAAAAAGATATTTCTTGGTGTATCAGTTAAAGGAGTATAATCCGAAGGATTAAAGCGGCGAGGTTTCTTTTCATTTCCCTGGCTCTTTCCTCCTTCATTCTCCCTTTTCTGACTTTCAGATTCTCTTTTATTAGATGGGACATTGTTATTATTAGCTTGGGCAACAACCACTTTCGATGTCGTAGAAAGGCTTTCAAGGCGAATGAACTCGTCGGCCTTTTTATAAAAAATTTCAAGCGAGTTCGGTTCCTTCATCTTTAGCCATATCCCAAATTTGCTCGATTTATCAATGGCTCGCATCAAATAAGTCAAGATCATGCGTGGTTCCGCATTTTCTACTTTGGCTAAAGCTATATTGAAACGGCTCAAGAAAGATTTGATTGATTCTCCGGGCGCTTGTTCAAGGTTAGACATTGACATTATATCCTTAGCTTTTGAAGCATACAATCTGAACTGTTCTTTGAACTTTTGCGTTAAGTCGGAGAACTTATCTACAGACCGAACTGGAAGCTTTGTGAACCAAAGTAAAGCCACACCTTCCAGGTATACTGGAAAGTATCGACACTTGATTTCGTCTGATGCTCTTGCACCGGTCATATGCCAATCGTATTTGTATAGGAAATGATTAGGGTCACTGTTCCCCTATAAGCTTGGATAGTAGGAGGTGCAAATTTCCTTGGAAATTCAGCTTTTAAGATCCTTTCGGTAAACGGAGTTCTGCTCGGTGCAAATCCCCAGTCAGCCTCATCCTCTTCCCTTTGCATGCTCACTTTCATGATGCGGCCAACCATTTCGGACAGGTACTCTTTATTGTTCAAAGACATCTCCGGGCAAGCATCAGTTCTTCCCTCGGAAGTTTGCCCGGGCATATGTTCATGACAAGTTGGTTGCGGCATAGAACCATCAGCTTGGAAAGTTGGCATTTCAGGAAGAGTAGTTTGATGGTTTTCTGGTTGACGATTTGCCCCGAGCAGAGCAGTTAATCTATCCATCATCAAAGCATTTTGGGTTTCAATTTGTTGGTATAATCCAGAAACTGCGTCGTCCAATTCAGCCCTGGTGACTCCAAAGGTAGGAGTCGCTTGGTTTGTTGTTGGGGAAGCGGAAGTCCCTTCGTGAGCATTTCTGGATCTGATAGGTCTACCTCTTCTTCCAGGAGCCATTATTTCGGATCTGGTTTTTAAGAGAGGTTCTTTTTATGAATCTTTGCGAAGCAACGGTGGATGATCGCCTGAGTTGGGTTCTCAGTGAAAGCACCAAAATGTTAACGCTAAAAAGTGAACGCTAACACCCGGTGTGTGCAATAGAATTGTGAAAGCACCACCCGTTGGTACGGGAACAGAATATATGCTGAAAATAGCAGAAAAGCAGTAAATGAACAACAGATTTATAGTGGTTCGGCCTGTAATTGAGCCTACGTCCACTTTATAGTCTTTTATTACTGATTCGGTTACAATTCGATACAAATCACTTGTCAAATACAATGCAACTTGATCACACAACAATCTCGACTACTAGCTCAAACTTCGATGATGAATCTTGCTAAATCCGTGTCGGATGAATGAAGTCCTTCACAAAGCTTGTTGTAGTGCCTTGAGTGTTGGAGGATCTTTACTTGTTGAATGAGTTGTGAGTGCAGCAGAGTATGGACGCTTGAAGAAATGATTTGCCAAAAGTCCCCCTCATGTTGGAAGTGATGGGGTATTTATAGGAGCAGCTCTGAATTCTGGGCAGAGAAAATGCTAAGTCCTAAGTCGTGGAAGACTTAAGGTAAGTCGGTGACGAGTTAAGGGACTGGGCAAGTGTTAAGTCGTGGCCGACTTATCAGATAAAGGTAATATAGGTATGGGCTCTGGACTTTAACCTCATAGCTTTTAGGTCGTGGACGATTTAAGCCAAGTCATGAGTTCCTTAAGTCGTAGATCCTTTAAGTCGTAACATCTTCTTGAGTCGTGTAGGCCTTAACTCGCTGAGTCGTTAAGTCGGAACCCCTTTCTTTAAGTTGTAGATAGCTTAACTCGTTGAGTCGTTAGGACCATGAGTCGTAGGCTGTGAAGCTCTTAAGTCGTACACCCACTAAGTCGTAAACTGTTAAGTCGTGGCCTGTTGAGTCGTAGACTGTGAAGCTCTTAAGTCGTACACCCACTAAGTCGTAAACTGTTAAGTCGTGGCCTGTTGAGTCGTAGACTGTTAAGTCGTGTACTTCTTAAGTCTTTAGGAACTGGAGCTATAAGTCATGGACGACTTAAGCTAAGTTGTAACCCATTAGGTCGGAACCTTCTTAAGTCGTAGTCTTTAGGTCGCAACACTGCTAGGTCGCAAAGTCTTTAGGTCGCGACATTGCTAGGTCGCGAAGTCTTTAGGTCGCAACACTGCTAGGTCGCGAAGTCTTTAGGTCGCAACACTGCTAGGTCGCGAAGTCTCCTTCAGTAGTTAGGTCGTAGACTTTCTTAGGTCGTAGCTCCCTAACCCGGTAGGTCGTAAGTCGTTCAAGCCGTAGATTCTCTTTCAGCAGCTAAGTCGTAAGTCGTCGAGTCCACTTAGGTTTTAGGCTTTTTAACTCGTTGGCTTCTTATAAGTCGTGGCATAATCCGAGTCGTTCATTTCTTAACTCGTAGGTCATTGCTAAAAGGGAGTTAACATGGGGTAAATAAGAAAATGCAGGGAAAGAAAGAAAAACAAACACAGAATCTCACGGTGGAATGACAAAATGTAATAATCAAATAAACAGTTCATGAAGCTGTTTTACAAATAACATTTGATTACATTTTTACAATACAAATAAGAGTTACATACAATAGGAATAAATAAATAAATAAATGCAGTGGAACAACATGATGTAGTGGAATAAATATAATAAATTATAATAGTTCTAAAACTTCGTCTTCATCCTCCAAAAGCAGTTTTCAATACACTAAAAAGCTTAGACTGACCCGAGCAAATTGAAAAGACAGAACACTCGAGTTAGAACTGTAAAATCTTATGTAAGTTAAATCAACAGTAAATAAATATGAGTGTAATGGCATCAGAGATGTTTACAGGGTTTGACATCTCCTATCCAGTGTCTAACGTGAGTGTAGTAACTTAAGAGATGTTCGGGATTCCCATCTCCTAAGGATCCGTTAAACTATCTACATACATAGTACAATACGCTATTATAATAGTTTTTACAGTAAAGTAAAGTATTAAAATAGCGTTAAGGCGTTATCCATATCCCCCTTAACTCATTTTATATAATGCCTTATTCTATACAGTACTGTAAAGTCCACCATAAACTGGTGGGCTATAAGGGAGCACTCCATAGGTACGACACAAACCAAACTCGAAGAAGGGGCGATAAGGCATGTGACAAGGCACGCGAGGCAATTCTAGGGTAGGATTCTACCATTTGCACTCCTGGACTGGTGGTAATGCATAGCAGCTACTATTGCCCACCTCGGAACACACTCCCATAATCAAAATCGATGGGTAGCCACCAAATCAATTGCAAAGTAAAAATATGGTATCGAAGAAATGTGCCTGATCAAAGGTGTGACCTCACTTGGCCCGGTATAGCTCCTATTTTAGCCACATCAAGCTCACTCATGGGAGTCAGGGTTACGTAAATACCTCATACAGAATCGTTCGCCAAACCATCCTACTTTATTTTGTAATCTCCACCACGTACACAGTTCTTAAAGTGGTTTTCGGTATTGGCAGAGAGTATGACAATTTTGGATCCCGGTCTCTTTAACAACCAAACGTTTATTTCACACCGGATAGTTCTTTTACATTTCTAAAACCGAATCATAATTGATATCAAAATATCATATTCAATTCAAACTATATCACTTTCAAAATCATATTCACTTTCAAAATCATATTCACTTTCGAAATCATATCGATAGGATAGGGTAATTAAATCCTCATTTCAAAATCATCATATTTACTCAAATATGTCATTTAAATCCCAACTTAGATTATAACATCATTTAGCCGTATTCACTTTAAAAATCAAGGATTTAAATATAAACACTTCCACTTTACACAGTCTGAAATTTAGAAAATAGTTTAGATAGTTATAAATAGTTTAAATAGATTAGCATAGTTTAAATAGATTTAAAAAATAGTTTAAATAGATTTAAAATAGATTAAATATATTTAAAATAATTAGATAGATTTAAAATAGATTAAATAGATTAAATAGGTTAATTAGTTTAAATTAGGTTAAATAGATTAAGATAGATTAAAATAAATTAAAATAGTTTAAATTGATTAAAAATAGTTGAAATTAGATTTTAATTAGTTTAATAGTTTGAACATCTTAAAATTAGGATTTTAAAATAATAAATCTTTAAACAGTTTATATTAAAATAATTAATTTGAAATGAATATCAAAATTAAGCCATTTCTTTCATTTCAACACATCTGGACCATGTCCATCTTACAAATCAACTAACTAAAATTTGTCTTTCAATTCAGATTCTCACTTAAACCATTTAATCAATATCGATTTCAAATTCAGGTTTGAATTATCAATTTAAACCACTTCAAATTAAATAGATTTCAAAGTTATATTCAAACATTTTCAATAACTAAATTTCGATAAATTTCCTTTATGCTTCAAAATTCAACGTTGAAATTTCCAATTTAATTCTTTAACAATTCATTAAATCAATTACACTTTCAAAATTTAAAGCTTGGATTTCGAAAAAAAATCAATTTATACAAATCAAATTTTTATTTCAAAATATCATTTAACTGAATTCACTTTTTAAGGATTTAAAAATCATTTATTTTAACCAATCTGGTGTCCGTATATAATTTTCTAACCTATGGTCAAGTGATATGGATATTTATCATTTCAATCCGCAAATATTTCAAATTTATGGGTATATATCATTTCAACCCACAATCCCGAAATAAAATTCAAATCCATAAAAATCGCTCTGGTCTATTATTTCAACCCATAATGATTTTTCCCTAATCTATAGATCGTTCGGGTATGTATCATTGCAACCCACAGGGAACTTGCAGTGTTATAACAATATAAAAATATAACATCCAATCATCTAATATCAACAATTAAACATCCATCATAATCACCATTCAAACAAATCAATAAACAATAACAAGTGATTGATTATCAATAACGGGTATTAACTGGCAATTTAGAATTTAATATTAAATCAATGGCGATAATATTCAATAAAAGTCAGATTTAACTGGAATGATAATTTAAATATCCCAAACATCAACCAATTAATTTCTAATTCCATCATAAATTCAATTTAACTAGCATAAGATAATCTAGTAGTTGTGAGTGGGCTAAAACACTCACCTTTGATTTCACATCGATTTGAAATCCAAAATAAGGCCCAAATTTGAACAGTCTCAGAGTTCATCCAAAATAGAGCCCGGATGTCCGAAATTTCGATACAGACCCAAAGAAACAAACCGCGCGTGAATCCGACCTCGTATGCGAAAGTTATGCTAGTTAGGACGTTTAAAATCATATAAAAAACAAAATAAAATAATAAAAAATTTTCATAAACCCGCCATGGCATACCTTCCTCTCCATGCACTACGTTCAAACCAGGCTACTCACGTGACCCTCAGAGACGTTCAAGCCTGAAGAACCCTAGCCGCCGTGCCTTTGGGCAATTTTGCCGCCGCCTACGAAGCCTTGCACCCAGGTCAACCATCACCATAGGCCTCTACGCGTCAGGCCGCTCCTCCAGCACCCCCCTGTCTACCGCGTCGCACTCTGGCCGCATGCGACCACCGCCGTTTAACCAAGCCACCATAGCGAATTAGGCAAGCTTTGACACCAAGAAGCCGTATGGATTGACTCCATACGACGTGCTCTATGTCGCAGCATCATCTGATCGTCACAAAATCGCAGATCCGCCGTTGAATCTCAACGACCACATATGAACGGCCGAAACTAAATCATGAATTTCTAGAAAAACGGTGATTCGATTGCAAAAATGAATTGCACTAGTGGATTAGGCTCGTTGAGAGCTTCGAAACGGTATATAATATGATAGGGTTTGGAGGAGTTTGAATTTTGAAATTGAATTTTGATTTGAAATTGAATTGGGAATTTAGGGTTTCAGCCATTGAGAAGAGAGACATGACAAAAATTTTAGTACGCACAGAAATGAGAATAAAAAGGCTGCTAGGGTTAGAATAAAATTATTTAAATGAACAAAGCTTGCTAAGAAAGAATATCATATCGAATTGGTACGAACAACAAATAATGACTCGTAAAGCCCGTTCCGTCTCCGGAACGGAAGTGGGTCATCCCATATATTAAAATAGGTACTTTGATATTTTTAAACTCAATGGAACTGGTTTTAAGTTCTAATTCCATTGTATGAAGAAGTTAGCTTTTAAAATCGGCTTATTTCAAATTGATTTCATTAAATTGATTTCTACGTGTTTCGAGCCCGCACGATCAAACGACAAGTCCGATGCTACGAAACTTGAAATCATATAATAATTCACTGTTACGGATCCGATGAAACTGGTTTCATCGAAATCCAATGTAGTGGCCAAAATGTCTATTTTCACGTTAAATAAATAAATTATTATTAAATTGATTAAATCACTTTTTAATTTCAAATTTAATAACTAGCAATTTTTATCATTTTTGATTACTCAGACATTTACAATAATTTAAAACGGATTTACATATCAATTCAATGTTAAATATTACACTAATTACAGTGTTCAGTTTCAACTATAAATAAAATCCAATTAATTATATTTTTAGTTCCCAAATAATTTATTTAATTTTATTTCAATCTTTTTATTCAATTAATCATTACTCTATGGGCATAGTTAACATTGGTTTATATCTTATTACACTAATATTCTACAATTATCATCTTAATTTTCATTAACATAATATTTAATTACATTCAATCGCAATTGATTTCCAATTTAATCCAACGGATTAAATAAATATGTATCAAATAACAATTGTCACCTTTTACTTAATTTAACCACATTTGTAAGTTTATTATCTACAAACATGTTATAACTCCTTGCACAACATTGATTTATCCAATTACAATTAATTACATATTATTTCACCAATTAATACAGCATTCGGTTTCTTTTCTTATTTATAGTTTATAACCAAATTTATAATTACAATCATTTTAATTAATTGAAATTGCACTAAAGTGGTCATCAATTTCCTTATACTAACACTCAACATTTCATTATAGTGAATTTTTCTCGTTATTAAATCTTAAATTTTTTAATTTTCTCAACATTAAATTCAAAATCTTATTTAAATTAATATTTTAATTATCGGGAAATTACCGGTCGTTACAAGTGTTATCTACACATTGAAGCTAATTTCGTTAAGTTTAGGGCAAGTAAGACTTTAAGATAAGATCGAGCAGGAATGCGTAAGCGTCAACTGGAATTTTGGTGAGTTAACCCACTTTTGAATGAACTTTATAAACTACATGTGTTGATATAAATTATTGTTTTCTTGCTTTAATGATTTCTTTGGTTGGTTTTGTTGATTTCCTACATTGGAAAGCGGATGACATATATGTGATTACATGGGAATTGTAGATATATCCTAAAGGGTTTCTCACCATTATTAATTTAATTTTATATGCATCATGGTTATATTAATATTTGGTTGTTGTTTGAAATGTTAAATGTTGAATAGTGGAATAACCGTGTTTTCGCACTTTGAAATCGCATTAGTGCACTTTGAAATCCCATCTCTTTAAATCTTGTGTTTATAATCTTTTACTTGTATTTGCGTCACTAAATATTTGGACATGCTTTTGTGCTTTTAAAATTTTGTTTGAACAATCTTTTGAAGGCTTCAAAAAGGTTATAATACTTAACTCCAAGGTGTTTAAATGTTATAAAAGTTTTGGTCGCGGTTTTGCAGTCCAAAGTCAAGTTTTAAAACAACTTTCAAATGGATCTTGTTGACTTCAAAATTCTCTAAATTTTTGTTAATGCATACTAGACTCGTAGTATGATGTTTTAAAATAAATTAAAATATTCATACTTAGTAAACATGTGGAAAAATTTTCAATTTGAAAAGAACCAATTTAAAGGAATTTTCCATGCTCTTTTTAGCTGCACTTTTGCGGCACTATTTCCAACTTTTATAAAATGGGTTTAAACTTGACTTTTCTTCTTCAATTCTTTTAGTGAACTTTTCTAACATATATATATATATAAGCATTTTAATTTTTTTTCAAAATTTATATATATTTCAAAAAAAAATTAATATAAATTATTGAAGAAGAAATTTTATTTCGAAATAAGGAAAGGAAATGGTTTTGAGTTTAATATATATTAAACTTGAGATTTTCTTTTTAAGTAATATTTGGAATTGATGTTGTAAACTATGGTTCAAGTATTTTTAAGTTTATTGAAAGCGAAAAGGAAGCTTGGATTGCAACATCATTGTTGTAGTAAATGTTTTTTCAAAAATTGAGAAAAAATTCATTGTATTGTAACATCTTTCTTATAATAAATGATTTCGTTAAGTTATTAAGAAAACTTGTTACTTGACTTAATGAGTATTGATATATTTAAATCTTGGGTGGAGCATTGTTTTAAAGATAATAATAAGTGGATGTACAACTGGATTTTTTACGAATGGAAAAGTCATTAAAAAGATTTGTTTTATAAGATAAAGCTAAGTGTAATTAGTTTTGGGTTTATAGTAAATAATGTTTTAATGACATTCGTTTTTAACCCTTCTTTTTGATACACATAGAAATTGTAACACCTCCCATTATGAGGCCCAAAACTAACTGATGCAGATGCTGTAATCATGTAACGACCACGTCTTTCTTTCCATAGAAAGTCGTATCGCTAATAAGAAAGAAAGGGGTGAGAAGTAGAAAAGAGAAGAAGAGAAAAGAAACAAACACAAATACTCACAGCGGAAACGAACAAAATATATTATATCACATAAATATTACATAGTATCATATACAACACTTATCAGAGTTACACAGATTACATATCATATACTAGACAGTTATAAACATCTGTCTAGTTATTACATCTCAATACAAAACAAAGATCTAAACAAGATCAACACAGCGGAAACTACTATCTATATCTACAACGCTGAAGCCTCCTGCTCCATTGCTCCTCCAGATTACTCGTCAAAGCTAACCTGAATCCCTTGGCTACTCGTAAAAATTTGAGTACCCAAGAGTTTATAAAACAGAAATAAACAACTTGGGTCAGACATGGGTCTGGTGTGAGTAACAGGTTAAACTTGTTTAACTTCAAAACCTTTTTGAAAGAAAAGGTATCACGTAAGACTCCCCACAAATAAACATGGGTAAGTTTTTACCTTACGCTAACCAAAACATTTGATAGGAAATTCGATTGTATTATAATAGGGTCTAGGGTTTTCAAATAAATATGAAATAGCTGAAATTGTTACATTATTAAATTCCAGCATACTAGCCAACAAAGTGGGTTATACAATCAAGTCCGTTATCACTTATTGGAAATTGGATTCCATACAATGGCAGGGCTACTGGGGTACCGCCCGTCACAGTACGTGGCCTAGATCACCGTACCGAGGAGTACGCCCGCTCCCCTGCAACACAAAGCCGGAACCATCCCTTACTGGATAATTCCGAACAAGATAATCCCGTAGTTGGTGCGACCAACCACACACTAAGCCGAATAAAAGAAAAGGGACCTCTAGACAGGGATCTATCTTGCTCTCAGTGGGTGCTACCCACGAAGCCTTGCTGCACCTCCCCTGTTTTAGCCATTCCCGGTTGATGAGGCTTGAGGTTACGATTACCTTTAATCAGAACATATCACTTAGAATGCTCATCGTCCGCCTGACGATGTGCTGAAAGCATTCAATCCATACAAGTTCGTTCCGGGTTCGAACGAAACCGAAGGCATTATCTCGTTACACTCGTTTTGGAATCACCCTCAGAGTTAACGACAATAACCCTTGCACTCTGAATCTTCATCTTCACTTGAGATTCACGACCTATCGTTAATTTGGATCGATGTGGTATTCGGGTCTCCAGACCTGGAATTCCGGTATACGGAAACCCGATCCCGGTCTCATCGAAATCCAAAACGTATCTTTTAAGGGCCAAGTTGTTTTAAGGTTAAAACAATTCAATTCTTATCTATATACACAAAGATAGATAATTCAATAGATAATCTACATTATCATACCAAACAGATAATTCACATTATCATTATAATTCAACCAAACATCCATATCATATATCAGTCATATCTCATCAGAGATATCAAATAATGAAATACATTCAATCTCATTCATCCATCCTTAAGCAATGATTTATATCATCTAATTAATTTAAAGTGAATTAAACTAATTACTTCATTCTATAAATCCTGCTTACTTAATTATTAATTAAACCAATTAATTAATCATTACTCTAAGTATCTATCTTAATTAATCATTCCTGATTAATAATCCTTTAATTACTTTAAGTAATTAATACTTAATTAATTTCACAAATTAATTATCTTAAACCATTCAGTAATTAATCTTTAATTACTTCATTAATTAATTAATTATACTTAATTACATTAATTCTTAATTAATTACAATTAATTAATTACTTATTATTTATTAATTATCATTCATAATCCACGTTCTGAGAAATTATAATTATTACAAAATACTCCAAGAGCGACATATGAAGATGCCCCTTTGTTGATCAGAATTAATTACTTGGCAATTATACAACGCTGTCATTACGTCCAAATAGACAAAATCAAACTACACAGCGGAAATAACTAAAGCTCCTAATAGCTAGATTGCCTCCTGCACGTCTCTGGAAGCTTATTTTTTCTAACTTAAACCTGAAAAACCTTACTCTCAACCTACTCAAATAAATTTTGAGCACCTAAGAGTTTAAGGGGAAAACAAAAAATTTGGGTCAGACAACAGTCTGGTATGAATAATAATCTACCATCTCGAACCAAATAGATATCTAGTGAGACCATGCCGCTGAGCGGAATGGGTCTTCCATCCACTGGTATCTTAACTAAAACATAACTACCATATACTGTGCTCCTGCAGCCACAATGGTTAGAATCATAGAAAATAGCATTTATAATCATGCAACATATTGGATTACCCATCCCAATTCATTAGCTTATTCATCTTAATTTCAAATGACTACCTATCATAATTTAAATCGACTACCTATCTTATTTTAATCTGACTACCCGTCTTATAATTATATAGACTACTCATCTCATATATAAGCATATTCAGAATTATATGGACAATCCATCTCATATGTAATTAATACTTGGATTACTCATTCCCTACCACATTGACTACACATCTGGTTTAATTATTTAAAATTATGTAGACTATCCATCATACATATTCCATTTAACTTAAAATGATATGGACTATCCATTACACATTCTTTAACAACCCGCATATTTACGATTCGTATATTTTAAATGTTTAATTTAAATATAGCAGCGTTAGTCGGATTTTAGTCCGAAAAAGTCACTATTCGTAAAAGAACAGTCGAATTAGTGAAGAGTCTTTGTGGATCGTGTTACGGAGGTGTATATTTGGGAAAAACTATCTGTTAGGGATTCAGACGTCTAAAATGAAGCATTCAGACGTCTGAAATTGCTCGAGTCAAACCAGAAAGGAAATAGGCAAAAATTGCCATTTTCAGACGTCTGAAATGGACGATTCAGACGTCTGAATATTGTTCTGGTCAACTTTTGTTTTTCCAGATTCAAACGTTTGAATCGTTCATTTCAGACGTCTGAATGAAGTTAGGAAACTCATATTTTTCCAGATTTAGACGTCTGGTTTGAAAATTTCAGACGTCTGAATGAGGAATGAAATTGAGAATCAACAATTTGGACTCGAGACCACTTCCATTGAGTTCAAAATGGCGTTTGCAACTTTTTTTAGTATAAGCATCGATATGTTAGGAGTTGAGTAGAATTTTGCTATTTTCTATTTGGGCTTTGGGTTTGGGTTTTAGCCCACTAACCCAATTTATTAACCTAACTCATTAACTCTTCATCCATCCACTCATTTTATCTCCTAACACTCTAGCTCAACTAAAAATGGGGGAAGAGAATGGGAAATAGAAATTCCAAGCCCTAGTTTTCTTTGCAAACTCAAATTCTTGCTACAAAGTCAAAGAGAAGCATAGGTAAGCCTTCTTTTCATCATCTCCATCTGATTCCCTCTTCAAATTCTCAGAAATTCCTATAACCTAAACTTAGAGAAAACTTCATCTTTGTTTATAGATTGAAGTTCTTGAGGTATTGTTGAAGAGAGATTAACTTATTGCTTGTTCTAAAGCTTATCGTTCGTGTTTGGGTTTAAAAGGTGAGTTTTTGAACTCACATTTACGTCTATATCTTTGATAGTGTTATGTAGCAATTCCTAACATATATTCCTTGTCCATTTGCTTTTGAATTGAATTGGTTTGATGAATATTCCAATTTTTGGCGTTTGAAGTCAAAATCTATGAAAAATCCTTATATGGTTGTTTGGGCATGTTGGTTGGAGTGTATTGGTGAGTCTTTAAGGTTGGGTAGTTGTTTATCATAAACCCCTAGCCATCGTCACTCATCCGATTGCTTCCATTATGATTTGGCCATCATTGGCCTAGGCAAAGTATTG
The DNA here is from genome assembly GCA_030737815.1 of Allium fistulosum. NCBI lineage: Eukaryota > Viridiplantae > Streptophyta > Magnoliopsida > Asparagales > Amaryllidaceae > Allium > Allium fistulosum. The sequence goes on along the minus strand of CM060902.1, from coordinate 964,058,655 downwards.
CCTGAGCTCCAGTTTCAGACGTCTGAAATATACAATTCAGACGTCTGAATCTGCTTGTCTCAGCCCAATTTGGTTATTTGTGTGGGATTCCAATTTTTGATCGATTCTTCTTTCTCCGATTAGTAGTTTCACTTTAGTTGACTTTGATGATTCTTTTTAGATTTAGTACACGGGTTTTTATAAAGTGATCTTCTTAAATTGTATTAAAAGCTCGTTTCTCCAACTTGTAATTTCTGTATAAAACACACTATTTTGCACTTCGAGCGAATAAGGAGGAGAATAAAATGATTAAATAAAACGCGTGCTATGAACACATGTGCTTTTCTTTTCAGTTAATTCCTAATCTATTCGTTTGACCGTTTTGACCTTTGGGTCTGGTTTACCGATGATATGAGGTGAACTTTGTACTGCTTTGAGTGTGAAATTGACTAACAGTTAGTAAACCGTTTAGTGCGAACATGTGGTATGAGACTCACGTTAACATTTTTCGGGTTCCTTTCTGAGAGTTGTGACACATTCTGCCAGTTAGTGGTATCCAGTACTAGGTCTCCGGACCTTTGCCACTACGGTTTGTTGCCTTCGGGGTTGAGCCTTCGGGGTTGAGCCTTCGGGGTTTGTTGCCTTCGGGTATGTTGCCTTCGGGCTTGTACCTTCGAGTTTGTGCCTTCGGGTTTGTTGCCCTATAGTATCGCTTTTGGAGTTGGTCATTCGTCACCGCTCGAGAGATATTTGGGTTTGTTGCCTTCGGGCTTGTGGATCCTTGTTATACAGTACTGAGCTCGAGCATCTTTTGTTTCTTTGACAATTATATTTCCCTAGTGTATCGCCTTTTGGTGTAGGTTCTTTAAACCACACGATGTATATAGCGATTACCTTGTGGAAACTTGTGTTTCCTTTATTGGTATTTTTTATTTGCCTTTTTGGCTTGTTTTGGGATATGTTATCCTTTGTTTATTTGAGTTGCCGATGATATGAGGCTTGTTATGATTCATCTTTTATTAGATGATTTGGTTATCTCTTTTGGAGATATTTGTGGTCCTTTATGATCTTGTATGTTCACTATCATTTAGTTTGTCTAACTGATTTGTTTAGCTAGACTGACCCGTGTATTTTATACTCGGGTCAGACCAAGATGTTTCAGGTTAGGTACATTGGACTTAGCCTATTTGTTATAGCGTTTTGTGTAGTCCTTTTGGCTGTAACTCTGATATGTATTCTTTTGACTCACCTGTATATTGTGGTTCGCTTTAGCACTTGACATATATCATTTTGTATACTCTGTAATGTATCTGTATATGTGTAAATGTATGTGATGATCTACTGTTCTGTGATGTGTATTACATTGAGTTGTTATATTTTGTTCTGATAGATCATTCAGCCACATACGGCTTTGTATTAAGTATTTATTGGATATGTCGATCCATTTGAAAATGAAAAAAAAGATAAATGTATAGCAATTATTGGCGTATTCAATAGATAATTAAGACAAGGCTATAGATTGTCGCTCCTATCCAGCTCTATTCTCCGTATTAGCAGACCGTGTTACCTAGTAATACTCTTTGCTAATGTGGGTCTCGGAGTGGGGCGTCACAGCTTGGTATCAGAGTGAAGTTCAGAACAAAATATGATAAACATAGAACATAGACACATATTACGGTACATCAAAGTGTAGTACGAATGTTACGAATCTTTGAATCATCGTGCCTTTATTCTTTCCGTGCCTTGGGGTAGATAGAATTTTGGGAATATGTCTAGGAATGCATTTTTATTCCGTAATATTCCATATTTGAATTAATGATATCTACCTTGTGTATAATCTTTATCTTATCTTAACTTTCAGCTAATTGCTGGAAGAGGCAGAGGACGACGCTCAGATGCTGGGCAATCCAGCGGCTCGCATCCAGACGGCGTTTATATTTTTGCCGATCAGTTTTTGGAGTTATTTAGGAGCACTCAGCCTCCAGCTCCAATTCGAGCATCTCCTCCATGCAAGTCTGCCTTTGCACGTCTGTGCAGTGATTTTTCTCATCTTGGAGGAAAGCTATTCAAAGGTTCCGAGTCCATTCTTGAGGTCCAAGCTTGGATTCGCACATGCGAGCGTATCTTCTCTCGTATGGATCTTTCTGACCACGATCGAGTTCTTTTAACTTCTAGCTTATTGCAAGAGCATGCCTTTGATTGGTACGAGCTTCTTGTAGCCGAACTTGATGAGTCTGTTCTTTCTTGGACTCAGTTTCAGGAACGATTCGAACTCAAATTCGTTCCTGAATCTGAGAAAGTGTTATTAGCTCGTCGCTTTTTTGAGTTGAAGCAAGGGAAGTCCTCCGTCTCTGAGTATGTTGCATCATTCAAGGCCTTATCTAAGTATGGTCTTGAATTCATTAGCACCTCTTATAAGAAGAATATGAAGTTTGTCTCTAGTCTTAAGAAATATCTTAAGAAGTCTTTAATGCTTCAGCTTAAGCTTTCTTTTGAGGAGTTGGTTGATTCGGCACTTCATCTCGAAGCCATCGAGAAGGAGTGTGATAGTGGTGATGATGTTGAGGTTCACAAGAACCCCAATAAGAAGAAGTTTCCATTTCATAAGCGGGAATTTTTCCCTTCCAAGAAGAAAAAGCCCATTGAATCTGGTTCTAACTCTCAATCAGGTTGAACACCTTCCATTCGGAAGAGTTTCAATTGTGGTTCTCCTGATCATATGGTTCGAGCTTGTCCTAAGCCTCTCTTCTGCCGTTATTGCAAGAAGGAAGGTCATCATGTTTCCTCCTGCCCTACTGTTCCTGCTAATGCCAAGTCTGGCAAGCTTTATGTTGCTAAGGCTTCTAGAGGTTCTTCTCAGCCCAGAGGTATATCTCCATCTACTTTGGAAGGTTCTATTTTATTTCATGACCGTAGTATTCGAGTTCTTTTCGATACAGGTGCTTTGAATTCTTTCGTACAGAAAAAGCTCGTCGATGATTTGTCTTTGGATGTTTCTTATATGGTTACTTCGTTGAGGATTGCGAATCCTATTAGGGGATCCGCAACCCTTAGCATACTTTGTGATGATATTGAGATTGTTTTACGTGGCTTTTCTTTTCGTACGAATCTGCACGTTATTTCCTATTTGGAGTTTGATATGATTTTGGGTATGGATTGGCTAGTGAGATATGATGCCAGGATTATTTGCTCTGAAAGAATTTTATATCTTCGATACCCAGATTCGTCTACTCAGCTATCACTTGTTCTTCGTAATGTGGATAATTCCGAAATGGCTTTATATTCTTTAGACTCATGAGATGATGATGATATATCTCGTATTCCTATTGTTTGTGACTTCTCTGATGTTTTTGAGTCGGTTTCGGGTTTGCCACCCAAGCGGGCGATCGAGTTCCGCATTGATCTCATTCCAGGCGCGCAGCCAGTTGACCGTTCTCCCATGAGGATGTCTACAAAAGAAAATGAGGAACTCAAGAAGCAGCTTTTAGAGCTTGAGTCCAAACAGTTGATTCAGTCCAGTTTTTCACTGTGGGGTGCCACGGTCGTCTTCGTGAAGAAGTCCGATGGAACTCTTAGGCTCTGCATCGACTATCGCAAGATTAACGAGTTGACCATCAAGAATAGGTATCCATTGCCTAGAATCGATGATATGTTCGATCTATTGAGTGGCGCTAAGGTCTTCTCTCAGCTCGACCTTGCCACTGGATTTCACCAGCTCCGAGTTGCGGAAGATAGCATACCTCTTACAGCTTTCCGCACTCGATATGGTTCTTTCGAGTGGCTCGTTATGCCGTTCGGTTTGATGAACGCCCCTGCTTTCTCTGTTGATCTTATGAATCGAGTATTCCGGGAATATCTCGATAAGTTTGTCCTTGTGTTCATTGATGACATTCTTGTTTATTCTAAGTCTGAAGCCGAGCATGCTAATCACTTGAGAATTGTCTTGAGTACTCTTCGCCACCATCAGCTTAAAGCCAAATTCTCCAAGTGCCATTTTTGGGGGAATAAGGTTAAGTTCTTGGGCCATGTTGTATCTTCCGACGGCATTTTTGTTATTCCCTCAAAGATCGAAGCTATCCAGAATTGGAAGAGGGCTGAGAATGTTCATGAGATTCATAGTTTCCTTGGATTGGTGGGTTATTACGGTCGGTTCATTAAGGATTTTTCCCGTGTTGTGCTTCCTCTCACCAGCCTTACTCGGAAAGGCATTCGTTATATTTGGTCCGATAAGTGTGAAGCTTCCTTTTAGGCTTTAAAGGAACTTCTCACTAATGCTCCTATTCTTGTGGTTCCTGAGGGGAATCATGATCTTGTTGTCTACACCGATGCTTGTGGTAGTGGTCTCGGTGCCGTGCTTATGCAGAAGGTTCGGGTAGTTGCTTATGCTTCTAGGCAACTGCGTCCGAATGAAGTTCGCTATGCCACTCATGATCTTGAGTTAGCGGCCATTGTCTTTACCTTGAAGATTTGGAGACACTATTTATTAGGCGAGCGCTTCTACCGATCATAAATCCTTGAAGTATTTTTTCACTCAGAAGAAACTCATTATGAGGCAACAACGTTGGCTCGAGTTTCTTGCCTCCTATGACTTTGATATCCAGTATACCCCTGGTAAGGGTAATCGTGTTGCCGATGCGCTTAGTCGTAGACATTCGGCTGTCGTTTCTATGATGCTTGCCGAATGGGATATTCTTGAGACTCTATCTTTTTGTGATATTCGTGATCGAGCTCCGTCCTCTGATTCTCCGATAGTATTATCCAGTTTGGAAGCTCGACCCTCTCTATTTGGTCGTATTGCCGAAGCTCAGCGGCGTGATTCTGATCTTGTACATCTTATTCAACTTTGTGAGACTGAATCCCGTGATGAGGCGTGGTGGGATTTCAACATCGATTTTCATGGGTGTCTTCGCAAGAAGAACCGTCTTGTTGTGCCTTCTGATTCTGCACTTAGGCATAACATTCTTGATGACTGTCATCGTTCTAAGTATACCATTCATCCTGGCAGAAGTAAGATGTATGCCGATATGCATCGCCTTTATTATTGGGAAGGCATGAAGCACAATGTAGCGAGTTATGTGAGTAATTGCATGACTTGTCAACGTATTAAAGCCGAATATCAGCGCCCTTCTGGTCTCCTTCAGCCTCTAGAGATTCCATTGTGGAAATGGGATCAGATTTCGATGGATTTCATTGATGACCTACCTCGTACGAGATCGGAACATTCTAGCATTTGGGTTATTGTTGACCGCCTCACCAAATCAGCTCATTTTGTTCCTATTAAATCTAATAGGACCGCTTCTCTTTTGGCTAAGTTATATATCAAGGAAATCGTGAGACTTCACGGTGTTCCTATTTCGATTGTGAGTGACCATGATCCTTTATTCACAAGTCATTTCTGGAAGAGTCTTCAGCAAGCTTTAGGAACAAAGCTTAATTTCAGCACATCTTATCATCCACAGTCTGATGGATAGACTGAACGGGTGAATCGTATCTTAGAGGATCTCCTCCGTATTTGTATTCTTTATTTCGGAGGTGGTTGGGAGGATCCTCTACCCTTTGTAGAGTTCTCCTACAATAATAGTTTTCAGTCCAGTATCGATATGGTTCCTTTCAAAGCCTTATACGGAAGGCCATGTCGATCACCTTCATGTTGGTTGGAATCTGGGGAGAAGCTTATTCTTGGCCCAGATTTTGTTCATGATTCTTCTGAGAGGATTGATCTTATTCGTCAGAGAATGAAAGAGGCACAGAGCTGCCAGAAATCCTACGCGGACAACCGTAGGAAGCCTCTTGAGTTCTCGGTTGATGACCTCGTCTTTATTCGTGTTTCTCCTTTGAAAGGGGTTATGCACTTCGGTACGACAGGGAAATTGGCTCCTCGCTATGTAGGACCATTTCCAATTACTGAACGTATTGGCCCTTTGGCTTATAGAGTTTCACTTCCAACTCATCTATCCGGTGTTCAGGACATGTTTCATGTCTCTCAGCTTCGGAAGTGTCTTCCAGCATCGGATTCTATTATCGACTCTCCTGATTTGCAAGAGCTTGAGATCTCACCAGACTTATCTATTGTACATCAGCCTATTTGCGTACTTTCCTCAGAGGTGAGACACTTTCGAAACAAGGACGTGCCGCTCATTAAAGTTCAATGGACCGCTAATCCCAATGACTGTACTTGAGAAACCAGAGAGTTTATCGAGCGATCCTATCCGAGTTTTCTATCCTTGCTTAGCAATGGTGAGAATATCTCTTTATCTCAAGCTTATTTTATTTCCTTTTTGGGTGATGTAAGTATGTAGTTGTTACAAATTCTTCTCTAGGAATTGCGCGGACGCAATTTTGTTAAGGAGGGGAGATCTGTAACAACCCGCATATTTACGATTCATATATTTTAAATGTTTAATTTAAATATAGCAGCGTTAGTTGGATTTTAGTCCGAAAAAGTCACTATTCGTAAAAGAACAGTCGAATTAGTGAAGAGTCTTTGTGGATCATGTTTCGGAGGTGTATATTTGGGGAAAACTGTCTATCAGGGATTCAGACGTCTGAAATGAAGCATTCAGACGTCTGAAATTGCTTGAGTCAAACCAAAAAGGAAATAGGCAAAATTGCCATTTTCAGACGTCTGAAATGGATGATTCAGACATCTGAATATTGTTCGGGTCAACTTCTGTTTTTCCAGATTCAGACGTCTGAATCATTCATTTCAGACGTCTGAATGAAGTTAGGAAACTCATATTTTTCCAGATTCAGACGTCTGGTTTGGAAATTTCAGACGTCTGAACGAGGAATGAAATTGAGAATCAACAATTTGGACTCGAGACCACTTCCATTGAGTTCAAAATGGCGTTTGCAACTTTTTTGAGTATAAGCATCGATATGTTTGGAGTTGAGTAGAATTTTGCTATTTTCTATTTGGGCTTTGGGTTTGGGTTTTATCCCACTAATCCAATTTATTAACCTAACTCATTAACTCTTCATCCATTCACTCATTTCATCTCCTAACACTCTAGCTCAACTAAAAATGGGGGAAGAGAATGGGAAATATAAATTCCAAGCCCTAGTTTTCTTTGCAAACTCAAATTCTTGCTCCAAAGTCAAAGAGAAGCATAGGTAAGCCTTCTTTTCATCATCTCCATCTGATTCCCCCTTCAAATTCTCAGAAATTCCTATAACCTAAACTTAGAGAAAACTTCATCTTTGTTTATAGATTGAAGTTCTTGAGGTATTGTTGAAGAGAGATTAACTTATTGCTTGTTCTAGAGCTTATCGTTCGTGTTTGGGTTTAAAAGGTGAGTTTTTGAACTCACATCTACGTCTATATCTTTGATAGTGTTATGTAGCAATTCCTAACATATATTCCTTGTCCATTTGCTTTTGAATTGAATTGGTTTGATGAATATTCCAATTTTTGGCGTTTGAAGTCAAAATCTATGAAAAATCCTTATATGGTTGTTTGGGCATGTTGGTTGGAGTGTATTGGTGAGTCTTTAAGGTTGGGTAGTCGTTTATCATAAACCCCTAGCCATCGTCACTCATCCGATTGCTTCTATTATGATTTGGCCATCATTGGCCTAGGCAAAGTATTGCTTGAGCTCCAGTTTCAGATGTCTGAAATATACAATTCAGACGTCTGAATCTGCTTGTCTCAGCCTAATTTGCCTATTTGTGTGGGATTTCAATTTTTGATCGATTCTTCTTTCTCCGATTAGTTGTTTCACTTTAGTTGACTTTGATGATTCTTTTTAGATTTAGTACATGGGTTTTTATAAAGTGATCTTTTTAAATTGTATTAAAAGCTTGTTTCTGCAACTTGTAATTTCTGTATAAAACACACGATTTTGCACTTCGAGCGAATAAGGAGGAGAATAAAATGATTAAATAAAACGCGTGCTATGAACACGTGTGCTTATCTTTTCAGTTAATTCCTAATCTATTCGTTTGACCGTTTTGACCTTTGGGTCTGGTTTACCGATGATATGAGGTGAACTTTGTATTGCTTTGAGTGTGAAATTGACTAACGATTAGTAAACCGTTTAGTGCGAATGTGTGGTATGGGACTCACGTTAACAATTTTCGAGTTCCTTTCTGAGAGTTGTGACACATTCTGCCAGTTAGTGGTGTCCAGTACTAGATCTCCGGACCTTCGCCACTACGGTTTGTTGCCTTCGGGGTTGAGCCTTCGGGGTTCATTGCCTTCAGGTATGTTGCCTTCGGGCTTGTACCTTCGGGTTTGTGCCTTCGGGTTTGTTGCCCTATAGTATCGCTTTTGGAGTTGCTCAATCGTCACCGCTCGAGAGATATTTGGGTTTGTTTCCTTCGGGCTTGTGGATCCTTGTTATACAGTACTGAGCTCGAGCATCTTTTGTTTCTTTGACAATTATATTTCCCTAGTGTATCGCCTTTTGGTGTAGGTTCTTTAAACCACACGATGTATATAGCGATTACCTTGTGGAAACTTGTGTTTCCTTTATTGGTATTTTTTATTTGCCTTTTTGGCTTGTTTTGGGATATGTTATCCTTTGTTTATTTGAGTTGCCGATGATATGAGGCTTGTTATGATTCATCTTTTATTAGATGATTTGGTTATCTCTTTTGGAGATATTTGTGGTCCTTTATGATCTTGTATGTTCACTATCATTTAGTTTGTCTAACTGATTTGTTTAGCTAGACTGACCCGTGTATTTTATACTCGGGTCAGACCAAGATGTTTCAGGTTAGGTACATTGGACTTAGCCTATTTTGCTTCCGCATGGACTATTCCGCTTGCTCCTTTTTGTTATAGCTTTTTGTGTAGTCCTTTTGGCTGTAACTCGGATATGTATTCTTTTGACTCGCCTGTATATTGTGGTTCGCTTTACCACTTGACATGTATCATTTTGTATACTCTGTAATGTATCTCTATATGTGTAAATGTATGTGATGATCTACTGTTCTGTGATGTGTATTACATTGAGTTGTTATATTTTGTTCTGACAGATCATTCATCCACCTACGGCTTTGTATTAAGTATTTATTGGATATGTCGATCCATTTGATAAAGAAAAAAAGATAAATGTATAGCAATTATCGGCGTATTCAATAGATAATTAAGACAATGCTATAGATGGTCGCTCCTATCCAGCTCTATTCTCCGTATTAGCAGACGGTGTTACCTAGTAATACTCTTTGCTAATGTGGGTCTCGGAGTGGGGCGTCACGCATTCCATAGTTTTCCTATGATGATTATGAACCCTTCATTATCCTCATAGAGACTATCCATCTCCAGCATGGTGTAGACTATCCATCTCACATCGCATAAGTTTCCTAGTAAGACTATAAACCTGTAACGACCCGTAAATTTCAACTGTTTTAATAACGAAATTAGTTGAAATTTTGTGAAATTTTAAACGATAAAATTTTGAAATATAAATTTGATATTTGGAATGCGTTTAGTTAAACATAGCAACTGATAAATTTTCGTCCGAAAATATGAAAGTTTTTTTTCGCGCGTAAATTTACTTCAATTTAATCAGTTAAAAAGCGATGAAAATAAAATGTTTCCGAAACCTAAATATTTTTATATAGAAAAATTCTAAAACATCTTCTGAGCAAGATGTCAGTTTGTTGTTTTTCCAAATTCAGACATCTTTGGCTCCGTCGATCTTATTTTTCAGCGTTTTTCTTGCATTTTCCGCTATTTGAAAATTCAAATTTTTATAATTCAATCATACCACTGATATCTGTATATCGTTTTGATCGCCTCGTCGTGCTGATCTCTGCGGTATATTTATTTCTGTGTTTTGAGGTTCGGTGCGCGACAGAAACGAAAAGACTGTGTGTCGTACCGTACTGAAATTGTGACTCTTTTGTTTCCTTGCCTTTTCAAACTGATTGACGTGTTGTACAAACATCGCAATTAATTGCTTTGAATTTTTCAGCTGAATCTAGGGAAGACCACTTTTACTTTATATTTTCTCTGGCCGTATGCTCTCTCACCTGTTCACTTTAACATAATATACGTTGCCTTCTTAGTTCTTGTCCCCTCTTTTAGGCCTCATTTCCTTTTCTCTCATTTCTTTGCATAGAAATTCCTCCCATCGTCTCTCCTGCTATTTCTTATAAAACTCTACATGTACCTATGCACTTCACTACCTCTCCACGCGCTCCACCCATCTTCTCACCTAACCACCGCTTCAATTCCCCTCCACCTTGCGTTCACCTCCGCCTGCCGATCCTCCGCTACCGCACGGGCATAGATCCGCAACTCCCTCTCTCCTCTTTCCCCTCTCTCCTCCATGCGAGCGCAAGCCGAGCACCCTTTGTCCATCACCTTGCTAACCCGTGTTGTCCGCCTATCGCCGGGACCCTTCCCTTTGCCCGACCCGACACCTTGAAGCCAACGTTCGCTCAGCGTATGCCATCCCCAGACCCGCCTCTCCATTGGCCACAACGCAACCTTCTTTCAGAGCTTCTGCATTTTGAAATGTAAGCCAACTATACCTGCTTCTTTTGCATTATCAATGTTTCTCGGTCGGTGAACATTTTGTCTTTGCCTTTCATCTATACTGTTTGGTTAGGATCTGCATATACACTTTTGTTTGCATAGTATATTTGTTTATTAGCTTTCGAATTTTTTTTTTCTTATACATTTTTCCTGGGTTCGAATATATATATAGTGGTTTGTTTATTTATATATAGTTGTTGTATATTTTCATTTAGTTGGGTACCAGATACATACAATTATAATATGCGTACTGTATATATGGTTTTGGCTCCTATTTGTATTGCTGAGAGAAGGCTTACATAGTCTGGTGTTTAAAAGATATGCTTTCGGTTTTGGTTGATGTATTTTGTATAAGGTTGTTCATGGTGTATTTATATATATGATGTCAGTATTGATATTAAAGGTTTGTAGTGTAACATGTTTAGAGAAGTATATATTATAATAATAAGATAATAAGTTTAGTATAATAAATATAGTAACTTACATGTTGTAACCTGTAGTCGACCATCCTATTGTGTACTTTGTTTAAGCTGTTGGATATTTCATAGTGTATATTGTTGTGACAGTATTGATAATGTACGATGTTTGTGTATAAAAATGGATATAGCGTTTTGCATTTAACAAGTTTATTCTTGTATAGGTTTGTTTAATATATAGTAATTTCTGATTTTTATAATAATATATGTATTTGGTGACTTTATAACTTAGATATATGTCCTGATTTATATATTTTATATAAGTTATGTAAATATAGATTGTTTTCAATAAGATATCAGAGAACGGGTATTTTATATTATAAAGTTGCAACCAAACTAATTTTGCACTTGTTTGCATGTTTGTTTATTTTTTTTTTCTGAACAGCAGTTAGACTTCGTGTTCACGATATCATATATCACTCATGTTTTATCGGAATGGGTTGATTTTATTTTTAAAAAAGAGTCGGAGTTACCTAGTTTATGCCTGTCAAATTTCAGCAAAATCCGACATCGTTTGATTAGTGGTCGATGATCTGGAAGTTTGATCCAGGCAGCTGTTCTTTTGTACTTGAAATTATTTTACACTGCTGTAAACACGACTTGAGTTCGTGTTTGACGCATCGTATCTCTTCCGTCTTACGTCGGAATACAGTGATTCTTTTTTTGTTTAAAAGATAAAGTTTTCTACTTTCTCTATTTAAATTTTAGCTTCATACGAGGCGGTTCAGTCCTCTTTTTCTTACCTGAAAGTCAGACCGAGAGGGGTTTTCAGATCTGAACATTTGACAGTCGCAACATAGCCTCAGTCTATGTTCGTGACATCGTAACTTTTCTCGCCTCTTGTCCAAATCAAGTGATTCTTTTGCAGTTTGAAACACAAGTTTTGATCTTTATTCATACCAAATTTCAGACCATTTCGATCTCGGTAGCACATAGAATTATATTGTTAAACTTTGACGCAGGACATGTTTTTTTTATTTGTTGCTATGTTGAATGTTTTGATTTGATTTCGGCAATTCCTATTTAACAGCTTTGCTCGTCGATTCGTGCCAATCTAGTTTATTTCGGAAGCCGTGCTTGCAATTCGTAACTCAACTTCGTTGTCTATTCATATCTCTAGCCTCGAAAGGTGAGCAATCACTCACGATTAATGTTCTTTTATTTATTAAATTTGATTTCAATTGAAACGACAATTGAAATTTACTGTTGTTAGTTAATTACACTGTTATATATGCTATTACCAGTATTAGTTCACCTGTGACATCTGACACCATTATTTGTTAATTATTTATGCGATGATAATACAGTTTGGCTGATAATTGATTGATTGTTGATGTTTATATTGGATGTTAAATTGTTAGTCTTAAATGATAAATAGTATGCCAAATTGAAATGGATATAGGATAGTTAACGATTTTAAAACTGATTTATATGTTAAATTTGATTAGTTGAATATGACCCCTTTTAATTGTTAAATTAATTGACATATAGAATAGTGATAATTACACTTTGAACCATTGAACGTATATTTGATTAATTGTTGTAGTGTTAAAATTGAAATCGAATGACAATTGAAGAACCATATGAATATTGGTGTAATAACCTTTAATCTACATGAAATGATAGTGTAGATTCTAGAGATAATTATATTAATTCGTACAAATAACAATGCGAATTAATACGGTTATTTCGGGATTATTTGAATTGATTATTGGATTGATATTGATTGTTGTTATTGTTTGTTTATTTACTTTGACACCATCCCAGTTATCACACTGCAAGTTCCCTTTGCTATGTTTTGATTTTGAATTGAATTGGAATCGGGTTGAAATGATAAATACCCGAATTGAACTTTGACCTAGGATAGAGAATTAAATAAAACCCGATTGGTCAAAAATTTGATTTAAAAATAAAATAAAGATTTTATTTGAATAAAGAATATGGTTATGAAATGAAGTTGAAATTTGAATTTTAATCAAAGGAAATGTTAATATTTAATAATATGAAACAAAATATTAACAAATGTAATTGATGAAAGAACGTTGTTTAATTTGAGAAACGATGGAATTAAGTTTTGAAATTATTTAATAATTAAGTTGAAATTATTTAATAATTAAGTTTTAAATTATTTAATAATTAAAAAGATTGAATTATTTAATATTTAAATAAAATTGGATTCTTTATTAAGTGAAATTGAGCTTCTTGAATAAGTGAAATTAAGTTTCTTTATAAATTGAGTTTTGAAATTGTAACTAAGTAAACAAATAAGTGAAATTGAATTTTCTTTAACAAGAAATAAAATGTGTTTATTGAAATTTATGTAAGACTTGAAATGTAAAGAATTTGATTTGATGAATTTAATTTAATGCTATTGTAAGTTTTGATAAAATAGAGTTGAACTTAAATAATTGATTTAATAAATTGGAAGTTAAATAGAAATTGATTTGAAGGATAAATTTACTTAACGAATATTGAATGAAATCGATAAATGATTTTAAATTGATTTAAATGATTTCGGAATGAAACTTATATACGAACTTGAATCAATATTTGAATTGTTTTACATAAAAATTGAAATTGTATGATAAGATTTTGAAATGGTAATTTGGAAGTTTTGAAACGTAAATTTTGGAAATTGATTTAGAAAGGGAAATGAAATGTTGATTTACGAATTCTAATTGAATTGAAATTGGTTTGGTTTTGAAATATATAAATGACCAATCGGTGTAATAATTACGAAAGTTATTAAAGAGACCGGAATCGGTTAGGGACATACTCACTGTCTAAACCGAAAACCACTTTAATAACTACACACGGAGTGTGATCCAGAATGAAGTGGTTGGAATGATGTACGTGATGACTGAAGAAAGAGAACGATAATGGATAGCCTTGACACTTGTGTCAAATTGGAAATGACTAAAACAGGAGCCGTGCCGGGCCAATGGAGGTCAGCTACCTCAAGCGAACACACTTCTTCGAACTACTCATTACTTGTTGTCGATTGGTGCACCCTTGATTTTGGGAGTGTTGTTTCGTGGTGTTGCGGTCGCTACGGCGATGCTTCTCACCAGTCCGGATCAGGCAAACGGTAGTTTCACTACCTTGGGTATTGCCTCATGTGCCTTGTCATACTTGTATCCCTATACGCGACAACTATGAATTTGTTTTGTGTTATACCTATGGAGTACTCCCTGATAGCCCACTAGTTTACGGTGGAGTTTATAGTGCTGTATAGACTATAACGCTTATATAAAATATGTTAAGGGGGATAATGGTAACGCCTTAACACTATTTTGATATCTTATATTACTGGTAGACATTATCTACTTATCGTACACTACTACATAGTAGATAGTTTAACGGATCCTTAAAGGATGGTTATTCCAAACATCCTTTGAGTTAGTTGTATTTCAACTGCTAGTTCACTTGAGTTGGATTTATTGATATAAGAATGTTAATCCTGACTCGAGTGTTTTGTGTTTTTCTTTACGCTCGGGTCAGACTGAGTGTACCAGTATTCGAGACTCACCTTTGAAGTTGGAGCTTGCTTGAAGATCCATCCATCTATTCTGCTTTCAGTATTCGATGATTCCAGTGATGTATTCTGCTTTGTATTTGATGTATCGCATTACTCTTCCATTGTATCTGGTCTAACTCTGATGTAACTTATATATTTATAAAGTAGCTTCATGAACTACTATCTCTTTTATTCCGCTGCAATTATTACTCTGTGTCTGTGATCTGTGATTATTTTATTTACTGTATATGCTCAGTTTTGCCAATTTAAATTAACAACACGGTATTTTGAGCAATTCAACTCCGGCATGAGTGTCTACCTATACACTTATAATGGATGCGAATGGTCGAAAATAGCGGGTCGTTACGGTTGGTATCAGAGCTTTGGTACCTCTAGGCAAAACTTAGCATATAGGGTAAATGTATTTACAGAATCACTCTCATTCGAGTTTCAATCTCTTCCTTTTGACTCGATTCCTTTGAATTTTGGAACGTTCCCTGCGGTTCCAAAAAAAATTCATTCGTGTCCCTCACTATTCGTCTTCTTTCAATTCTGGAGCACCCCATAACTCCATTTTGAATGATATCTATAATAGATCGACGGTCTCGCCAATCTTCGAATGATTTGTAAAGGGGTGAAACTCCTTTACAATAGGCATTGATTTACCGGAGATTTCTGTATCCTCGGTTTACGATGCTATCTTTCTCCTGCTATACCTGAATTCTATTTCTTGAGATCGAATGTCGATTTACCTTGGAATTCTACAACGATCTTATTCTTGAAGTCACAGTCGACCCGGTTAAGGTTGCCCGCGATTTATATAAACTTATCAATCTTCCTACTTTGCTATTAATCATCATATCTTGTTTCGAAATTAATCTTCGAATCAAATTTCTCTTTTATTTAAGTCCATCAAATTTGAAACCCTACCCTTATTTTGAAAATTCATTCCTGTATCGTCGAGCAAAGAAATGTATTTGTAAACTAATATATATAAATGTTTTAATGCATTGTGTTGTTTGAGTTGTTGATGTTGATTTGGGTTTTCGAACGATTCGTCTGATCAACGCTATCGATAGGATTTCCAAAACACTTGAACAGAGCAAACTGACACAATAGTATTTTCAAAATTTGGTAAATAAAATAATCTTGTATGATTATATTATACATAAGTATAAATTTTCTGAAATCGAATTGTTAACCGAATTGGTTGTCAGAAAGGTAATATTTGATTTTCCACTATTTGTTTTGTAAATCATTGATTATTCCAACATAAAAATAAATGGAATTATAAAAGTTGGTTTATAGATTTAGTTAGAAATTTAACTGAATTTAAAATAAGAATTTGAGAATTTAATTTCCTAAAATTTCAAGCTTTGGTTTTAAAATTTTTAAAAATATATATTATTGAACGTATTTTCAAATAGAAACCGTTTTCAAAGAATTTAAATATTGAAACCAGTACTCTTCACTTTGTCGCTGGAAAATAATTTCGGTGATGGCGGCTGCATTATCGACGTTCATTTTCGAGTTTCGAAGTGGAGAAACCATTCTGTAGCTTTGCTACGGTTTTGTTGGGAAAAATATTTAATTTGAATTTCTTAAGTATGACTTGATTTATATATATATATGGGTATATTATTTTAAATTTAATTGATTTAATATATATAGTATATACATAATTATTCTAAAGGGTTTGAAATTAAACGAAAATTTAATTCTTAAAAATCATGTTAAAAGATGTTTTCAATTATAAATAAAGCTAAATTTTGGATAGATATTTAAATTTGAAATAATTGAATTTGAAAATTTTATTTGTATAGTACTAAATTGCATTTCAATATAACTTACCTAAGTTATTCATAAGTTAAAACGTAATTGGATAATGTACAATAAAAAAAACGACTTCATAAATAAAATCTGAGTGTTTATAATAAATGTTATACACTAAATTTTGATTATAAAGATGTTAATAGAGTTAGATAGGATAATAAGTAAAACTCAGTTAATAATGAAATAAATTTGTTTTGAAAGAATTAATAAATTGAAATTTGATCAACATATGGAAATACCTAGAATTTAAAAGAAATTAATAGATGTAAATTAATTTAAATAGAAACTTTTATGTTTTAAATTAATTTTATGGGTTAAATATATGTGAGTAGATATATTAAGTAGAATAAATTTAACAGTAATTTGGAATAAAGAAGAATTTAAAATTGTTGAAGAAAATATGATTATAATAAAAGACTATTCAAATTTATGGTTTTAGAAATTGTAAATTGAAGAAAATGGGATAATAAGATAATGAATTTAGAAATAGTTGAGATTGATTTTAGTGAAATCAAATGGATTAAATCAATTATTGAATATCAATTAATTTAAATTTGAATTTATATGGTTTAAATTAATTGTAATTTTGTATTTCAAATCTGTTTTTCTTTCTGGTTGTTTCTATTCTCCTACCTCGTTCCTTTTCGGGGACGAAAAGTTTTGAGTAGGAGAGAGTGTAACGACCCGTAAATTTCAACTGTTTTAATAACGAAATTAGTTGAAATTTTGTGAAATTTTAAACGATAAAATTTTGAAATATAAATTTGATATTTGGAATGCGTTTAGTTAAACATAGCAACTGATAAATTTTCGTCCGAAAATATGACAGTTTTTTTTCGCACGTAAATTTACTTCAATTTAATCTGTTAAAAAGCGATGAAAATAAAATGTTTCCGAAACCTAAATATTTTTACATAGAAAAATTCTAAAACATCTTCTGAGCAAGATGTCAGTTTGTTGTTTTTCCAAATTCAGACATCTTTGGCTCTGTCGATCTTATTTTTCAGCGTTTTTCTTGCATTTTCCGCTATTTGAAATTCGAATTTTTATAATTCAATCATACCACTGATATCTGTATATCGTTTTGATCGCCTCGTCATGCTGATCTCTGCGGTATATTTATTTCTGTGTTTTGAGGTTCGGTGCGCGACAGAAACGAAAAGACTGTGTGTCGTACCGTACCGAAATTGTGACTCTTTTGTTTCCTTGCCTTTTCAAACTGATTGACGTGTTGTACAAACATCGCAATTAATTGCTTTGAATTTTTCAGCTGAATCTAGGGAAGACCACTTTTACTTTATATTTTCTCTGGCCGTATGCTCTGCTCACCTGTTCACTTTAACATAATATACGTTGCCTTCTTTAGTTCTTGTCCCCTCTTTTAGGCCTCATTTCCTTTTCTCTCATTTCTTTGCATAGAAATTCCTCCCATCGTCTCTCCTGCTATTTCTTATAAAACTCTACAGGTACCTATGCACTTCACTACCTCTCCACGCGCTCCACCCATCTTCTCACCTAACCACTGCTTCAATTCCCCTCCACCTCGCGTTCACCTCCGCCTGCCGATCCTCCGCTGCCGCACGGGCATAGATCCGCAACTCCCTCTCTCCTCTTTCCCCTCTCTCCTCCTTGCGAGCGCAAGCCGAGCACCCTTTGGCCATCACCTTGCTAACCCGTGCTGTCCGCCTATCGCCGGGACCCTTCCCTTTGCCCGACCCGGCACCTTGAAGCCAACGTTCACTCAGTGTATGCCATCCCCAGACCCGCCACTCCATTGGCCACAACACAACCTTCTTTCAGAGCTTCTGCATTTTGAAATGTAAGCCAACTATACCTGCTTCTTTTGCATTATCAATGTTTCTCGGTCGGTGAACATTTTGTCTTTGCCTTTCATCTATACTGTTTGGTTAGGATCTGCATATACACTTTTGTTTGCATAGTATATTTGTTTATTAGCTTTCGAATTTTTTTTTCGTATACATTTTTCCTGGGTTCGAGTATATATATAGTGGTTTGTTTATTTATATATAGTTGTTGTATATTTCATTTAGTTGGGTACTAGATACATACAATTATAATATGCGTACTGTATATATGGTTTTGGCTCCTATTTGTATTGCTGAGAGAAGGCTTACATAGTCTGGTGTTTAAAAGATATGCTTTCGGTTTTGGTTGATGTATTTTGTATAAGGTTGTTCATGGTGTATTTATATATATGATGTCAGTATTGATATTAAAGGTTTGTAGTGTAACATGTTTAGAGAAGTATATATTATAATAATAAGATAATGTTTAGTATAATAAATATAGTAACTTACATGTTGTAACCTGTAGTCGGCCATCCTATTGTGTACTTTGTTTAAGCTGTTGGATATTTCATAGTGTATATTGTTGTGACAGTATTGATAATGTACGATGTTTGTGTATAAAAATGGATATAGCGTTTTGCATTTAACAAGTTTATTCTTGTATAGGTTTATATAATATATATTAATTTCTGATTTTTATAATAATATATGTATTTGGTGACTTTATAACTTAGATATATGTCCTGATTTATATATTTTATATAAGTTATGAAAATATAGATTGTTTTCAATAAGATATCAGAGAACGGGTATTTTATATTATAAAGTTGCAACCAAACTGATTTTGCACTTGTCTGCATGTTTGTTTATTTTATTTTTTCTGAACAGCAGTTAGACTTCGTGTTCACGATATCATATCTCACTCATGTTTTAACGAAATGGGTTGATTTTATTTTAAAAAAGAGTCGGAGTTACCTAGTTTATGCCTGTCAAATTTCAGCAAAATCCGACATCGTTTGATTAGTGGTCGAGGATCTGGAAGTTTGACCCAGGCAGATGTTCTTTTGTACTTGAAATTATTTTACACTGGTGCAAACACGACATGAGTTCGTTTTTGACGAATCGTATCTCTTCTGTCTTACGTCGGAATACAGTGATTCTGTTTTTGTTTAAAAGATAAAGTTTTCTACTTTCTGTATATAAAATTTTAGCTTCATACGAGGTGGTTCAGTCCTCTGTTTCTTACCTGAAAGTCAGACCCAGAGGGGTTTTCAGATCTGAACATTTGACAGTCGCAACATAGCCTGAGTCTATGTTCGTGACATCGTAACTTTTCTCGCCTCTTGTCCAAATCAAGTGATTCTTTTGCAGTTTGAAACACAAGTTTTGATCTTTATTCATACCAAATTTCAGACCATTTCGATCTCAGTAGCACATAGAATTATATTGTTAAACTTTGACGCAGGACATGTTTTTTTTATTTGTTGCTATGTTGAATGTTTTGATTTGATTTCGGCAATTCCTATTTAACAGCTTTGCTCGTCGATTCGTGCCAATCTAGTTTATTTCGGAAGCCGTGCTTGCAATTCGTAACTCAACTTCGTTGTCTATTCATATCTCTAGCCTCGAAAGGTGAGCAATCACTCACGATTAATGTTCTTTTATTTATTAAATTTGATTTCAATTGAAATGACAATTGAAATTTACTTTTGTTAGTTAATTACACTGTTATATATGCTATTACCTGTATCAGTTCACCTGTGACATCTGACACCATTATCTGTTAATTATTTATGCGATGATAATACAGTTTGGTTGATAATTGATTGATTGTTGATGTTTATATTGGACGTTAAATTGTTAGTGTTAAATGATAAATAGTATGCCAAATTGAAATGGATATAGGATAGTTAACGATTTTAAAACTGACTTATATGTTAAATTTGATTAGTTGAATAAGACCCCTTTTAATTGTTAAATTAATTGACATGTAGAATAGTGATAATTACACTTTGAACCATTGAACGTATATTTGATTAATTGTTGTAGTGTTAAAATTGAAATCGAATGACAATTGAAGAACCATATGAATATTGGTGTAATAACCTTTAATCTACATGAAATGATAGTGTAGATTCTAGAGATAATTATATTAATTCGTACAAATAACAATGCGAATTAATACGGTTATTTCGGGATTATTTGAATTGATTATTGGATTGATATTGATTGTTGTTATTGTTTGTTTATTTACTTTGACACCATCCCAGTTATCACACTGCAAGTTCCCTTTGCTATGTTTTGATTTTGAATTGAATTGGAATCGGGTTGAAATGATAAATACCCGAATTGAACTTTGACCTAGGATAGAGAATTAAATAAAACCCGATTGGTCAAAAATTTGATTTAAAAATAAAATAAAGATTTTATTTGAATAAAGAATATGGTTATGAAATGAAGTTGAAATTTGAATTTTAATCAAAGGAAATGTTAATATTTAATAATATGAAACAAAATATTAACAAATGTAATTGATGAAAGAACGTTGTTTAATTTGAGAAACGATGGAATTAAGTTTTGAAATTATTTAATAATTAAGTTGAAATTATTTAATAATTAAGTTTTACATTATTTAATAATTAAGTTTTGAAATTATTTAATAATTAAAAAGATTGAATTATTTAATATTTAAATAAAATTGGATTCTTTATTAAGTGAAATTGAGCTTCTTGAATAAGTGAAATTAAGTTTCTTTATAAATTGAGTTTTGAAATTGTAACTAAGTAAAAAAATAAGTGAAATTGAATTTTCTTTAACAAGAAATAAAATGTGTTTATTGAAATTTATGTAAGACTTGAAATGTAAAGAATTTGATTTGATGAATTTAATTTAATGCTATTGTAAGTTTTGATAAAATAGAGTTGAACTTAAATAATTGATTTAATAAATTGGAAGTTAAATAGAAATTGATTTGAAGGATAAATTTACTTAACGAATATTGAATGAAATCGATAAATGATTTTAAATTGATTTAAATGATTTCGGAATGAAACTTATATACGAACTTGAATCAATATTTGAATTGTTTTACATAAAAATTGAAATTGTATGATAAGATTTTGAAATGGTAATTTGGAAGTTTTGAAACGTAAATTTTGGAAATTGATTTAGAAAGGGAAATGAAATGTTGATTTACGAATTCTAATTGAATTGAAATTGGTTTGGTTTTGAAATATATAAATGACCAATCGGTGTAATAATTACGAAAGTTATTAAAGAGACCGGAATCGGTTAGGGACATACTCACTGTCTAAACCAAAAACCACTTTAATAACTACACGTGGAGTGTGATCCAGAATGAAGTGGTTGGAATGATGTACGTGATGACTGAAGAAAGAGAACGATAATGGATAGCCTTGACACTTGTGTCAAATTGGAAATGACTAAAACAGGAGTCGTGCTGGGCCAATGGAGGTCAGCTACCTCAAGCGAACACACTTCTTCGAACTACTCATTACTTGTTGTCGATTGGTGCACCCTTGATTTTGGGAGTGTTGTTTCGCGGTGTTGCGGTCGCTGCGGCGATGCGTTCTCACCAGTCCGGATCAGGCAAACGGTGGTTTCACTACCTTGGGTATTGCCTCATGTGCCTTGTCATACTTGTATCCCTATACGCGACCACTACGAATTTGTTTTGTGTTATACCTATGGAGTACTCCCTAATAGCCCACTAGTTTACGGTGGAGTTACAGTGCTGTATAGACTATAACGCTTATATAAAATATGTTAAGGGGGATAATGGTAACGCCTTAACACTATTTTGATATCTTATATTACTGATAGACATTATCTACTTATCGTACACTACTACATAGTAGATAGTTTAACGGATCCTTAAAGGATGGTTATTCCAAACATCCTTTGAGTTACTTGTATTTCAACTGCTAGTTCACTTGAGTTGGATTTATTGATATAAGAATGTTAATCCTGACTCGAGTGTTTTGTGTTTTGCTTTACGCTCGGGTCAGACTGAGTGCACCAGTATTCGAGACTCACCTTTGAAGTTAGAGCTTGCTTGAAGATCCAGCCATCTATTCTGCTTTCAGTATTCGATGATTCCAGTGATGTATTCTGCTTTGTATTTGATGTATCGCATTACTCTTCCGTTGTATCTGGTCTAACTCTGATGTAACTTATATATTTATATAGTAGCTTCATGAACTACTATCTCTTTTATTCCGCTGCAATTATTACTCTGTGTCTGTGATCTGTGATTATTTTATTTACTGTATATGCTCAGTTTTGCCAATTTAAATTAACAACGCGGTATTTTGAGCAATTCAACTCCGGCATGAGTGTCTACCTATACACTTATAATGGATGCGAATGGTCCAAAATAGCGGGTCGTTACAAAACCCATCATTTACAATTCAATTCATGTTACCCACATGTTTAACTTATGTCGTTGGAATCCCCAATTAGGTTATTTCTCCTTAAAGTTATAACATTTCAAAGTGACACACATTGGTATCCTTAATTGATTCATGTCAAAATTATTAAAACAAACAATGGTATCCCTAAGGTTTAAAATCAAAGTCAATAACATATAGCTCACCACCATTAAATAATATAAATTTAGATCAATGTCGAGGTTCACCTACATTGGTGTCTCTAATGATGGTGTCAAAGTTTACAAATGTTAAAACAATATTGGTATCCCCAATGAAGATGTCAAAATGGAAAACATAAGACTCTTTTCCTTTGATGAAGATAGGCGACATTCAAGCCACACTATACCTCATCGACCCTCTACCCAGGGTAAAACCAAACTTAAGTTTTTTGTGACGACCCACCTTTTTAGATGGTTTAAATCTACAATAAACCACACATGTCTAACTCAAACCATTCAAAAGGGTAGATTATCAATGAGGTTTAATAAGAAAAACAGAGAAAGAAGGAAAAACAAAACACGGAATCTCGTAGCGGAATGACAAAGTATAATAATCAAATAAACAATTCATGAAGCTTTTTTACAATATACATTTGATTACACAATTTTTACAACATAATCAGAGTACAATCAACAAACATACCAATAATGATGCAACAGAATAATACTAATAATATAATATACCAAACTCCATTTTCGTCCTCTAGAAATAATGTCTTCAAACACTAAAATGCTCAGGTAGACCTGAGTATAATGAAAAGACAAAACACTCAAGTCAGAACTAAAAGTTCTTATGTAAGTTAAATCAACATCAACTAAATATGAGTGTAATAGCTTCAGAGATGTTTACGGGATTTTACATCTCCTATCCAGTATATAACATGCATGTAATAACTTAAGAGATGTTACGGGATTTTCCATCTCCTAAGGATCCTTTAAACTATCTATATGTAGTAAAATACGCTATATATGTAGTGTCTATCAGTAAAGTAAAGTATTAAAATAGCATTAACGCTCTACATTGATCCCCCTTAACACATTTTTAAGCATTGTCCTACAGTTTGCCTTTAACACAACCAGTAACATCGGTAGCCAGGGAGGCGCCGTGATAAGACAACACTAAAACAAAATCGTAGTGGTCGCATATAAAGATAGAAGTATGACAAGGCACGTGAGGCAATGCCCAAGGTAGGATTCTACCAGTTTACCCTTTCTGGCTGGTGGTAACACATCGTAGCTACGACCGCCCACAGAGTCCACCACCCCCAAATTAAATCAAGGTGCACCGATCAAGTCCAAAATCAGTATAATAATACGAAGGGGTGATGGCCCCTAAAGGTTGCGAACCCCTTGGCCAGACATGGACTCATGTTTTAGTCATTTCCAATAGGCAAAAATGCCAGGGTCATCCATCATCGTTCTCTTTCTTCAAATCTAGAAAACACCTCCAATTCAACCTCTACATTTTGGATAACATCCACTGCATACACAGTTGTTAAAGTGGTTCCAATATTGACAGAGAGTATGCCAATAAGAGGCGTCGGTCTCTTAAACAACCAAACGTCATTTTTCACCGGTTGGTTCTTTTACATTTTGAAACCGATTCATATTTGATATCAAAATATCATATTCAACTCAAAATATCCTTCATTTCAAAATCATCATATTTACTCAAAATATGTCATTTTCACTTGAAAAATATCATTCCAAATTCCAACTTAGGTTATAGCCTCATTTAACCACATTTGCATTTAAATCAACGATTTAAATATAAACATTCCAACTTGCACAGTTTGAAATTTTTAGAAAATAGTTTGAATAGTTTAGTGATTTAAAACAGTTTAATATAAAATGGTTTGAGTATTGAAAATGGTTTATATAGTAAAATAGTTTGGAAAATCAAGATAATTTGAGTATTAAAAAAATCGATTTTAAACAGTTTATATTAAAATAATTTATTTTGAAAATAATATTGAATCAAACTATTTCTTTCCATTTCAACAAATCTGGACCTATGTCCAAATTTCAAATTAACAAAACTCAATTTTCAATCTTTCAATTCAAACATGTACAAATTTCAAATCAACCAAACTCAATTTTCAATCTTTCAATTCAAATGACTCAATTTCGATTTAGTTTCAAATCAATTTGATTTTAATTTCAATTCAAATTAACTTCAATTTTTGAAACATTCATTTTTAACTTCAAATTTGATTTAACGATTTAATTCAATGATTTAAATTTCAACCCAATTCTCATTTTAAACCATTTCAATTCATATCGATTTCAAGTCCAATTTCAATTTACTAATTTAAAACACTTAAATCAAATTAAACCTCATTGTTCAATTTAAGGTTCAAATCTTTAAAATAATTCAATTTCCAAAATAAAGTCACATATCTATTATATTTCACATTTCAATTTTAATTCTTTAAAATAATTTCCTTTTAACCAATTTCGGTTTCAACATTTCAAAGCTTGAATTGGAATATAATTCAATTCATATAAATCCGCAATTTATTTCCTTTAAAACAATGTCATTTAATCCAAATTCAAGATTTTAAAACCATTTAATTTAACCAATCCGACGTTCGTATATAATTTTCTATCCTATGGCCAAGTGATCATTGATATTAATTTAATTACATGTATGGATATATATCATTTCAATCCAAATCAAGGTGTCATAGGTATATATCATTTCAACCTATTTCTTAGTTCATTTCCAATGGTCAAGGTGATAATATAAATGATGTTAATAAATAAACAGGTAATAACATGAATATGCCAAATAAATAAACAATCATACATCCATCATCCATCAATAGGCATACAATAACTATTAACATCCAAATCAACCAATATATCGCAATAGTTACTAATTATCAATTGTCGATGTTAACTGGCAATTAAATCCAATATTAATTTAACTGCCAATTTAATTAAATATAAAATTCAATTTCAATTAAAATGTCGAATTAAACTATCAAACAGCAACCAATAAAATTCTTATCACTTCATAAATTTAATACAACTAATATAAGAAGGTTCAGTATTACATGAGTGAGTTAAATCACTCACTTTGATTTAAAGCAGATTAAAAATCCAATAAAAGCCCGAAATTTGAACAGTCTCCAAATTCAGCAAAACCAGTTTCATATTGTCCAGAATTGCGATACGAACCCAATGGAAGAAACCGCGTATCAATCAGAGTAGGTATGCAAAAGTCATGAGGGCTAGAAGTTTGAATTTTAAAATTGAATTAAAATAAACTAATGGCAAACTTGTAATTACCTACATCTTCTCCAAACAACCACTCACGTTCAAATCCATTAACATCCACCTTTGACCACCGATTGCCGCGCCTACGTGCACCTCCACCATGATCCAACACCACCACCGTGTTCGCCCAGCCATCCTCCACATTCGCCTGAAGTGGCGCTGCCTCCGGTACCCCATCTTGGCCAGAAAATGGCCATGACTGCGGCGACTTTAATCCTAGATTCTGGAATCTAAGCGCAATTAGCTCGATCCAACCATTCAAATTGTAGAACTCGTCGAGCTCTACAACTTTCTTTTTGGGGTCGAGCGATTTCGTTGAGAGATGAGAGAGATCCAAAGGAAAAAAGATGAAGCGTTTTCAGCCATTGAAATGAGGCGGCGGCTGCCATGACAAAATTAGGGTTTCTGAATATTTTAATAACATTTTCGTCTTGATTTGCATGCCAATTTATAGCATAAGGTCCAGAACAGCTCGAACTCCAAACAATGCATGCTTACAGGCAATCTATATGTAAAAAGGCCTTCTAAACACATTGGAACTAGTTTCAAGGCCTAATTCCATCGTATACCAAAGTTAACATTTATATTCGATAAATTTAAATTAAATTATATTCAAAAAATTTACCAATTCACAAATATGGACAAATACAATATTTCTAATTTGCAAATACATTACAACGCTCATTAATAATTAGATTTTATTATTATTCCATATTTGAATCAATTTAAATAATTATATTCCAAAAATAACATTTTTTATTTGAATATAAATCGATTGGGTCAAAAAGGCCCGAAAATATGTTTCGTTCCCGAAACGAAAATAGGTCATCCCATATATCGAAATATAGGTTTTCAATATTTTAGACTCAATGAAACTAATTTCAAACCCAAATTCTATTATATATAGAAGTTAGCTTTTAAAATCAGATTATATTCATTTTTACGCGTTAATTAGCCAAATTATTATTAACTAATTTAATCACTTTTGAAATAACAATTAAAAGTGTTCTATCATCATTCTTAGTCAAACATGAATTAATAATCTTCTAAAACTAAATTTTTCATATTAAATCCAAGATTTAAATATTAAATTAATTTCAACGTTAATTTACAACTGTAATAACATCCGTTCTGTAACGACCCGCTATTTTGGACTATTCGCATCCGCATATGTCGAACTTGAATGATTCAAAATACCGAATTGTTAATTTATATTTGGCAAAACTGAGCATATACAGTAAATAAATAGAACACAGATCACAAACACAGAGTAATAAATGCAGCGGAAACAAAAGATAGTAGTTCATGAAGCTACTATATACATATCAGAGTAAAATAAGGTACAACAGATGTCTCAGATACAATAATCAAATACAATATCGGAATACAATCACTGGAATCAACTGAATATCTGAAAGCTGGATAGATAGCTGGATCTCCAAGCGAAGCTCCAACTCCAAAGGCGAGTCTCGAATACTGGTACACTCAGTCTGACCCGAGCGTAAAGCAAAACACAAAACACTCGAGTCAGGATTAACATTCTTATATCAATGAATCCAACTCAAGTGAAATAGCAACTGAAATACAAGTAACTCAAAGGATGTTGGAATAACCATCCTTTAATGATCCGTTAAACTATCTACTATGTAGTAGTGTACGATAAGTAGATAATGCCTATCAGTAATATAAAGTATCAAAATAGTGTTAAGGCGTTATCATTATCCCCCTCAACACATTTTATATAAGCGTTATAGACTATACAGCACTGTAAACTCCACCGTAAACTAGTGGGATATCAGGGAGTACTCCATAGGTATAACACAAAACAAATCGTAGTGGTCGCGTATATAGGGATACAAGTATGACAAGGCACATGATGCAATACCCAAGGTAGTGAAACTACCGTTTGCCTGATCCGGACTGGTGAGAACGCATCGCCGCAGCGATCGCAACACCGTGAAATAACACTCCCAAATCAAGGGTGTACCAATCGACAACAAGTAATGAGTAGTTTTCGAAGAAGTGTGTTCGCTCGAGGTAGCTGATCCCATTTGGCCCGGCACGGCTCCTGTTTTAGTCATTTCCAATTTGACACAAGTGTCAAGGCTATCCATTATCGTTCTCTTTCTTCAGTCATCACGTACATCATTCCAACCACTTCATTCTGTATCACACTCTGCGTATAGTTATTAAAGTGGTATTCGGTTTAGACAGTGAGTATGTCCCTAATCGATTCCGGTCTCTTTAATAACTTTTGTAATTATTACACCGATTGGTCGTTTATTTATTTCAAAACCAAATCAAATTCAATTTCAAATAGAATTTGTAAACCAACATTTCATTTCTCTTTCTAAATCAATTTCCACAATTTACGTTTCAAAATTTCCAAATCATATTTTCGAAATCTTATAATTCAATTTCAATTTCTATTTAAAACAGTTCAAATATTGATTCAAGTTCATATATAAGTTTCATTCCGAAATCATTTAAATTAATTTAATTTAACATTCAAATCAGTTTAACTTCATTTATCGATTTCATTAAATTCTCGTTAAGTTAATTTATCATTCAAGACAAATTCTATTTAATTTCCAATTCATTAAATCAATTACTTAAGTTCAACCCCATTATATCAAAACTTACAAATTGCAAGAAATTAAATTCATAAAATCAAATTCTTTACATTTCAAGTCTTACATTAATTTCAATAAAACACATTTTATTTCTTATTAGAGAAATTCAATTTCACTTATTTATTTACTTATTTACAATTTCAAAGCTCAATTAATAAAGAACTAAATTTCACTAATTCAAGAGGTTCAATTTTTATTTAAATATTAAATAATTCAATTTTATTTAATTATTAAATAATTTCAAACTTAATTATTAAATAATTTCAAACTTAATTATTAATAAAATTTCAAAACTTTATTCAATCGTTTCTCAATTTAAACAACGATCTTTCATCGATTACATTGTTAATATTTTGTTTCATATTATTAAATATTAACCTTTTCCTTTCATAAAAATTCAAATTCCAACTTCATTTCAAAATCTTATCATTTATTCAAATAAAATCTTTATTTGATTTTTAAATCAAATTATTGACCAATCGGGTTTTATTTAATTCTCTATCCTAGGTCAAAGTTCAATTTGGGTATTTATCATTTCAACCCGATTCCAATTCAATTCAAAATCAAAGCATAACAAAGGGAACTTGCAGTGTGATAACTGAGATGGTGTCAAATTAAATAAACAAGCAATAATAACAATCAATAACAATAATCTAATAATTAATTCAAATAATCCCGAAATAATCGTATTAATTCACATTTGTTGTTTGTGCAAATTAATATAATTATTTCTAGAATCTACACTATCATTTCATGTAGATTAAAGATTATTACACTAATTATTTTATGCAATTCTACACTTGACATCAATTATTAAATTTCATACTTCATCAATTAATACAACATAAATTCAAATGGTTCAAGTGTAATTAACCATTTTCTACGTGTCAAATAATTAAACATTTAAGGGGTCATATTGTACAAATTTAACTAATCAAATTCAACACATATGTCAATTCAAATTTTTAACTATCCTACGTCAATTTCAATTTCATAATATTTATCACTTTATACATTACAATTTACATCCAATATAAAAAACAAACAATCAATCAATTATCAACCAAATTGGATTATCATTGTATAGATAACAGATAATGGTGTCAGATGTCACAGGTGAACTGATACAGGTAATAACATATAAAATAGTGTAAATAACTAACAATAGCATATTTCAATTGTCGTTTCAATTGAAATTAAATTTAATAAATAAAAGAACATTAATCGTGAGTGATTGCTCACCTTTCGAGGCTAGAGATTAGATACAGAATGACCTACAAATACAGGTACGAATTCCAAAGCAACGCAAGATGGACAAGATTCGACGAGCGAAGCAGATAAATAGGAAATTGATGAGAATGAATCAAAATCAGTTTTGATACATACAGAAAATATATTATTATCTTACTTTCTTTTGAAACAATGTTTAAATCAAAAATTCATACAAATATATATATTTTTGATATAACTTTAAAACGGATACAACAAAATACATATATCTCAAAATATATACATGAGTGCACTTAAAGTCAAATTTATTAAACACATATATAATACTTTACACAATATATATATAAACTAATATATATAAATATATATTTTTAAACTTACATAACTGCTCTAAATTTTAAATGCATAAACTTAAAACTCGTATATAAACAACAAGTTATGCACGGTCTCATAAAATATAAACAACTATATAAAATATAGTTATTCAACATAGAACAATATTAACAATCAATATTTACCTTTTAAATCGTCCATAAAACAAACATTTTAAAATTGTAGATTTTAGAACCAAAATTTATGTAACTTTATAACATACAGCACACGCAAAGTATGTCTTTTCCCAAGTCAATATATATATAAAATATTACAAAAATGCAGATCAAAACAGCATGAGTGCTAGCGAATGTATAGTATAATCAAATATATACAGGTACAAATATGGAAACAGTGAGAAAATATTTTTTTTAAAATAAAAATAAAATACATGTACATAAACTTACTTCAATAAAATTTAAAACTAACGTATGTTTACTATATTATAACTTACTTATACACCAATATGCATACACTTCACATACACAAAATCAGGAGGATAGGCTAAAAATCAAAACAAAGCAAGTCAGAGAAGAATATCTAGACACTGTATTTATAGATATGCTGATAATTTATTAGAGAGCCTGTACAAAATATATTACTAACAAAATATAAAGCTTGAAAAATATGTACCCTATATGATTTATGATATGCATATATGAACATAGACCATTGCAAACATACCAGCGAACGCAGCCGAGGTCAGGGAGTGCTGCAATTGAGTGGGCGCGAGGGGAGGATGATGTATGGGTTCAGTTGATATAAATATAAACAACAGAGGAGAGGAGACTACTCACGGTGGAAGGAAGAGTGGAGGAAACAAAGCAATGCGGCCCTGGGAATGCGGGTCGAGCTGTGGGCTGTCGGGGCGTGGTTGAGAAGCAGCGACGGTGGTTAGTTGGGAAGCGAGGATGGAGAAGAGAGTGGTGACGGTAGGTGCTGGTGTTGCGAGCGGAGCATGGGTTTGGGCGGAGAGAAAATAGTATGGACGGTGGAGTATGGTTTTAAGGAAGGGAAGAGGGGAAGGATGTGCTGTGTGTAAAAGAAAATGAGCAAGAAGGCATGCATCAAAATAAAGAAGAAGGGAGAGGCTTCAGAGAACTGTAAATTTATGTTGCTTTCGAAAGCAATGTCAGAGCCAAAAAGGACGTGCCATCATGCACATTGAAACTGACGAAACGAAGGGAAAAACTGAATTCCAAGAATTATAAATGAAACGGCTCCTTAGTTTACTCGGTAGACAAAAGGACAGGAGGTGTAACGACCACGACTTTCTCTCATAGAAAGTCGTATCGCTAATAAGAAAGAAAGGGATAGAAAGAGAAAAGAAGAGAAAGAAAGAACTAAACAATATCAGAATCTCACAGCGAAACGAAACAAAATATATTATATCACATAAATATTACATAGTATCATATACAACACTTATCAGGGTTACACAGATTCACATCATATACTAGACAGTTATAAACATCTGTCTAGACATTACAACTCAAATACAAGACAAGACACTATCACAGATATCAACACAGCGGAATACTATATCTACGAACGCCGAAGCCTCCTGCTCCATTGCTCCTCCAGAATATTCGTCAAGGCTAACCTGAATCCCTTGGCTACTCGTAAAAATTTGAGTACCCAAGAGTTTATAAAACAGAAATAAACAACTTGGGTCAGACATGGGTCTGGTGTGAGTAATAGGTTAAACTTGTTTAACTTCAAAACCTTTTGAAAGAAAAGGTATCACGTAAGACTTCCCACAAATAAACATGGGTAAGTTTTTATCTTACGCTAACCAAAACATTTGATAGGAAATTCGATTGTATTATAATAGGGTCTAGGGTTTTCAAGTAAAATACAGAAATAGCTGAAATGCTTACATCTCACATTTCAACATAGTTGGGCACAACTAATACGTACGGCACTTATTGGAGTTTGGATTCCATACAATGGCAGGGCTACCGGGGTACCGCCCGTCACAGTACGTGGCCTAGATCACCGTACCGAGGATCACTCCCAATCCCCTGCAACACAAGGCCGGAACATCCCTTACTGGATAATTCCCGCACAAGATACCTCACGGTTGGGATCAGCAACCGCACACACTAAGCCGAAATAAGAAGGGACTTCTAGACAGAGGTAATCTTGTCCTACTTGGGTGCTACCCACTAACCTTACTGCACCTCCCCTGTTTTAGCCATTCCCGGTTTGTGAGGCTTGAGGTCACGATTACCTTAGAAAAGAACACATCACTTAGAATGCTCATCGTCCGCCTGACGATGTGCTCAAAGCATTCAATCCATACAAGTTCGTTCCGGGTTCGAACGAAACCGAAGGCATTATCTCGTTACACTCGTTTTGGAATCACCCTCAGAGTTAACGACAATAACCCTTGCACTCTGAATCTTCATCTTCACTTGATTCACGACCTATCGTTAATTTGGATCGATGTGGTATTCGGGTCTCCAGACCTGGAAATCCGGTATACGGAAACCCGATCCCGGTCTCATCGAAATCCAAAGCGTATCTTTTAAGGCCAAGTTGTTTTAAAGGTTAAAACAAATTCAATTCATTATCTTTATACACAAAGAAAGATAATTCACAACAGATAATCAACATTATCAGATAATCCATACAATTCAACTAACATCCATATCACACAGCATATATCTCATCAGAGATATCAATCAATGCCAAGTATTCAATACTAACACCCATTCATAAGTAATGATTTATATTATCTTTTAATTTAAATTGAATTAAATTAATTACTTCATTTTATAAATCCTTCTTACTTAACCATTAATTAATTACAATCAATTAATTAATTATCCTCTAATAATTCATTTCAATTAATCATCCTTGATTAATTATCTTTTAATTACATTCAAGTAATTAGCCTTTAATTAATTTCAAAAATTAATTATTCTTAACCATTTATAGTAATTAACCTTTAATTACTTTATTAATTAATTAACTATAATTTATTACCTTAATCCTTAATTAATTACATTAATTAATTACTCTATGATTACTTATCATTGATTAATAAATCTTAATTAATCAAACTTTAATTACATCATTAATTATATTAATTAATAATCCTTAATTACTCTTAATTAATTATCCTATTTAAATTAATTACATTAAGTAATTATTCTTTTATTTATCACCTCTATTAATTAATCACATTAATTAATTTAACTTTAATAAATCACATTTATTAATTACTTAATATTAATTTATCACATTAATTAACCTTTATTAATTATCTAAGTAATTAATCCTTAATTACCTTTTATTAATTACTTCCATAAAGTAATTACCCTTTTTAATTAATTAACCTCTAATTCCTTTCATTAACTAATTATTCATTCACTAATTACATTCAATAATTATACTTAATCAATTTCCAAAGTGATTATTCTTAATTAACCAAAGTAATTATCTTTGATTAATTACATTAATTAGCTGTCTTCAATTTATTAAGTAACTATACTTTAATTACCTAATAAGACCTTAATTTATCAAGATAAACTATTTACCTTAATTAACATTTTAATTAAATACCCTTTAACTTATCTCCTTTAAATATACTTAAAAACTTTGTTTAATCTTTAAGAAAAATTATTACCTTTAAAATAAACAAATTTTAAATCATTTAACTTTATATGTAAACTTGAAACTTGTTTAAAAATCATGTTTAATAATTTGTTTTCATTAAGTTTTTAAAACCTGGAACTCACCAAAAATGAACCCGAGCTCGTCAACAAAAATTACCGAAGCAAAACACAATTTTACCGAGACACTCGTCACCTTACCCGACTTCGAGAAAACCCATGCATTATCTCGAGTTCGACCCGAGAACAAAGCTTCTTCCCCAAAACTCCTTCATTCCAGATATCACCGTGCATACGTGTGCACGTTGCACACCATTTCGACCACCATAGATCGACGCCGCGATCTCCGACAACCCATCGACAACCACGTCGACCCTTACTTCCACTCAGATCAACGGAAACGGCCATCTTCCAAAATCGGGCAAATCGATCAACTGGGATCTAATTACAGATCGACAAAATTCCACCACGACGATGATTCCTACCACCAGCATCCACGCCGCTTCATTCAGAACAACGTCACGATACCCAACTTTGACTCCACCACATGCGATTGCCTCCGATACTTCCCAGACGACACACGCTCTCAACAAACATGCCGACCAAGAACAGTTCCTAAACCCTACTTCTCCAATCACAGACCACCACGATGATCAGAAAAATCTCCCCCTATTTTTACTGAGTTTCCCCACCTTCCATCTTCCTCCAGTCGAAGCCACGACCACCATAGATATTCTGACCACCATAATTTCCTCAAAAACCCAAATCTAAACAACTAAAGACATCTCAACATATACGAGTTTAAAAATCTCGAAATGTTTATCAAAAATCATTGTTTTCCAATATAAATCAATTTACGAAACCAAACATGAAATCGTGAATATTTATTTTGACTTAAATATGTTTTTTACTGTTATATCCTTTTTTTTTCAATTACCAAATTTTAATACTTGGAATTATTTCTAAAATTGATATTATATAGTTATGAACAGTTTTAATTTAGGATTCTAGACCTGAAATCAGATTTAGGAGAAGATATAAACTTTTGAAAACTGTTCTTGAACCTGTGAATAATAACAGAGCAGATGTATAAACATGTACAGGCAAAATCTCAAACAGATCTAATGTTCATTCATACATGTTCAACCAGACATTCAAGTAATCATTGTATATTATTCTCTCTACCAATTTCCATTGCATGCAACAAGTTTAATCATATAATTTTTAACTGTTTTTAAGGTAAGAGTTTTCTCACTATAAAATGTTAAACAGAGAAACATTTTATACATATGCATAGATATTTCCACATACATCACACT
Source organism: Allium fistulosum (assembly GCA_030737815.1). Taxonomy (NCBI): domain Eukaryota; kingdom Viridiplantae; phylum Streptophyta; class Magnoliopsida; order Asparagales; family Amaryllidaceae; genus Allium; species Allium fistulosum. The sequence continues at coordinate 964,023,650 of CM060902.1, read as the reverse complement.
ATATACATATACATACACATCTATGCATTTATATAGACTATATTACTTCAACAAGCATCAAGCTTAAGACAAGTTTTAATCTGTTTTTAAAAGAAATTTACTCACCAGAAATGTTGAACAGAGGACTGCTTTTGAAAATAGCTTGAAAACTTTTTTTTTTTTAAATGGAGTTGCTGGAATTTGCTTCTTTGTTTTGAAACTGGAATGGAAACTTTAGTTCTCAGGTTTGCATGCAGGCATGACTTCCAGATTGCATTTGAAAACTTGGGAAATTGATTACAGGATTGAAACAGAAACAGGCTTTTTATTTTCTGGTTGAAGAATTTGATTTTGATTTGCAAACTTGTTTTCAGTTTATTGAATTTGATTTCTGGTTGAGTAGTGTTTGCAGGCTGAAGATAAAAAGGGTTTTACAAGTTTTAATCTTGCATTTGAGAAGGTTACAGGTTTGCAGGAACATTGCAGATTTAGTTTTGAATTTGAACAATGTTTTACAGGCATTGATTTGGTTTGAGAAATTTTACTGATTTCAGTTTTGTTTTTGAGAAAGGGTTTTCTTGCTTTTGGAAAATGAGAAAAGAATGAGAAGGGAAAAGAGATGTATATATAGATTAAATTTTGATTTATTGAAAAATAAAATAAATAAGGGACACTTGTCTTTTACCATTATTAGTTTTATTACACATGTACTATTATGCTTTAATATGATGACATTTGTTCTTTAAGTATTTTATTTTAATTTAAAATGTTAAATAAAGCTTTTAACTTAATTTATTAATTCTTATGTAAATATATATATGAATTTCTTTTTAAAGAAAATGTAATAAAACAAATTATATATATATACAAATAAAAGTTTATCCAAATATTTTTAAGATCCAAAACATTTTAAATATTTATCCTTTGAATTTCAAAATAAATTCCAAATTCATATTCAAATAAAAAAAATTGAAAATCTAATTTAAAAATCAAGTTATATATATACATATAACTACACAAATTCAATTTGAAATAACAATTTATCAAAACTTAAATAATTTATAGAAGAAATTATTCCTTAATATAAATTACTTATTTTACTATCTTTACAAATGAATTAATGTTTCTTTTATAAAATTGTATTTTAAACTATATATATACATTATTCAAATCATATTTAGCAAGCTATATTAAAAATAAAATAAAATAAAACAAACCTTTTTGTTAATTCATTTCTATTTTAAACTTAAGCTAAAATAAATTTAAACAATTAACATTTATCTTGAGTATTCAAAAACCATATAATTTATTTATTAAATAACTTTGAAAAGCTTTATATTAAATTAAATCATAAATCCCAAATTACCAAAATATATTAGAATTTGAAAATTATGTTTTATTTGTTAGATTCATCTAAAGCTTTTCTATTTACAATATATACAATTATATATATACATTATAAATAGAAAACAATTTAATTAGCCTTTAAAAGATAATATTTACCAATTAAATATTTATAAAAGTAGATTGTTAAACCAATTTAAATCTTTACTAACAAAGATTATTAAATCAATTTAAATTTTTAAACAGATTATTAAATTGATTATTGCCCAAAATTTCCGGGATATCACATTCCTTCCCCCTTAAAATAATTTTGTCCCCGAAATTTAAAGCAAAGGTAATTTAATAATCTACTTAAGATTTTACTTTTAAAAACACAATCATATGTTTTCAACCATAGCAACCAATCATCCAAACAAACAATTCTAACTATTCAGAGAAAATTTTTGGATAGAATTTACTCGAGTTTCCCCAAGTATATATATATACCGGAATACTCGCTTTACAAACAATCTAAACTACGAAGCTACAGAGCTCCTACTCATCTATCTATAAAACTAAATAGAATATCAGACTACAGACGAGTCTGACTTACAACCACATCTCCTTGAACTGCTGTTTTCAAAACCAGAGATAGATTAAACTCGTACTTCCTCAGAGATACGGAAACACAATGAATCCAGTTATCCAAACTGACAATTCAATCTTGTAGACCAAGCTCCTATCCAAATCAGAACACAGAAGAGATCCAAAATATCTCGGAGCTGACTTCCCAGACTTACTCAATCTTATAGCTCCTTTGATTGGAGAAAACTTATCAAAATTAAATCTCCGTCTTCGAAATTCAAATTACTTCGTCTCTTATATCAAAAATTCTTCTGACGATCCTGGGCTGCCTACAACCTTCTGATCAGTTCAACCTTCGCTGATGCCTCCAGAAACAAACTGGATCAAAAACAACCCAACACAATGATCTCCTCAAGATCAACCAAAACCAAAACACCGATTCTACTTCTCAAACAGAAGATTAAACTTACTCCTTTAATCCAGAAAGGATAAACAGGAGCACTCGCCAAAACTGCTTCTGCTACACAACTCTGATCTGGAGCAGAAGAAAATGCTGATGAAGAACATCGAGTATAAACTGGATAGCACATCCCGGAATATGGTCCCTCAAATCCTTAAAGAGAACTCGGATACTCCAACAAAACTTGAGCTGCTTCGCTAAACTCCATCTCAACGAACCATCCTTCAACTAGCTGAATCACCGGTTCCACTCCTGGGATCCTAGTCGATACGAAAACTAAATCTTCAGTTGCGGACAAACCTCAAACTTCCCTGAAGACATCCAAAAAAATTCTGATAACCCAAGAGAACACTCAGCAATTCGCAAGTCACTTTTGCGATCAACCCAACCTATTTCCAAAGAAAAACTGTTCTTTCTTAATAAATCAGAACAGCTCATACTTAACTATCCAATCCATCGAAGAAATGGATCCACTCTACTGCTTCTGAACTTCATCTTCAGAAAAAAAACTGTTCAGCCAGAAAATTTCCTGCCAATGCACAGAACACTCCGAGCTGCACTGCTGCCACAGATGCTCCTATCCAAAGTTCTTCGAGAAACTCGGACTCCAAACCAAAGCAGAAACACCATGCTGAACTCAGCCACAACACCGAAGCATACACACTTCCTTAATCTTGTTCCAAAGAAAACATCTTCAGGAACATCCATCGTCACTGTATCTCATCATACAGCTACTATTACCTGAGGTATCAAGATACCATCACACACTTCTGCACATCCGACAGATCCAACTCTACTCATCCACACTTCAAAGATAAACTCCGAACCATTACAGTTTCCTTCGGAGATCGATGAAATCCTTCACCACAGCAAAGCTTACTCGAGACGGTATTGGGTTTACAGTCTCGATATATACTTCCAACCTCAAACATTCAAACTCCAACTATTGGTAATTGTGTTACACACACTACCACCTTATCTACCTTTATAACTTATATTGGAAAACCCGAACAGGTAACCCAATAAATAGGTAGAAATATATATATATTTAAAATGATACTTTTTATATAGAAATTATTTCTGGGTAAAATTATTTCATTTACCTCTTTAAAACAATATTGTGTCCGTTGGCCTGGTTCAAGTGTTTAGAGATCCCTATCAATAACGTTAGCTACTCGTATTGACCAGAATCCATATACCACTCAATCGATCAATTAACACAATATAAAACCATTTTTATATAATTAACAATTACGCGCTCTCATATATATATATACACTCGGACTCAAACAGGTTGTTACAGATCCTATCTCTAATGAACAATCCTTCTGAACCTAGGTATTCACTCAACCTAGTGTTCTGATATTCAATTAACCAAAAGCTTAGGCATTCGCTCAACCTATGCTCTGATACCACTGTAACGACCACGACTTTCTCTCCATAGAAAGTCGTATCGCTAATAAGAAAGAAAGGGATAGAAAGAGAAAAGAAGAGAAAGAAAGAACTAAACAATATCAGAATCTCACAGCGAAACGAAACAAAATATATTATATCACATAAATATTACATAGTATCATATACAACACTTATCAGGGTTACACAGATTCACATCATATACTAGACAGTTATAAACATCTGTCTAGACATTACAACTCAAATACAAGACAAGACACTATCACAGATATCAACACAGCGGAATACTATATCTACGAACGCCGAAGCCTCCTGCTCCATTGCTCCTCCAGAATATTCGTCAAGGCTAACCTGAATCCCTTGGCTACTCGTAAAAATTTGAGTACCCAAGAGTTTATAAAACAGAAATAAACAACTTGGGTCAGACATGGGTCTGGTGTGAGTAACAGGTTAAACTTGTTTAACTTCAAAACCTTTTGAAAGAAAAGGTATCACGTAAGACTTCCCACAAATAAACATGGGTAAGTTTTTATCTTACGCTAACCAAAACATTTGATAGGAAATTCGATTGTATTATAATAGGGTCTAGGGTTTTCAAGTAAAATACAGAAATAGCTGAAATGCTTACATCTCACATTTCAACATAGTTGGGCACAACTAATACGTACGGCACTTATTGGAGTTTGGATTCCATACAATGGCAGGGCTACCGGGGTACCGCCCGTCACAGTACGTGGCCTAGATCACCGTACCGAGGATCACTCCCAATCCCCTGCAACACAAGGCCGGAACATCCCTTACTGGATAATTCCCGCACAAGATACCTCACGGTTGGGATCAGCAACCGCACACACTAAGCCGAAATAAGAAGGGACTTCTAGACAGAGGTAATCTTGTCCTACTTGGGTGCTACCCACTAACCTTGCTGCACCTCCCCTGTTTTAGCCATTCCCGGTTTGTGAGGCTTGAGGTCACGATTACCTTAGAAAAGAACACATCACTTAGAATGCTCATCGTCCGCCTGACGATGTGCTGAAAGCATTCAATCCATACAAGTTCGTTCCGGGTTCGAACGAAACTGAAGGCATTATCTCGTTACACTCGTTTTGGAATCACCCTCAGAGTTAACGACAATAACCCTTACACTCTGAATCTTCATCTTCACTTGATTCACGACCTATCGTTAATTTGGATCGATGTGGTATTCGGGTCTCCAGACCTGGAAATCCGGTATACGGAAACCCGATCCTGGTCTCATCGAAATCCAAAGCGTATCTTTTAAGGCCAAGTTGTTTTAAAGGTTAAAACAAATTCAATTCATTATCTTTATACACAAAGAAAGATAATTCACAACAGATAATCAACATTATCAGATAATCCATACAATTCAACTAACATCCATATCACACAGCATATATCTCATCAGAGATATCAATCAATGCCAAGTATTCAATACTAACACCCATTCATAAGTAATGATTTATATTATCTTTTAATTTAAATTGAATTAAATTAATCACTTCATTTTATAAATCCTTCTTACTTAACCATTAATTAATTACAATCAATTAATTAATTATCCTCTAATAATTCATTTCAATTAATCATCCTTGATTAATTATCTTTTAATTACATTCAAGTAATTAGCCTTTAATTAATTTCAAAAATTAATTATTCTTAACCATTTATAGTAATTAACCTTTAATTACTTTATTAATTAATTAACTATAATTTATTACCTTAATCCTTAATTAATTACATTAATTAATTACTCTATGATTACTTATCATTGATTAATAAATCTTAATTAATCAAACTTTAATTACATCATTAATTATATTAATTAATAATCCTTAATTACTCTTAATTAATTATCCTATTTAAATTAATTACATTAAGTAATTATTCTTTTATTTATCACCTCTATTAATTAATCACATTAATTAATTTAACTTTAATAAATCACATTTATTAATTACTTAATATTAATTTATCACATTAATTAACCTTTATTAATTATCTAAGTAATTAATCCTTAATTACCTTTTATTAATTACTTCCATAAAGTAATTACCCTTTTTAATTAATTAACCTCTAATTCCTTTCATTAACTAATTATTCATTCACTAATTACATTCAATAATTATACTTAATCAATTTCCAAAGTGATTATTCTTAATTAACCAAAGTAATTATCTTTGATTAATTACATTAATTAGCTGTCTTCAATTTATTAAGTAACTATACTTTAATTACCTAATAAGACCTTAATTTATCAAGATAAACTATTTACCCTAATTAACATTTTAATTAAATACCCTTTAACTTATCTCCTTTAAATATACTTAAAAACTTTGTTTAATCTTTAAGAAAAATTATTACCTTTAAAATAAACAAATTTTAAATCATTTAACTTTATATGTAAACTTGAAACTTGTTTAAAAATCATGTTTAATAATTTGTTTTCATTAAGTTTTTAAAACCTGGAACTCACCAAAAATGAACCCGAGCTCGTCAACAAAAATTACCGAAGCAAAACACAATTTTACCGAGACACTCGTCACCTTACCCGACTTCGAGAAAACCCATGCATTATCTCGAGTTCGACCCGAGAACAAAGCTTCTTCCCTAAAACTCCTTCATTCCAGATATCACCGTGCATACGTGTGCACGTTGCACACCATTTCGACCACCATAGATCGACGCCGCGATCTCCGACAACCCATCGACAACCACGTCGACCCTTACTTCCACTCAGATCAACGGAACGGCCATCTTCCAAAATCGGGCAAATCGATCAACTGGGATCTAATTACAGATCGACAAAATTCCACCACGACGATGATTCCTACCACCAGCATCCACGCCGCTTCATTCAGAACAACGTCACGATACCCAACTTTGACTCCACCACATGCGATTGCCTCCGATACTTCCCAGACGACACACGCTCTCAACAAACATGCCGACCAAGAAGAGTTCCTAAACCCTACTTCTCCAATCACAGACCACCACGATGATCAGAAAAATCTCCCCCTATTTTTACTGAGTTCCCCCACCTTCCATCCTCCTCCAGTCGAAGCCACGACCACCATAGATATTCCGACCACCATAATTTCCTCAAAAACCCAAATCTAAACAACTAAAGACATCTCAACATATACGAGTTTAAAAATCTCGAAATGTTTATCAAAAATCATTGTTTTCCAATATAAATCAATTTACGAAACCAAACATGAAATCGTGAATATTTATTTTGACTTAAATATGTTTTTTACTGTTATATCCTTTTTTTTCAATTACCAAATTTTAATACTTGGAATTATTTCTAAAATTGATATTATATAGTTATGAACAGTTTTAATTTAGGATTCTAGACCTGAAATCAGATTTAGGAGAAGATATAAACTTTTGAAAACTGTTCTTGAACCTGTGAATAATAACAGAGCAGATGTATAAACATGTACAGGCAAAATCTCAAACAGATCTAATGTTCATTCATACATGTTCAACCAGACATTCAAGTAATCATTGTATATTATTCTCTCTACCAATTTCCATTGCATGCAACAAGTTTAATCATATAATTTTTAACTGTTTTTAAGGTAAGAGTTTTCTCACTATAAAATGTTAAATAGAGAAACATTATATACATATGCATAGATATTTCCACATACATCACACTATATACATATACATACACATCTATGCATTTATATAGACTATATTACTTCAACAAGCATCAAGCTTAAGACCAGTTTTAATCTGTTTTTAAAAGAAATTTACTCACCAGAAATGTTGAACAGAGGACTGCTTTTGAAAATAGCTTGAAAACTTTTTTTTTTTTAAATGGAGTTGCTGGAATTTGCTTCTTTGTTTTGAAACTGGAATGGAAACTTTAGTTCTCAGGTTTGCATGCAGGCATGACTTCCAGATTGCATTTGAAAACTTGGGAAATTGATTACAGGCTTGAAACAGAAACAGGCTTTTTATTTTCTGGTTGAAGAATTTGATTTTGATTTGCAAACTTGTTTTCAGTTTATTGAATTTGATTTCTGGTTGAGTAGTGTTTGCAGGCTGAAGATAAAAAGGGTTTTACAAGTTTTAATCTTGCATTTGAGAAGGTTACAGGTTTGCAGGAACATTGCAGATTTAGTTTTGAATTTGAACAATGTTTTACAGGCATTGATTTGGTTTGAGAAATTTTATTGATTTCAGTTTTGTTTTTGAGAAAGGGTTTTCTTGCTTTTGGAAAATGAGAAAAGAATGAGAAGGGAAAAGAGATGTACATATAGATTAAATTTTGATTTATTGAAAAATAAAATAAATAAGGGACACTTGTCTTTTACCATTATTAGTTTTATTACACATGTACTATTATGCTTTAATATGATGACATTTGTTCTTTAAGTATTTTATTTTAATTTAAAATGTTAAATAAAGCTTTTAACTTAATTTATTAATTCTTATGTAAATATATATATGAATTTCTTTTTAAAGAAAATGTAATAAAACAAATTATATATATATACAAATAAAAGTTTATCCAAATATTTTTAAGATCCAAAACATTTTAAATATTTATCCTTTGAATTTCAAAATAAATTCCAAATTCATATTCAAATAAAAAAAATTGAAAATCTAATTTAAAAATCAAGTTATATATATACATATAACTACACAAATTCAATTTGAAATAACAATTTATCAAAACTTAAATAATTTATAGAAGAAATTATTCCTTAATATAAATTACTTATTTTACTATCTTTACAAATGAATTAATGTTTCTTTTATAAAATTGTATTTTAAACTATATATATACATTATTCAAATCATATTTAGCAAGCTATATTAAAAATAAAATAAAATAAAACAAACCTTTTTGTTAATTCATTTCTATTTTAAACTTAAGCTAAAATAAATTTAAACAATTAACATTTATCTTGAGTATTCAAAAACCATATAATTTATTTATTAAATAACTTTGAAAAGCTTTATATTAAATTAAATCATAAATCCCAAATTACCAAAATATATTAGAATTTGAAAATTATGTTTTATTTGTTAGATTCATCTAAAGCTTTTCTATTTACAATATATACAATTATATATATACATTATAAATAGAAAACAATTTAATTAGCCTTTAAAAGATAATATTTACCAATTAAATATTTATAAAAGTAGATTGTTAAACCAATTTAAATCTTTACTAACAAAGATTATTAAATCAATTTAAATTTTTAAACAGATTATTAAATTGATTATTGCCCAAAATTTCCGGGATATCACAGGAGGAAAAAAGTTTTAAAACGGGTACCGATAAGGTGACTGTTTCGCAGTCATCACAGCGTACCGAACTTCAAAACACAGAAACGAATATACCGCAGAGATCAGGATGACGAGACGATCAAAACGGTATAGAAATATCAGTGGTACGATTGAATTATAAAAATTCGAATTTTCTACTAGCGGAAAATGCAGCAAAAACGCAGAAAAATAAGATCGACGGAGCTAAAGAAGTCTGAATTTGGAAAAACGAAAAATGACGTCTTGCTCAGAAGACGATTTAGAATTTTTCTATATAAAAATATTTAGGTTTCGAAAATGTTTTATTTTCATCAATTCTTAACTAATTAAATTGAAATAAAATTATACACGAAAATAAACTTCCATATTTTCGGATGAAAATTTACCAGTTGCTATGTTTAACTAGACGCATTTCAAATATTAAATTTTTATTTCAAAATTTTATTTTTAAAATTCCACAAAATTTTCAATTAATAACGTTATTAAAACCGGTTAAATTTAGGGGTCGTTACACTCTCCCCCACTCAAAACTTTTCGTCCCCGAAAAGGAAGGAGGTAGGAGAACAGAAATAACCAAAAAGAAAAATAGATTGAAAGACAAAATAAACAATTAGTTCAAACCATATAAATTTCAATAAATTTATATTCAAAAATTTGTTTTTAAATTCAAGGTTTCCATTAAATTTATTTCATTTCACATTTATTAATGTTAGGTACAAAAGGCTTCTTCCAAATGAAATTCAATTTAAATTCAATTAATTCAAGATGCCTCATTAAGTTGATTTAATTTAAATTTATTAACTTCAAAACAAAATTTTATTTTATTAATCACATCTATTATTCAATTAACTTATTATCCTATTTATCTCCATAAACATTTTATAATTTAAATTTAAGGGTAAAACATTTATTGTACGCACTCAAATTTTATTTATAAAGACATTTATATTGTATATTATCTCATTATCTTAAATTAACAATTTCAAAGGTTATAAATTTAGAATAGTCATTTATTATAATCATATTTTATTCGACAAATTTAATTCTTCTTTATTCTAATTATTGTTAAATTTATTCTACTTAATATATCTTATTACATATAATTAAACCATATAAATTAATTTAAACCATATAAATTTCAATTTAAATTAATTTATATTCAATAATTGGTTTAAATTTAAGGTATCTCCATAAGTTGATCTAATTTCAATTTGTTAATTCTTTCAGAACAAATTTTTTTATATTCATCTCATTCAATTAACTTATTATTCTATCATCCTTATTAGCATTTTTTTATAATTAAAATCTAAGTGTATAACATTTATTATAAACACTCAAATTTTATTTATAAAATCATTTTATATTGTATATTATCCAATTACATTTTAACTTCTGAATAATTTAGGTAAGTTATATTGAAATGCAATTTAGTACTATACAAATAAAATTTTCCAATTCAATTATTTCAAGTTTAAATATTTATCCAAAATTTAGCTTTATTTATAATTGAAAACATCTTTAACATAATTTTAAGAATTAAATTTTCGTTTAATTTCAAACCCTTTACAGATAATTATGTATATACTATATATATTAAATCAAATTAAATTTAAAATAATATTCTCATATATATATATATAAATCAAGTCATACTTAAGAAATTCAAATTAAAATATTTTCCAAACAAAACTGAAGCAAAGCTACAGAATGGTCTCTTCACTTCGAAACTTGAAAATGAATGTCGATGATGCGACCGCCATCACCGAAATTATTTTCCAGCGACAAAGAGAAGAGCACTGATTTCAACATTTTAAAATTCTTTTAAAACGGTTCCTATTTGAAAATACTTTAAATAATATACATTAAAATTCTTTGGAAACAAATTATAGTCAAAATACCTTTAAATAGTGTGCATTTTAAACCTTTAAAACCATAGTTCGAAATCATTGGAAATTAAATTCTCAAATTCTTAATTTAATTTCATTTCAAATTTTAAATCAGTTTATAAACCAAGTTTATAAATTCATTTATCGAACAATAGATGAAAATCAAATATTATCATTTCAAACAACGAATTAATTTACCTCTTCTTTTCTTTTTCAGAAAATTTTACTTATATATTTATAATATAATCATACAAAATTATTTCATTTACCAAATTTGAAAATAATATTGTGTCAGTTTGCTCTGCTCAAGTGTTTTGGAAATCCTATCGATAGCGTTGATCAGACGAATCGATCAGAAACCAAAATCAACATCAACAACTCAAACAATACAGCATGTATTAAAACATTTATATATATTAGTTTACAAATACACTTCTTTTGCTCGACGATACAGGAATGAATTTTCAAAATAAGGATAGGGTTTCAAATTTGATGGACTCAAATCAAAGAGAAATTTGATTCGAAGATAAGTTCGAAACAAAGATATGATGATTAAATAACAAAGTAGGAAGATTGATAAGTTTATATAAATCGCGGGCAACCTTAACCAGGTCGACCGTGACTTCAAGAATAAAATCAATGCAGAATTTCGAGGCAAATCGACATTTGATCTCAAGAGATAGAATTTTGCATAACCAAAGATGTCAGCATCTAAACCGTGGATATATAAATCTCCAGTGAATCGATGCTATCGTAAAAGAGTTTTACCGCTTTACAAATCAATTTGAGATTGGCGAGACCGCCAACTCATTATAAAGATGGTTCGAAGTGGAGTTATGTGATACTCCAGAATTCAGAAGAATACGAATAGTGAGGGGCAAGAATGAATTTCGGAACCGTAGGGAATGTTCCAAAATTCAAAGGAATCGAGTTAAAAAGAAGAGATTCAAACTCCAATGAAGTGATTCTGTAAATACATTTACCCTATATGCTGAGTTTGTCTAGAGCTACCAAAGCTCTGATACCAACTGTAACGACCCGCTATTTTGGACTATTCGCATCCGCACATGTCGAACTTGAATGATTCAAAATACCGAATTGTTAATTTATATTTGGAAAAACTGAGCATATACAGTAAATAAATAGAACACATATCACAGACACAGAGTAATAAATGCAGCGGAAACAAAAGATAGTAGTTCATGAAGCTAATATATACATATCAGAGTAAAATAAGGTACAACAGATGTCTCGGATACAATAATCACATACAATATCGGAATACAATCACTAGAATCAACTGACTATCTGAAAGCTGGATAGATAGCTGGATCTCCAAGCAAAGCTCCAACTCCAAAGGTGAATCTCGAATACTGGTACACTCAGTCTGACCCGAACGTAAAGCAAAACACAAAACACTCGAGTCAGGATTAACATTCTTATATCAATAAATCCAACTCAAGTGAAATAGCAACTGAAATACAAGTAACTCAAAGGATGTTTGAATAACCATCCTTTAAGGATCCGTTAAACTATCTACTATGTAGTAGTGTACGATAAGTAGATAATGCCTATCAGTAATATAAAGTTCCAAAATAGTGTTAAGGCGTTACATTATCCCCCTTAACACATTTTATATAAGCGTTATAGACTATACAGCACTGTAAACTCCACCGTAAACTAGTGGGATATCAGGGAGTACTCCATAGGTATAACACAAAACAAATCGTAGTGGTCGCGTATATAGGGATACAAGTATGACAAGGCACATGAGGCAATACCCAAGGTAGTGAAACTACCGTTTGCCTGATCCGGACTAGTGAGAACGCATCGCCGCAGCGATCGCAATACCGCGAAACAACACTCCCAAATCAAGGGTGCACCAATCGACAACAAGTAATGAGTAGTTTTCGAAGAAGTGTGTTTGCTCGAGGTAGCTGACCCCATTTGGCCCGGCACGGCTCCTGTTTTAGTCATTTCCAATTTGACACAAGTGTCAAGGCTATCCATTATCGTTCTCTTTCTTCAGTCATCACGTACATCATTCCAACCACTTCATTCTGTATCATACTCCACGTATAGTTATTAAAGTGGTATTCGGTTTAGACAGTGAGTATGTCCCTAATCGATTCCAGTCTCTTTAATAACTTTCGTAATTATTACACCGATTGGTCGTTTATTTATTTCAAAACCAAATCAAATTCAATTTCAAATAGAATTTGTAAACCAACATTTCATTTCTCTTTCTAAATCAATTTCCACAATTTACGTTTCAAAACTTCCAAATCATATTTTCAAAATCTTATAATTCGATTTCAATTTCTATTTGAAACAGTTCAAATATTGATTCAAGTTCATATATAAGTTTCATTCCGAAATCATTTAAATTAATTTAATTTAACATTCAAATTAGTTTAACTTCATTTATCAATTTCATTAAATTCTCGTTAAGTTAATTTATCATTCAAGACAAATTCTATTTAATTTCTAATTCATTAAATCAAGTACTTAAGTTCAACCCCATTATATCAAAACTTACAAATTGCAAGAAATTAAATTCATCAAATCAAATTCTTTACATTTCAAGTCTTACATTAATTTCAATAAAACACATTTTATTTCTTATTAGAGAAATTCAATTTCACTTATTTATTTACTTAGTTACAATTTCAAAGCTTAATTAATAAAGAACTAAATTTCAATAATTGAAGAGGTTCAATTTTTATTTAACTATTAAATAATTTAATTTTATTTAATTATTAAATAATTTCAAAATTAATTATTAAATAATTTCAAACTTAATTATTAATAAAATTTCAAAACTTTATTCAATCGTTTCTCAATTTAAACAACGATCTTTCATCGATTACATTGTTAATATTTTGTTTCATATTATTAAATATTAACCTTTTCCTTTCATAAAAATTCAAATTCCAACTTCATTTCAAAACCTTATCATTTATTCAAATAAAATCTTTATTTTATTTTTAAATCAAATTATTGACCAATCGGGTTTTATTTAATTCTCTATCCTAGGTCAAAGTTCAATTTGGGTATTTATCATTTCAACCTGATTCCAATTCAATTCAAAATCAAAGCATAGCAAAGGGAACTTGCAGTGTTATAACTGGGATGGTGTCAAAGTAAATAAACAAGCAATAACAACAATCCAATAATTAATTCAAATAATCCCGAAATAATCGTATTAATTCACATTTGTTGTTTGTGCAAATTAATATAATTATTTCTAGAATCTACACTATCATTTCATGTAGATTAAAGATTATTACACTAATTATTCTATGCAATTCTACACTTGACATCAATTATTAAATTTCATACTTCATCAATTAATACAACATAAATTCAAATGGTTCAAGTGTAATTAACTATTTTCTACGTGTGAAATAATTAAACATTTAAGGGGTCATATTGTACAAATTTAACTAATCAAATTCAACACATATGTCAATTCAAATTTTTAACTATCCAACGTCAATTTCAATTTCAATTTCATAATATTTATCACTTTATACATTACAATTTACATCCAATATAAACAACAAACAATCAATCAATTATCAACCAAACTGGATTATCATTGTATAGATAACAGATAATGGTGTCAGATGTCACAGGTGAACTTATACAGGTAATAACATATAAAATAGTGTAAATAACTAACAACAACATATTTCAATTGTCGTTTCAATTGAAATCAAATTTAATAAATAAAAGAACATTAATCGTGAGTGATTGCTTACCTTTCGAGGCTAGAGATTAGATACAGAATGACCTACAAATACAGGCACAAATTCCAAAGCAACGCAAGATGGACAAGATTCGACGAGCGAAGCTGATAAATAGGAAATTGATGAGAATGAATCAAAATCAGTTTTGATACATACAGAAAATATATTATTATCTTACTTTCTTTTGAAACAATGTTTAAATCAAAAATGCATACAAAAATGCATACAAATATATATATTTTTGATATAACTTTAAAACGCATACAACAAAATACATATATCTCAAAATCTATACATGAGTGCACTTAAAGTCAAATTTATTAAACACATATATAATACTTTACACTATATATATAAACTAATATATATAAATATATATTTTTAAACTTACATAACTGCTCTAAATTTTAAATGCATAAACTTAAAACTCGTATATAAACAACAAGTTCTGCACTGTGACGACCGCCCATGACCCCTGCACCGAATCTAAAGATAGAGCGCTGTAAAGTGTGCCAGGCGACCATGGACGATTGTCAAGGTAAGATTAAAACAACAGAATCTATCGTATTACTCACAGCGCATAGACAAAATACAATAGAACATATGTATAGTGAAGCTTTACAGAACAAAATGACATCATATAAAACTCCATAATAGTTGAATACAAGCATCCACATAGTCAATACATCAAGCCTCACTACATATCTCTCAGAGAATACAACACAGCGGAATATCCAGTACATATAATAAGAAGATAATATGCAACCCTCCAGCTCGTCTTCGATATCAGCATCGTGAGAAGAGAACAACACCTGTCACCTGCTACCTAGTCTGCCCCGTCCCAAAATGGACGAACATCCCAAGGCAATAAGAATTAAAAAACATAAAGCCTTGAGTCAGACAACAGTCTTAGTGAGTAGTAAATTAACTAACAACATACCAAAAGAGCATAAAGGAAAAAGGAATAGGAATACAACCCTCAACCTCATTCTACAGTGATAGCCCCCAGACACACACTAAGCAGAAGCAAACATGGCAGAGCATACAATTTAAAGTAAAGCTACTATCACTCGAGTCAAGGGCGATGTTTTCCAAGTACCAAGGCCTAAATCAGATAAGCACCCAGAAAATACCGCTCTTGAGTCCGAATGACGATACAACCAAACATCCATGACTCTGGCTATCACTGTTATCATTGCTTCGATATCACCGTTAATTGAATGACCGGCACATTCTTTCAGCCGTCCGTCAAGGGCTAATGGAAACCCCGGTTCTAGACATAACTCCCGCACGTCGTCGCAACCCGTGCCTAGGACTATCGAATCTGCCCAGAGTACCCGACCATCAACAGTTAGTCGTTGGGACTATCGAATCTGCCCAATCGTACTCTTGCTTATAGCATGCTAGAACCTTCAACAACGATGCTATCCAAACCTTCTAGTCATCCTC
The DNA here is from genome assembly GCA_030737815.1 of Allium fistulosum. Taxonomy (NCBI): domain Eukaryota; kingdom Viridiplantae; phylum Streptophyta; class Magnoliopsida; order Asparagales; family Amaryllidaceae; genus Allium; species Allium fistulosum. Next base: position 964,007,490 of record CM060902.1, on the reverse strand, counting down.
CTCGACGACTATTCTCATATCCATTCATTATCCTCAACTCGAATCATATCACCGAGTTATCAACATGCTTGGAATGATCCCATCTGGATTAGACCAAGTCTTCATCACATGATTGCCTCGCTTCATCACATCCTCGCGAAGCCTCATCTCAACATCTCATCATCAAATCTATGCATAAGGGCTTCATCATCCCGCTACATATGCCACGAGCAGCTTTCCTAATTCAAGAGCCTTTCCCTTAGCTTTTGAATCATCTTCGGTCTAAATCTAATCATCAATCATCTAGTTCATAACAATCAATCAAATCAAACATCAATCCAAGCAATCAAGCATTCAAAAATGATCTAAGTAGACAATTATAACAATAATGGCATTTTCGTAATTAAAGAGTTGAAAGTTCAATGAGCATGAAAACATGGATTATATCTCTACAAACTTGATGAATGAACTTGCATAGGTTAACATATGATAAAATGGATGTAACATCATCATGAACAATGGATCTATATGGATCTACACTTTGGATGAAGAAAATGCATGGAAATCTCTATTTTAACACCAAATTGAGCCAACAATCCGATATACTCCTTTGGATCCGTGTGAGAGATAATCACCACTCACCAAATCACCAAAACAACCTCAAATCAACACGCTTCAGATCTGGACAGCGAAGGATGAAGCTTGATCTATCACGAATCCGCTTCAAACGAAGAAATTTCTCTTGAAAAGATGAAGATCTTCAATCTAAGCTCTTGGATCTTCAATTTGATCTTCAACTTGGATGGATGGAAGCACTAGATTAGAGTGGAGAAAAGAAGTGAAGAAGTGTAGAAGTCGAGCTCTCAAAATGGCAGCACTTCGTCGCTTCAAAATCCGGATCCCAAAAATGAAGAGAAGCTCTCCTATTTATAGCAGAAAATACCCTAAGTCGTAACTCGTCCGCCTTCATGAGTCGTCTACGACTCACGACTCAACACCCTATGACTTAACTTCTGGCTTTACGACTTAACACACTTCTGCCTATGACTCACTACAAAACAGCTATCTCCTAAGTCGTCTCCGACTTATAGCATGCGCCTACGACTCACCAGAACCCCTGTCTACGACTTAAATGCGCACGCCTTTTTTGTTAGACGACTCAACTACTAACTTGTATACGCCTTAACACAAAGGCTACGACTCATCCACTTGCACGAGTTATCACCTACGCGCGACTCAACAGCTTACGACTCATCCCTTAACTCGGGTACGACTCATCAGATAACTTGGGTACGACTCATCTCCTAAGTCGTCTACGACTCAACACATAGGCTACGACTTAAAGGATACGACTTAACTGGTTAGACGACTCATCACTTAACTCGGTCAGCTCTTATGTCGTAAATCCCTAGGTCGGTCACTTACTTGAGTCGCCCAATTTCTTAAGTCGGTCATACGACCTATCCTATCCCACGACTTACTTCCTCCATGTCCTAAGTTACCAACCGATCCAACCCTTAAGTCCTCACCAACTTAAGTCTATTCCTTAGGTCGCCAAACCCTGGGTCACTCTTATCTCCTAAGTCGTATACGACTCACGACTTATGCTAAGTCGTGAACGACTTAGGACTTAGGCAAAATTTGCCTAAAATCTGAAATGGCTCAAAAATGCTAAAATCCCAGATTCTGTCGAACTTGTCGATCCGTAATACGGGTCGTTACATGCACGGTCTCATAAAATATAAACAACTATATAAAATATAGTTATTCAACATAGAACAATATTAACAATCAATATTTACCTTTTAAATCGTCCATAAAACAAACATTTTAAAATTGTATATTTTAGAACCAAAATTTATGTAACTTTATAACATACAGCACACGCAAAGTATGCCTTTTCCCAAGTCAATATATATATAACCTATTACAAAAATGCAGATCAAAATAGCATGAGTGCTAGCGAATGTATAGTATAATCAAATATATACAGGTACAAATATGGAAACAGTGACAAAAAAAAATTTTAAAAAAAAATAAAATAAAAATAAAATACATATACATAAACTTACTTCAATAAAATTTAAAACTAACGTATGTTTACTATATTATAACTTACTTATACACTAATATGCATACACTTCACATACACAAAATCAGGAGGATAGGCTAAAAATCAAAACAAAGCAAGTCAGAGAAGAATATCTGGACACTGTATTTATAGATATGCTGATAATTTATTAGAGAGTCTGTACAAAATATATTACTAACAAAATATAAAGCTTGAAAAATATGTACCCTATATGATTTATAATATGCATATATGAACATAGACCATTGCAAACATACCAGCGAACGAAGCCGAGGTCAGGGAGTGCTGCAATGGAGTGGGCGCGAGGGGAGGATGATGTATGGGTTCGGTTGATATAAATATAAACAACAGAGGAGAGGAGACTACTCACGGTGGAAGGAAAAGTGTAGGAAACAAAGCAATGCGGCCCTGGGAATGCGGGTTGAGCTGTGGGCTGTCGGGGCGTGGTTGAGAAGCAGCGACGGTGGTTAGTTGGGAAGCGAGGACGGAGAAGAGAGCGGTGACGGTAGGTGCTGGTGTTGCGAGCGGAGCATGGGTTTGGGCGGAGAGAAAATAGTGTGGACGGTGGAGTATGGATTTAAGGAAGGGAAGAGGGAAGGATGTGTTGTGTGTAAAAGAAAATGAGCAAGAAGGCATGCATCAAAATAAAGAAGAAGGGAGAGCCTTCAGAGAACTGTAAATTAATATTGCTTTCAAAAGCAATGTCAGAGCCAAAAAGGACGTGCCATCATGCACATTGAAACTGACGAAACGAAGGGAAAAACTAAATTCCAAGAATTATAAATGAAACCGCTCCTTGGTTTACTCGGTAGACAAAAGGACAGAAGGAATAAAGTTTTAAAACGGGTACCGATAAGGTGACTGTTTCGCAGTCATCACAGCATACCGAACTTCAAAACACAGAAACCAATATACCGCAGAGATCAGGATGACGAGACGATCAAAACGGTATAGAAATATCAGTGGTACGATTGAATTATAAAAATTCGAATTTTCTACTAGCGGAAAATGCAGCAAAAACGCAGAAAAATAAGATCGACGGAGCTAAAGAAGTCCGAATTTGGAAAATCTAAAAATGACGTCTTGCTCAGAAGATGGTTTAGAATTTTTCTATATAAAAATATTTAAGTTTCGAAAATGTTTTATTTTCATTAATTCTTAACTGATTAAATTGAAACAAAATTATACACGAAAATAAACTTTCATAATTTCGGATGAAAATTTACCAGTTGCTATGTTTAACTAGACGCATTTCAAATATTAAATTTTTATTCAAAATTTTATTTTTAAAATTCCACAAAATTTTCAATTAATAACGTTATTAAAATCCGTTAAATTTAGGGGTCGTTACACGTTCATTATATATTTTATATTTCAACGAATTCTTTTATTTTTTGATTTAAATTCTTATTATTAAATCAACAAATATCTTACATGTTAATTAAACATAAGTTTCCATTTTATTACACTCAACGCTCAACATTTAACGTCTTTGCTCATATTAATTGCAATATTACAATTACATTAAATTTCCATTGATTTCCAAATTAATTTCAAACGGATTAAATAATAAGATGAGAAATAAAACAATATCTACATTTAAGTAATTTAAACACATTTATAAATTTATTGTTTACAACAAAGGTTACTGAATCTACATACTAAATAATTGGTTTCCTATTGCATGTTAAAACCAACCAAATCAACTAACATTGATTTCTCTTTTAATACAACATTTAATTTTATTCCTTATTAACTTTCATTATTACCATTAATTGAAATTACATTAAATAGTTGTCAATTTCATTCAATCAACATTATTAAATTATATTCTAATAATTTTTTTCCATTTATAAATCATAAATTTAATTTCTCACAGTATTAATTCCAAAAATCTTATTGAATTTAATATTTTTAATTATCAAAAATACGGGACGTTACATTTTTTTAAGTATGAATTCACGTCGAAGATAACGTTGTCGACTTCCATAAAGTATAGGCTATCCACTATTAAACAAAACATAAAACCTTTATAAGTTATATGGTTAACTACCGAAGGTATAGGGTCATCGACCCTCTTAAAACATAGGCCTCTTCGCCCCTTTAAAACATTTTCAATTTATATAAAAACAAACCTCTCCGAAATTAAAAAGATGAATTGCGACATCATCACCATGTGACATCGACACTAAAACCATGTGTTTAAGGTCGCCGACCTTGATGCATAACGACACCAAGACCATCAATGTCATTATAAAATCCTTTAAAATTTAGTTTCCTTCGGCTACTATGTCGCTGTGTTCGAAGATATAACAGGCGGCATTACTGCCTAAGTACTGAAAATAGTCCAAGTGATTAGGTGCAGCATCATTGAAAATAGTGATGAAAACATGCGACGTCGTCAATGTCAACATTAAGCTTTTAAAATGCTTAAATGAATCACGAAGACACCATTGCTACCGATACTACATTGTCGACGAAGTCGACTTCGGCCTACTTGGAAACGTTACATAGCTACTAAAGTAACTATCTTATGCCTCCTTTCACTTCAATGGCGACACTCATATATGCGACCATCTCTTAGGCTCGATGATGTTAGGGTGGTATGACACTATCGTAAGTCATGTGAAAACCGTTTTATTACTAATTTAAGCAAAAAACTTTTCACCAAATTTTATTTCTTGTTCAATTTCTATTGGATAAAGCAATGTCTTTCCAAATATTTTTCAGAATTACTGCCCCACTAAATTTTCAAGTTTCAAAACATATTTAAAATAATTAATTAATATCCTTAATTAATTATCCTTTTACATGCTTATCTAGCATAATAAATTCATAATAAATTGAAATCACTTGGGAAAATCCAAAAAATTCAAAGAAATTAAAGGATATCCTTCTTCTACCACATAACAATTTCACAGACAAAAACTATATTTAATTATTTTAAATAATTAAAACCCGAAATTAAGCTATTTCCTCCTTGGGAAATTCATAAAATAAACTATATAACTTGAAAATTTATGAAATTAAAAACCTATCTCTAGAATAATGTTTTATAAAACATATTAGAAAATCAATGCATTTGGAGATTAAAATATTAGGTTTTACCCTTAAAACCTATATAAATAATTCCATAAAAGTCGATAATCATTATTCTATCATAACAATGATTAAACATCCATATCTTGGCAAAACAAACAACAATAATTCTGGTACTATCCATAACCGAACTCGAGACAAACAAAAGATATGGATCTTGTATTATTCACCTTAGATTAATTGTTGGAGTTGAGATTTGATTTAGCTCTTGAATCCCTAAGCTTGAATTTGTGAACCTCCTTTGATTTTGCCCTCCCTAGGTTGATTAATGGTCGGCCTCCTTATATTTGTCTTTTGATTGTTTTTGTATGAATAAAATGAGAATGATAGGAAGCAGAGAGGGTTTAAAGGAACAAAAGATGTATCTTCCTATTTTTCCCTCCTTATATTTTCTTTTATATGTTATGTTTAAACAATCTTGCTTAATTAATTATGGCATGGCCTTATTAAGTTTAAATCTCATTCTCCTTAGCCATTTACGTTATTCTATTTAATCTGACCAATTAAATGTCATGAATAATGTTTAACAAAAGTAGGGGTGTTACAAGCTCCCCTCCTTAAAGAATTTCGTCCTCGAAATTCAGTAAGGACTACAAAATAAGCATATTAAACATGCAAATAATGCTAGTATATCCTAAAAGTTATCTAGTCTATATACAATAAATATAGAACATACCATCATAACAGCTCATGATAAGTATCCCTAATTGTGTCCTCTGTCTCCCAAGTACCATCTTTGTCATTGTCACTCCACTGGACCTTCACTAATCTGACTGCCTTGTTCCTTAACTTCTTCTCATCTTTTGCTACAACCCTAACTGGTAGTCTTACAAAAGTCAGATCCCGTTCTACTACTAAATCTTCCAATACAGTTGGAGCAATAATAGTCTCTGGATCATGCACATACTTCGAAACATGAAACACAATATGTACACCTGCTAAACTACTCGTTAATTCTACATGTATGCGAACTTTTCGATCTTCTCTATAATAGGAAATTGTCCAACATATCTCGGTGCCAGTTTCCCTGACTTCCCAAAACATACCACACCTTTCATCGGTGATACTTTAATCAAAACTTGGTCTCCAATTGAGAACTCAAGATCCTTACGCCTCTTATTTGTGTAACTTTCTTGTCTATACTGAGCTTCTCTCATCCTACCTTGGATAACTCAATCGTCTTTGTGGCTTCTCTTACCATATCTAGACCAAGGACCAACCTGTCTTCGGTCTCTAACCAACATGTTGGTGATTTGCACGACCTTCTATACAAAGCTTCAAAAGGTGCCATTCCTATAATAGTATGATAACTATTATTAAAACTCAACCAAGTGCAAATGGTCTTCTCACGACCTACCAAAATCTAGTACACAAGCTCTTAACAAATCTTCAAGTATATTATTGACTTTCTCTATCTGCCCATCTATCTTAGGGTGATACGCGGTACTCATCTTAAGCTTGGTACCTAACACTTCCTGTAGACTCTCCTAGAACTTGCTTGTAAACAATGCATCTCCGTAACTGACTATGCTACTAGGAATTTCATGCAGTCTAACAATATTCTTCATAAACTACTTAGCTAATATAGGTGTCGTCCTAGTAGACTTAATGGGAATGAAATGGGTACTCTTGGTCAGTCCATACACTATGACCATGTACTTTCATTTCCTCTACTTGACCTTGGCAACCCGTCTATGAAATCTATGGATATCAAATCTCATTTCCAAACCAATATGTCCAAAGGCTGAAGCAATCCACTTGGCTTTCGATGTTCGACTTTCACTTGCTGGCAATTTGCATATTGCTTCACCTATAAGCCTACGTCCCTCTTCATACCTTTCTAGAAGAAACCTCTCTTCAAATCCTGATACATCTTGGTTCCTCCAGGATAAACCATAAATTTTGATCGATGACACTCCCCAAGAACTTATCTCCTTAGGTCACCAATATCAAGAACAAACAATCGTCCCTTCTTCCTCAACAATCCCTTCTGATCAAGTCTAAAATCCTTCAGATCATCAATCTCATTTCCACTTTCTATCCTTCTAATCTTCTCGGCTAAAAATTGGTCATCTCTCTACTTAGAGGCAATCCATTCGATCAACAATGGTCGAACTTCCAAGCAAGATTGCATGGCTGTACTTTGGCTAGAACTAGCAGTCGATCTTAACTACACACTACAGTAGTCAGTGCCTCTAAATCCTTCCATTTAGCCAACATAGCGAACACCACATTCTGATGTTTCCTGCTAAGTGCATCTACAACTTTATTTCCTTTCCCTGGTGTATACTCAATACCCAAATCATTAGTTGCTAAAAACTCCATCCACCTCTGTTGTCTCATATTCAACTCTATCTATGAGAATAAATACCTCAAGGACTTATGATCCATATATAACTCGAATCATTTTCCTAGGAGGTAGTGTCTCCATACTTTCAATGCGAAAATCATCGCTATCAACTCTAAATCATGAGTCGGATATCCAACTTCATGCGGTCTGAGCTGCCGAGAAGCGTAGGCAATCACTTCACCCCTTTGCATCAATATAGCTCCTAATCCTATTCCACAGGCATCTGTTTACACCATCAAATCTTGATTCCTATCTGGAACTACTAACACAGGTGCAATGTTCAACAAATTCTTCAACTCAAAGAATGCTTACTCACATTTGTCAGACTAAATGAATTTCACATCCTTTTTGGTTAGCTTAGTCAAAGACGCTTCTATTCATGGGAAATCCTTAATGGATCTCCGGTAATAGCTAGCCAGTCCAAGAAAACTTCTTATCTCGATCACTATCTCGGGTCTTTTCCAACTATTAACAACTTCGATCTTGGCTGGATACACTGACAACCCTTTCTCTGAAACTACATAACCATGAAACTGCACTTCTTTCTTCTAGAAATGACGTTTCGAAAACTTTACTTTTAGTTGATGTTGCCTCAACGTTTCAAGCACTATTCTAAGATGAATCAAATGATCTCTTTCATCCTTAGAATATATCAAAATGTCGTCAACGAACACCAACACCAACATATCCAAGTGCTCTCGGAAAACCAGTTCATTGAGTTTATGAAGAAAGCTAGAGCTTTAGTTAATCCAAATGGCATCACTAACCACTCGTACGAACCATAACCTGTTCGAAATGCCATCAATGGAATACTATCCTCTGCCATTGTCAATTGATGGAACCTTGTTGCCAAATCCAATTGGGAAATTACTTTGGCTCCACTCAACTAATCAAATAAATCATTAATTTTCGGCAAAGGATATTGATTCTTTATCGTCTTTTCATTCAACTTACGATAATCGATGCACATCTTAATGACCCGTCCGGTTTCTTTAAGAACATCGTGGATGCTCCCCAAGGCGAACTGCTTGGTCAAATGAAACTCTTTCCTTCTAAGTCCACTAGCTGCACCTTTAACTCCTTCATCTCGGTAGGTGTCATCCTGCTAGGTGGTCTACTTATGAGTTCGACTCATGGTATAAGATCTATTCGAAACTCAATAGCTCTTTTCAATGGTAGTCCTATAACCGTCTCAAAAACATATGCAAATCCTCTTACAAGTAAAACCCGATTCAATTCGTCTTCCACTTCTACGGCACCCAATAAAGCATATATTTCTAGACTCGTATTCTTAACTAATTATACAATTTGTTCACTACTATCAGGATATCTCAATGATATTTTCCTATCTTGGCAAAATATTCTTGCATCGTATCTGCTTAACTAATCAATACCCAAAATAATCCCAAACTCGCAGAACAAAATACATACAAACTGCAGACGTACGTATAACATAGCAACTCAAACTCTAGATGGTTACAACTCATCCCTAGAGTTGCGCACCCTCCTATTGGATTAGCTATCCTTAAGGACGTAACAAGGCATGATGGTTCTAAACATAACTTATCTACCAAACACTGAGATATAAATGAATGCGATGCACCGGTATCAAACAATGCACTAACTGGTATGCTATGAATCAAAAGCGTACCTTCCATCATAGACTTTCCCTTCTCAGCTGTTGTTGGTCTTGATGTAGATGGCTCTAAAGAAAACACGTTTTCTTTGTTAGCCTTGGCCGCTTCTGGACATTTGTTCTTATAATGCCCCACATGGTCGCAATTAAAGCAATTCACATTTTGTTTTCTTATGACCACCTTGCCATCACCAGATCGACAATCATTAGCATAGTGTCCTTTCTTGCCATACTTGTAACAAACTATATCATCTTTCCCATTTTTAGCAGCCTAACCTTCTTGAGCTCCCTTCTTCTTAAAGAATTTCCTCTTCTTATTCTGAGAATTCTTGTTCTCTACCGACTTCCTTTCCCAAAGGTCGATAGCATTTCTTCATTCCTGATAACCATTTCCACAACTACATTCGATCGATCTTTGAGATGTGGTATAATTGCCCTAGCAATCTCCAACCTCACCCCCTAGATAAATTTCTCGTTCCACTTGATAACAGTGCCAATAGTGGCATATCCATACCTGGACAGCTTATCAAATTTAGCGGAGTACTCCAACACTGACATTTCACCCCAGCTCCAACTCCATAAACTTCCCCAGCAAGGCTGACTTGGCTATTTCAGACAAAAACCTTTCCTCGACTCACCTTCGAAATTCTGCCTAAGTCAGTTCCTCTTCCGGTACCATACGATCACTCGTTCTACCAGAACCAAGCAGCAACTGTCCAGAAGCCAATCTTCTTTTTTGTTCATTATTTAAGCCCAAACCAACAAAAATCCTTTCACAATATAATAGTCGGTTCTCCACATCTATTGCATCGTCAGTTCCCAGAAAAGGCTTTCCATCCAAACTGATGTAATCCCGGCTCAGCTTGGCATAGTTATTACCAACTAGCACTACGGGATTGACTCCTCCTGCATTAGCAGTATTTCCTCCAACTACCCAGGCAGCTGCTCCAGCTTGCATTAGGTTGATGAAGAACTGATACATAGTCCTCATATCTACTAGTGGGGTTGCAGCACTTATATCGACATTTGCATTTTGATTAGCATTTTCCTGTCGACCTTGCTTCCTCCTAGTGTTAGGCTAAGAATTTCTATTGGTTGCGGTGTTTCCTCCACTTAGATTCACTCTAATGTTTCCTACCTCCATATCTTTCTTTCTAAAAAAAATTCATACGAGCCTTAGTAAGATATAGAAGAATGATCTAAGAGAAAGGAGAGAATAGAGATGGAATACATACTTATATATAGCAAATACAAGTACTTTATTATAGTGTTATCCCATATCCCAATCTTATTCTCTGATTCATTAGGATTATGTTTCCAAAAACTCTTTAGGTTTAAAATTCTTTTAATCATAAACCTATGCTCTGATACCAAATTATAACATCTCCCATTCTGAGGCCTAAAACTAACTACTATGGATGCTGCAGTCATCCATAATTATTAATTCTCGGCGATAAAAATGCGGCTATGTTAACCATATCAATAATCAGAAGCACATGAATATGAAAAAATTTCAACACAGTTTAATAACAAATTTTCACATCTCATTTTGAAAATGATATTTCATATTCATTACATAATCCAATTAGTAACCCATGTTCAGAGAAATTATAATTATTACAAAATACTCTAAGAGCAACATATGAAGATGCCCCTTGGTTGATCAGATTTAAATACTTAGCAATTATACGACTTTGCCATTACATCCGAATAGGCAAAACCATACTACACAGTGGAAATAGCTAAAGTTCCAAATAGCTGGATTGCCTCCTGCACATCTCCGGAAGCTTATTCGTCTAACTGGAAACCTGAAAAACCCTTATTCACAACTTACTTAAATTAACTTTGAGCACCCGAGAGTTTAAGGGGAAAACAAAAATTTCAAGTTAGACAATAGTCTGGTGTGAACAATAACCTACCATCTCGATCCAAATAGATATCTAGTGAGACCACACCATTGAGCGGAATAGGTTTTCCCTTCACTAGTATCTTTACAAAACATAACTACCATATATTATGCTCCTACAAACACAATGGTCAAAATAATTGAAAATAGCATTTATAATCATGCAACATATATTGGATTACCCATCCTAATTCGTTAGATTGTCCATCTTAATTTCAAATGACTACTCATCATAATTTAGACCGCTACCTATCTTATTTTAATCTAACTACTCGTCTTGTAATTATGTAGACTACCCACCTCACATATAAGCATATTCAGAATTATGTAGACTATCAATCTTACATGTAATTGATACTTGGATTACCCATCCCCTACCACATTGACTACCTATCACATATGGTTTAATTATTTAAAATTATCTGGTCTATCCATCACACATATTCCATTTAACTTAAAATGATGTGGACTATCCAAAACACATCCCATAGTTTTCCTAGGATGAATATGAACCCTTCATTATGCTCATAGAGACTATCCATCTCCAGCATGATGTAGACTAACATCCCATAGTTTTCCTAGGATGACTATAAACTCCTCATTTACAATTAATTCATGCTACCCTCATGTTTGACCTATGTCTACCGGTATCCCCAATTAGGTTATTCCCCTTAAAGTTATAACATTTCAAAGTGACACACATTGGTATCCCAATTGATTCAATTCGAACTTATTAAAAATAAACAATGGTATCCCCAATGTTTAAAGTTGAAGTCAATAACATATAGCTCACCACCATTAAATAACATAAATTTATATCAATGTCAAGGTTCACCCACATTGGTGTCCCCAATAATGGTGTCGAAGTTTACAAATGTTAAAACGGCATTACTATCCCCGATGATGATGTCGAAATGGAAAACGTAAGCCTCTCCGCCTTTGATGAAGATAGGCGACATTCAAGCTGCACTATACCTCATCGACCCTCTACCTAAGATAAAATCAAAGTTAAGTTTTTTAAGTATAAATTCATGTCGAAGGTAACGTTATTGACTTCCATAAATTATAGGCTATCCACCTATTAAAAAAAATTAAAAGCTTTGTAAGTTATATGGCTAACTACCGAAGATATAGGGTCATCGACCCTCTTAAAACATATGCATCCTCACCCCTTCAAAACATTTTCAATTTATATAAAAACAAACCTCCCCGGCCTTAAAAGGATGAAGTGCGACATCACCGTCATGTGACATCGACACTAATACCAGTGTATAAGGTCATCGACCTTGATGCATAACGACCAAGACCCTCGATGTCATTATAAAATCCTTTAAAATTTAGTTTACTTCGACTACTATGCCACTGCGTTCGAAGACATAACAGACGGCATTACTGCCTAAGTGTTGAAAACAACCGAATCAGTGCGGCATAATTGAAAATAGTGATGAAAACATGCAACGTCATCAACGTCGACATTAAGCTTTTAAAACACTTAGATGAATCACGAAGACACCATTGCCACCGATGTTATATTGTCAACGAGGTTAACTTCGGCCTACTTGGAAACAATACATAGCTATTGGCTTCCTTTCACTTCGACTTTGACACTCATGGATGTGACCTTGTCTTAGGCTCGACGACGTTAGGGTGGTATGGCACTATCATAATTCAGGTGAAAATTGTTTTATTACTACTTTAAGAAAAAACTTTTCACCAAATCTTATTTCTTGTCCAAGTTCTATTGGATAAAGCAACTTCTTTACAAATCTTTTTCAGAATTACTACTGCACTAAATGTTAAAGTTCCAAAAAATATATAAAATAATTAAATAACATCCTTAATTAATTATCCTTTTAAATGCTTATCTAGCATAATAAATTCACAATAAATTGAAATCACTTGAGAAAAATCTCAAAAATTCACAAAAAATAGAGAATAACCTACTCTTTACCATATAAAAATTTCAAAGCCAAAAACCATATTTAATTATTTTAAATAATTAAAACCCAAAATTAAGCTATTCCCTCCTTAGAAAATTCATATAATAATCTATATAACTTGGAAAATTATGAAATTAAAAATCCATCTCTAAATAATATTGTATACAACATATCAGAAAAATCAATGCATTTGGAGATTAAAATATTAGGTTTTACCCTGAAAACCCATATAAATTATTCCATAAAAATTTCAATAATCATTATTCTATCCAAACAATGATTAAACAACCATATCTTGGCAAAAAAACAATGATAATTTGGATACTATCAACAACTGAACTCGAGATAAACAAAGGAGATGGATCTTGTATTATGACCTTTGATTAATTGTTGGAATTGAGATTTGATTTAGCTCTTGAATCCATAAGCTTGAATTGGTGACTGTCCTTTGATTTCGCCTCCCTAGGTTGATTAATTACCGGCCTCCTTATACTTTTCTTTTGATTGTTTTTGTATGAATAAAATGAGATTGATAAGAGGGGGAGAGGGTTTAAAGGAATAAAAGATGGATCTTCCTATTTTGCCCTCCTCATATTTTCTCTTATATGTTAAGCTAAACAATCTTACTTAATTAATCAAGTATGGCATGACCTTATTAAGTTTTAAATATCATTCTCCTTAGCCCTTTACATTATTCTATATATCCCATTAAATATCCTGAATAATGTTTAACAAAAATAGGAGTGTTACAGAAATAAAATTGGCTCTTTAAAAGAATATTAAGAGTGTTTTTAAAGTGTTTTACAAATATTTTTGATGTGAATATCAAGCATAAGTGTGAATCAAATGTTTTAACAGTTTGATTCATTAATAGAAAACATTTAGTCTTACACTTAGCACAAATCATTGAAGGAACTCATGCTATTCTTAAAGTTAAGAATGTATTTCAAGTCAAGGTAGAAAGCAACACTTCCCTAACCTGTCCGACTTCATTGTTTTCCCTAAGGTAGTAATAGTTTGAGATCGCCAATTATGATAAGTGTGAGATTTAGTTTTCATTTACGATCATTATGTTATCCCTGATAGTTGATTTATTGATTATTGATCCTGTTATCTTCTTTGTGATAGTCAATCAAAGATGATTTGTTGGTCGTTGAGGGTACTCTTGCTATTCCTAAAGTTAGGAATGTATGTTGAGTCAAGGTAGGAAGCAACACTGCCCTACCTTGTTCGGCTTCATTCTTTTCCCTGGGATAGTACTAGTTTGAGATCGACGAGTTATGATAAGTATAAGAGATTTTAATTTTCATATACGATCATTTTGTTATTCCTATAGTTGATTCATTAAATCGATATTAATATCCTTCTTTATGCTTCGTTCACTTAAGATGATTTATTCCTTATTCGAGCATTGATATCCTTTTATCGAAAATGACTAGAACTAAAGAGCGAGTAGACGTCAAGCTATATGGGGTTGCTCCCATTAGGTTATCTTCATGTCTACTCTAGATTGGATTCGGTTATATGCGAATGAAGATGTGAAATATCCAGATACTCGATAAAGGTGGTAGGATCCAGCTTGTACATTTTCGAGAGAGTCACAAAGTAAATGACCCTCTCAAGTATATTTTCTAGAGGTATACTTTTGGTAAGGAGGGCGCACCCTCCTAGTTATTTTTGGAAAAAATTCCCTTTCCTGTTTGATTCAAATCTTTGAATTATTTTCTTAATTGCATCGAGAAGTGCCTGGTGCTCTTCTCGATGTTTAATTATTTGTGTCTATTCTTTAAGTTTGGATTTTGATCTTGTTTATGCCCATTATTTCAAGTATGTGTTTTGTTTTGATCTGTTTCCATTCTTTCATGTATGGATATTGTTCTTGTGAGGTAAAACCCTTACCGTGTTTGGCGTCGTGGTCTAACAGATTATTATATGTGCATCATATTTCTTGAGTTTTCTCATGCTGGTTTTCCAGACTGCTGGGCATTATTTTATTATAATGCTTAGGTCAGACCGAGTTTTTTCTAGGTTATCGTTGGTGGGACATTGAGCTCATGGAGTAGAGTTGGATGTTAACCTACCGTAGTATTTTTATTTTTTGCCAAATTATTAATTATACCCATCAGAAATTGTGAGGTCAAGAAGTTATAACCATCCAGGCTGGTGAGGTTTGTTTTTAACTCTTATATACCATGTATCATAGAGTGATGGCTTTTACTGTATTTATTGTATTATATGTTATCGTTCCACTGTGAGATCTGTATCCCATGTTCTTTTCCTTTATTTTACCCAAACAATCTTCCTTTTTAGAACTTAATTCTTGACATTTTGATATCGTGGATGTATTAAGTGTCGAATTTCGAGGGTCGAAAAGGCGGGTCGTTACAGAATGGTATTAGAGCCGAAGGTTAAACGAGAACCATAGCTTTGGTAGGGTATTGCTCATCAGGAATATGGTAGGCGACACCCTAGAATGAGTTGAGAGTATTATATATACAAGAGCGTATTTTTTATTGCTATAAAAACATAATGTGTTAATTGGCCTATTGAGTTTTTTATGAATTCTGATCGAGAAGTGGGACACCACAGTGTCGGTAGGGATTTCTAAACATTTGAAGAAGGTAAAAGGCATGATATTAATTTTGTAAAATTATATAAATGAAATATTTTAGCTAGGATTATATTATATATATATAATAACTAATTTTCAAATTTGTATTGTCATTTATGGTATGTTTGTTTGTTAATGATTATATTTCTTTATTATCATTGTTGTTTGGTTTGTCAAGCTTAGATAGTTTAGGAGTATTGACTATTGTTTGCTAATTGTTGATTTATGCTCGACTAGTTTATGAGCATTTATTATTTTGATAATTATGAGTACATTAAAACTAATCCTTTGTGAATTAAGTTTCACAGTTTGACTATAAGGTTTTAGGTGAAAATGTTAAGTTGAAAGTCATCTTTGAATAAAGTTATTTAATATAATCTAAAATGCAAGATAAGACATTTAGAGGATAAATATTTGTGAAAAGTTTATAATAATAAAGGAAAGTTATTATAATATAAGATGGTTTTAAAGGTACACTTTATATGAGTATGGTATATAAAATGATTTATATGATTTATAAAGGATGTTGTATAGGTAAAAAGGGTTTTTTAGAATTTAAATCCCAGTATTGCTTGAAATTATTTCAAAAAGATTGTTGAGAAAAGTAATAATAGTATTACTTGGAAGTATTCATAGGTACAGATATTTCGAAGAGAATTTTTAAAAGGGATACATTTTCTTTGGATAGTTAAGGGAAAATATCTCGATTAGTTTTGTGGTAATATGAAAAATCTTCTAAGTGACGATCGAATGTTGCTTAGGCAAACATTGTAGTGTACTTAGTAAATTATTATCTTTATCATTGTGCGATCGAAATGAGTTCGAATCCGAACGAACCCAAAGGAATGTTAGTGAATAAACTGTTAAAATTATTTTATACATATAGAAATATATGCAGTATTATTTCCAAAAGAGTTTTGACATAAAAACCAAGTATTTAGTTCTTAAATTTCCTTAAAGGAAACTTATTTAAAATAAAAGGTATTTTCACAAAAGAATGTTTCGATAAATGGAATTTTTAACTCTTGGATAGAAAAGAGATAATTTAACATAAGTTTAAATGATTTAAATTGGGTAGGAAGGTTTTAATAAGTGTTGTTTCCCTTAGGGATTAAATGTCCCACTTTTCGACCTAGGATTTTGTTTGGGCCATCATTTGAACTTTGAGAAGTAAAATGAAAAATTAACATTTTGTATATATACTCTTAGGATGTAGAAGAGTATTATACATGTAAACAAGAGTGGAGTAAGTTTTTAATTTAATATTTTATAAAGATGCGTCTTTATAAACTGTTTATAAACTTAAGTGAAAATTTATGGAGTAATTCATAAATAATTTTAGTATTGAATGAAATACTATAAAAGAATGTGAAAGTGATTTAGAAAAAGATTAGTGTAGTTAAGAAACTAGTAAGATTATGTATGTAAGTTATATGTAGATCATTTTATCCGCACGGTTCTTGATCTAGGATTTGAGTACATAACTTCGAGGTGATTCAACTTAGTTCAAAAAAATATTTGTCACTTGATTGTTGACAGCGAACACTTGATTTGGATTCTTGATATGATACTGAGGTTTTCTACCATAATATATGGCTTTGTAAGGAGAATGGAGGTTTCTAATGAAGGAATCTGACCGGAGTCCACACTAAGGAGGTTGAATGAGCGATACACATTTGGAAGTAAAGTTTACGTATCCGAGCAAGTGGTCGGATCAAATATCGTGTACGGATGGTCCATGTACATCACGCGGGCTTCGGTATATTTGTATGAATTATCGTGTAGCTTAGGAAAGTTTAGGGAGTGGCTTTCAACTTTGTTATGAGGTAGCTTAGATAATCTTCTAAGCAATAACCAAAGGCTGAGGAGAGAAATGGTACGCTTAGGAAATTATCTATATCCTTGTATGATCGAGAAAGTTGTGAACCTAAGCAAAATTCTAAATCTTGTTTGTTAGTCATCTAAGATTTTAAATAATTTTAAGTGATAGTTTATTCCTTTATGGAATTTGATTTGATTGATGGTGTGATTTTATATACTATGACTTATAAAGCATAAATTTATAAAAAAGGATTTTTAAAGTTGTTTTTTATTAATGCGATGACCCACCTTTCTGACTTCTGGGAACGAGACTTAATACATCTAAGATATTCGTGTGCCGTTACCCAAGTGTTTGAAAGATGAAGTGTTGTGAGGTAAAAATAAAAGAACAAAATAGAAAATTTCACAAAGAAACTGTTAAATAGAACATAAAAATAAAATAGTACATAAGTTTACTCCCAAACATGGAGTTACCAGAGTTACAAAAGTACTACCATCAGCTTTGGGAGTTATAACAACCTGCCTTTACACATGCTGAAACAAAATACAAATACATGATTTAAACAAACAACAGAAATAGAAAACTAATAGATATAGGCCTTCTACTCAGACACGGTCTTCAAAAGAGCCCATAAAAGACCCGCTACTCTCGGACTACTAAAATAAAAATGAGTACCCAAGAGTTTAGGGGAAATAAACAACTCGGGTCAAATAATATGTCTGGTATGAGTAAAACTCTAAAATAAAAGGTGTAATTAAACAATAAAATGTGAGACCACGCCGCCAAACGTGAAATGGGTTTTTTATCATAAGAACAACATCCAAACATAGAGATTGGATACAAATAGCGAAGAGTGCTAGACTCTTCCCGATATAATTAAAGGAAATAAATTCGAAGGTTCGAACCAACAGGGATAAAGGGAATTTTCCAACAATGACTAAGAGGGTGCACCCACCTTACTGAAAGTATACCTCTAGAAATATACTTGAGAACTCTGATGACTCTCGGAAACCTCCATGTTGGACCCTACCAACTGTTACCGAGTATCCGAGTATTTCACATCTTGGTGCAGAAATATTTGAACCAAATCTAGAGTAGATGTGACAATACCCTAGTGGGAGCAATCCCACATAGCTTGGCTCCCACTCACTCTTTAGGTTTAGTCATTTCAAAAAAAGGCTAACAAAACTCAAATATGCAACACATCCTCTTAGAGTGATGAAACAAAAAGAAGGCTAAGGTAATTGATAGTCGACAAACCGACTATCGAAGATAACAAAATGATTGTATATGGAAATTAAATCTTATATACCCATCACCACTTGTCGATTTCAAACTTGTACTATCGCTTGGGTAACAATGATTCCAGATAAGTTAAGGTAGTGTTACCTCAAAGTTATGTCTCGGCGTACATTCTTAACTTTCGGGATAGAGACTAGTCTCCCTCTTCGACGTTTGGTGTTAAGTATACAACTAAATGCTTTCCATATAAGTGATATCGCTTTATGAAAATTAATTCATTTCCATAAACGAATCAAACTTTTACTTTTAAAACCGAATTCGTGCTTGGGCTTCACATTACAAGTATTAACATTAAACAACTTTGTTAAAGTGGTTCATTAACTTTAAAATGCCATTTTAAAAGGATTTAATAACATAAAACATCATTATTGAATTGATTAATTAGCTTTAACTGTCATTAATAAGAGTGATTTATTTAACTTTAAACTTCATTAATTAATTTGATTAATTAACTTTAAATTCCATTAGTTAAAAGGGTTAATCACTTTTTTTTAAACATCATTAAATTAATTAATAAAATTTAAATATCATTAATGAAATTAATTAATAAAATTTAAACTCCCTTAATTAAAAATGATTAATTAATTTAAAACATTATTAAAGAAAAAGATTTATTAAAATTGAACTAATTAATTAGCTTTAAAAGTCATTAATTACAAAGGGTTGATTAATTTTAAACACCATTATTTAAAATGATTGACTAACTTTAATCCATCATTATTAAATGATTAATTAACCTTTAACATCATTAGATAAAATGATTAATTAAGTTTTGAAAGAACCATATATATAGTGTTTTAATGATAACAACCATACAACAATGCTACTAATATGTTTATTAAGTTATTTCAGGTCAAAACGATGATGCAAATAATGAAAAATAAATTGGGTAAAAATATGCGAAGTTGGGACTTGAACCTGCGTGGGCTAGGAGACGAGCACATGCTTTTACCACTAAAATAAGCAAGCTTTTGGAAATTATGCTTATTCGGTCGACTGAAACCCTTGCTCAGTCGACTGAACTAGCCTAAGTTGACTAACTTATCAAAAACAGCCTGCTGAATCATGCTCGAAGTTCTGGACCAAAATTGGCCACTTTCAGTCGACTGAATTTGGTCCTCGACCGACTGAGCTAGTACAAAAATGGCTATTTGTTTGAACTGGTACCTTCGTGTCTCTTCACTCTAGAAGTTTCATCTCTTTGCTCCTACAGCCACTTCTCTTCATCAATGGCGAATTTGGAAGGTTGCACCCCTACATTGGCATCCCTATAATAACTATATAATCCCCTAACCTTTTCTGAATCACTACACATTTTTGAGACAGAACTCTATGCATTGTAATCTAGGCCTCAAACTCTCAATTCCTAAGCAATACTCCGAATTCCAAGAAATTCATGTGATTCAGAGATTTCGACTAGTGTGCTTCATTTCCAAATCCCATATTCTAGTCGAACATACACCGTAGCCTCTACACCTCCACTCAATATAGTTTGGTTTGGTTATAGAAGTTATTGTACGTCAAAGTGACATTCTGTATATCAAGATACGCTGTGTCAGAAAGTAACATTTGTTACACTTCTTGTAATTGTTTTTAAATTCCTGTTCGGTTGTTCAGCCGGAGTCTGTAAACCTGTTTCTCTGAGTGAAGTGAGGGTGTTGATAGTGAAATACCAAAGGGGAGCTTCGTGACTGGACGTAGGGCAGGAGGTCCGAACCAGTATAAAATCGACTATGTGATTTACTATACTATTCCGCTGCATTTACATTGTTTATTACTGTGACATCCCGGAATTTCGAGCAATAATCAATTTAATAATTTATATTTAATATTAAGTTGATTATTGAATTATAAGATTTGAATCGATATTTTTCTTCTGATAAATATCTGATGGGTGATTTTTATCTGTAAAATCCAATAAATTATTTTCTATTTATTTATATATATTGGTATATATCGTAAATAGGGAAACTCGGTTTCAAATTGAATTGATAAATTTTGTTTTAAATTTCTAATATATATATATATATATATATATATTCTGATGATTTGGAAATTTTAATTTATTTTAAATTATACTTTTTAAAGCTATTTAATAGATAAATATATTGTTTTAAATACTTAAATAAATGTTTAAATTGTTTTGAACTTATTTCTAACTTTGGCTTAAATTTAAATTATTAACAAAAGAATTTCTATTTTCTTTCTGTTTAAAGTATAGCTTGTTAAATTATGGTTTAAAAATATATATATAAGTTTTGAATTCAGTTTTGTCAACTATCACTTTAATGTATATTATAAAATAAGCAGTTGATAATAAAGAAATAATTTCTTTGCTAGCTATTACAAATTTGATAAACGAACTTTTACAATATTGATAAAATATAATTCCTTTTGTAAATCGTTTCAAATTTATATATGTGTAATTTATTTTAAATAATAAAAATAGTATAAAGTATCCATCTGGAAATACAATACAATAATACGAATAACAAATATACATATTAAAATAGCAAGCTAACAACAATACAAATGAAACAAGTAAAATTTATAAATTATAAAACGACATACTAAAATATCTAAACAAATACTTTACACATCTAAACAACATATTAGAACATAATTAAATAATACATTTTATAATCAAACAATATACAAGAGTAACATTTATACTACACCATCAAAAGAAGACAACATTCATTTACAATCTTTTATTAACCAGTGACTTACTTTTACATAACACATAAGAAAATGATTTCCCAGCCTCAAAATGTTTTGCATAGCTAAGTAGGCTTGTATAGGTAAGCATAAGAACCTGTTCGAATATAAACATGCCTGCAATACTTAAGGAAAACAAAAGCAAATATAAAGGAAAGAGGAAACATACCTGTAGCTTGAGAAAGAAGTCTCAGGCAAGTTATAAAATATAGATAAGTGTAAAATGAAACATCATGGTACAAACAACATTTAATACCCTCGTCCTTAGCAGCGTACAAAATCTGTTGAGTTGTATTTCAGCCTCCATATTGTAAAAAAAATCTCTGACATAAAGAAGGAAATTATAAACCCTGTAAAATGTTTAAAACTTCAACCTGAGAGCAACCTTCTCTTATCACTTCAAATTCCAGTTCGAGCTCAACAAAACTAAGTTGAAACTCCATTAAAACCTAAACAAAACTTCATTTAAACATCATCAACCAGCAACAACAACTCAATACAACAGAAACAAGATGATTGGCAGGATGATCAAAGTAGAAAACACTTTCCAGTTTTGAAGTCCAAACAGGGTGCTTTGTCTATTCTTGCAGGTCAAAAAGGTGAGTAACATTTTATCTTAAAAATATAACTAAAGTTAGGATGGAGTATGATTTTCCCCTCTGTGATAATATGTATATTATGCATGTATGGTTGTACAAGTCTGGTATATCAGTTTCTTTTTGCACTCTGTTACCTGTTGCTTGCTTCTTGAAATAAATATGCAAATAAATCTACCTCTCTTGATTTAACAACTGTTTGAATGTAAAATATAAACAAAAGCAATTTGTTTAACTATAATCTAGGTGTTGAAATTATATTAAAGCTGAACTAACTTGTGTGAGTCTCTGGAATCCAATAAAGTTAAGAACAACTTTAAATATGTTTAGAAACAAATTTCTTATTTAGGGAAATCAGGTATATTAAGTGAAACTACATACAAAAAAATGATTTTTAAGACAAGTTTTACAATTTTTAAGCAAAGGGATGAAGAGCAGTTTCGTTTTGACTGTTTTAAGCCTTTTTAGCTGCCGGAGACGATCTCGACAACGGGTGATGCCGAGTATTTGTCAAGAGGTAGAGGGGTAACCAGGGGTTATCGGAAAAATGGTGAACTCGTCGGAAGATCAACGTGGAGGTGATGGCGATGATTTTTCGTGGGTAAACCTAGTTTGGAGTGCTGTGATCTTTGGTCTCGTTCGAGCTCAGGGATGGCTCGAGTGTTTCGATTTTCTGGGTTTTGGTAGTGGAATGTCTGATGAAGGGGTGGCCAGAACTTCAGGCGTTCCGGTGGACGAGGCAGCGAGGTTGGTGATGATTTCCAGGGATTAGTGAAGTTCCTGTTTGGGTTCCAGGTGGTGATGTTCTCGAATTCAATTTCGAGTCAGAGGTGATGATTGGAGGTCTGGGAAAGGACGTACATGTGGTCGCCGTGATGTGGAGATGGATGTGGTGGATCGGAAATGGGGACTGGTAATGTGCACGTGCACAGTTGAGTGTTCTGATGGCTGTGATATTTTTGGGTTGACAGGGAAATGAAACTCAAGAATCACTCGAGAAAATCTTCGTTTGGCTCGGGACTTTTCACATTTTACTCGAAGTAAATATAGGGGATCTCGGGTTGTTTGTTTCCAGCGGTTATCAGTACCCAGTTTTGCTCGAGTAGATTTCGTCCTGGCTCGGGTAATTCTCTGTTTTTCTCGAAGCGATTGAGGGAAAACTCGGGTCTTTTGTTCAAGTATTGACAGTGCCAGTTTAAAACAGTTTAAGTTATTAAGTTTAAATTGGTAATCAATGTTAAACTGAGTTTAATTAAGTGTTTAAATTCCAGTTTTTGAAATGGAAGGAGTTTTAAAAATTTAAAGAACTTTAAATAAATTTAAATATTTGAACTAAAGAGGATTTGATTTGAAATCTCTTCATAGCAAAATATTGTTTAAAATTTGTAATTTAAAGTTTTAAAAAGGTTAGTTGTTTATAAAGTGATTTAAAGTTCAAATTAGTGTTCGTTTTAAACCTGGAATTTTAAATGAAATTTCAAGGGAAAGTGAAATAAATGTTTCAACATATTGAAATGAAAATTTAATCGAAAATGAAAATAAGTTTACTTTAAGAAACATAGATTAAGTTTTAAATTCATTAACTATTAAATGAATTAGGAAGATAATGGATAAGTTGTATTGATTAAATGGGAAATGGAAGTTTGAATGAATTAATTAAAGTTTTTTTTAAAAAAAAAAAATGAACTAAGAAATTAAATTTGTGATTATAAGTTTATTGTATTAATTAAAGTAAATAATGGGATAAGTAATTTGTATGTTATGAAATAGCATAAATTAGACTTTAATTAATTTATAAATGGTAAATTAAACTAATTAATAATTAAAATAAGTTAATTACCTGAGAATAGAAATTAATAGATGTTAATGAGACTATTAACTGGATTATTTTATAATTAATCAATATAATTGATTTTCAAATAGTTAATTGATTTATTAATTGAAAATTAACATTGTAAATGTTTGAAGTATAATTAACTAAATGAGAAGTAATCAAGGAGTTGATTACTCATTTTGGTTTATTAAATAATTTGATTTATTTGGGTTAATTAATTTATTTTAATTAACCTGGATTAATCGGTTGATGATTTGAAGAGATAATTACTTAGAGAAGTAATTAATGTTTAAATTACAGGATGTAATTATGGGATGATGTTCGTAAATAAAGTAATTTGAGTAAATTACTTTATATAATTAATCAAAGGGACTAATTAAAGATAGTTGATTATTGAGTAATTAATTTGTTTATGAAGTAATTAAGGAAGTTAATGACCAGATGTGATTAATCAGAGGGGATTAATATTTGGGTTTAATTTAAAAATTAATTACTCGATATGATTAATTTAAATTGTAAATGTTAATTTGAGATCATTAATTTTTATAATTAATGTTGAAATTAAAATGGATTTATCTGGAATATAATTGATAAATGAAGAGATTTATTAATATGAATAATTAAGCAAAGTAATTAACTTCGGTTAATTAATAAATGAAGTAATATAAAGATTAATTTCTATGTTTGATTTAAATAATCCGAGAAATAACTCGAGGATAATTACTTAAATGTAATTAAAAGTAATTAATCGGGATGATTAATTAAAAAGGAATAATAGGGTGATGATTTAAGCAAGTTTAATAATAACATTGTAATTAATTTAATTAACTTTAAATTAATTAAGGATAAGGTAATTGATTTAATTCATTTTAAATTAATTATCAATAGTGTGATTTATTATCCTTGCTTATGTATGATGATTGATATTGATATCCCATTGATTGATTGTAATCTCAGATATGAGATCAGTAATATCTGTTGTGATATAGATGTTTGACTTGAAGTGTGATGATGATATAGTTATTCATATATGCTGATATGTGTATCATCCATCTGTGATATTGTGATTTATCTATCTGTGTTGATATAGATAATTGAATTGAATTGTTTTAAAACCTTTAAAACAACTTGGCCTTAAAAGACACGTTTTGGATTTCGATGAGACCGGGATCGGGTTTCCGTATACCGGGATTCCAGGTCTGGAGACCCGAATACCACATCGATCCAAAATAACGTTAGGTCGTGAAATTCAAATGGAGCAAGTGAAGACTCGAGGTATAAGAACTATACGTCAGTATAACTCTGTGGGTGATTCCGTAATGAGTTTGACGAAGATAGTACTTATAGATTCGAGATGGTGATTCAGAATGCAAGGGTTATTGTCGTTAACTCTGAGGGTGATTCCAATACGAGTGTAACGAGATAATGCCTTCGGTTTCGTTCGAACCCGGAACGAACTTGTATGGATCGAATGCTTTCAGAACATCGTCAGGCGGACGATGAGCATTCTAAGAGATGTATTCTATAAAGGTAATCGTGACCTCAAGCCTCATCAACCGGGAATGGCTAAAACAGGGGAGGTGCAGCAAGGCTTCGTGGGTAGCCCCCACTTGAGAGTAAGGTTTACCCCTGTCTAGATGTCCCTATTTATTTCGGTTTAGTGTACGGTTGGTCGCGCCAACTGTGGGGTGATCTTATTTGGAGCTGTCCAGTAAGGGATGGGTCCGGCCTTGTGTTGCAGGGGAGCGGGCGTACTCCTCGGTACGGTGATCTAGGCCACGTACTGTGACGGGCGGTACCCCAGTAGCCCAGCCATTGATGGAAACCCATTTTCCCTACGAGATCTTACGGTTTTGATTGTATTACCCACATTGTGGCTAGTATGCTGGAATTTAATAGATGTAACAATTTCAGCTATTTTCTATTTACTTGAAAACCCTAGACACTATTATAATATCACTGGATTTCCTATCAAATGTTTTGGTTAGCGTAAGGTAAAAACTTTTCCATGTTTATGTGTGGGAAGTCTTACGTGATACCTTTGTTTTCAAATGGTTTTCAAAGTAAGCAACTTTAACCTGTTACTCATACCAGACCCATGTCTGACCCGAAGTTTATTTCTGTTTTTCATAAACTCTCGGGTACCCAAATTTTTACGGGTAGTCAAGGGATTCAGGTTAGCTTTGACGAATTCTGGAGGAGCAATGGAGCAGGAGGCTTCATCGTGTAGATATGTAGTGATTCCGCTGTGATTAGAGTTTATTCTGTATTTCCGCTGTGTTGTATCTCTGTGATGTGTGAGTTGTATTAACTAGACAGGTGTTTATAACTGTCTAGTATGTGTTGTATATTTTGTGTAACTCTGATGTATATGATACTATGTATTAATTTATGTGATATATTATATTTTATTCGTTCCGCTGTTGAGATTCTGTTGTTGCTTCTTCTTCTTCTCTTTCTTTCTACTTTCTCACCTCTTTCTTTTCTTCAAAACGATACGATTTCCTGGGCATAGGAAGTCGGGTCGTGACAGTTGGTATCAGAGCACTAGGTTGAGCGAATACCTAGGCTCTTAAGTGATTTCTTTCCTGAGAGAGCGTATTTGTTAGTGAATATAAAATTGTTTTATATTGTGTTGACTTATCGGTTAGGTGTTTATAGATTTTGGTCGGTGTGTGGGACGCCACAATATCGATAGGAATTTCTAAACTCTTAACAAGATAAACCGACACAATATTGTTTTAAAATAGGGTAGATGAAATAATTTACCCAAATTATTTTTGTATATAAAAGAAATGATTTTCCAAAAATTTTTATAGTTATGTATGGTTGCTTGGTTGTTAGGAAATGATAATATTGAACGATTATCATTGTCATTGGGAAAATTTAATAAGAATTGGAATTTAATCAATAGTCAAGGAATAAATTCATATAACCAAATGGAATTTTGTAAATGTGAATTATTAATGTGATTTGCAATTGAAATTGAAATAAAATTCCAGGGTAATGTTTGAATAGAAATTGGATGGATCTGGAATTTTGAGAAAATTTAAATTCTTTTGGATTTGGAAGTGTTTTCAAAGGTTCTGGAAAAAAAAAATGGTATTATTTCAAGGATATTTTTGAGTTGGATTTGAAATCTGGAAAGATTTAAAATTTAAAAATATTTGAGATGTTTAAAAGAAATAAAAGCATTTGAACTCTTTCGGTTGTTAGAAAATAACGTCGGTGATGACTGCAGCATCATCGATGTTCATTTTCGAATTTCCGAGAGAAAAGTTTGCTATCAAATTATTTCAAATTGGAATTGTTTGCGAACTGGGTTTGGTTTTGAAATTCAAAAGAATATTTGAATTGCCAAAGAATTTTGGATATAGTTGATTTCAAAGGTGATTTTGTAATTTGGAAATTGCTTAAACTCTGGAAGTAAATTTAAAATGTTGTGAAATAAATAAATGGGTTTGGAAAACTTAAAGTTTGAATTAAATTGGAATGTAACTAAATCATGTCAAATGAAGGTGAAGTGTAGAATTAGTTAAAGTAGACTGGAAGTAATAAGTGTTGGGAAACAAAATTTATTATTGAAAACTAAATTTATAAATAAACAAATGAATTTATAATTGAGTGGTAATGGATAGAAGTCAGTGTTTTGTTAACATCTGGAGATTTAGTTTGGTATCGACTGTATTTCAGGAGTGGTACCGATGGTTTTTGGAGGAACTTCTGAGTTTTCTCTTTATGGATCTGTTGAACCATATTTTCGGAATCGTTGAGGAGTTTACCAGTTGTGATTGTTGACTGATGGTTGCAAAGCCTAGGTCCGTCACAGATGGTATTAGTGGAAGGTTTGTGCTTGTGTGCATCATCTATATTTCACCTACCATATCAGAGTTGTGCAGCGGAAGCAGTTTGGGGTACATCTGTTTTTCTTTTCTGGGAGAAGAGAAGTTGTTTCCTATTGATGATAGTAGTGATTGTGTTCTTGATTTGGTTAATTTCGAGAAGATCATTTTACTGGATTGTTTTGGATTCAGATTTGTTCTGAAAGGCATCAGCGGGGATTTAGCTGATCAGTAGTGATGGAAGCAGTTTTGAATCGTCTGAAGAGTTCGGTGGATAGGAGACGGAGGAATTTGGATTTCAGAATCGGAGATTTGATTCTGAATGAGTTTTCTCTGATTGAAGGAGCTGTTTAGTTTGGTAAGTCTGGGAAATTAGCTCCGAGGTGTTCTGGATTTTCTCTGTATTCTAGAGAAGTTAGTGTTTGTTCTTCTGGAGTGAATTGCCAGTTTGGATAGCTGGGATTCGTTGTGTTTCACGTGTCTCTGAGGGAGTACGTGTGAGATTCTATTTCTGGTTTTGGAACCAGCAGTTCACGGAGTTTTAGTTGTGAGTCTGACTCGTCTGTAGTCTGATAGCCTGTCTTGTTTTGTAGATCTAGAGGAATAGGAGCTCTATAGCTCAGTGGTAGTGACTGTTTGGATTCTATAGAGCGAGTAACCCGGTACTTATATTCGGGGAAACTCGAGAGAATCCTATCCAAATTTTTGTCTGGATAATTAGACTTGTTTGTTTGGATGATTGTTTGATATGGTTGTTGATATATGCATGGGTTTTAAAATTAAAATTTTTAATAAATTATTAAATTACCTTTGTTTTAAATTTCGGGGACGAAATTTCTTTTAAGGGGGAAGGAATGTGACATCCCGGAATTTCGAGCAATAATCAATTTAATAATTTATATTTAATATTAAGTTGATTATTGAATTATAAGATTTGAATCGATATTTTTCTTCTGATAAATATCTGATGGGTGATTTTTATCTGTAAAATCCAATAAATTATTTTCTATTTATTTATATATATTGGTATATATCGTAAATAGGGAAACTCGGTTTCAAATTGAATTGATAAATTTTGTTTTAAATTTCTAATATATATATATATATATATATATATATATTCTGATGATTTGGAAATTTTAATTTATTTTAAATTATACTTTTTAAAGCTATTTAATAGATAAATATATTGTTTTAAATACTTAAATAAATGTTTAAATTGTTTTGAACTTATTTCTAACTTTGGCTTAAATTTAAATTATTAACAAAAGAATTTCTATTTTCTTTCTGTTTAAAGTATAGCTTGTTAAATTATGGTTTAAAAATATATATATAAGTTTTGAATTCAGTTTTGTCAACTATCACTTTAATGTATATTATAAAATAAGCAGTTGATAATAAAGAAATAATTTCTTTGCTAGCTATTACAAATTTGATAAACGAACTTTTACAATATTGATAAAATATAATTCCTTTTGTAAATCGTTTCAAATTTATATATGTGTAATTTATTTTAAATAATAAAAATAGTATAAAGTATCCATCTGGAAATACAATACAATAATACGAATAACAAATATACATATTAAAATAGCAAGCTAACAACAATACAAATGAAACAAGTAAAATTTATAAATTATAAAACGACATACTAAAATATCTAAACAAATACTTTACACATCTAAACAACATATTAGAACATAATTAAATAATACATTTTATAATCAAACAATATACAAGAGTAACATTTATACTACACCATCAAAAGAAGACAACATTCATTTACAATCTTTTATTAACCAGTGACTTACTTTTACATAACACATAAGAAAATGATTTCCCAGCCTCAAAATGTTTTGCATAGCTAAGTAGGCTTGTATAGGTAAGCATAAGAACCTGTTCGAATATAAACATGCCTGCAATACTTAAGGAAAACAAAAGCAAATATAAAGGAAAGAGGAAACATACCTGTAGCTTGAGAAAGAAGTCTCAGGCAAGTTATAAAATATAGATAAGTGTAAAATGAAACATCATGGTACAAACAACATTTAATACCCTCGTCCTTAGCAGCGTACAAAATCTGTTGAGTTGTATTTCAGCCTCCATATTGTAAAAAAAATCTCTGACATAAAGAAGGAAATTATAAACCCTGTAAAATGTTTAAAACTTCAACCTGAGAGCAACCTTCTCTTATCACTTCAAATTCCAGTTCGAGCTCAACAAAACTAAGTTGAAACTCCATTAAAACCTAAACAAAACTTCATTTAAACATCATCAACCAGCAACAACAACTCAATACAACAGAAACAAGATGATTGGCAGGATGATCAAAGTAGAAAACACTTTCCAGTTTTGAAGTCCAAACAGGGTGCTTTGTCTATTCTTGCAGGTCAAAAAGGTGAGTAACATTTTATCTTAAAAATATAACTAAAGTTAGGATGGAGTATGATTTTCCCCTCTGTGATAATATGTATATTATGCATGTATGGTTGTACAAGTCTGGTATATCAGTTTCTTTTTGCACTCTGTTACCTGTTGCTTGCTTCTTGAAATAAATATGCAAATAAATCTACCTCTCTTGATTTAACAACTGTTTGAATGTAAAATATAAACAAAAGCAATTTGTTTAACTATAATCTAGGTGTTGAAATTATATTAAAGCTGAACTAACTTGTGTGAGTCTCTGGAATCCAATAAAGTTAAGAACAACTTTAAATATGTTTAGAAACAAATTTCTTATTTAGGGAAATCAGGTATATTAAGTGAAACTACATACAAAAAAATGATTTTTAAGACAAGTTTTACAATTTTTAAGCAAAGGGATGAAGAGCAGTTTCGTTTTGACTGTTTTAAGCCTTTTTAGCTGCCGGAGACGATCTCGACAACGGGTGATGCCGAGTATTTGTCAAGAGGTAGAGGGGTAACCAGGGGTTATCGGAAAAATGGTGAACTCGTCGGAAGATCAACGTGGAGGTGATGGCGATGATTTTTCGTGGGTAAACCTAGTTTGGAGTGCTGTGATCTTTGGTCTCGTTCGAGCTCAGGGATGGCTCGAGTGTTTCGATTTTCTGGGTTTTGGTAGTGGAATGTCTGATGAAGGGGTGGCCAGAACTTCAGGCGTTCCGGTGGACGAGGCAGCGAGGTTGGTGATGATTTCCAGGGATTAGTGAAGTTCCTGTTTGGGTTCCAGGTGGTGATGTTCTCGAATTCAATTTCGAGTCAGAGGTGATGATTGGAGGTCTGGGAAAGGACGTACATGTGGTCGCCGTGATGTGGAGATGGATGTGGTGGATCGGAAATGGGGACTGGTAATGTGCACGTGCACAGTTGAGTGTTCTGATGGCTGTGATATTTTTGGGTTGACAGGGAAATGAAACTCAAGAATCACTCGAGAAAATCTTCGTTTGGCTCGGGACTTTTCACATTTTACTCGAAGTAAATATAGGGGATCTCGGGTTGTTTGTTTCCAGCGGTTATCAGTACCCAGTTTTGCTCGAGTAGATTTCGTCCTGGCTCGGGTAATTCTCTGTTTTTCTCGAAGCGATTGAGGGAAAACTCGGGTCTTTTGTTCAAGTATTGACAGTGCCAGTTTAAAACAGTTTAAGTTATTAAGTTTAAATTGGTAATCAATGTTAAACTGAGTTTAATTAAGTGTTTAAATTCCAGTTTTTGAAATGGAAGGAGTTTTAAAAATTTAAAGAACTTTAAATAAATTTAAATATTTGAACTAAAGAGGATTTGATTTGAAATCTCTTCATAGCAAAATATTGTTTAAAATTTGTAATTTAAAGTTTTAAAAAGGTTAGTTGTTTATAAAGTGATTTAAAGTTCAAATTAGTGTTCGTTTTAAACCTGGAATTTTAAATGAAATTTCAAGGGAAAGTGAAATAAATGTTTCAACATATTGAAATGAAAATTTAATCGAAAATGAAAATAAGTTTACTTTAAGAAACATAGATTAAGTTTTAAATTCATTAACTATTAAATGAATTAGGAAGATAATGGATAAGTTGTATTGATTAAATGGGAAATGGAAGTTTGAATGAATTAATTAAAGTTTTTTTTAAAAAAAAAAATGAACTAAGAAATTAAATTTGTGATTATAAGTTTATTGTATTAATTAAAGTAAATAATGGGATAAGTAATTTGTATGTTATGAAATAGCATAAATTAGACTTTAATTAATTTATAAATGGTAAATTAAACTAATTAATAATTAAAATAAGTTAATTACCTGAGAATAGAAATTAATAGATGTTAATGAGACTATTAACTGGATTATTTTATAATTAATCAATATAATTGATTTTCAAATAGTTAATTGATTTATTAATTGAAAATTAACATTGTAAATGTTTGAAGTATAATTAACTAAATGAGAAGTAATCAAGGAGTTGATTACTCATTTTGGTTTATTAAATAATTTGATTTATTTGGGTTAATTAATTTATTTTAATTAACCTGGATTAATCGGTTGATGATTTGAAGAGATAATTACTTAGAGAAGTAATTAATGTTTAAATTACAGGATGTAATTATGGGATGATGTTCGTAAATAAAGTAATTTGAGTAAATTACTTTATATAATTAATCAAAGGGACTAATTAAAGATAGTTGATTATTGAGTAATTAATTTGTTTATGAAGTAATTAAGGAAGTTAATGACCAGATGTGATTAATCATAGGGGATTAATATTTGGGTTTAATTTAAAAATTAATTACTCGATATGATTAATTTAAATTGTAAATGTTAATTTGAGATCATTAATTTTTATAATTAATGTTGAAATTAAAATGGATTTATCTGGAATATAATTGATAAATGAAGAGATTTATTAATATGAATAATTAAGCAAAGTAATTAACTTCGGTTAATTAATAAATGAAGTAATATAAAGATTAATTTCTATGTTTGATTTAAATAATCCGAGAAATAACTCGAGGATAATTACTTAAATGTAATTAAAAGTAATTAATCGGGATGATTAATTAAAAAGGAATAATAGGGTGATGATTTAAGCAAGTTTAATAATAACATTGTAATTAATTTAATTAACTTTAAATTAATTAAGGATAAGGTAATTGATTTAATTCATTTTAAATTAATTATCAATAGTGTGATTTATTATCCTTGCTTATGTATGATGATTGATATTGATATCCCATTGATTGATTGTAATCTCAGATATGAGATCAGTAATATCTGTTGTGATATAGATGTTTGACTTGAAGTGTGATGATGATATAGTTATTCATATATGCTGATATGTGTATCATCCATCTGTGATATTGTGATTTATCTATCTGTGTTGATATAGATAATTGAATTGAATTGTTTTAAAACCTTTAAAACAACTTGGCCTTAAAAGACACGTTTTGGATTTCGATGAGACCGGGATCGGGTTTCCGTATACCGGGATTCCAGGTCTGGAGACCCGAATACCACATCGATCCAAAATAACGTTAGGTCGTGAAATTCAAATGGAGCAAGTGAAGACTCGAGGTATAAGAACTATACGTCAGTATAACTCTGTGGGTGATTCCGTAATGAGTTTGACGAAGATAGTACTTATAGATTCGAGATGGTGATTCAGAATGCAAGGGTTATTGTCGTTAACTCTGAGGGTGATTCCAATACGAGTGTAACGAGATAATGCCTTCGGTTTCGTTCGAACCCGGAACGAACTTGTATGGATCGAATGCTTTCAGAACATCGTCAGGCGGACGATGAGCATTCTAAGAGATGTATTCTATAAAGGTAATCGTGACCTCAAGCCTCATCAACCGGGAATGGCTAAAACAGGGGAGGTGCAGCAAGGCTTCGTGGGTAGCCCCCACTTGAGAGTAAGGTTTACCCCTGTCTAGATGTCCCTATTTATTTCGGTTTAGTGTACGGTTGGTCGCGCCAACTGTGGGGTGATCTTATTTGGAGCTGTCCAGTAAGGGATGGGTCCGGCCTTGTGTTGCAGGGGAGCGGGCGTACTCCTCGGTACGGTGATCTAGGCCACGTACTGTGACGGGCGGTACCCCAGTAGCCCAGCCATTGATGGAAACCCATTTTCCCTACGAGATCTTACGGTTTTGATTGTATTACCCACATTGTGGCTAGTATGCTGGAATTTAATAGATGTAACAATTTCAGCTATTTTCTATTTACTTGAAAACCCTAGACACTATTATAATATCACTGGATTTCCTATCAAATGTTTTGGTTAGCGTAAGGTAAAAACTTTTCCATGTTTATGTGTGGGAAGTCTTACGTGATACCTTTGTTTTCAAATGGTTTTCAAAGTAAGCAACTTTAACCTGTTACTCATACCAGACCCATGTCTGACCCGAAGTTTATTTCTGTTTTTCATAAACTCTCGGGTACCCAAATTTTTACGGGTAGTCAAGGGATTCAGGTTAGCTTTGACGAATTCTGGAGGAGCAATGGAGCAGGAGGCTTCATCGTGTAGATATGTAGTGATTCCGCTGTGATTAGAGTTTATTCTGTATTTCCGCTGTGTTGTATCTCTGTGATGTGTGAGTTGTATTAACTAGACAGGTGTTTATAACTGTCTAGTATGTGTTGTATATTTTGTGTAACTCTGATGTATATGATACTATGTATTAATTTATGTGATATATTATATTTTATTCGTTCCGCTGTTGAGATTCTGTTGTTGCTTCTTCTTCTTCTCTTTCTTTCTACTTTCTCACCTCTTTCTTTTCTTCAAAACGATACGATTTCCTGGGCATAGGAAGTCGGGTCGTGACAATTACTGTTGGCCATCTTTGATCATGTTCATAGCGACTAACAAATGGTATCGAGCCTAGAATTCTATCAATTTTCACAACATCATAAAATAATGACCATAAAGAGATGATCTAGGCAGAGCTCAAAGACAGTCGAGAAAAAGAATATTTTTGGAAGTGAGCAACAATAAATAGAATCAAGATACATGTGTTGTATGGCTAATTTCAGATCAAAATCGGTACGCTTGGATTCTATATATAATGATCTTTTACAAATGCATGAGAAGTTATTAAAAGATTTTAAAACATCACAAAAGATCAATTCTATTGCTTTAGCTAAATTAGTTGATTGTTAGCATAAAATTAGTATTTTAACGGAAGAAAATAAGTTTTTAGTAAAACAAACTGAAGTTTTTGAAAATACATTAGAAGAACTTGTTTTACAAAAAGATTTTCTATTAAAAGAAAATGGGCGCTTAAACGATAAAAATACCGATCTTTTAAAGTAAATCGAAGTTTTGCAAAATAAAAATATACTTTTGGTAAATTCTTTAAATGATTCTAATTCTAAAATTTTGTCCCTTGAAAAAGAGAATATGAATTTAAATGGTAAGAATATAGAATTAATTACAGAATGTGAATTTATAAAAAATAATAATATTGTTTTGCAAAAAGAAATTTGTGATTCCAAATCTATTTTTGATAAATTAAATGAGAAAATCAAAAATTTTATAGGGAAAAAGATGATTTATCTTCCTTAACTACTAAGAGCAAAGCTCACAATAATAGAACTGGTTTAGACTATAAACAAGATAATTGTAGAAAAAGTATTGGATATGCATTTATGTACACACATTTTAATGCTAGTACTAAAAGTAGAGATAGTTCTAAAACCAATCCATGTCATGATAGTGTTATGCTTAGAAATAGAAAAAATTCTTTGAATACTATATCAATGACAAATAAAATTGATACATAGGTTCAAACTAATCCAACCGATCTTGATAAACAATCATACATTGGCAATTATTATGACAATGTAATTAATAATGAAAATTATATTTTTAAGGGATCGACCACATCCAACTAGATATGGTTTCCTGAGTCATAAACCATATATTTTTTGTAAAATGAGTATCATTTTGCTTACATTTGACATATTTATTAGATACTCATCACTTTGCATTAATAATAAATTATTTAACTTATCTATGATACTTCCTATCTCTTTCTATAAAGGGGGAGAAAAATTGTACACATTTAAGGAAACGTACATAGAATCATTTCTTAAGAGAAATATCATATTTAGGGGAAGTTTTTATAATATAGCATGCTTATGCATTTATTCCTACTTGTTGATGAAAAGGGGGGAGAAGAACTTGTGCTTTACATACTTTATATTGGCAATTATATAAAGTTAAGGGAAATAAAATTATTGTATATAACATATATTTAGGGGGATCTATTATTTAATATTATAAAGTTGTTTGGTTGTCATCATCAAAAAGGGGGAGAATGAAAGAACCATATATATGGTGTTTTGAGGATTACAACCATACAACAATGCTACTAATATGTTTATTAAATTATTTCAGGTCAAAACGATGATGGAAAAGATGAAAAATAAATTGGCTAAAATATGCAAAAGTGGGACTCGAACTTGGGTGGGCTGAGAGATGAGCACATGCTTTTACCACTGAACTAAGAAAGCGTTTGGAAATTATTCTTGTTCAGTCGACTGAAACCCTTCCTTAGTCGACTGAACTAGCCTAAGTTGACCAACTTATCAAAAACAGCCTATTGAATCAAGCCCCAAGTTTTGGATCGAAATTGGCCACTTTCAGTCGACTAATTTTGGTCCTCGGTCAATTGAGCTAGTACAAGAATGGCTATTTGTTGAATTTATGCCTTCATGCCTCTTCGCTCCAAAATTTGCATCTCTTCGCTCCTACAGCCACAACTCTTCGTCAATGGTGAATTTGGAAGGTTGCACCCCTACATTGGCATCCCTACAACAACTATATAATCCCCTAAACATTCCTGAATCACTACACATTATTGAGACATAACTCTATGAATTGAAATCTAGGCCTCAAACTCTCAATTCCTAAGCAATACTTTGAATTACAAGAAATTCGTGTGATTCATAGATTTCAACTAGTGTGCTTCTTTTCCACATCCCATATTCTAGTCGAATAAACACCTTAGCCGCTACACCTCCACTCAATATACTTTGGTCTGGTTATAGGAGTTATTGTATGTCAAAGTAACATTCTGTATATCAAGATACACTGTGTCAGAAAGTAACATTTGTTACACTGCTTGTAATTGTTTTAAAGTCCTGTTCGGTTGTTCAGGCGGAGACCGTAAACCTATTCCTCCGGGTGGAGTGAGGGTGTTGATAGTGAAATACCGAAGGGGAGCTTTGGGACTGGACGTAGGACAGGATGTTCGAACTAGTGTAAAATCGACTGTGTGATCTACTATACTATTCTAATGCATTTACATTGTTTAATACTGTTGGCCATCTTCGATCCTTTTCATAGTGATTAACAAGTTTAAGTATCATTAACAAAGTAATTAATTAATTCTAAACACATCATTTTTAAGTTAATTAATTAAACTTAATCCTTATTAATTAAATGATTAATTAAATTTAAAAATCATTATTGAAATAGTTAATTAAATTTTAAATCCATCATTATTTAAAAACTTAACTAACATTGTAAAAACAAAACCCAAGCACAAGATTAAACCAAATGGTTTTGAAGCGATGATATTTTTCAAAAGTGTAAATATAGTGATAGTCGCTATACAAACACTTCTATAACTACTTTCATGTCATTTGATTTACATCCAAGCATCACATAACATAATATAAGCATGGCATATACACAAAGTAAATAATATTCACAAACATAAAGAAGGCATCACTTACACAATTTCACTTCGAACTTTACAACTAATTTTAAGTGCTTACTAACTACTAAAGATGTCGTATTTTTAAAGCACAATTAAGTCAACAACATTACATCCAAACATTACTATCCAAGCAACTAAAATAGTGATAACAATATGAAGAAAATAAAGTTC
Organism: Allium fistulosum; assembly: GCA_030737815.1. NCBI lineage: Eukaryota > Viridiplantae > Streptophyta > Magnoliopsida > Asparagales > Amaryllidaceae > Allium > Allium fistulosum. The sequence continues at coordinate 963,969,932 of CM060902.1, read as the reverse complement.
CAAACTTTTGTTTAAAAAGGCGAGCTTTACTCACCAAAACGAACACAAATTTGAACTGAACTTGAAATCGTCACATGGACGGAGTCACTTTTTGTAAAAAGTGGAGTTTTGGGCCTTAAATGGGCCTAGTTGGTTCGGCCATGGCATGAAGTAGGCTCGGCTATGCAGGGATGAGGTGCGTGGGGACTTGTTTTGGAAAAGTGGTTGTAGAGGTGGATGGAAGGCTTTCAAATAAGGCTTAAGAGTTTTAAAAGTGAATGAAACTAAGGTTTTTAAGTTTTAGAATTTCATGAAAGCCATGAAAGTTTTTCTCAAGAGCTTGGAGAAATATTTTAAAATGTGGAAATGAATGGAAAATGAGAAAATAAATTAGGAATTTTGTTTATATACCCATGGATAAATGAAATTACAAAATTGGCCTAAAGGTACATAACCTCCACTCAAACCTTGCCACCTCACCCTTCTTGTCCCCTCTTCATATTACTCACGTGAGCAACCTTGTTCCCCCTCATTTCTTTGCTCCAACATGCATTTAATTCCCTTGTACTTAATGTTTCATGAGGTATCTTTTCATGTTAAAATGCCTTTTTAAAATCTTATATTAGTGTATTTAAATTTCATAAAAGTCACACCAACTTTATATATGCTTAAGTATATATATATAAACCATAATATGTCCTAACTAATTGTAATTATATGTAAATATTTATAAAAATTCGACAACCTTTAGATGATGAAAAGTCGAAAATTCGAAAAACGATTTTAGGTCACTTTTTATATTTTTCTTCGAACTAAATATTTTGGTAAACAAATTTTGAAAACCATTTCACCATCACTAGTTATTATTTAAAAGAGATTTATTTTAATTATAAAATCCATTAATTAATTATTATAAAATATCCATGTTTCAAAGTGATTAAATTAAGGGTAGGTACACTTTCCCCCTTAGAAGAATTTCTTCCTCGAAATTAACACTTAAGGAGATAACTCAAAAAAGGCATATATTATATCAGGAAACCTATACAAAAAATACACACTAAGCAACTGTATCACAACAGTGCATACATAATACATACAAACAAACAACTATCCTAACATTAACTCAGGATAAGCTTCCCTCAAACTATCTACAGTCCCCTAAGTGCAATCTCTGGGATCTTCACTCCACTGTACTTTGACTAAGTCCATAACCTTAGTCCTTAACCGTTTCTTATCTCGATTGACAATTCGAATAGGTTGTCTTATAATGGTCAAGTCAGGCTTAGCTTCTACATCCTCCTATTGAGATGGCGGAGTAATCAAAGTAGGATCCTGTACATACTTACATAGATGCAATACATGGAAAACATCATGTACACCTGATCACCTAGCTAGTAACTCCACTTTATATGCAAGATTTCCTATCATCTCTAGTATCTTAAAAGGTCCACTAAAACGAGGAGCTAGCTTTCCACCTTTCCCAAACCGAATCATGCCTCTTATTGGAGAAATTTTGATGAATACATAGCCCCCAACTGCAAACTCCAAATCTCGACGCCTCACATCTGCATAGTTCTTCTATGACTCTGAGCTATCTGTAAGTGCTTCCTAATCTAATCTACCTTATTTGTGACATCACGAATTATATCTAGTCCAAGTATTAAGCTGTCTCCTGGTTCGACCCAACAAGATGGAGACCTACAAAGCCTTCTATAAAATGCCTCCAAAGGCGCCATCCTAATACTCACTTGAAAACAGTTGTTATAAGCGAACTCAACCGATAGCAAGTGGTCCACCATGAACCTCCAAAGTCTAGCACAAAGGCTCAATGTAAATCCTCCAGAACACGATTCACTCTTTCGGTCTTCCTATTTGTCAGAAGGTAAAGGTGTACTCAAACTCAACTATGTCCTAAGTGTATCATGCAAACCCTTCCAGAACCGATTTGTGAAGATCGAATCCCGATCACTCATAATATCACATGGAATGCCTTAAAGCCTAATGATCTCTTAAAAAAAATTGAGCCGAACTAGCAGCCGTCTTTGTTGCCTTGATTGGTAATAAGTGAGTGCTCTTGGTTAGTCTATCGACGATAACCCAAATTCCTTCATTACCTTTCCTCGATCTAGGCAATTCATCGATGAAATCCATAGAAATTTGCTACCACTTGCACTTCAGAATCTCAAGTGGCTGAAGTAGTCCGGCTGTCTTCTGGTGACTTCCCTTTACCTACTGGCAGTTAGCACATCTACTTACATATATAGCAATGTTTCCTTTCATCCCTTCCAACCAGAAAGTACACTTCATGTCCTGATTTATCTTAGTGACCCCTGGATGTATCGTTAGTTTAGAATGATGAGAATCTATCAGAACTTCTTGTCTAATTCCATCCACATCCGGAACACACAACCGGTCGTTCATCCTTAGAACTCCATAGTCATCTACCATGAATCTTGGCCACTTCTCTGGAGAAACATTTTCAGTAATAGCTCTAGCTATCTAAGAAAGAAGAATGTCCCTCTACTGATTACTCCTAATGCGTTGGATAAGATTCGAACGAACTTCCAAATTAACCAAAATTACATAATTACTGCTTAGTGCATCAGCTAAAATATTAGCCTTCCCCGGCGTACACAAAATCTTAAGATCATAAGCCGCTAGAAACCCTAACCAACGCTATTTCCTTAAGTTCAAGTCCTTCTGAGTAAAGAGATACTTTAAAGATTTGTGATCCGTATATAACTTGAAATTTACACCCAAATTTTTGTAAACAAATTTTGGAAACCATTTCACCATCACTAGTTATTATTTAAAAGAGTTCTATTTTATTTATAAAATCCATTAATTAATTATTTAAAAATATATCAAATATCCATATTTCAAAGTGATTAAATTACGGGTGGGTATAATTAAGGACTTAAATCCCAATACTTTTGAAAAAGTGACTTCGAAAGAATTGGCGAAAGGAATAATAATATTATTATTTTGAAAACATTAGTGAAGTATCATTCTTTCAAGATATTTGAAAAGAGTTTTTATGAAATGGTTTTTCAAATATTTCTAGTTATGACTAAAGTTGGACGATTGGGGGTTTTCCAATTTGAAAGACTCGCCAAGTATATTTTTTCATTATAGTTATTGTTTTAGGAGGAACCAGAATACCACTGGATTCTCCATGTTGTTTTGATTCTAGAGTTATACCATGCTACGGTAAGAGGAGCCCCCTCCTTGTCATAATTTATTTTGGTTTTGATATATTTCTCTTTGGAGGAATTTGAAAATATATTTTGAATCTAAAAACCTGCGTATTTAGTTCTAAATTTATCCCTTGAAATGATTGGATGCATAGTATTTTATTATAGAGTATTCTCTATACTTATGTTGCAGCTTTTAATATGGATTTTCTATAAATGAAAATATAAATAATTAGATTTACTGAAAGCCAACTAAGTAATTTGATTTTTAACTAGGATATTACATTTTCTGCTCCGTGATAATTTCGGGGAAAAAATTCTTCTAGGGGAGAGAATGTAACATCCTAGAAAAATATAAATAATTATACTCAAATATAGAGATTATTTAAATATTTGAATCGTGAACTAAATATTAGTTAAATGAATATAATAGCCTTATTTAACCAGTAAATTTATTTACAATAATTAATAGTTCGGATAAATAACAAGAAAAAACAATTATTATCCAATTCGTAGAATTAAGTTTGGAGCAAATAGGATTTTAAGCTAAAACCTAATGTCATTTGATTTTAGATCGAGTAGGAACGCATAAGCGTCAGCTAGAATTTTAGTGAGTTACCTCACCTTTGAATGAACTTTATATGATATATGTGTTGATGTAAATTATTTTTGCATTCTTGAATGATTTCTTGGGCTAATTTGGTTGAATTCACGCTTTAGAAAGTGAATGACATATATGTGATTTACATGGGATTTGTAGATAGACCCTAAACGATTTCTTGCATTATTAATTTACTTTTATATGCATCTTGCTTATATAAATGTTTGGTTATTGTTTGAAATGTTAAAATGTTGAATAGTGGAATAATCTTGTTTCTACACTTTGAAATCGTGTTATTGCATTTTGAAATTTCATCTCTTTAAATATCATGTTTATAATCTTGTGCTCTTGTTTGCGTCACTAAATATTTGGTCATGCTTTTATGCTTTTAAAATTGTAACGACCCGATATTTTCAACCATTCGCATCCATTATAAGTGTATAGGTAGACACTCATGCCGGAATTGAATTGCTCAAAATACCGCGTTGTATATAAAATTTGGCAAATCTCAGAATATACAGTAAATAAATATAATCACAGATCACAGAGTAAAATAATGCAACGGAAGTAAAAGAAATAGTAATTCATGAAGCTACTATATAAATATAACAAAGTTACATAAGATACAACAGAAGAAATAGAGTACAACAGAAGTCTAAATACAATAACCAAGTACAAGCTGAGTAGGACAACGGAACTGAAATAGATAGGACAAGACAAGCAGATAATCTCCAGCAATTCAAATCTCCAAGCGAGTGGAAATCCAAATCTGTGAATAACTCAGGCTGACCCGAGCGTAAAGCAAAACACAAAACACTCGAGTCAGGATAATATATACTTATATAATGTAAACCAACTCAAGCGAACTGTAATAAGGGTACAAGTAACTTAGAAGATGCTTGGGACCGCCCATCCTCTAAGGATCCGTTAAAATTTCTACTATGTAGTCATATTCGCTATTATAATAGTGTCTAAATAAGTAAAGTATAATCATATAGAAAATAGCGTTAAGGGGATGGAGAACCTTAACGCGGTCGGATCTTAAAATCATAATCGTAGTAAAGCTCGATATGGTAGGTGACACGGCACAACTAGGCAATGCCAGGGTAGATATACCAATTACGCATACGGACTAGTGGTGACGCATAGCAGCCACTACCGCCCACCTCGAACAACACTCCCAAATCAAGGGTGGCCACCAAATCAATCACAAGTAATAGAATGGTATCGAAGAAGTGTGTCCGATAAGAGGTGCGACCTCCTTGGTCCGTCAATCGCTCCTGTTTTAGCCACCTTATGCCAACTCACGGGACTTGGGTCCACGTATATACCTTAGGATCGTCGCCACCATCCTACTTCATTCTGGAAACTCCACCGCGTACATAGTTGTCAAAGTGGTTTTCGGTATCGACAGAGAGTATGTCCATATCCGATCCCGGTCTCTTTAACAACCAATCGTTATTATAACCCGTGGTTATAACTTTTAAAACAATACTTTACTTCAAAATAAAATATCATTTCAAAACCATATATTTATCAAAATAAAGATTAAATCAATTCCAAACCATTTCCTTATATTTAAAATACCATATCAATTCAAAACTTCATTTCAAATCATTTCAATATATCAAAATATCATATCTTTCCAAAACTTCATTTCAAATCATTTTAATATATCAAATATCAATCTTTCCAAATCTTCATTTCAAATCATTTTAATATAATAAAATATCATATCCTTACAAAACTTCACTTCAAATCATTTTAATATAATAAAATATCCTATCAGTTCAAATCCAAATATTCAACTTTAAATACCTTTTATATTCAAAGATATCGTTCATTTATTGTCATTTCAAATCATCTTTAAATAGTTTATATTTCAATCAAAATAATTCATTTAACCCTTTTAAAAGTGTAATTATTATACCTTCAAATCAAGTATTCAATTTCCAAAGTTTCAAACCATTCTGAGTTCGTTTACTAAGTCAAAAACCCTAATTATTAAAATTTCAGCATTTCACAGCATTTAAAAACAACTGCTATAAGTTATATTTGAAAACATTTTTAATTCAGCAAAGACAGCACTTAAAACTGCTGTTAAAACTCAGTTTTAGTTGAATTATAGTTCAAAACAGAAAAGACAGCATTTCAGAAGTGCTGCGGTAGTTCAGATTTCAAAACAAGAGTTAAATTTGGTTTCAGCAAAGACTGCAGACCATTATAGCATTTCCAGAGAATGCTATAATAGACCTGGGTTCAATATTAGCCTATAAGTTCAACTACAGCAACTGCAGCATTTCACAAATGCTGTAGTAGCCCTTTTATTCAATTTTTAGTGTAATTCAGAACCATAGCATTTCTGAATGCTATTAAAAGTGATTTCCAGCTTTTTAGTGTATTTCCAGCAATTAAATAACTTCATTTTAAACTCTTTAAACTTTTTAAAAATCATAATTTAACATTTAAAATGTTCATTTACATATTATTTAACATGTATCTTTTTCACAATAAATTTCTTATAATTAAATCCAATTTTCAACAATTTACTTAATAAATTTAAGTGTAAAAGTTTCCAATTCTTCACATTTCAACAAATAACTTAACACTTCAAATTTAAATTACCATTTAACAAATTTAACTAAATTTCCAATTTTATTTAATTAACTTAAACTTTAATTAAAACCAAATTTCACATTTCCAAGGCAAGTTATATTTTAAAAGATCACTTTTAAACATTCATTTATTTAACCACTTAAATTAATAGAAAAATCAATAATACTTTAATAAATCACTTAAATTAAAATTTAAATCAAATTATCATATTTACCATTTTCCAAATATAATTAAATTTCCATTTTTATGCATAAACTTAAATATCATTTTTAACCAAAATTCCAAATTTCCAACTTAAGTTATATTTCAAAAATCCAGTTAAACCATTCATTAATTACATTTTTAACATATGAAAAAAATCATAATTTCTTTATTTTAAAACATTTCAAAATCTAATTAAATCAAATTTCATAAATCTATAATTTTTAAAATACTTAAAAATATTCAAAACACTTTATAAAATAACCACGGGCCTGTATATAATTTTCTAACTTAGGTCAAGTGATACGGATATGTATCATTTCAATCCACAGTTAAAAAAGAAAAATCCGGGTTCTATCATTTCAAACCCGCAATCCCAAGTTAAAATAATTTAAATAAAAGTTATTAAAAGGTCGCTCAGGCTTATCATTTCAGCCCATAACGATCCTTCCCTATTCTAAAGTCCATTCGGGTATGTATCATTTCAACCCATAGTGAACCTAATCTACAGGGAACTTGCAGTGTGATAAACTGATAAAAAAATGAACAGAATAACATAAATAATTAACAAAATGATATGACATGAATTTTTAACAGTTTAATATCATACATAATTATCACAAGCAGTTTACAACATAATATAGATTTTTCTACATATTCAATTGTTGTTGTTTCACAACTACATAAGTATGAACGTCGTGTGAGTTTTTACTCACCTCTTATTGCTGAAGATTTCAAGACCAAAAGCACAAAAGAAAACCAAGAACGATGACACTATAATGATTGGAGTAGAGAGCGAATCCAAGCTACAACTCTTGTATACAACCCAAAACAAAAATCAAACAAAACAAATTTCAATACAACTTTAAAATGAAATAACTTTGGATAAACCTTTGTGAGGGTTTCGCGAAGTCTGAGTAGTTCTTCCGCTTCCAAGATAAATTCCCCTGCTTGTGCCTCATAAAAAGAACTAGCAGGTTGGTGAACCATAACCCTGATAATATTGATCTAACATCATGCATGAACGGTTCTTCTATCTTGAAGAATTGGATTAAAGTAAGGACTAAAAAAACAAGAAAAAAATAGAATTGAACGACGGACCGTACAGGCACCTTTTGTGCATTGCATACGGCTCTGCAATGGAATTTCCTTTTCCCCCTTTACCAAACTTTTTGCCTTGCTTCTCATATACTATTTACGGCCTAGGGGTTGCATAGGGTCAGGTTTTGGTCAGGTTTAGGCTTGGGTTTGGGCTAGCATGGCTCGGCCAAAGTGGTGCACAATGGTGGAGTTATGAATAAGTGAAGGTGAAGGGGTTTTGTAAGTAAATAAGTGGAAAAGTGGTCAAACTAAGGCTCGACCAGAGGGTCCAGGTGGTAGATCAGGGGCTGGAGTGATGAGGTAGGGTCTGGACAAGGGGTTGGTGGCGGCCAAAGATGGTGGAGGTGAAGGGAAATGGGGTGGTGGTCAACTAGGTGCTTGGTTATGCATTGTTTTGGACATTGTTTGCATTTTTGGTGAAGTTTGGCTTCAAGGAGGGTTCGGCCATGGTCTAACCTGAAGTGGTGGTTGGTGATGATGCCAAGGAGGAGTGGTAGGGAATGGTGGCCATGGCTATGGTGAGGAGGCCATGCAAATAGAAGAGAAAACAAGGCACAAAAAGTATGAAAAATGGAAGAAAAGTGTAAAAGAGGAGGCCATTACCAAGGGAGTTTGAAAGAGCCTTGAGAAATGAGAAGTGCTGAAGCTTTTTCATGTGAAAAGTAATAATAATACACGGCTAAAACTGAAAAAGTGGACAGCCAAATGAATTAAAGTGAAGGTTATGGCATTTGGAACGTTTTGAAGGTGAAAGGCCTTAAGTTTTGTAACTTTTTAACCCTTTGGCATTTCCATTTCTTTTTAAATTTTATATAACAAAATTTAACTCAGAAATCTACTTTACAACCGGAACTAAGTAAAGATATAAGAAAACAAATAATTAATTTTAAAGAAAAATATAAAAAGAATGAAGAAAATGCCTTAAAAATACCAAACAGTGTTAAAAAATTATAAATAAATCTCTGTTAGTCTTGGAAAACTATACATTTCATTATAAAAATATTATGAAGTGGAAATTTGAATTAAAATAATTTATTTATCATTTTCAACATAAAATAGATAATTAAATTAGAGAAAACAGAAAAAGAATTACAAAAATTTACTCAGAAATTAGAAACAATGTCCAGAAATTACAGAAAAATAACCAATGGCTTTGGAAAATTATGTACTTCATTTTAAAAATATTATAAGACAAAATTTTGAAATAAAATGATTTTTTTAAAACATTTTCAAAGTGAATAAATAAATAAATTTTAATTATATAACTAAATTAAGAAAATAGCAAAGAAATGGAAACTAGGTTTTAAAATTAGAAAATAAATTCAATAAACTTTAGAAAAATTATACTATCACTTTAAAATTATTAAAAGATAAAAATATACATAAAATAACATATTAACACATATAAAAATAAAATATGACCAAGAAAAATAAAATTTAAAATAGACAATATTGCTAAATACATCAGTTTACACACAATATTGAAATATACATAACTTTCACAATTTAACTCCGTTTCCAACGAAACGAAAAGCTGTATTCAAGTTATTAAATCTATTTTCATAATAAAAATAAAATTTAAGATTTTTAAAAATAATTTAAATTTAAAAGTTAAATGTCAAAGTTTGACCAGTTTGAACAGAAATTCACTTTTCAGTGAAATATCCAATTTATACTAGTTTGAAGTTATAGTTCACATAATAATTAACATTTATTTTTGAAAATGAAATGTTTGAAATGAAACAAGTTTAAAAATAATCTCAAAATAAAATAAAGTCAAAATTAAAATAATATACAAAATCTAGGGTTGTTACACTCTCCCCCACTTAAAACTTTTCGTCCTCGAAAAGGAATGAGGTACGAGAAAGCACAAGAAAAAATAGAGTGAAATAAGATTAAGAAAAGATGATAAGAAGATTGAAATTATACCTGATAACTATTGTTATAGGTAAGTTTAACAAGATGGAGGTGATCAAATCAAGAATATAAGCACAAAAAAGATCCTCTAGAGTCTGAATCTCCCTTTTCACTTGACCGACGGTCTATGAATGGAAAAACAGTGTTCAGATCCAGATGAGTAACAAAGATTATCAAAGAGTACAGAAAGATTTCTAAACAGACTGGTATAAGCAATAGCCTTCCCATTCTGTAACAAGATAAGAGAAATAAGGACAACCAAAAGATAGTTTGAAAAATAAAATAAGATAATATACTTGAAACCATAATGCTTTGAAATCATAACAATTTAGGGATGTTTATCATTTGGAAATCATACTACTAAAAATCATAACACTTTGGAAATGAAGATTATTTTAAAGTTGTAACATTTCTAAGTTCATTCTATTCTAAAAATTTCCAAAACATTGTATTTTCAAAATAGTAGCACTTATAAAATGATACAGTAGATATATTAGTATTTCAAATCAGTTCAATTTCAGAAATATTCATTTGGATATCATTTAACTTATGACTTATTAAAACAAACTTTTATGAATGGAATATCCAAATTAAACTATACTTCGTTTATTAAGTCAAAAGCTCATTATTTTACTTAGCTCTAAATTTAACACATACCCTAACACTTTATTTAAAATACCCATTTTATAAATAGATATTCCTTTAATAAGTTACACTTAAAATTTCCATTTGAAAACCAAATTCTCAAGTATCAAGTTTTAGTGATGTTAAAAATACATTTTAACTATTTAAATCATAATTATTCATTTTTCAAGACATATCAATTTCATAAATAAAATATTTATATAGCAAATATAACAATCAAATTTCTTTACACATTTATTCATTTATACATCAATTAAACTATGAATTCAAGTTAAATAAACTTTATTACAAAATGTCTAATTCAAATGTATTTTATTTTATCTATTTAAAGATACATTATTTATTATACAGCATATTCATTTCAGGAAATAACCTTTATTAAAATTCTTAGGTTAGACTTAAGGTTCCATATTAAATCAAATTTGATTATTAAGTTATTTATATAAAATCTCTTTAGATTCCTTTTTCAATATTTACCTCTGTTAATCTTTTATAACTAAAATTTAAGCGTATAACATTTATTATAACCACTCAAATTTTATTTATAAAAATCCTTTCTATATTGTATGTTATCAAATTTCATATTCAACTTCTGTGTAATTTAGGTAAGTTATACTGGAATGAAATTGTGTGTTATACAAATAAAACTTTCTGATTCAATTATCCCAAGTTTGAATCATTTATCCAAATTTTTGATTTTCTTTTTATAATTGAAATTATTCTTCAAGATGAAATTTAAGAATTAATTTTCCGGTTTCCTTCAAACCAGTTAGAGAGAAATAAATATATGTACATAATATGTCAAATCAATTTAAATCATATATCTATATATTTTATAAATCAAATCATCTTTTAGAAATTCAAATCAATTAAATTCCCCAAAATAAAGCTGTAGCAAGACTACAGAACAGTCTCTTCACTTTGAAACTCGAAAATGAACGTCGATGATGCTGCAGTCATCACCGAAATTATTTTCCAACGACAAAGAGAAGAGCACTAACTTTTTAAACTTTAAAATCCTTTAGAGACAAATTTTTATTCAAAAATACTTTAAATAATATATCCTTTTAAAACTTTAAACACAAGGTTTGAATCCATCGGAAATTAAATTCTTAAATTTCTTGTTTTAAATTCATTTCAGTTCCCAAATAAATTTATAAACAACTATTTATAAATTCATTTGCAGAACAGTAAATGATAAATCAAGTATTATCATTTCAAATTATCAATTTAAATCAATTTATTAAGTTTCATAAATTTACTTATATACATCAAAATTTATTTCATTAACAATTTTTAAAATAATATTGTGTCAATTTGTTCTGTCAAAGTGTTTTAGAAATCCTATCGATAGCGTTGATCAGACGAATCGATCGGAAACCCAAATCAACATCAACAACTCAAACAACACAATATATAAAACAAAACATAGATTTACAAACATAGTTCAAAATGTTTGGAGAGTTTGGAAACAAAAGATAAGATGGTTAAACAGAGTAGGGAGATGGATAAGCTTAAATAAATCACGGCAACCTTAACCGGGTCAACCGTGACTTAAAGAATAAGATCAAATGTGGATTTTTCTGGGGTAAATCTACATTCGATCTCAAGGGATAGAGTTTGGAATAACAAAAGATATTAGCATCTAAACCAAGGATAAATATAAATCTCTGGTGAATCGATGCTGATTGTAAAGGATTTTCACCCCTTTACAAGAAAATTAGAATATTGGCGAGACCGCCAATTCACTATAAAGATCATTCGAAGTGGAGTCATGGGATACTCCAGAATCAAAAGATGATGAATAGTGAGGGACACGAATAAATTTTAGACCGCAGGGAACGTTCCAAAAATTCAAAGGAAATTCGAATCAAGACGAAAAGATTCAAACTCGGACAAAAGTGATTCTGTAAATAAATCTACTCCATATGCTGAGTTTTGCCTCAAAGCCAAAGCTCTGATACCAACTGTAACGACCCGGTATTTTCAACCATTCGCATCCATTATAAGTGTATAGGTAGACACTCATGCCGGAATTTAATTGCTCAAAATACCGCGTTGTAAATAAAATTTGGCAAATCTCAGAATATACAGTAAATAAATATAATCACAGATCACAGACACAGAGTAAAATAATGCAGCGGAAGTAAAAGAAATAGTAGTTCATGAAGCTACTATATAAATATAACAAAGTTACATAAGATACAACATAAGTCTAAATACAATAACCAAGTACAAGCTGAGTAGGACAACGGAACTGAAATAGATAGGACAAGACAAGCAGATAATCTCCAGCTATTCAAATCTCCAAGCGAGTGGAAATCCAAATCTGTGAATAACTCAGGCTGACCCGAGCGTAAAGCAAAACACAAAACACTCGAGTCAGGACAATATATACTTATATAATGTAAACCAACTCAAGCGAACTGTAATAAGGGTACAAGTAACTTAGAAGATGCTTGGGACCGCCCATCCTCTAAGGATCCGTTAAAATATCTACTATGTTGTAATATCCCGGAAATTTTAACAATATCAATTTAATAATCTGTTAAATAATTAAATTGATATTGATGATCTTTGATAATAAGATTTGAATTTAATTTAATAATCTGATTAAATTAGTATTAATTGGTGATTTTATCTTTTAAAATCTAATAAGATATTTTCTATTTGAATATATATATTTATTTGTATATATTGTAAATAGAAAGCTTTGGGCAAACTGGAAATTTAGATTTAATTTAATATGACTTTTCAAAGTTATTTAAATAAATAACTTTATAGTTTTAAATATACTTTAGATAAATGTTTAAATTGTTTTAGATCTTAGAATATTTGTATACACTTTTATTTTAAAATATAATTTGTTGTTGTTTCTTTAAAAAGTAATATATATATATATAGATAAGTATTTTATAAATAAGAAAAGGCATTTTTAAAATAAGTTAAATATGTAAAAATTACTTAAGAGACATATGTCATTATCTTAAGTCTTTGTTTTAACAAGTGTTAATCAACAAACATTACAAATTGACAATTGTTAAAATTTGAGACAAGTGTCCTTTTATTTTTGATTTTTTTCTTTTAATTTCTAAATAAATCAATTATACTTATAAAAACATGCTTTCTTCATTTCCCATTCTTTTCTAATCTTCATTTTTCAAAAGCTAAGATAAAAGCTTCAGCTGGAAATTTATTCAAAACAAATCAGTAACCAAATTCTTCAACCTGTAATTCTTTTCCAAATCAACTCTTCAGCCTTCATACATTTCTCCATTTTCAAAAAGAAACCTGAAATCAAATACTTCAAACTGAAATCAGTAATCTAATGCCTCAAAACTAGAAATCAAAAATCAAGTTTTCAGCCTGATTTCTTTGCAAATCTGAAATCAAAAACAAAGGCCTGAAATTCTTTTCAAATTTGCATTTTTCAAAATATAAAGCAAAATCAAAAGGCCTGCAAACATCTTCTTTTCAACTCTGGAATCAACTCAAAGCTGTCTGCATTCTTTTCTGTAATCTGGAAGCAAGCAACTGATCTAAGCAACATCTCAACAAAACAAGATTTAGAGCATGCATGCAAGATTCAGTAGCTAGCATTCAAGTTTATAATTAAAGTTTTAAAGATTCTAAAGCTTTTCAAATTAAAGCTGGAAGCTCTGTCTCTGTTTTGCCTGGTGAGTAACTTTTAAAACATAAAGTAAAATAGGATTTGCATGCTAATATAATTGAAAAGGTGAGTAAACATTCTTTTTTAAAAACAGTTTAATTTGTGATTATCTTTAATGCATGTGTTAATCTGTAAATTGATATTGGTTTTGCATGAAAGTTTTTCAGTTTTTATATAATTGAATTGGTATATATATTTTGTTGTGTGAGCAAATCTATCTATAAAAAAACATGAATCTGGGTTATGCTTTGTTTCTATGAAGTGAAATTTGAAAGCAAATTCAAAAAAATTGTATGCTTGATATATTTAAAGATATGTGGGTATGCATGTATGAGTACAGGCATATTCACCCTGTTAAAAGATATACAGACTTATGATAAGGTTAAGATTAAATTCCTCTTCTTCTAATCCTTTTTAGAATTTGAGATTTAAACAAAAAGTGATTAGATTAACTAGATCTTAGTTTTAAAAATACTGTTAAGCATAGTTCATAAGTACTTTTAACATGGAAGTATGAATTACAGTAAAATTTCAAAAGTATGACAAAAATTGACTTTAAAGATTTATTGTTTCACTTATGTAATCTGCTTTGAAATTAAAAGTTATGATTTTTAAGATCAACTTTATGATTTTTAAATCACTAATCGTTGAGGAATCTTATGTTGACCGAAGATGGGAATTTTGTCAAATTCTAGTGATCTACGGCAAACTGTAGATCGTGATTCTTGGTGAAGCTAGCTGGAGCATCGGTGAACTTGAGAAAAATATGAATTTAATTTATAAAATGCTGTGGCGTTAGGAATTTGTCGATCTAGGGTTTGACGGTAGTTTTTGGCTGATGGGATTGTCGGAGAAACTGCGTTCTCGTCAGGGATTTTTGATCGATCGCACCTAGGGGGATGGGAAGGGGGAAGTCTGACGTCGCTTTAGTCAGAATGGCAGTGCTTCAGGGGGTCAGATCGCAAGCGTCGAGGCTGTTGTTTTCGATCGAGTCTGGTTCAGAAAGATGTCGACCTGCACAAATTCAATCTCGACTTCGTTATGTCGATCTAGGCGCTGGAATTGATCGTGGTGGTCGTAGTCGATGTTCTGGTAGTGGCAGCGGTGATCGAAACGGCTCTGATCACATGTGCACGTGCACGAATATCCTCATGTATCTGGTTTGTTTGGTAGTTTGGGGAAGAAAAGTGTAACTCGGGTAGAACGCGAGAAAAAGAGGATTTGGCTCGGAGTCGATGTGGTGGGTGGAAACTCGAAGTAAGAAACGAGAGGGATACGGGTTGAACCCGAAGCAGGAGAGGAGCAGAAGTTTTAATCATGATTTAAAAGTTTTGAAAACTTAAAGTGGAATTTGTTTTAAAATCTTTTCTTAAATAAATTCTTTTCCTTTATCAATGTTTCTTGAACCTTTAATTAAGAAATTATTTGTCCGTTTAACTTAAGTTTGTTTAAAATAAACTTTAAGATATTTGAACACTTAATTTTATAATTAAATTATAATTAAAGGGTAAATGTTTTTCAATGTGATTAGGCAATTAATAAAGATTTATCTTAAAGAAAATTAAGATTTTGATAATTAATGAAGCAATTAAAGTATAATTAATTAAATTAATTTTTGATTAAGAATTAAGAATTAATTGATTAATAGTTAAGGATTATAAATTAATTAATTAAGAGGTTAATTAATTTGTAATTAAGGATCGTTGATTAAATGATTAGAGATAATTAATTAATAATTAAAGATTAATTCTTTAAAGTAATTAATTAAAGAATAAATTAATTAATTAAGATTAATTAATGTAAGTAACTAAAGTTGATTAATTACTTAAAGATAATTACTTAATGAAAGTAATTAAGGATGATTAATTAAATGATTAAATTTGATTAAGTGATTAAGGATAATCACTTATTGTAATTTTTTTTTTTAATTAAATGATAATTAATTAAGGATTAATTACTTAGTGTAATTAATTAAGGGATTAATTAATTAAGGATTAATATAATTAATTAAGGAGTTAATTAATTAAGATAAGTAATTATAGGATGGTTAATTACTGTTTATGATTAAGTAAGGTTAATTAATGAATGTGGTTAATTAAAGATTAATTATTTAATTAATTAGAAGGAAATTAATTAATGAAGTAATTAGAGGATCATTTATTAATATAAGTAATGAAATTAATCAAGGTTGATTAATGGAAGTGATTAATTAAAGTATGATTAATCAATGTAATTAATTAAGGATTAATGTAATTATAGTTAATTAATTAATGGAAGTAATTAGTTAAGAATCATTGATTAATAAAATAATAATTAATAAATGAGAGTAATTAAAGGTTAATTACTGTAAATGGTTAAGGATAATTAATTTGTGTAATTAATTAAGAAATTACTTAATTGTACTTAAGAATTAATTAATCAAGGAAGATTAATTAAGGTAGGTAATTAAGAGATGATTAAGTAATTAATTTGTAATTAATTAATGTTAAGTAAGCAGGATTAAGGTAATCCAAGTAATCAAAAGTTAGTAATTAATTTAATTAAAGATTAATTAAATTAATTAAGAATGAATGAATCCTGTTTATGGATGATTGGATGATATTGGATGATTGTGTGTGATTCTCTGATATATGTTATATACTGCTTAGTGATATGAGATGTTGTGGTTGATTGTGAATTATCTATCTGTGTGAATATAGATAAATGAATTGAATTGTTTTAACTTTAAAACAACTTGGCCTTAAAAGATACGCTTTGGATTTCGATGAGACCGGGATCGGGTTTCCGTATACCGGATTTCCAGGTCTGGAGACCCGAATACCACATCGATCCAAATTAACGATAGGTCGTGAATCAAGTGAAGATGAAGATTCAGAGTGCAAGGGTTATTGTCGTTAACTCTGAGGGTGATTCCAAAACGAGTGTAACGAGATAATGCCTTCGGTTTCGTTCGAACCCGGAACGAACTTGTATGGATTGAATGCTTTCAGCACATCGTCAGGTGGACGATGAGCATTCTAAGTGATGTGTTCTTTTCTAAGGTAATCGTGACCTCAAGCCTCACAAACCGGGAATGGCTAAAACAGGGGAGGTGCAGCAAGGTTAGTGGGTAGCACCCAAGTAGGACAAGGTTACCTCTGTCTAGATGTCCCTTTCTATTTTCGACTTAGTGGTGCGGTTGCTGATCCCAACCGTGAGGTATCTTGTGCGGGAATTATCCAGTAAGGGATGTTCCGACCTTGTGTTGCAGGGGATTGGGAGTGATCCTCGGTACGGTGATCTAGGCCACGTACTGTGATGGGCGGTACCCCAGTAGCCCTGCCATTGTATGGAATCCAAACTCCAATAAGTGCCGTACGTATTAGTTGTGCCCAACTATGTTGGAATGTGAGATGTAAGCATTTCAGCTATTTCTGTATTTTACTTGAAAACCCTAGACCCTATTATAATACAATCAGATTTCCTATCAAATGTTTTGGTTAGCGTAAGATAAAAACTTTTCCATGTTTATGTGTGGGAAGTCTTACGTGATACCTTTGTTTTCAAAAGGTTTTGAAGTTAAACAATTTTAACCCGTTTACTCACACCAGACCCATGTCTGACCCAAGTTGTTTATTTCTGTTTTATAAACTCTTGGGTACTCAAATTTTTACGAGTAGCCAAGGGATTCAGGTTTAGCTTTGACGAATTGTGGAGGAGAAATGGAGCAGGAGGCTTCGGCGTTCGTAGATATAGTATTCCGCTGTGTTGATATCTGTGTTAGAGTCTTGTATTGTAATTGAGTTGTAATATCTAGACAGATGTTTATAACTGTCTAGTATGTGTTGTATAGATGTGTACACTCTGATAAGTGTTGTATAATATAGCTTATTTATGTTATTAATATAATTTATTCGTTCCGCTGTGAGATCGTTGTTGTTGTTTCTTTCTTTCTTCTCTTCTTTTCTATTTTCTACCCCTTTCTTTCTTCATAATGATGCGACTTTCTGGGCATAGGAAGTCGGGTCGTTACATATGGTATCAGAGCATAGGTTGAGCGAATACCTAAGCTATTGGTTAAGTGAATATCAGAACACTAGGTTGAGTGAATACCTAGGTTCGGAAGGATTGTTCATTAGAGATAGGATCTGTAGCAACCTGTTTGAGTCTGAGTATATCTATATACGAGAGCGCGTATTTGTTAGTTATATAAAAATGATTTTATATTGTGTTAATTGATCGGTTGAGTGGTATATGGATTCTGGTCAATACGAGTAGCTAACGTTATTGATAGGGATCTCTAAACACTTGAACCAGGCCAACGGACACAATATTGTTTTAAAGAGGTAAATGAAATAATTTTACCCAGAAATACTTTCTATATAAAAGTACCATTTTAAATATATATATATATATTTCTACCTATTTGTTGGGTTACCTGTTCGGGTTTTCCAATATAGGATATAAAGGTAGATAGGGTGGTGGTGTATGAAACACGACTACCAATGGTTGGAACTTGAATGTTGAGGTTGGAAGTGTATTTGTCGAGACTGTAGACCCAATACCGTCTCGAGTAAGCTTTGCTGTGGTGAAGGATTTCATCGATCTCCGAAGGAAACTGTAATGGTTCGGAGTTTATCTTTGAAGTTTGGATGAGTAAAGTTGGATCTGTCGGTTGAACAGAAGCGAGTGATGGTACCTTGATACCTCAGGTAATAGTAGCTGTATGATGAGATACAGTGACGATGGATGTTCCCGAAGATGTTTTCTTTGGAACAAGATTAAGGAAGTGTGTATGCTTTGGTGTTGTGGCTGAGTTCAGCATGGTGATTCTGTTTGGTTTGAGTTCGAGTTTCTCGAAGAGCTTTGGAAAAGGAAGTCTTTGGCATTTGTGGCAGCAGTACAGCTCGGAGTGTTCTGTGCATTGGCATGAAGTTTTCTGGATGAGCAGTTTTTCTGGAAGTGAAGTTCAGAAGCAGCAGAGTGGATCCATTTCTTCAATAAATTGGATAAATAAGTGTAAGCTGTTCTGATTGGTAAAGAGAGAACAGTCTGTTTGGAATTAGGATGGGTTGATCGCAAAAGTGACTTGCGATTGTCTGAGTGTTCTTGGGTTGTCAGAGTTTTTCTGGATGTCTTCAGAGAAGTCAGAAGTTTGTCCGCATCTGAAGGTTGAGTTTTCTTATCGACTGGATTCCAGGAGTGATACCGGTGGTTCAGTCTAATGGAAGGATGTTTCCTAGAGATGGAGTTGGTGAAGCAGCTCAAGTTTTGCTGGAGTATCTGAGTTTTCTTTATGGATCAGTGAACCTTATTTCTAGAAGTAAGTTGTCCAGTCTGTGCTTGTGTCCTACCTCAGATCAGAGTTGAGCAGCGAAAGCAGTTTGGAGTGTATCTCTGGATGGGAGAAGTAAGTTTGGAATCTACGGATAATTGTGAAGTAGAGTTGTGTTTGGATCTCTTCTGTGTTCTGATTTGGATAAGTATTTGGACTTCTGAATTGAATTGTCAGTTTGGATAACTGGAATTCATTGAGTTTTACGTATCTCTGAGGAAGTACGTATTTGATCTATCTCTGGTTTTAGAATCTGCAGTTTTGGGAAATTTGGTAGTTGAGTCAGACTCGTCTGTAGTCTGATAGTCTGTTTAGTTCTGTAGATCTAGATGTGTAGGAGATCTATAGCTTAATAGTTTAGACTGTTTGTAGAGCGAGTATCCCGATATATATATACTTGGGGAAACTCGAGGAATTTTATCTAGAATTTAGTCTAGATAGTTAGAATTGTTTGATTGGATGAATTGGTTGCTATGGTTGTTAGAATATGGATGATAGTATATGCTTGTGTTTTAAATTAAAATCTTTAATAAGATTATTAAATTACCTTTGTTTAAATTTCGGGGACGAAATTATTTTAAGGGGGGAGGAATGTAATATCCCGGAAATTTTAACAATATCAATTTAATAATCTGTTAAATAATTAAATTGATATTGATGATCTTTGATAATAAGATTTGAATTTAATTTAATAATCTGATTAAATTAGTATTAATTGGTGATTTTATCTTTTAAAATCTAATAAGATATTTTCTATTTGAATATATATATTTATTTGTATATATTGTAAATAGAAAGCTTTGGGCAAACTGGAAATTTAGATTTAATTTAATATGACTTTTCAAAGTTATTTAAATAAATAACTTTATAGTTTTAAATATACTTTAGATAAATGTTTAAATTGTTTTAGATCTTAGAATATTTGTATAGACTTTTATTTTAAAATATAATTTGTTGTTGTTTCTTTAAAAAGTAATATATATATATAGATAAGTATTTTATAAATAAGAAAAGGCATTTTTAAAATAAGTTAAATATGTAAAAATTACTTAAGAGACATATGTCATTATCTTAAGTCTTTGTTTTAACAAGTGTTAATCAACAAACATTACAAATTGACAATTGTTAAAATTTGAGACAAGTGTCCTTTTATTTTTGATTTTTTTCTTTTAATTTCTAAATAAATCAATTATACTTATAAAAACATGCTTTCTTCATTTCCCATTCTTTTCTAATCTTCATTTTTCAAAAGCTAAGATAAAAGCTTCAGCTGGAAATTTATTCAAAACAAATCAGTAACCAAATTCTTCAACCTGTAATTCTTTTCCAAATCAACTCTTCAGCCTTCATACATTTCTCCATTTTCAAAAAGAAACCTGAAATCAAATACTTCAAACTGAAATCAGTAATCTAATGCCTCAAAACTAGAAATCAAAAATCAAGTTTTCAGCCTGATTTCTTTGCAAATCTGAAATAAAAAACAAAGGCCTGAAATTCTTTTCAAATTTGCATTTTTCAAAATATAAAGCAAAATCAAAAGGCCTGCAAACATCTTCTTTTCAACTCTGGAATCAACTCAAAGCTGTCTGCATTCTTTTCTGTAATCTAGAAGCAAGCAACTGATCTAAGCAACATCTCAACAAAACAAGATTTAGAGCATGCATGCAAGATTCAGTAGCTAGCATTCAAGTTTATAATTAAAGTTTTAAAGATTCTAAAGCTTTTCAAATTAAAGCTGGAAGCTCTGTCTCTGTTTTGCCTGGTGAGTAACTTTTAAAACATAAAGTAAAATAGGATTTGCATGCTAATATAATTGAAAAGGTGAGTAAACATTCTTTTTTAAAAACAGTTTAATTTGTGATTATCTTTAATGCATGTGTTAATCTGTAAATTGATATTGGTTTTGCATGAAAGTTTTTCAGTTTTTATATAATTGAATTGGTATATATATTTTGTTGTGTGAGCAAATCTATCTATAAAAAAACATGAATCTGGGTTATGCTTTGTTTCTATGAAGTGAAATTTGAAAGCAAATTCAAAAAAATTGTATGCTTGATATATTCAAAGATATGTGGGTATGCATGTATGAGTACAGGCATATTCACCCTGTTAAAAGATATACAGACTTATGATAAGGTTAAGATTAAATTCCTCTTCTTCTAATCCTTTTTAGAATTTGAGATTTAAACAAAAAGTGATTAGATTAACCAGATCTTAGTTTTAAAAATACTGTTAAGCATAGTTCATAAGTACTTTTAACATGGAAGTATGAATTACAGTAAAATTTCAAAAGTATGACAAAAATTGACTTTAAAGATTTATTGTTTCACTTATGTAATCTGCTTTGAAATTAAAAGTTATGATTTTTAAGATCAACTTTATGATTTTTAAATCACTAATCGTTGAGGAATCTTATGTTGACCGGAGATGGGAATTTTGTCAAATTCTAGTGATCTACGGCAAACTGTAGATCGTGATTCTTGGTGAAGCTAGCTGGAGCATCGGTGAACTTGAGAAAAATATGAATTTAATTTATAAAATGCTGTGGCGTTAGGAATTTGTCGATCTAGGGTTCGACGGTAGTTTTTGGCTGATGGGATTGTCGGAGAAACTGCGTTCTCGTCAGGGATTTTTGATCGATCGCACCTAGGGGGATGGGAAGGGGGAAGTCTGACGTCGCTTTAGTCAGAATGGCAGTGCTTCAGGGGGTCAGATCGCAAGTGTCGAGGCTGTTGTTTTCGATCGAGTCTGGTTCAGAAAGATGTCGACCTGCACAAATTCAATCTCGACTTCGTTATGTCGATCTAGGCGCTGGAATTGATCGTGGTGGTCGTAGTCGATGTTCTGGTAGTGGCAGCGGTGATCGAAACGGCTCTGATCACATGTGCACGTGCACGAATATCCTCATGTATCTGGTTTGTTTGGTAGTTTGGGGAAGAAAAGTGTAACTCGGGTAGAACGCGAGAAAAAGAGGATTTGGCTCGGAGTCGATGTGGTGGGTGGAAACTCGAAGTAAGAAACGAGAGGGATACGGGTTGAACCCGAAGCAGGAGAGGAGCAGAAGTTTTAATCATGATTTAAAAGTTTTGAAAACTTAAAGTGGAATTTGTTTTAAAATCTTTTCTTAAATAAATTCTTTTCCTTTATCAATGTTTCTTGAACCTTTAATTAAGAAATTATTTGTCCGTTTAACTTAAGTTTGTTTAAAATAAACTTTAAGATATTTGAACACTTAATTTTATAATTAAATTATAATTAAAGGGTAAATGTTTTTCAATGTGATTAGGCAATTAATAAAGATTTATCTTAAAGAAAATTAAGATTTTGATAATTAATGAAGCAATTAAAGTATAATTAATTAAATTAATTTTTGATTAAGAATTAAGAATTAATTGATTAATAGTTAAGGATTATAAATTAATTAATTAAGAGGTTAATTAATTTGTAATTAAGGATCGTTGATTAAATGATTAGAGATAATTAATTAATAATTAAAGATTAATTCTTTAAAGTAATTAATTAAAGAATAAATTAATTAATTAAGATTAATTAATGTAAGTAACTAAAGTTGATTAATTACTTAAAGATAATTACTTAATGAAAGTAATTAAGGATGATTAATTAAATGATTAAATTTGATTAAGTGATTAAGGATAATCACTTATTGTAAATTTTTTTTTAATTAAATGATAATTAATTAAGGATTAATTACTTAGTGTAATTAATTAAGGGATTAATTAATTAAGGATTAATATAATTAATTAAGGAGTTAATTAATTAAGATAAGTAATTATAGGATGGTTAATTACTGTTTATGATTAAGTAAGGTTAATTAATGAATGTGGTTAATTAAAGATTAATTATTTAATTAATTAGAAGGAAATTAATTAATGAAGTAATTAGAGGATCATTTATTAATATAAGTAATGAAATTAATCAAGGTTGATTAATGGAAGTGATTAATTAAAGTATGATTAATCAATGTAATTAATTAAGGATTAATGTAATTATAGTTAATTAATTAATGGAAGTAATTAGTTAAGAATCATTGATTAATAAAATAATAATTAATAAATGAGAGTAATTAAAGGTTAATTACTGTAAATGGTTAAGGATAATTAATTTGTGTAATTAATTAAGAAATTACTTAATTGTACTTAAGAATTAATTAATCAAGGAAGATTAATTAAGGTAGGTAATTAAGAGATGATTAAGTAATTAATTTGTAATTAATTAATGTTAAGTAAGCAGGATTAAGGTAATCCAAGTAATCAAAAGTTAGTAATTAATTTAATTAAAGATTAATTAAATTAATTAAGAATGAATGAATCCTGTTTATGGATGATTGGATGATATTGGATGATTGTGTGTGATTCTCTGATATATGTTATATACTGCTTAGTGATATGAGATGTTGTGGTTGATTGTGAATTATCTATCTGTGTGAATATAGATAAATGAATTGAATTGTTTTAACTTTAAAACAACTTGGCCTTAAAAGATACGCTTTGGATTTCGATGAGACCGGGATCGGGTTTCCGTATACCGGATTTCCAGGTCTGGAGACCCGAATACCACATCGATCCAAATTAACGATAGGTCGTGAATCAAGTGAAGATGAAGATTCAGAGTGCAAGGGTTATTGTCGTTAACTCTGAGGGTGATTCCAAAACGAGTGTAACGAGATAATGCCTTCGGTTTCGTTCGAACCCGGAACGAACTTGTATGGATTGAATGCTTTCAGCACATCGTCAGGTGGACGATGAGCATTCTAAGTGATGTGTTCTTTTCTAAGGTAATCGTGACCTCAAGCCTCACAAACCGGGAATGGCTAAAACAGGGGAGGTGCAGCAAGGTTAGTGGGTAGCACCCAAGTAGGACAAGGTTACCTCTGTCTAGATGTCCCTTTCTATTTTCGACTTAGTGGTGCGGTTGCTGATCCCAACCGTGAGGTATCTTGTGCGGGAATTATCCAGTAAGGGATGTTCCGACCTTGTGTTGCAGGGGATTGGGAGTGATCCTCGGTACGGTGATCTAGGCCACGTACTGTGATGGGCGGTACCCCAGTAGCCCTGCCATTGTATGGAATCCAAACTCCAATAAGTGCCGTACGTATTAGTTGTGCCCAACTATGTTGGAATGTGAGATGTAAGCATTTCAGCTATTTCTGTATTTTACTTGAAAACCCTAGACCCTATTATAATACAATCAGATTTCCTATCAAATGTTTTGGTTAGCGTAAGATAAAAACTTTTCCATGTTTATGTGTGGGAAGTCTTACGTGATACCTTTGTTTTCAAAAGGTTTTGAAGTTAAACAATTTTAACCCGTTTACTCACACCAGACCCATGTCTGACCCAAGTTGTTTATTTCTGTTTTATAAACTCTTGGGTACTCAAATTTTTACGAGTAGCCAAGGGATTCAGGTTTAGCTTTGACGAATTGTGGAGGAGAAATGGAGCAGGAGGCTTCGGCGTTCGTAGATATAGTATTCCGCTGTGTTGATATCTGTGTTAGAGTCTTGTATTGTAATTGAGTTGTAATATCTAGACAGATGTTTATAACTGTCTAGTATGTGTTGTATAGATGTGTACACTCTGATAAGTGTTGTATAATATAGCTTATTTATGTTATTAATATAATTTATTCGTTCCGCTGTGAGATCGTTGTTGTTGTTTCTTTCTTTCTTCTCTTCTTTTCTATTTTCTACCCCTTTCTTTCTTCATAATGATGCGACTTTCTGGGCATAGGAAGTCGGGTCGTTACATATGTAGTAATATTCGCTATTATAATAGTATCCAAATAAGTAAAGTATAATCATATAGAAAATAGCGTTAAGGGGATGGAGAACCTTAACGCGGTCGGATCTTAAAATCATAATCGTAGTAAAGCTCGATATGGTAGGTGACACGGCACAACTAGGCAATGCCAGAGTAGATATACCAATTACGCATTCGGACTAGTGGTGACGCATAGCAGCCACTACCGCCCACCTCGAACAACACTCCCAAATCAAGGGTGGCCACCAAATCAATCACAAGTAATAGAATGGTATCGAAGAAGTGTGTCCGATAAGAGGTGCTACCTCCTTGGTCCGTCAATCGCTCCTGTTTTAGCCACCTTATGCCAACTCACGGGAGTTGGCATAACATATATACCTTAGGATCGTCGCCACCATCCTACTTCATTCTGGAAACTCCACCGCGTACACAGTTGTCAAAGTGGTTTTCGGTATCGACAGAGAGTATGTCCATATCCGATCCCGGTCTCTTTAACAACCAATCGTTATTATAACCCGTGGTTATAACTTTTAAAACAATACTTTACTTCAAAATAAAATATCATTTCAAAACCATATATTTATCAAAATAAAGATTAAATCAATTCCAAACCATTTCCTTATATTTAAAATACCATATCATTTCAAAACTTCATTTCAAATCATTTCAATATATCAAAATATCATATCTTTCCAAAACTTCATTTCAAATCATTTTAATATATCAAATATCAATCTTTCCAAATCTTCATTTTAAATCATTTTAATATAATAAAATATCATATCCTTACAAAACTTCACTTCAAATCATTTTAATATAATAAAATATCCTATCAGTTCAAATCCAAATATTCAACTTTAAATACCTTTTATATTCAAAGATATCGTTCATTTATTGTCATTTCAAATCATCTTTAAATAGTTTATATTTCAATCAAAATAATTCATTTAACCCTTTTAAAAGTGTAATTATTATACCTTCAAATCAAGTATTCAATTTCCAAAGTTTCAAACCATTCTGAGTTCGTTTACTAAGTCAAAAACCCTAATTATTAAAATTTCAGCATTTCACAGCATTTAAAAACAACTGCTATTAGTTATATTTGAAAACATTTTTAATTCAGCAAAGACAGCACTTAAAACTGCTGTTAAAACTCAGTTTTAGTTGAATTATAGTTCAAAACAGAAAAGACAGCATTTCAGAAGTGCTGCGGTAGTTCAGATTTCAAAACAAGAGTTAAATTTGGTTTCAGCAAAGACTGCAGACCATTATAGCATTTCCAGAGAATACTATAATAGACCTGGGTTCAATATTAGCCTATAAGTTCAACTACAGCAACTGCAGCATTTCAGAAATGCTGTAGTAGCCCTTTTATTCAATTTTTAGTGTAATTCAGAACCATAGCATTTCTGAATGCTATTAAAAGTGATTTCCAGCTTTTTAGTGTATTTCCAGCAATTAAATAACTTCATTTTAAACTCTTTAAACATTTTAAAAATCATAATTTAACATTTAAAATGTTCATTTACATATTATTTAACATGTATCTTTTTCACAATAAATTTCTTATAATTAAATCCAATTTTCAACAATTTACTTAATAAATTTAAGTGTAAAAGTTTCCAATTCTTCACATTTCAACAAATAACTTAACACTTCAAATTTAAATTACCATTTAACAAATTTAACTAAATTTCCAATTTTATTTAATTAACTTAAACTTTAATTAAAACCAAATTTCACATTTCCAAGTCAAGTTATATTTTAAAAGATCACTTTTAAACATTCATTTATTTAACCACTTAAATTAATAGAAAAATCAATAATACTTTAATAAATCACTTAAATTAAAATTTAAATCAAATTATCATATTTACCATTTTCCAAATATAATTAAATTTCCATTTTTATTCATAAACTTAAATATCATTTTTAACCAAAATTCCAAATTTCCAACTTAAGTTATATTTCAAAAATCCAGTTAAACCATTCATTAATTACATTTTTAACATATGAAAAAATCATAATTTCTTTATTTTAAAACATTTCAAAATCTAAATAAATCAAATTTCATAAATTTATAATTTTTAAAATACTTAAAAATATTCAAAACACTTTATAAAATAACCACGGGCCTGTATATAATTTTCTAACTTAGGTCAAGTGATACGGATATGTATCATTTCAATCCGTAGTTAAAAAAGAAAAATCCGGGTTCTATCATTTCAAACCCGCAATCCCAAGTTAAAATAATTTAAATAAAATTTATTAAAAGGTCGCTCAGGCTTATCATTTCAGCCCATAACGATCCTTCCCTATTCTAAAGTCCATTCGGGTATGTATCATTTCAACCCATAGTGAACCTAATCTACAGGGAACTTGCAGTGTGATAAACTGATAAAAAAATGAACAGAATAACATAAATAATTAACAGAATGATATGACATGAATTTTTAACAGTTTAATATCATACATAATTATCACAAGCAGTTTACAACATAATATAGATTTTTCTACATATTCAATTGTTGTTGTTTCACAACTACATAAGTATGAACGTCGTGTGAGTTTTTACTCACCTCTTATTGCTGAAGATTTCAAGACCAAAAGCACAAAAGAAAACCAAGAACGATGACACTACAATGATTGGAGTAGAGAGCGAATCCAAGCTACAACTCTTGTATACAACCCAAAACAAAAATCAAACAAAGCAAATTTCAATACAACTTTAAAATGAAATAACTTTGGAATAAAAGCGAATACGAATACCAAACCTTTTGCCTTGCTTCTCATATACTATGTACGGCCTAGGGGTTGCATAGGGTCAGGTTTTGGTCAGGTTTAGGCTTGGGTTTGGGCTAGCATGGCTCGGCCAAAGTGGTGCACAATGGTGGAGTTATGAATAAGTGAAGGTGAAGGGGTTTTGTAAGCAAATAAGTGGAAAAGTGGTCAAACTAAGGCTCAACCATGGATGGTTAGGCTCGACCAGAGGGTCCAGGTGGTAGATCAGGGGCTGGAGTGATGAGGTAGGGTCTGGACAAGGGGTTGGTGGCGGCCAAAGATGGTGGAGGTGAAGGGAAATGGGGTGGTGGTCAACTAGGTGCTTGGTTATGCATTGTTTTGGACATTGTTTGCATTTTTGGTGAAGTTTGGCTTCAAGGAGGGTTCGGCCATGGTCTAACCTGAAGTGGTGGTTGGTGATGATGCCAAGGAGGAGTGGTAGGGAATGATGGCCATGGCTATGGTGAGGAGGCCATGCAAATAGAAGAGAAAACAAGGCACAAAAAGTATGAAAAATGGAAGAAAAGTGTAAAAGAGGAGGCCATTACCAAGGGAGTTTGAAGGAGCCTTGAGAAATGAGAAGTGCTGAAGCTTTTTCATGTGAAAAGTAATAATAATACACGGCTAAAACTGAAAAAGTGGACAGCCAAATGAATTAAAGTGAAGGTTATGGCATTTGGAACGTTTTGAAGGTGAAAGGCCTTAAGTTTTGTAACTTTTTAACCCTTTGGCATTTCCATTTCTTTTTAAATTTTATATAACAAAATTTAACTCAGAAATCTACTTTACAACCGAAACTAAGTAAAGATATAAGAAAACAAATAATTAATTTTAAAGAAAAATATAAAAAGAATGAAGAAAATGCCTTAAAAATACCAAACAGTGTTAAAAAATTATAAATAAATCTCTGTTAGTCTTGGAAATCTATACATTTCATTATAAAAATATTATGAAGTGGAAATTTGAATTAAAATAATTTATTTATCATTTTCAACATAAAATAGATAATTAAATTAGAGAAAACAGAAAAAGAATTACAAAAATTTACTCAGAAATTAGAAACAGTGTCCAGAAATTACAGAAAAATAACCAATGGCTTTGGAAAATTATGTACTTCATTTTAAAAATATTATAAGACAAAATTTTGAAATAAAATGATTTATTTAAAATATTTTCAAAGTGAATAAATAATTAAATTTTAATTATATAACTAAATTAAGAAAATAGCAAAGAAATGGAAACTAGGTTTTAAAATTAGAAAATAAATTCAATAAACTTTAGAAAAATTATACTACCACTTTAAAATTATTAAAAGATAAAAATATACATAAAATAACATATTAACACATATAAAAATAAAATATGACCAAGAAAAATAAAATTTAAAATAGACAATATTGCTAAATACATCAGTTTACACACAATATTGAAATATACATAACTTTCACAATTTAACTCCGTTTCCAACGAAATGAAAAGCTGTATTCAAGTTATTAAATCTATTTTCATAATAAAAATAAAATTTAAGATTTTTAAAAATAATTTAAATTTAAAAGTTAAATGTCAAAGTTTGACCAGTTTGAACAGAAATTCACTTTTCAGTGAAATATCCAATTTATACTAGTTTGAAGTTATAGTTCACATAATAATTAACATTTATTTTTGAAAATGAAATGTTTGAAATGAAACAAGTTTAAAAATAATCTCAAAATAAAATAAAGTCAAAATTAAAATAATATACAAAATCTAGGGTTGTTACAAAAATGTTGTTTGAACAAAGTTAGCTCGAAAAAGGTTATAACATCTAACTCCAATATGTTTAAATGTAAGAAAAGTTTTGATCGCAGTTTTGTAGTTCGAAAGTCAAGTTTTAAAACAACTTTCAAATGGATTTTGTTGACTTCAAAATTCTTTAAATTTTCGAGAATGCATACTAGACTTATAGTATGTTATTCTAAAAATAAATTATAATATTTATAGTCGGTAAAAATGTGGAGAAAATTTCAATTTGAGAAGAAGAATTTTCCATACTCTTTTTAGCGGCACTTTTATGGCACTATTTCCAACTTTTATAAAATGGGTTTAAACTTGATTTTCTTCTTCAATTCTTTTAGTGAACTTTTCTAACGTATATTTAAGTATTTTAAAAGTGGTTTCAAATTTATATATATATATATATATATTTTAAATGATTTAATATAAATTATAGAAGAAGTTTTATTTTGAAATAAGAAAAGGAAATGGTTTTGAGTTTTAATATATATTAAACTTGAGATTTTCTTTTTAAGTAATATTTGGAATGGATGTTATATCAAGTATTTTTGAGTTTATTGAATGTGAAAAGGAACCGTGGATTGCAACATCGTTGTTGTAAAAAATATTTTTCGAAAATTGAGAAAGAATTCATGGATTATAAAACCATTGTTATAATAAGTGATTTTGTTAAGTTATTAAGAAAACTAGTTACTTAACCTAATAAGTTTGATATTTTTAAATCTTTACAGGAGTTTTGTTTTAAATATAAAAATAATTGAGGTATAAATGGTATTTTCATAAATAGAAAATCTTTAAAAAGATATTTTTTTTAAAAGATAAAGTTAAGGGTAATTGGTTTTGGGTTTGTAGTAAACAATGTTTTTATGACATTTGTTTTTAACCCTTCTTTTTGATACACTTAGAAATAAAATTAGCTCTTTAAAAGAATATTTAAAGAGTTTTACAAATATTTGTGATGTGAAAATATAGCATAAGTGTGAGTCAAATATTTTAAAGGTTTGATTCGTTTATAGAAAACATTTAGTGTTATACTTAGCACAAATCGTTGAGGGAACTCTTGTTATTCCTAAAGTTAAGAATGTATGTCGAGTCAAGGGAGGAAGCAACAATCCCCTAACTTGTCCAGTTTCATTGTTTTCCTCAGGGTAGTACTAGTTTGAGATCGACGAGTTGTGGTAAGTGTATGATATTTAATTTTCATTTACGATCATTGTAACGACCCGTAAATTTTAAATTTTATTTGTTTTATTAGTATATTAATTAAAATTTTATGAAATTTTAAATGATAAAATTTTGAAATAAAAATTTGATATTTGGAATACGTCTGTTTAAACATAGCAACTGGTAAATTTTCTTCAGATTATATGAATGTTTATTTTATTGTATAATTCTATTTCAATTTAAATCAGTTAGAATTTGATAGTAATAAAATAATTTCCAAACCTAAATATTTTTCTATAGAAAATTACTAAATCATATTCTGAGTGAGACGTCATAATTTGTGTTCTTCAAATTTTGACTTCTATTGTTTCGGTTATCTTATTTTCAACAGAATTAGCAGCATTTCGGTACCGATATCGACTTTTGATAGGAAGATCGTACCACTGATAGCTGTATACCGTTTTGATCGTCTTATCGTTCCGATCTTTATGATATATTCAATTTTGTGCTTCGAAGTCCGGTTCGCTTCAGAATCGAAAATGATTTCGTATCGATATCGTTTTTTTTAACTCTTTTGGTTTCCATCTACCTACCTACCCAAAAATATATCAGCCACTTGATATTATTTCTCCTAAATTTAACATACGTATGTTATTCTATCCTTTCAATTTGTATGTGCCGGTTCATATCATTATTCGTTTGCCTACGTTTCATTTAGGAAGTGATAGGTGTATATATTTAACCTACTTATCTACCTTGAGTGCCACGTCTCCTCTTCTTCCCGTGTCTCTTCTTTTTCCCAGGCTACGCTCTCTAATGGCCGAGAAGACAAAAGAAAAAAAACGAGGGCAAAGCCTTCCTCTTCATTATGCACAACACGTTCCTTCTTTCTGCACGTGCATGAGCCGAGCCACCTCATCCTCCATGCCCATTCTTTCCTTCCCATGCCGAGTCATCTCCCTCACGCATGCGCCGGTCCTCCCTCCACTTGGGTATGTGAGTGCATGCAGTTTGTTATATTTATGCATATTGATTTTATAAGTTTGGACAGTGGTGGTTCCTATTCTTTTATATATATCTGTACTTTGTTTAGTTATATAAGTTTGCATCTAGGCTTGGTTGTTGTATGAAGTATATGTATATAGTTTTATAAGTTGTTGTATATAAAGTTATAGTTTGGCAAGTTTAATTATATAAATTATAATATAAAGTTACTTACCTTTATATACTATATAGCTGTTGTCCGCGTCTGAGCATATTGGCTGAGTTGAAATTTGCTATTTGTATAAAAACCCTTTAGTATATATTGGTTTATAAATTTTTTATATATAAAGTACAGTTTTATATGTGATTAAGGTTTTGTTTGATTTTGTTTGCTAATGTTAATACTCGAGTCTAAGAACAATGATTTTGGGATATATAAATACATATATATTTAATTTATATGTGTTTGGATTCAGAATATGTCATATATATTTTCAGGTTATTTTGTATATTATATATGATGATAGTTTATTGCATATATTGTTTTGAATATATATATATATATTACATGTTGTTAGTTGTGCTAGATATAGAGCTTGCGTGTGTCCTGTTATACTAGCCTCGTTATAGGTGTATATATGAGCTGTTCAACCTTATTTACACTACCTATTAGTAATAATATATTTGAATGGATTGTATATATTCAGTATCTATATGTATATATATTTTGATTTAAGATCATATGTGTTTAAAACTTAGTCTGCATGTTTCATTTAAGCATATCATAGTTACAACAGTATATATATATTGTTGTTTTAAATTACATAAGTCACGTATGCATTTTGTGTATATATACAGTATGTGGGACCGTGTATATGTATTTACTTTTGCGGGTTACAGCACATATAATTTGCACTGTATATTCATTCTTTTATGCAAATATGGGCTTTAATGTATGTTTATATAAATTTGTATATATAAATATGAACACGTTAGTTTGATTTTAAATTTTATATAGCGACTTTGTTTTATGTGTTTTATTTTAAAACAATAAGTTTTGAAATACATATATATATATATATATTTCACTAATAAATGTTTGAAATTAGAATATGATTGTGTGTATATATATACAATTTTATATGTTATATTTATACCAATTCACACATATCATTTATTATCATCGATCTGGTTCTGATTTAATTTCATCAATTCCTATTTACCAGCTCTATTCATCGAACTCGAGCCAATCGTGCTTTTCTTCGAAATTCGTGCTTGGATCTGTAACTCATCCTATTGTATATTCTCTAACCTTAAAAGGTTAGTATTCACTCATGACATTTATACTTATAGAAAATTGTGAAACGACAACAAGTGAATGTGTAGAAAATTATTATATCATGTTATAATTGCCTGTGATGTAAATTATATTATGTTAAACCCTGTTATTAACTTGTCACATCATCTACTATGTTATATTCTGTTATACTGTTTATTCTATTCTGTTAAATCACACTGCAAGTTCCCTGTAGAATAGAATCACTATGGGTTGAAATGATACATACCCGAATGGACTTTAGAATAGGGAAAGATCGTTATGGGCTGAAATGATAAGCCTAAGCGATTTTTATTTAATTTAATTTGACTTGGGATTGCGGGTTTGAACTGATAGAACCCGGATTTTTCTTTGTAAACTATGGATTGAAATGATACATATCCGTATCACTTGACCTAGGTTAGAAAACTATATACAGGCCCGTGGTTATTTTATAAAGTATTTTAAATATTTTAAATATGTTTAAAATGTAAATTTATGCTAATTTTATTTAAACTGGATTTTTAAATTGTTTAAATAAAGAAATTATGATTTTTCTATAAGTAAAAATGTTGAATAAATGACTAGTTAAATTGAAATTGGAAATATAACTTAAGTTTGGAAATTTGGATTTTGGTTTAAAGATGAAGTTAAGATATGAATAAAATGGAAATTTAATTTTATTTGAAAAATGGGAAATATGATAATTTGATTTAAATTTGAATTTAAATGATTTAGTAAAGTATTATTGATTTTTCTATGAACTAAAATGGTTAAATGAATGAATGCTTAAATGTTAAATTTTAAATTTTAACTTAACTTGGAAATGTGAAATTTGGTTTTACTTAAAGGTTTAAATTAATTAAATAAATTGGAAATTTAGTTTAATATGTGAAATGGTAATTTAAATGTAAGTGTTAATAGGGGTGGGCGCGGTCGATTAACCGCACAAATCGGTTAATTTTTGCGGTTAACCTAAAATAATATGCGGTTCGGTTAACCGATATTCGGTTAATCGATGTTGGTATTATCGACCGAACCGCAAAATTTAAACCGCGGTTAACCGGTCACATAGAACAGTTAACCGACTATTATTCGCGGTTAAACGGTTAATCGGTAAAGTTAGAACGGTTAACCGATTGATTGTTTGCAATTTTGAAATGTTTGCATAGCTCAGCCATCATACACTTAGCTCGGCAATAAATAATGATATAGAAAATTTACAATATTATGTATAATCAATTCCCAAACTTGAACATTATAATATATATTATACATTATAATCAAGACCCGCCATCAGCCATCATACACTTAGCTCGGCAATAATGAAATGCTGCATGCAGCTAAAATAAATCACCATACACTTAGACCTCTTTGTGTGTACAAACCTCAGTTCATTGCAAATACAAATTATACAATAATGATCTAGAAAATAATGCAACAATGCTGCATGCAGCTAAAATAAAGTCACCATACACTTAAACCTCAGTTCATCACAAAAACTTTCTTCTCCATCCTCGTATTCTTTGACATTTCTGAAAATTAAATAATAAGAACTTATCAGTTTGTAGACAACTCTGCAGAGTATGAACAAATTAAGCCATACATTATACAATGCAGCATACAATGCATAATTGAATAGTGTTTAAGGAAAACCTGCATATATTTGAATAGTGGTAATTATATGCATATGCAGGTTTTCAATACTTGCATGCAATTGAAGTAGAAGATGCAGGTTTTCAATATTATATGCATATGCAGGTTTTCAATACAATGCAGTGTTTAAGAACTTTCAAGTACCAACTAAAACTAGAAGTAGATGATGCATGCAATTGAAGTATATTATGAGATAATTTATGTAAACTAAGTAACTAACTAACTAAGTAAAAAAATCAAAAAGAATTAAATAAAAACACGAGCCAAAATGTAAAGTTAAGGAATTTGTAGACTTGTAGATGTAATACTAGTCTCACTAATTTAATTAACATATGTGTATGGTTGCACAAGTGAACCATATTAATAAACTTTGAAACAATTACATTTACGTAGTTGGTGGTTATACACTGTATAAATAAAAAAATAAAAAAATATCATGACTTTGAGTAAATCTTATATAACTAACATAAACTTTGTTATTCACTGACAGCCATAATCCCAATGATACCACTGATATAATTATCATGATTGTTCAATGTTTTTCAACTGAACATGTGCTTTCCTTGCAACAATTTGCTTACATTGTTCAACTCTTTATTTCTCAAAAAAAAGGGTTAAAAGATCTAAGTACTTAAAATCTATCTGTGATGGTTATATAGAAACATTAAGTTCTTAATTGCATACTGCACTCTGACAAATTGTAGCAGTCAGGTAAAAATATCTTAGAAGGATATGAAGTAGTAAAACCTGCATATATTTGACTAGTGTTTAAGGAAAACATGAATGTGAGTATATGTTTACACTACAGTACACATGCATATGTTTGAATAGTTAGACTGAAATTGAAATAAACTGAATAAATTGAAGTGAATATAAACACTGTGATTAAGGAGATATTAACCATGGTGAAAACATTGATGATGGAGATGGACTATCCACGTTGAAAATTGAAGATAATGGCAATTCACATTGATGACCATGCACAAATTCTACATGGAAAACAATTTAGTTAGAGTATTGTATGTAAAATCAAACAAATATCAAACTAGATTATTTTATGAATGCTAATATCACCTGAGAAAGCATCATCGTAATAGTAAACATCATCGTTTGGAACCTCAATCCGGTGGTCGACAAAAATTGGTTTGGACCTTAACCAATTTTGAGTACAAATTAATGCCTCAACCATTCGTGGACTCAAAGTACTACGAAAAGGTTCTATAACCCTTCCTCCGGTGCTAAAAGCAGATTCGGAAGCAACCATGGACACCGTAATAGCAAGGAGATCTCGAGCGACTAGAGATAAAACATGATATTTGGAGGTATTTACCTTCCACCATAATAAAACATCAAAATCATTTGGTGCATCCTCAATCGGTGCATTTAAATACTTTTCTAGTTCATTGCATTCATTGTCTCGTTGTCGAACTTGTCGTAAAAAAGTATTTCTTTTTCTAGAAAGAACATCACTAACATTCACAACACTTTCACTATCAATGGAAGTACTAGATCGTGGTTCATCACATGTTTGTGTTCCAAATGTAGAATCGCTCACGTAGAAGTCAAACAACCTTATCAAAATATCTTTCACACTTTTTAATATGTCATCTGCAACTACTTCATCATACATGTCTTCAACACATAACTTCAAAAATTGAAATTTATACCTTGGATCAAGCACATACGTAACAAGTAAAATTTTGTTCATGTTACTTACGCTTCCCCAATATTTTTCAAACTTTGTTTTCATATTAAATCCCATTCTTCCAACATAAGGATTCGTTTTCGCAATCAATGCTCGTAGTTCTTCTTGACTTCCACTTAGCTCGGCAAAACAATCATTTGAGGTAATAGATAAAGTTTTGCTAAATTTTAAAGTAATATCATAAAAATTCTTTAAGATTTTAACAAAAAGTTCGGCATTTTTCCAATCTACAGTACCGGGAGGACGAACTTCTTCATCAAAGTAAGCAACAAAAATACCATCATTTTCTTTCATATCATCAAAAACCCTTCTGTATTTCAAAGATGCTTCCAACATCAAATACGTTGAATTCCACCTAGTGGGTACATCTAAAACAAGCATAGATTTATTCTCAATTCCCAAACTTGAACACATCTCTCTAAATTTAGAAAATCGTGCCGGAGATGATCTCACAAATCTAACTGCAGTACGAATTCCAACTATAGTATTACTAATTTCTTTTAGCCCATCATGAACAATTAAATTGATTATATGGGCACAATAACGTATATGAATGAATTCACCATTCAAAACACAACTAACATTATAATCTTTTAATTTGTTTTTCACATAATTGATTGCCACTTCATTTGCACTAGCATTATCAACCGTGATCAACACTATTCTTTTGAGTTCCCATTTTTTGATACACTGGACAATAAGTTTTCCAATATTTTCTCCTTTGTGACTAGTAATTACACAAAAATTTATAATCCTTTTATGTAAATTCCAATTTCCATCAATAAAGTGTGCAGTTAAAACCATATAATTCATGTTTTGAATAGAAGTCCATGTATCGGTAGTTAGACAAACACCATACAATGATTCAGAGAACAATTTTTTAAGAGAATCTATCGAGTCCCAATATAATTGAATCACGTCTCTACAAATTGTTCTACGTGAAGGAACTTCAAAACTAGGACACAATTGCCGACAAAATTCAAGAAAACCTTCACCCTCCACAAAACTAAAAGGGAGTTCGTCAATAATTATCATTCGAGCTAATGATTTTCTACATTCCTCTTTGTTAAATGACCATGTGGTAAGAGTGCAACTATCTCCACTATCGCTATTTTTTCCAAAAACTAAACTTTTTTGTCTCTTATCACTGTCACGTGGAATTGACCTACATGATTTTGCTACATGATAATTCAAATGTGTAGTGCCATTAAATCTAGAATCACATGCAAATTGTTGACCACAGTAGTTGCAAGCACATTTGTTAACTTTGGGATTAATATCTTTAGTAAAATGTTTCCATACTAGAGAAGGCTTTCTAGAAGAAGGCTTGTGATTCTGGTGTGTAGGTGGTTTTCCAACATTGATGTTGTCGTCCCCGGTTTCCTCATCATCCGCTTCTTCCGCATACTTATCAGTAAGATCCATTGTTTCTTTAGAAAATCCACCTATTTCCACCTGTTTTACAATTGATAAAGACATAAAATTAGCGGAAACAGAAGCTTACCGAAATAAATACATATATACTTCTACAAGCCATCTTTGAAATAAATACATATATACTTATGTTGTAAATAGAATATTAATAATAATTCTATCAAACTTCGAAAATACTTACCGAAATATCCTTGGGAAAAGATTTCAAACGAAAATATAATTACTGAGAATAGCGCATGTACCATTTTGAAAATATAAGAGTTCTACTTTATTTTTCTATTCTGAAAAACCCCTTTATCAAATATAATTTCCAAACCCCCTTTTCAATATAATTTCCGAACCATTCAGTTTATATGATATGTATAATAGTATTACAGATTTTTTTCATAGTGAAAAAACAAGTCTTATTTGTATCATAGAAGTCTCTTCAAACAAGAATTGGTCACATGCGACAAAGTTATTCGAACATCAACTACTTACCTCTTTCTAGCCATATAACTTAATTTATGATTGAGAAATTTTATCACATGCGACAAAGTTCCAAATTGAAAGAGGACTGATTATACTGACTATTCAAAATACAAAACTTCATGAAAGTGGAACCTGGATTTGGCATAGCTATTGAAACAATAGAGGTAATTTTGATATCAATCTGAAAACATAAAAATCAGTCCAACTACAATATGATTATTACACCTTACTTTTGGAATGTTCGAATCCGTGTTGCGTTCTCTGCTTCGAGAAAAGGTGCTGATTGGAAGAGGGGGCATACTCGCATGTGCTCTTTGTTTAACTTTGTTATGACTGCATTTAGTCTCCGTTTTCCATTTTATTTTGTCATACATGTTCATTTTTCAATTAACCTTTGCTTAGGATATCACAACGATGTTTGCATGTTCATATTTCATTTTTTGGTTATATCGGTTTACCATTTGACTGCTTTATTAAATTATCATATGCACACAACTAATGCTTTCAAAATTTTGATTATCTGATTTTGCTAAAATACATGCCCAACTAAAGCACAACATTAATATAATTACACCATCTTCACCAACAATCAAGTAAACCAATGAAGAAATTAATTAGCTTCCTTTGAGGATTGCTACATATACTACTATGTAGTATGATAGTATCAATGCAAGAGAAATAAGTAGACAAATGAAAGGTTCACAAAGCAGACAACAAATTAGCATTTATTGCAAAATATCTAAAACTTCATGTTTAATAAATGACCGATGATGCTTTATGTGAGATGTTCGTCTATATCTACAATCGGTAAGTATGACATTATGCTTAACTATAACATTCTCATTTCTGTATAGTGTATCTACAAATAGAGCAATTTACCAAAAAAATAAAAAATAAATACAAACAGATCAATAAATAATCTCAGAAACGAAAACATGAAAGTGTATATCTATGTAAAAGAAGCAACCAAATCACGATTGGAAGTGGAACGATGCAAAATGAAAATCGAACTCATCTCTTCCTGCTAGTATTAACCATTGCTGGAAAGGGCGATCTACGGATCTAGTGAGCAAAGATTGAAGAGCAAGGCGGCACTCGGCGCGGTGGAATGGATACGGAGTAAAGATTGAAGATTGAAGATACGGAGTAAAATGAAAATCGAGCAAAGATTGAAGAGCAAGCTAATTTGATTCTTTGAATTTGGGGCTAATTGTTGTGAGTGAATAAATTGAATACGGAGTAGTGACTAGTGAATAGCGGCGGAGGAAACTAGGGCAAATACAAGCATGCAGTCGCACGCACGAAAGCAATGGGTCAGGTAGCAATTGTTGGGTAGGCCCGATAATTTGAAATATATATTCGGTTAATGGTTAACCGATATATAACCGCGGTTAACCTTTAACCGAACCGATTTTGGTCGGTTAACATCGGTCGGTATTTTTGTTGCCTGTGAAAGGCTGAAATTTTCAATGTTTATGGTTTTTAACTTAGTAAATGAACTCAGAATAGTTTAAACTTTGGAAATTGAATACTTGATTTGAAAGTATAATAATTACACTTTTAAATGGTTTAGATGAATTATTTTGATTGAAATATAACTATTTAAAAGGTGACTTGAAATGATAATAAATGAATGATATCTTTGAATTTAAAAGGTATTTAAAGTTGAATATTTGGATTTGAACTCAAATGATGATTTGATAATGAAGTTTTGGAAAGATATGATATTTTGATATATTGAAATGGTTTGAAATGAAGTTTTGAAATTGTATGATATTTTAAATATATTGAAATGGTTTAGAATTGATTTAATCTTTATTTTGATAAAGATTTGGATTTGAAATGATATTCTGTAAGGACTCGATTCTTCGACTTCAGAAAATCGACATCGATACGTCCACTGTACCAACTGCCGAGCAAACGAATGCCGGAAAACCGAATTCTTAGGGTTTAAAAGAAGAGGTAGAAGAAAAGATAAAAGAAAAAGAAAGAAGAACAACAGAACAACATCAGAAACAGAAACAATATCAGAATCTCACATTCGCAGCGGAACTACATATAATAGGTAAATGAATAATCTTTAAATCAAAGAACTATATCATTTTATACATTACATCATCATCACAGTTTACATCAACAATACAACAATGGACAGTTATATAAACTTGTCCTCATAACAGAATACACATCGGAATAAATAAATAAGTACGGGTGTACGTTTCGCCATCCAGCTTGCTTCCAAAGCTCCAGAATATCCAGAATATCCTGATAACATAACTCTAGACTGCCCGTGTGGAAAATAATGGGCACCCAGAGTTTAGAAGGGAAACAATAAACTCCGAGTCAGTCATGGTGACTGGTGTGAGATCGTAAAACAGTTATTTTTACAAAGAAAATAAAATTTATTCGCAATGCGTTTTGAAAAATGAAACTACCATAAGGCCTCCCGCACACACACACACAATGTAAACGCAGAATCGGAGGAGATTTCTCCTTATGATAGTCAAAGATGCTTGATACGCAAAATCAATTCATTTTTGATATTATTATTAGTGCATAGTGTAGAAAACATTTCGAAAGTATAATATAAATCTTAGCCAACATACGACCAAGATCGTATGCCTACTATAGCTACCATGTTCAATAGCAGGTTACCGCCACATTCCATGGCAGGTAATACAACTAAAACCGTACAAGTCATGTATTGTTTCTTTGGATTTCCAACAAATGGTCAGGCCAAGGAACTTACCATTGCCACATAGGTACGCCTCTAGAAAGACGACCCGAGAAATAACCTAACATTACGGTTAGATCTCTGCCAACATAAGGCCGGGTTACCCCTAACTGGGTAACTACTGACACGAATATGTCATCCCCCGATCGTAACCGATCTATATCCGAGGATCCTCGATTTCCAACAACCACAAAGTAATAAATTTGCAGCAACAACATAGGTTAAATATTTGGGCTCCAAACCATGATACCACCTCTATCCAGAAGGAATGACATACACTAAAGGGGCGCTACCCCCTAATAACCTTGCTGCATCCTTCCTGTTTTGACCATTTCCGGGGTGTGAGGTCCGACGAAGTCTCGTCCACAAAGCTACGCTTTGTCACAAAGCCATGCTTCGGGTCAAACAAATGATCAAAGTAATGATCACAAAGATAAATGATCAAACAAATGATTATATCACAAATGATCAAACAATTATCATTTCACAGCAACACTCAGCATGTCACGTTACCAAATTGGGAGTATATCGCTGATAAATTTCAACTACATAACCTCTGAGCTCGTATGTCTCAGAGAAGGGTGTTAAACTAAGAGAATAAATTCTCCGCCACCAACAGAAATGTATTTGAAAGGAATCAGCTTTATATCTCAATCTGTAACGTCAGACACACAAACCATACAAGTCTGTTCCGGGGTCGAACAGAACCGAAGGCACTTCTCATGAAGCCCTTGCAAATCTGGATAATTTTCAAATCACGTTCGGACTTCCCGTCACTAAGGGTGATAAAATCTCTATATCGGAGATCAGTCGATGC
Organism: Allium fistulosum; assembly: GCA_030737815.1. Classification (NCBI taxonomy): domain Eukaryota; kingdom Viridiplantae; phylum Streptophyta; class Magnoliopsida; order Asparagales; family Amaryllidaceae; genus Allium; species Allium fistulosum. Next base: position 963,928,080 of record CM060902.1, on the reverse strand, counting down.
AGAGTAACTCGACGGTAATCCTTTCGTTTTCAAAAATATCCAGTCTTCAACACCGGTCATCAAATGCAATCCATTACGACGTATCACATATTCAGAATGGGTTATACGACCCCATGGTCCTTTCCCGGCTAACCCGAATAGTGAGCGCTTATTCAAAAATAAGTGTGGCATTCAAATTCAAGCAAATCACAACAAATACCCATTCAAGGGTAAATATTGATAGTCGGTTATTTAACTATCAATAAAGATGCACAACATCATCAGACTCCAAATAATTTTCCAAATTATTAATTTCCAAAAATATCTTTATAAGATATAAAATTTTCCACACTTAACCATTTGAAACAAATTTCAATCAATTTCAACTTATCTTTAAAAGATAAAATCTCAAACCTTCCATTTCATATTGGAAAATATTTCCATACTTATTTAATAATAAGCAATTCACAAATCATTTATTTTCAACACTTGGAAAATATTCGATATACTTAAATCATTATTAAGTATATATTTCATTCTTTAAGGAAATCATTCTCTTTCACAAATTTTATTTGAGTCAAAACGAATGTTGCGTAAAACATCGTTACGACAACTCAAAATCACTAGTATAGGGATTCGAAATTTAGATAGATATATAAATCCCAATACTATATAAAACATTTCTTTTCGAAAATCATTTACTATAACAACAGTGTTATAGTCCACCATTTCCTTATTTCTCGAAAACGTCTATTTCAACAATAAATGTTGAAATCTATGTTTTCGATACTTAACACGTTTTAAAACATCTTTTTAAAACGATTACTTCATTTCGTAATATCACTTCTCCAAAACATATCCATTTTATTTAAAAATATATTCACTGTCCAAAATTGTGAATATAACTCACTAGCCAAATTTCAATATTTTCTACTCATTTAATTTCAAGAATTTATCCACTATCTAAAGTTGTGGATAAAATTCTCAACCAAACATTTTTATTACTCATATTATATAAAGAATAATTCGCTATCAAAAATCGCGAATATATCCCCTTTAATAAACCTCTATGTTTAATTTATCAATTTTAATTGATTTTGGATTTTGTAAAACAACGTTTATAAATTCACCTTTATATTTCATAACAACTTTGATTTATAAATCTCCTTTATTAACAATTTCGATCAATATTCCATTTAAAGGGAAAAATCCAATTTATAAGTTAATTTCTTATAAATCTTTTATTGTACAAATTCATTCATTTTATAACTTCCCAATTTATAAATCTATAAATTTTATTCACTTGTGAAATCCATTTGTACTTCATTTTAATACTTATAAAACTCGTTTAATAATCCTAATATTTTAAATTTATAAATATCAATTTTATTTACCTTTTATATACATTGTTTTTAATAATTCAAAAATCCTAATTTAAACCATCTTATAAATTACTTTAACTATTTATTTCAAAAATCACCTTTCGGTTATATTTCACAAACATCATAAATTTTTATTACTTTAAAATTTGAATGTTTATTTATTTAAAATGAATCAATTCAAAAATTTAATAAAACGTATACTTTCAAAAAATACTTTAAAAATCTCTTTTAAAATCAACATTGTTATTTTTAAACTTCAAAAATGGATCCGATGATGCAACAGCACCAAAAATCAATCACGACAACAAAACATCACATATCATCATATCATCATATGATAACAGAATATATCACAATATCTGTAATCAAATAAATACTGGTGAGGAATCCAGTTGGATCCCTCCAACCTGTTTTCCTGCATCCACAGATGTTAGCACAATACCAATTCCACTTCGAGGTGGAATATCGCGGTATATGGGATTTATAAAAATATCATCCGCTATTATACGGCGCAATAGGGTCTCATCCGCTATATAATGCGGGAAATCAATCAACTCCAATATATACATATGCTAATATGTATATATTGCTATATATAATACTATATATACTATCACATCCAATAGCAATCAAATCAATAACTGCAAAAATCAACTTTTCATTCGAGTGAGAAAATCTCACCTTAGCTTTTATTTTTGCAATCCCATTTCCATTCTTGACTCGATTTTCTTGATTTATACCTTGTAAAATTATTTACACAATTCATTAATATTCGAATCAACTGAACAATTAATTTCCATTTAATAGTTTCTGATTAGCTGATAATTCTTTTTAAATTAAAAAAAACGTTCCTTTAACATTTTAAAAACTCCAAAATCGTTCCAATGATTTAATTTTAAACCAATTTCTTTTTATAACTTCTATACTTAGTTTAACAATTTTAACTATCAATGATTTATTTTAAACAAACAAATATAAAATTTTAAACTGATTCCCTTTTTAAAATAAATTTATTTAACTACAAAAAAAAAATCTGAAACTAAATTTCTTTACTGTAAACATCTTTCATTTTACACCTATCTTCTATATTACTTCATCTCGAAAATATCATTGATATAAAATTTCCCTTTTTTTTAATAAATTTTATTAACCAAAAATTATATTTTAGACTAATATTCTTTAACCATTTCTAAAACAAGTAAACTAAACAAATTTTCTTTTTATGAAATAATTTCAGTGACTTATATTTATTATTAAAATAACAGGTAGATTTCCATTTCTAAACTGTATATGAATTCTCTACTTCTGGATATATATATATATATATATGCATTTTTAATACTTCACTGTATTGTAAACTGTAAATTTCAAATGTATATATGTATTTATCGAATCAAAACTAAATTCAAGAAAGAAATTCAAATACCTCGCAGCTCGATTCCTCTGCCACCGTTCGTGACTCTAGCCTCGACAATGACCACGCGACGCTCACATGCTCGAGTCCGCGAATGTCGCCACCACTGAAGCCCTAGCTCGCCACGACCTCGAGTCGAACGACGCGACTCCACCAGCCACAATCGAAGTCGCCTACCACCATGAACGCGTCGCCTACATCGATTGCCACGCCCTTCGAACAGCCTCCGATCTCAACGCCGATGACCTCTACAAATCGCGAGGTCGAAAGAATTGCTACCACCTTCGTTCCTTGCCTCACGGTTGCCCCTAAGCTCGGCATCCATTTAATTTATAACGAGAAGAGGGGATTTCGATTTCTTTGGACAGGAACGAGTTCGATTTGAATGCGGCCATTATTATTTTTCTCGTTTGAAACGAGAGTATGGTTTTGATTTTAAAAACGAAGAGAAGGAGTTCAGTTGATTTAAAGCTGAGGGAAAGGGTTATTTAAAAATTGAAAGAGTATGGTTTGCACGATTATTTTTTGTGATTTTAGGCGTGATTCAAGGAGAAGAAAGTAGTTGACGTTGACAATTTCAAGTTTAAATTTAAATTGAATTCAATTTAAATTCCAACGCGTTTACTTAACGTGTGCTCACATAACAACTCCGAAAAATACAAAATTTGAAATCCGATAATAATTCAATATTACGGACCCAATGGAACAGGTTTCGTCGAATTCCGAGACTGTGCCTCGGAAGGCTATTTTTAAATATCGATTCAAACGATATAATTCAAAATTGAACAAATCAATTTCAAATTCGATTCTGAAGCTTCTATTACCTTCAGTATCATCAAAATAAATTTTACAATCCTTTGAAATATTTTTCTTCAGCTTAAAATTGAAGATTCAAATTTTTATTCAACTTTCAATAGATTAAATTTTAAAATTTAATCGCCAATTCATTCTGATAATTTGAAATTCAAGTCAAACCATCATTCAAATATTTAAAATTAATTAAATATTTTCAATTTAAATTGTTCAAAATTCTGGGTCGTTACATATTCTATTTTGAAGTATAAAATATTATCTTAAAATTATAACCATGGGTTATAATAACGATTGGTTGTTAAAGAGACCGGGATCGGATATGGACATACTCTCTATCAATACCGAACCCCACTTTAACAACTGTGTTCGCGGTGGAGATTCCAGAATAAAGTATGATGGTGGCGACGATCCTAAGGTATATATGTAGACCCAACTCCTGTGAGTTGGCATAAGGTGGCTAAAACAGGAGCAATCTCGGGCCAATGAGGTAGCACCTCTTATCGGACACACTTTTTCGATACCATTCTATTACTTCGTGATTGTTTGGGTGCACCCCTTGATTTGGGAGTGTTGTTCGAGGTGGAGCGGTAGTGGCTGCTATGCGTTTCCATCAGTCTGTGTGCGTAATTGGTATATCTACCCTAGCATTGCCTTGTGTGTCGTGTCACCTACCATATCGAGCTTTACTACGAGTTCTGATTTCTCTCGTAGCCTGTGGAGTATCGAGGGTAGCCCCCATTTTAGGAGTATACTAATACTGGATAGACTACTGGGACTATTACGTGTTAAGGTGGAAAACGTAAAGCCTTAATGCTATTTAAAAGTATGTTTTTTTATGATTAGACATTATTATAATAGTGAATATTACTACATAGTAGATAGTTTAACGGATCCTTAAAGAATGGGCGATCCCAAGCATTCTTTAAGTTACTTGTACCTTTTATTACAGTTCACTTAAGTTGGTTTACATTGTACAAGTATGTATGTCCTGACTCGAGTGTTTGTGTTTTGCTTTACGCTCGGGTCAGACTGAGTGATACAGCATTAGAGACTCACATTTGGAGCTGGAGTTTTTCTTTGAAGATCCAAATATCTATTCATTTTGTTATCCAGTTGATTCCAGTTGTATTCTGAGTTGTACCTGATTATCATACTACTAATCCTATTGTATCTTGGTATTCCTATTGTATCTTACTTAACTCTGATGTATTTATATAGTAGCTTCATGAACTACTATTCCTTTGTTTCCAGTGCATTATATTACTCAGTGTCTGTGATCTGTGATTATTTATTTACTGTATATGATGAGTGTGACGCCCCACCTCTATAACTCACGCTAGCCAAGAACACTACTGGGTAATGCTGTCGACTAGTGCGAAGAATAAGGCTGTTGAGGAGCGACCATCTTCGTAATTGCTTTGTGCGAGTACCGATATGCTAGATAATATAACTTACATTTTCAAGAGGAAATTCGACATATCAAATACAAACCCGAAGCTACCACATAGTGGCTATGAGGCCTTCGGAAATGAATATAGAAATAAACATAACACAAATCAATCGCAGACATTCATATTACAAAGGCGGAAACAGATATGAATATATAACACAAAAAGGTGTACATCAGAGTAGTAGTCAAATAATATCCACAATATCACAAAAGAATAGATATAAGTGCATGACAAAAGAATAAGTATACATCATAGAGTCTATGTCTCGAATGTATAACAACAAAAACTACAAATGTAATGTAGTTAGACAAAAGTCAGAAGATGATCCCAAATAAGGAGTCAAGTAGAAGCACCTATAAAATCTCGGTCTGAACCGAGTATTATTTAATAAGAAAATAATAAACGGATCAGTCTAGCTATAAATATCAGATAAAGGAATGAAATATAAGCAGAGATATAATAAGAACGTATGATAACAATAATGTCATACTAGAACAAATATGATTTAAACAACAACAAAATCATAAAATATCTCAAAAATCTCAAAGCACCAAAAAGAATTTCATATTCTTTATTTTATTCACCAAACTACAAACATTGACAAACACATTAATTCCAATCGCAAAAGTTGGTGAAACACAAATCCTAGAAATCATCAATTAGAAATCCAAAAATCACAAAAGGGGAGGCCTATCACAAACGGGAGCATGAAAACTCACCAACACGTGTATCACAAACGGAACGCTATTCCATGGTCGCTAACCATAAATTTTGAGCCAAAGCTCCACAAACGGCCCGAAGACCACGGGTCCCTACCCCGCCAAATTGAACCGATGTTCCACAGAAACGGGGTTTAGTCTCCCTCGTAGACAAATAGACATCGCACATCGCTAGTCTAAATCACAAAATGATCATCATCGATCAATAAAAAGTGTGAATTACACTAAGCCAGTAAATATATGAGTTTAGCTTCATGTCCCATAACTACTAGCTTAACTTAAATATTTACGAACAAATTATAGATTTCCACTTGAAAATTGTCACAAGATTTTCAATCGAACCATTCTATAAATTAACCGACGAAGTAAACGCAAGCGTTTCATACCACTTGTTTTGTTAAGCCATTTAATTAGATTTTCTCATACGAATGAGGTAAATGTTTGTATATACTAATAGATTAGAAAACGATTTTATAAACAAGCTTTGTATTAAAAATAGAGTTGAAATCATCTTTGTAAAGAGTTTGAATATTTACTACTAGTATAGAAACCTTAGTATTTTAAAGTGACAAAGCACAGAAATGATTGTAGAAACAATCAACCATCAAAAATTCACATTCGAAGACGTGAATCAAATCCAGAAAAATCGATACCAAATCCATCAAAAATGGATATCCACAAAAATCCCGAAAAAGAAGTCATTAGAGTAGATAATAAATGATAACAACAAATCGGATAACCTCGAATCGATAAAAACTGGAAATCAAAGCAAAATAATTAAGTAGGCTGAGATAATCAGGTCAGTCGACTGAACCAAATGGTCAGTCGACTGACACAGGGATACAAATTTTGTATCCCCAGGGTCAGTCGACTGACCATCTCAGTCGACTGATACAGACCCAAGCAATTTCCTGGGTCTGGTTCAGTCGATTGAACCTGCTTCTAAGCAATTTTGATATTCTGCTTTAGTCCACTGAACCCCTGGTTCAGTCGACTGAACCTGCTTCAGAAGCACATTTAGCCTAGCCCCTTTTTGAGGCAAATTTGATAACACGGACGGAAGCGAACGAACGAGCAACTATGTGACGCCCCACCTCTATACCCATGCTAACCAAGAACACTACGATGTAGTGTTGTCAATTAGCACGGAGAATAAGGCTGTGGAGGAGCGACCATCCATGTAACTTCTTTGTGCGAGCACCGATATGTCAGCTAGAATAGAATGCATATCATTTAAGGAGGAAATCTGACATACCGATACAAACTCAAAGCTATCACACGGTGGCTATATATAATCTTCGGAAACAAACATAGAAATAATCATAACATAAATCAGTCATAGACATCCATATCATAAAGATGGAAGAAGATATGAATAAATGTATAACACATGAAAGTGTACAACAGAGTAGTGGTCAAAAAGATCCACAATAATACAAAAGAATAGCAACACGTGATATACAAAAGAATAAGTACACAACATAGAATCTATATCTCAAATGTGTACATCCAAAAACTACAATCTATGTAGTTAGCCAAAAGTCAGAATAATCCTGAAGAGAAGTCAAGCAGAAGCACCTGTAACATCTCAGTCTGACCCGAGTATTATTTATAAGAAAATAATAAACAGATCAGTCTAGCTATAAATATCAGATGATAAGGTATAGGATAAATAATATGGCATGAACATGTAACAACCATAACGGCATACTACTATAAGTATGTAAATGATAATCAACAAAAGATTAATCAATATCACAAGAATCTTCTCAAAGATAAAATAGGGTATCATACCCTAAACTTGTATTCATAACAAGTCAATAACACATGAATTCACCAATGCACAAAAACTGATATCATATCAGTGAAAATCATGAAAATTGGTGAAGCACAAATTCCAGAAATCATCACAAGAAATCCAGAAAAAAACACATAAAAAAGGGGAGGCCTAACACATGAACGGGAGCATGAAAACACACCAACGCGTATAACACATGAACGAGAAGCTATCTCATGTAAGTTATCCATTAAATTTTAACACATGAACGGCCTGAAGACCATGGGGTGCTACCCCATATATGTGATGGCGAAACATCACAAAAGCGGGATCTAGTCTCCCTCGCAGACAAAGAGACATCGCTCAATCGCTAGTCTAAATCACAAAAATGATCGTCATGATCATAAGGAAGTGTCAATTACACTAAGCTAGTGAATATATGAGTTTATCTTCATGTCCCATAACCACTAGCTTAACTTAAATATTTACGAACAAACTGTAGATCTTCACTAGAAAATTGTCACAAAAGGGTTCGATCGAACAAGTCCAAGAGCTAACCGACGAAGTGAATGCAAGCGTTTCATACCACTCATTTTACTAAGTCGTTTAATTCGATTTCTCATCCGAGTGAAGTAAAGGCTTGTATATACTAATAGGTTGGAAAACGGTTTAGGAAAAAGAGCTTTGTAATAAAATAGAGTTGAAATCGCTTTGATGAAAGATTTTTGATATTTACTACTAGTATTGAAACCTTCATATTTTTAAAGTGACAAATCATAAAAATGATTGTAGAAACAATCTATCACAAAAATTCACATTCGAAGGCATGAACAAAATCCAAGGAAATCAGCTCAAAATGCATCAAAGTGGAAGTTCTGTTGAATGTTTTTCAGATAAGATCCCCTACGGAGGGGGGTCCAGGGGGGTGGCAACCCCCTAGGTGGGGGTGCAGGGGCAACGCCCCCGCTACGGTGTTTGACCTAGTGAAGACAAGCGACCTCGTGAAGCCAAACGACCTAAGGGGCCATGCGACCTACGACCTAAGTGGAAGATAGGTCGAGTGACCTAAGGGATATAAGGTCCAGCGACCTAAGTGAAGCAAGGCCTAGCGACCTAAGGAAAATAAGGTCTAACGACCTAAGGAAAAGAGACTTGCGACCTAAGGACTCGCGACCTAAAACTCGCGACCTAAGGACTCACGACCTAAAACTCGCGACCTAAAGACTCGCGACCTAAAACTCGCGACCTAAAGACTCGCGACCTAAAGACTCGCGACCTAAAACTCGCGACCTAAAACTCGCGACCTAAGGACTCGCGACATAAAAACGAACGACCTATCTTCGAACGAGCTAATGTGAGCATATAAGGTCGAACGACCTAACTGCAAACGATTTAAGGCCAAACGACCTAAAATGGAACGACCTACCAATCACATGACCTATCAGTGGTGCGACCTAGTGGGGTGAGCGACCTAACACGGTCGAGTTAAGGTAAGGCGCGACCTAAAGAGGTGCGACCTAATGGGTAGGTAAGATCGAGCGACCTAGGGCCAACGACCTAGTGCAGAACGACCTACGACCTAAGTGCCAAGCGACCTACGACCTAACTCAAGGCGAACGACCTAAGCCCAGAACGGCAATTTGCAGGCCTGTCTTCTCAAAACCCGAACGACCTAAGCCCAGAATTTTGCCAAAACACTAAAAATTGGGTTTTTCACCAATTCAATCCAATCCAAATGCAAATACATGTGCACAAGTGATAGGGAATCATCCCTAACAGTCCAATGACAGATATAGGCAAGATGTGAGATTTAAAATATCACTTTTTCACTAAAAATGGATGAAGATGAAGCTTGAAAGCAAGAAGAAGTAATCCAAAGCTTGAATCCAATATCTTCTACTTGAATTTGGAGTTGAATGTTGGATTTGCAATAGAATTTGAGTTTGTAGTTTTAATTTCCACTTCCCACCACCATTTTTGATGAAGCTTGAATGTTAAAACAAATGGTGAATAAAGTGAGGAAGAGGGTTGGGCTGAACTAAAGAAGGTGCCCAAACCAAAGTCACAAGCGGGAAAAAGTAGCGAGAATTTCACTAACTCCAAACATATCGAAGTTTACACTCAAAAAGATCGCAAACGTCATTTTGAACTCAATGGAAGTGGTCTCGAGTCCTAATTTGACCGTATGCAAAAAGTTGCTTTTCGGGCTAACATCCGACTAATGATAAAATATTTAAATAAAGTATTTAAATATAAAATCGACAAATATGTTGGTTGTTACAAACAACGACTGAGGATTTACGCCAAACGACAACCCAGCCTTGTATGGCCCTCCGAAGCGCTCCACTAACGTGTTCAAACATCAAAGATTGGATTTTTACAAAAGTTGGATTCCAAAAACCAAAAATTGAACAATTTACCAAATCGATCCAAATCGAAAGCAAGTGAACATAAATAAGTGTTAGGAATTCATGCCCAACAATACTTATATCTATAGACATAGATGTGAGTTCAAAAACTCACCTTTAAACCCAAAAATGATGAAGGAGAAGCTTGAAAGAAAAGGAAGATCAACTACACCTCAACTCCTACCCTAGAAGCATGAATCTAAGCTCAAAAGAAGAACATTTCATAAGTTAGGTTTTAGGAAATTTCTGAAATTAAAGAGGAGAAGAGATGGAGAAGATGAAGATGGAGCTTACCAAAGCTTTTCTTTGATGTTGGAGTAAAATCTTGAATTTGCAAATGAAAACTAGGGCTTTTAGTTTCTAATTCTTTTTATCTTCCCCCATTTTTCTAAAGCTTAAGTGTTAGGAAATATTATGAAGAAGTGAAGAGGAGTGAAGTGGAGTTGGGTTGATATGTTGGGTTAATGGGCTGAAACCCAACCCCAAAACCCTAAATGAAAACATCAAAATTTTACTCACTCCAAACATATCGATGTTTATACTTAAAAAAGTTGTAAACGCCATTTTGGACTCAATGGGGGTGGTCTCGAGTCCCAATTCGACTGTTTACAAAAAGTAGCTTTTCAGACTTTAATCCGATTAATGAATCTATATTTAAATAAAATATTTAAATATTCAATCGTAAAATATGCGGGTTGTTACAATTAGTTTGCTAATTTTTTATTTACAATGCGGTATTTTGAGCAATTCAAGTCCGACATGTGCGGATGCGAATGGTTGAAAATATCTGGTCGTTACATGTGGTATCAGAGCTCTGGGTTTAGGCAAAACTCAGCATATGGAGTAGATTTAATTACAGAATCGCTTTCGTTCGAGCTTGAATTCCTTTCCTTTCGATTCGAATTTCCTTTGAATTTTGGAACGTTCCCTGAGGTTCCAAAATCCATTCATGTCCCTCACTATTCATCTTTTGATTCTGGAGATCCTATAACTCCACTTCGAAAGATCTTTATAATGAGTCGGCGGTCTTGCCAATCTCCAATTGATTTGTAAAGGGGCGAAACTCCTTTACAACAGCGTCGATTCACCAAAGATTTTATATCCTCGGTTTAGATGCTAGTATCTCTTATTATTCCAAACTCTATCTCTTGAGACCGAATGTAGATTTACCCCTAGAAAATCCACATCGATCTTATTCATCTTATTCTTTAAGTCACGGTTGACCCGGTTAAGGTTGCCCGCGATTTATATAAGCTTATTTATTCCCTTATTCTGTTATTTAATCATCTTGTCTTTTGTTTCCATCTCATCTTCAAATCATTCTTGAAGTGTATTTGTAAACTAATATTTAAATTGTTTTATATATTGTGTTGTTTGGGTTGTTGATGTAGATTTGGGTTTCCGATTGGTTCGTCTAATCAACGCTATCGATAGGATCTCCAAAACACTTGAACAGAGCAACTGACACAATATGGGTTTTAAATTTAGTAGATGGATAAATTTTGTATAATTATTTTATGTATAAGGTTAATTTTCTAAATTTTGATAATTAATGGAATTGGGTGTTAAGAAATAATATTTAACTTTGCATGTATTTTATAATCATTGGCTTTAGTTTCATATCTAAATAATTAAACATAGTTATAAATTAATTTGGAAATTTAAATGGATTTAAATCAAGAATGTGAGAATTTAATTTCTGATGATTTCGAACTTTGTTTTGAAAGTTTTAAAAGGATTTATTATTTAAAAGTATTTCTAGTAGAAATTATTTCAAAGGATTTTTTTAATTTGTAAATTAGTGCTTTTTTCTTTGTCACTGGAAAATAATTTCGGTGATGACTGTAGCATCATCGACATTCATTTTCGGGTTTCGAAGTGAAGAGACTATTCTGTAGGTTTGCTATAGTTTTGCTTTGAAATTTAACTGATTTGAATTTCTAAATATGACTTGACTTATATTATATAGATATATGATTTAAATTTGATTTGATATATATTGTGTATATTTAATTATCTCTAAATTGTTTGAAGTAAATCGGAGATTTAAATTCTTAAGTTTATGATTTAAAGATGATTTCAATTATAAACTGAAGTCAAATTTTTTGAATAAATATTTAAACTTGAAATAATTGAATTAGAAAATTTACTTATATAATACCCAATTTCATTCTAATATAACTTACCTAAATTATTCATAAGTTGAATATGTAATTGGATAATATACAATATAAAATGTCTTTATAAATAAAAATTTGAGTGTTTATAATAAATGTTATACACTAAATTTTGATTATAAAGATGTTAATAGAGATAAATAGAATAATAAGTTAATTAAATAATAGATGAGACAAATATATTTGTTTGAAGGAATTAATAAATTGAATTAGATTAACTTATGGAAATACCTAGGATTTAAATTCAATTATTGAATATAAATTAATTTAAATTGAAATTTATATGGTTTAAATTAATTTATATGGTTTAAGTATATGTAATAAGATATATTAGGTGGAATAAACTTAATAATAATTTTGGATAAAAGAATTAAATTTGTTGAATAAAATATGAGTATATTAAATGATTATACAAATTGATTGATTTAGAAATTGTTAATTGAGGATGACTAGACAATAAGATAATGAATTTAGAAATAGATGGATTGATTAACTTAAGTGAACTCAAATGGATTAAACCAAATTGTTGAATCTTAATTAGTTTAATTTGAAATTTATATGGTTTTAAATTAATTGTCTTATGATTTCAAACCTATTTTTCTTCCTGGTTGTTTCTATTCTCCTACCTCGTTCATTTTCGGGGACGAAAAGTTCTGAGTGGGGGAGAGTGTAACGACCCGTTAATTTTAATAAATTTTATTTGTTTTATTAGTATATTAATTGAAATTTTATGAAATTTTAAACGATAAAATTTTGAAATAAAAATTTGATATTTGGAATACGTCTGTTTAAACATAGCAACTGGTAAATTTTCATCAGATTATATGAATGTTTATTTTATTGTGTAATTCTATTTTAATTTCAATCAGTTAGAATTTTATAGTAATAAAATAATTTTCAAACCTAAATATTTTTCTATAGAAATTTTCTAAATCATATTCTGAGTGAGACGTCATAATTTGTGTTCTTCAAATTTTGACTTCTATTGTTTCGGTTATCTTATTTTCAACAGAATTAGCAGCATTTCGGTACCGATATCGACTTTTGATAGGAAGATCGTACCACTGATAGCTGTATACCGTTTGATCGTCTTATCATGCCGATCTCTACGATATATTCAATTTTGTGCTTCGAAGTCCGGTTCGATTCAGAATCGAAAATGATTTCGTATCGATATCGTTTTTTTAAAACTCTTTTGGTTACCATCTACCTACCTGCCCAAAATTTATCGGCCACTTGATATTATTTCTCCTAAATTTAACATACGTATGTTATTCTGTCCTTTCAATTTGTACGTGCCGGTTCATATCATTATTCGTTTGCCTACGTTTCATTTAGGAAGTGATAGGTGTATATATTTAACCTACTTATCTACCTTGAGTGCCACGTCTCCTCTTCTTCCCGTGTCTCTTCTTTTTCCCAGGCTACGCTCTCTAATGGCCGAGAAGACAAAAGAAAAAAAACGAGGGCAAAGCCTTCCTCTTCATTATGCACAACACGTTCCTTCTTTCTGCACGTGCATGAGCCGAGCCACCTCATCCTCCATGCCTATTCTTTCCTTCCCATGCCGAGTCATCTCCCTCACGCATGCGCCGGTCCTCCCTCCACTTGGGTATGTGAGTGCATACAGTTTGTTATATTTATGCATATGGATTTTATAAGTTTGGACAGTGGTGGTTCCTATTCTTCTATATATATTCCATACTTTGTTTAGTTATATAAGTTTGCATCTAGGCTTGGTTGTTGTATGAAGTATACGTATATAGTTTTATAAGTTGTTGTATATAAAGTTATAGTTTGGCAAGTTTAATTATATAAATTATAATATAAAGTTACTTACCTTTATATACTATATAGGTGTTGTCCGCGTCTGAGCATATTGGCTGAGTTGAAATTTGCTATTTGTATATAAACCCTTTAGTATATATTGGCTTATAAATTTTTTATATATAAAGTATAGTTTTATATATGATTAAGATTTTGTTTGATTTTTTTTGCTAATGTTAATACTCGAGTCTAAGAACAATGATTTTGGGATATATAAATACATATATATTTAATTTATATGTGTTTGGATTCACAATATGTCGTGTATATTTTCAGGTTATTTTGTATATTATATATGATGATAGTTTATTGCATATATTGTTTTAAATATATATATTACATGCTGTTAGTTGTGCTTGATATAGAGCTTGCGTGTGTCCTGTTATACTAGCCTCGTTATAGGTGTATATATGAGCTATTCAACCTTGTTTACACTACCTATTAGTAATAATATATTTGAATGGACTGTATATATTCAGTATCTATAAGTATATATATTTTGATTTAAGATCATGTGTGTTTAAAACTGAGTCTGCATGTTTCATTTAAGCATATCATAGTTACAGCAGTATGTATATATATATATATATATATTGCTGTTTTAAATTACATAAGTCACGTATGCATTTTGTGTATATATACAGTATGTGGGACCGTGTATATGTATTTACTTTTGTGGGTTACAACACATATAATTTGCACTTTATATTCATTCTTTTATGCAAATATGGGCTTTAATGTATGTTTATATAAATTTGTATATATATATATATATATATGAACACGTTAGTTTGACTTTAAATTTTATATAGCGACTTTGTTTTATGTGTTTTATTTAAAAACAATAAGTTTTGAAATACATATATATATATATATATATATATATATTTCACTAGTAAATGTTTGAAATTATAATATGATTCAGTATATATATACAATTTTATATGTTATATTTATACCAATTCACACATATCATTTATTATCATCGATCCGGTTCTGATTTAATTTCATCAATTCCTATTTACCAGCTCTATTCATCGAACTCGAGCCGATCGTGCTTTGCTTCGAAATTCATGCTTGGATCTATAACTCATCCTATTGTATATTCTCTAACCTTAAAAGGTGAGTATTCACTCATGACATTTATACTTATAGAGAATTGTGAAACGACAACAAGTGAATGTGTAGAAATTTATTATATCATGTTATACTTGCATGTGATGTAAATTATATTATGTTAAACCCTGTTATTAACTTGTCACATCATCTGCTATGTTATATTCTGTTATATTGTTTATTCTATGCTGTTAAATCACACTACAAGTTCCCTGTAGAATAGAATCACTATGGGTTGAAATGATACATACCCGAACGGACTTTAGAATAGGGAAAGATCGTTATGGGCTGAAATGAAAAGCCTAAGCGATTTTTATTCAATTTAATTTGACTTGGGATTGCGGGTTTGAAATGATAGAACCCGGATTTTTCTTTGTAAACTGCGGATTGAAATGATACATATCTGTATCACTTGACCTAGGTTAGAAAACTATATGCAGGCCCGTGGTTATTTTATAAAGTATTTTGAATATTTTAAATATGTTTAAAAATGTAAATTTATGCTAATTTGATTTAAACTGGATTTTTAAATTGTTTACATAAAGAAATTATGATTTTTCTATAAGTAAAAATGTTGAATAAATGACTAGTTAAATTGAAATTGGAAATATAACTTAAGTTTGGAAATTTGGATTTTGGTTTAAAAATGAAGTTAAGTTATGAATAAAATGGAAATTTAATTTTATTTGGAAAATGGGAAATATGATAATTTGATTTAAATTTGAATTTAAATGATTTAATAAAGTATTATTGATTTTTCTATGAACTAAAATGGTTAAATGAATGAATGCTTAAATGTGAAATTTTAAATTTTAACTTGACTTGGAAATGTGAAATTTGGTTTTAATTAAAGGTTTAAATTAATTAAATAAATTGGAAATTTAGTTTAATGTGTGAAATGGTAATTTAATTGTAAGTGTCAATAAATTGTCAAATGCAAAATTTGGAAAATTATACACTTGAATTTAATGAGTGATTTATTAGAAGTTAAATTTTATTGTAAAAATTACTTTATAAAAATCATAAGTTAAAAGAGTATTTTTAATGAACATTTTTGAATGTTTAAAATATGATTTTTATAATGTTTAAATGGTTTAAATTGAAGTTTAGTATTTGCTAGAAATACACTAAAATCTGAAAAATACTTTTAATAGCATTCAGAAATGCTATGGTTTCTGTAAATAAACTAAAAGCTTTATAATGAGGCTATTACAACAGTTCTAAAATGATGTAGTTGCTGTAGTAAATTTAAAAGGGCTAAAAACTTAATAAAGGCCTATTACAGTAGTTCTGTAAATGCTGTAGTTGTCTGCTTTTTTTGCTGAATTTAATTAAAACCTTTAATTTCAAACCTGAGCTATTACAGCATTTCTGAAAATGATGTCTTTGCTGTTTTAAACTAAATTTCAACTAAACTAAGATTTAACAGCAGTTTTAAAATGCTGTCTTTGCTGAATTAAAATGTTTTCAAGAATAACTTATAATAGCTTTTTCTGAATGCTGTGAAAGCCTGAAATTTTGAATGTTTATGGTTTTTAACTTAGTAAATGAACTCAGAATAGTTTAAAACTTTGGAAATTGAATACTTGATTTGAAAGTATAATAATTACACTTTTAAATGGTTTAGATGAATTATTTTGATTGAAATATAAACTATTTAAAAGGTGACTTGAAATGATAATAAATGAATGATATCTTTGAATTTAAAAGGTATTTAAAGTTGGATATTTGGATTTGAACTCAAATGATGATTTGATAATGAAGTTTTGGAAAGATATGATCTTTTGATATATTGAAATGGTTTGAAATGAAGTTTTGAAATGGTATGATATTTTAAATATATTGAAATGGTTTGGAATTGATTTAATCTTTATTTTGATAAAGATTTGGATTTGAAATGATATTCAATTTTGAAGTATAAAATATTATTTTAAAATTATAACCATGGGTTATAATAATTATTGGTTGTTAAAGAGACCGGGATCGGATATGGACATACTCTCTGGCGATACCGAAAACCACTTTAATAACTGTGTACACGGTGGAGATTCCAGAATGAAGTAGGATGGTGGCGACGATCCTAAGTTATATACGTGGACCCAACTCCTGTGAGTTGGCATAAGGTGGCTAAAACAGGAGCAATTTCGGGCCAATTAGGTAGCTCCTCTTATCGGACACACTTCTTTGATACCATTCTATTACTTTGTGATTGTTTGGGTGCACCCCTTGATTTGGGAGTGTTGTTCGAGGTGGAGCGGTAGTGGCGGCTATGCGTTTCCATCAGTCCGTGTGCGTAATTGGTATATCTACCCTGCCATTGCCTTGTGTGCCGTGTCACCTACCATATCGAGCTTTACTACGAGTTGTGATTTCTCTCGTAGCCTATGGAGTATCGAGGGTAGCCCTCATTTTGGGAGTATGCTAATACTGGATAGACTACTGGGACTATTACGTGTTAAGGTGGAAAATGTAAAGCCTTAATGCTATTTAAAAGTATGTTTATTTTATGATTATACACTATTATAATAGCGAATATTACTACATAGTAGATAGTTTAACGGATCCTTAAAGAATGGGCGATCCCAAGCATTCTTTAAGTTACTTGGACCTTTTATTACAGTTCACTTGAGTTGGTTTACATTGTACAAGTATGTATGTCCTGACTCGAGTGTTTGTGTTTTGCTTTACGCTCGGGTCCGACTGAGTGATATAGCATTAGAGACTCACCTTTGGAGCTGGACTTTTGCTTTGATGATCCAGATATCTATTCATTTTGTTATCCAGTTGATTCTAATTGTATTCTGAGTTGTACCTGATTATCATACTGCTACTCCTGTTGTATCTTGGTATTCCTATTGTATCTTACTTAACTCTGATGTATTTATATAGTAGCTTCATGAACTACTATTTCTTTGTTTCCGCTGCATTATATTACTCTGTGTGATCTGTGATTATTTATTTACTGTATATGATGAGTTTGCCAATTTTTTATTTACAACGCGGTATTTTGAGCAATTCAAGTCCGACATGTGCGGATGCGAATGGTTGAAAATATCTGGTCGTTACAATCATTTTTTATTCTCGATAGTTGATTTACTGACTATCGATCATGCTATCTTCTTTGTGATCATCAATCTAAGAAGATTTGTTTTTCTTTGAGGGAAGTTTTGCTATTCTCAAAGTTAAGAATGTATGTCGAGTTAAGGTAGGAAGCAACACCGCTTTAGCATGTCCGGCTTTATTGTTTTTCCTAGGGTAGTACTAGTTTGAGATCAAAGAGTTTTGATAAGTATATGAGATTTTAATTTCCATATATGATCATTTTTTTATTCCCGATAGTTGGTTCATTACCTATCGATATGATATCCTTCTTTGTGCTTCGTCGATTTAAGGCGATTAGTTGCTCATTCGAGCATTGGTATCCTTTGTTGAAAATGAATAAAACCAAAGAACGAGTTGACGTCAAGCTATGTGGGGTTGCTCCAGGGTGCTACAATAGAATATACGGTCCAACTTCTTTTGAGGTGTTGGTTTTATTGCGAACTAGAGCAAGACCCTTCATAAATGGATCTACCATGTTGTTTTAATTATCTACTCTGTCAATTAACTCTCTTCGATGTTGATAAACAACCTTTATCATGTGGAACTAGTAGGAGTATGTTTCTCGACTTTTAGTGAGCTATTATTCTTACATTTTTACCATATAACAATGATGTAGTATTCTTAATATTTGGAATCACCCTAAGTTCGGTTATAAATTTATGCAATTTATATTTTCACATTACTTTTATTACGGCGCTATTCAAGGTGATGTACTTAGCCTCTTTCATTGAATCAACCGCAACCTTTCGTTTGAAACATTTCCAACTTAAAGCTTCTCATTTAAGGTTTTAACATGAATTTAATATTGACATATTACACTCGATAACACTTATGAAGTTCGAGTTTGCAAACTCCTTCATAAGGACTTCATTGTTTTCGTAAATAATTCTCTAGCATTTCATAAATACTCAAGAACACTATAAACTACCATTTAGTAATCTTAATTTGGATTTGATATATGCTTCATGTATTAAATACATAAGCAAAATATGATATCATTGATGATATAACATGTACGATACTTCCTATTGTCAAATTATAAGGAATCCATCTTACATGTTACATTCTAAACTTTTTAATAAGGTGTCTTTTCTTATCGTTTGAGACATTCCCAACATCCTTTATACTTATTATAAAAGATATAGTTTACAAATCCAAAATCAAGTATTAAACAACCAAAATAGAATTGATTTTAACATAAGTACATTGTTAAGAATCAGCAACATGTTGTTCATTTATAGTCCATAAATATCTATGTACATTTTAGTGATTCTTTCTTATAAGCACACGCTTCATCTGCATTTTGACTTAAAATCAAACTATTAGATATTTCTATCAAAATATTTACTTAATTCTAATTCTTATAGCATGATACCTTTGTACCAATCCTTAGATCATATTCGAAAAACTCACAACTCAAAATTGCTTCCATTGACTTCAAGGTACTTTGGTTGTTATGTGAAAATAGTTTATCCTAAATCATTATTTAGAATTTTCCATTTTAACACATAAGTACCAATACACTAAGTCTTACCAAGCGATAATTTTATGAGTAGATTCGATTTAGCTTGAGCATGCTGAATAACGAATCTATTGCGCTAATTTCAACAAATGAAATTTACGATGTAATTCTTATCAACGTTTTTCATTGTATTCCAACAACATTAGCCTTGCACTTGAAGACTCATTCATAGCCGATGGATCATATCCCTTTGGGTACAACTATCAGAATCATATTTTGATACTGTACTTGGAATCCATTTCGAATTTTCACATCATACTATATCGTATAGTCAATACTCTTAATGGTTTAATTGACCGCTGAGGATTATCTATTCTTGACATTGATAACAAACTCAAAGTTTCCATTCAGTGTGGAATAATATTTATTAGACATTCTAAAGTGTTGTGTTCATTTAGCTTTGGTTAATTTCATTTCATCCCACATAATCAATTTTCATCTTTGGATCGTTTCCAAATCCATTTTACTACCAATAATTTCTAAAAGAAATTCCTTTATTATGAAGTTGGCATTTCTTGAAATAATAGTTGTTTCTCAGTGTAATGGAAGATGTATAAATAAACACTTTATGAATTACCTTATATATAAAAACTGATTTGTTTTTAGTTTAGAAAACTTATGTTAAAAACATAAATAGGTCATCCAATGGCAATCGTTCCCAAAATTCTTCGGGGCAATTCATACAGGATTCTCACATTCAATTATTACATACAGCCTTTTGACTCGCACAACCTACCAACTCCTTGACTTAGGATATGTTAGTCTTTCTAATAAAATCTTATCTTGTATGATTTTGTAAACTTTTCTTTAAATGAAATTAATTTTAATCTCATGTAATACTTTTAAGTATACGACCTAATAGAAAGAAGTCAACTCAACTTCACTCACCATTAATCATACTTTGTTAAACAAAGTTCAATTACTCCTTATCGATACATCATTATGTATCATAGGGAGCAGTGGCTTTTGAGATTAATCTTTATTCATTTTGGGTACGATTAGGACTCTTTTCAATATACTCACCTATTCGATTAAATCGAATCTATTTTATTTTATATTGCATGTTTTTTGATTTTCATTCGTTTATACTCTTTGAGTTTACCATAGACATACTATATGTGTATCAAATACACATGTCCATGTTGGTGATAACTAATCGGGAATATAATGAAGTACGTGGAACCGTTTTGATATTAATAGACTTTCGATTGCATACATCTATATGTATCAATCCGTAGATTTCATCAACTCTTATGATGCTTCTACTAATAAGTGTTTTGCCATTAATTGTTTGAGATATAATTTACTAGTACCATATGATTCATGACCATATAATAAATAAAATTTCTCAAAATTGTGGCTTAGTCCATAATTCCAAAATAATTGCAAATTAATTTAGACACTTCTATATTTTCCAATGAATCACAAATACCAGTACTATAGTTTTATTTTATAACGAATATTCAAAGTATTCATACTAAAATAAAACTATGTCTTATTTTCAGTCAATATTGAAAAATTATTATTATTCATAAATAATGTTTAGTACGTTTTACGAAAATAATTTTCGTAACTTGATGCAACCAATAGTGTTATATGGCATGGTCCCACTATTTTTGCCATTAACATAATAGCGTATGAAATACGAAGCTCAATTCAACCACCTAATATAGGTTATTTATTTTATTTACTGTAACTGGTTTACAATCAGGAATTTTCCTAATAAGCATCTTAAATTCAAAGGAATAAATCTTAGACAAAACAATATTCTACTTGAATATACATTTGGAATAGCAATCATATTTCTTATTGTTAAGTATCAACTATTATTTTACAATTCTCGTTTTCGATTTTTTTTATGAAGCAGAAGTGACCATTCACTCTATTTATCCCAACTGTGCCTTAGGTTACATCCACTCTTCTTCATTCGATTTCCTTTCTAAATGGTTGAATCATTTAAAGGAAATCCTTACTACAATATCATAATGAACTCTTTACAAAAGTGCATTTGGTCATCCTTAACTTTTAGGAATATCAAATAAATTGAACTTTACATAAACTGATCAAACTGATATTTCAGTGATCGAATTCTCTGATCTATCTTCCAGCCTTTGGTCCAGTGTTACATTTAACACAACATATTATTATTTTAATCAATCATATTGAATACATGATTTCACACTACAGTTTATTTTAATCAATCCTCTAAGTGGAGAGCACTCGTTTTTTAAAATGTGACCTTGGTAAGTAAATTTTATATTTCTATTTATCAATATTAATTCTATTTATTTATACATTTTAATGATAGACATTTAATCAACTATATTAATTGCACAAATTTATCAATGTAGGTTATTCTAACTGTAGATAGCAAATGTTTTGTAATGACCCAGAAATTTTAATGGTTTTTATAACGTAATTAACTGAAATTTTGCTTGAAATTAAATAATTAAATTTAGCAATGAAAATTTGGTATTTGGTACGCGTCTATTCAAACATAACAAATTGCAGATCTTCATTGGAAAATATGAAAGCTATTTGTGTTGTGTAATTTTCAATTTCAATTTAAATCAGTTAATTTGACGAAAATAAAATGTGTTCGAAATCTGAATATTTTTATATAATAAAAATGTTAGATATTTGCTGAGTGAGACGCCATCTTTTGTTTCATCAAATTTGGACTTCTTCATCCCCGTTTATCATATTTTCAACGAAATTGCAGCATTTTAGCAGCGAAATATCGACTTTTGGTAGAATGGTCGTATCGCTGATATCTGTGTACCTTTCTGATCGTCTCATTGTGCTGATGTCCGTAGTATATTTATTTCTTATTTTGGTGTCCGTTACGCGATGAAAACCGTGAATTGGTTAACCGTATCAGCACCCGTTTAAACCTTTTTGATTTTTTATAGCAATTCATTTATTCATCGGTTGAAAAACTAATAGCCATAGCCATTTGTATTCCCTAAATTTAATATTTGACTATTGCTATTCCTACCATTCAGTATATTAGTTCGTTTCATTCACTAGTTCCATTTTTATTCATTCTCTTCCCCACTGGCTTTTGTTTCTATTCATATTTTATAGAAAGAAAATATAATAAAAATAATGTACACGTAAAAGTTTTATATAACCGAAAGCTACTCGTCTTCTTTCTTTATCCCACCTTTTCATTTTTGTTTCCTTCCCACTCTCTCAGTCGAAAGCATCTCGCCCTTGACACTATTCACTTAGCAGCTCGACCCAGACTCCATCACCAAGCCCTTGCCCGCTGCCGTATCCCCAGCAACCACCTTTTCTCCGCTGAGCCAAACTCCTAACTGACTGTCTATATCACCATTTCATTTTCCCCAACCTTCCTCCGCTCAGAGATAGCTTCCCTACCGCAGCCTTGTGCCGCTCCGATCAGCCCGACCAACTCTCTCCGTCCACGTCCGCCTCTGGCCTCCTAGCACTTCCACACTTCCGCCATCTCAAAACAAACCCGATAGCCATCCTCTAAAAACCAATTACCGCAGCACAAAACCTAGATCCCCTCACAACTGAATGGAAACCTCGAAGATCTCGTTACAACATCAGATCTCTTTGACCCGACCCTAAAACACTTCACGAAAGCCATGCCATACGCATGCCCCCCTCTTCCCAAAGTTCCTCCAAACGCAGCCTACAATGCCACAGAAGCACCCACCATCTTTGCTCGTGACCGCCTATTGCTATCCACGCCACGGCTATGCCCAACTAGTTGCTCCCACCTTCTTTCTTTTACCGTGAGTCCTCTATTTCTTTTACCTTGTTCTGAAAAAAAAAGAGTTATATATTATAATATAAAGGAGAAGTATATATATTATGGGTTGTTATGTATAAATATATATATATGATATATTTTAAAGTATCAAAGTAAATATGTTATAACAATACATATATGAGTATAAGGTTTGATACAACATGATATAACGAGGTGTATATATATTTTTTATGTTTGCTTTGCTACAACATCAAGGTTTTATAAATTTGGTTTCATGTATTATGGGAAATATTAGTTGAGTGTTTTGCTGTAGCATGTTTCATACAGCAGCCTTCTATTTTAAATATATATATTATAAAGGTATGTACGCGTGTGGGTATATATATATATATGTGAGGCATTTTATATATTTATTTAAAGATCTGTTTATATAAAAAGTTTATATAAGTTTGTACATAATTTGTTATAAGTCCATATAAGTCATATATATATATATAACTTGTTTGTTTATATACATTATATAAGAAAGTTATGTAAAGAAGTATTATATATAATTGCAACAGTATATATGTTCACAGCGGTATATCCATGTATTATACATGTGATTTCATATAACAAGTATGTTTAATATGTTTGTTTGGATTTTGAATATATATATATATATTGAGTCTGTAATATATATTATACTATTCTGGGTTTACATATAATGGGTTTATAGTAATAATAATAAATATAAAGTAAGTTATCTTGATTTTTCAATAGATATTGTTTTAGATATAATATATATATATATATATGTTAGTCTATATATTAGTTTATATCAGTGTACATGAGTTTGGTTCTCAAAAATATATAGAGATGTTTTTATGTGTTTGAATTAAATTTTTGATTTGAAATTATATATAGAGAATTTATTTTAATATATATGTTTTTTTTAAATTGATTAAGAGAAAATTTTATATATATAACATATATTTAGCTCAGTCTATATTAAGGTAATTTTGATTTGTTTCCACCAATTCCAAACTTCCAGCTTTGCTTTGATCATCAAATTCGTGTTCATCGTGCCGTGCTGTGAAATTTGTGCTTGGAATTCGTAGCTCATTTCATCGTCAAATTTCTCTAGCCTCGAAAGGTGAACAATCACTCACGATTAACATTCTTATAGTTAATAAATTTAATTTACATTGGAATAACAATTGAAATATGCTGTTAAATTTGAACTATTAATTATTTAATTGTTATATATGATATGCTAGTATTTGTAACTGTTCACCTATGACATATGACACTATAACCTGTTATTTATATTTTGATTAAATTTGTCACTGATGATATATGCCTGTTGTTGATATGTTATATTTTATCATATTTGTTCTCACTTGGCAAGTTCCCTATTAATTTAGAATTCCCTATGGTTTGAAATGATACATACCTGAACGATTTTATAGATTAAGGGAAAATTGTTATGGGTTGAAATGATAAACCCAAGCGATTTTCATTAATTTTGAATTGTGGGATTTCGAGTTGAAATGATATATACCCGCAGATATTTAAATTACGAATTGAAATGATAAATATATGTATCACTTAACCATAGGATAGAAAATTATATACGGACACCATTGGTCTATATTTTGAAATGATTTCCAAAGTTTTGGAAGGAAATATATGGTTTTAATAAATATTAATTTTTAAAATATAATATATAAATGTTATTTTTATATATGTCTAAATTTTAGATTTTTAAAATTATATGTTTTGGAAATTTAAAATTTATAAGTTAGTTTTGAAAATATTTTTTTTTGAGATTTTACTTATAATTTTACTATTTTAAAATATAAAAAAATAGATTTAATATAAAATAAATTTAATAATAAGATTTAATTTAATTAGTATATAATATATTTAAGTATTTATTTAAATTTAAATTAATATTATAAAAATAAATTTTAAAACTTTAATAATAAAGGTTGGAAAGATAAATTAATGTTGACTTGGAGTTTAAATTGGCCAATAATTAAATTTAAATAAGAATTGATTTAAACTTATTGATTTTGAGGTTTTGAAACATATGATTTATAACTTGATTTGATAAAAAGTGATTAAATGAATATTCTCAACTTTAAATAAAAATTGAGATTGAATAATTAATATTGATTAAAATTTATAAATTGAAATTTTATTTAACTGTTATTAAAATGATTAAGTGAATATTTTCCAATTTGAATAAAATTAAAGTTAAATGTTGAAAAATAAACGAAACTTATATTGAAATTGTTTGAATATTTAAACCTTGAATCTTATTGGAATTGAAATGATAGTTCAAACCTGTATTTGAATCGATTTGTGAAATTTGAGGAAACTATTTTTATTATATAAAGTATTTTTAATATATATAAACTATTTTAATATATAAATTATTTCAATATATAAACTATTTTAATTTATAACTATTTTAATATATATACTATTTTCAAAATCTATAAGTTGGTAATGTTATGATTTCAAAATTGTTATGATTTCAAAAGTGCTATGATTTCGAAAGTGTTATGATTTTGAAAGTGTTATAAATTTGAAAGTCTTACGATTCTGGAAAAGAATATTATTTAAAGTAATTAATGATATCGAATCGATATGGTTTTGAAATGAATATGATATTTTGATATGAAGTATGAACTATTTTAAATGAAATGACCACGGTGTGAAATAAGCGTTTGGTTGTTAAAGAGTATGGGATCGGATATTGTCATACTCTCTGCCAATAGCGAAAACCACTTTAACAACTACGTATGTGGTAGATATTTAAGAACAAAGTAGGATGGTTTGGTCACGATTTTGTATGAGGTATTTACGTAGCCCCGACTCCCACGAGTCAGCTTGATGTGGCTAAAACAGGAGCCACGCCGGGCCAAGTGAGGTCATTCCTTCGATCGGGCACATTTTTCGATACCATTCTATTACTTTGTGATTTGAATGGGTGCACCTTTGATATGGGAGTGTGTCACGAGGTGGGCGGTAGTGGCTGATATGCGTTGCCTCCAGTCCGGATCCGCAAACGGTATATCTACCCTGACATTGCCTCGCGTGCCTTGTCACATGTCCTATCGCGCCTTCTACGAGTTTGGTTTGTACCATACCTATGGAGTGTCCTCTGATAGCCTCCAGTTTACGGAGGAGTTACGGTACTGTATAGACCATGGGAATATATAAAATGTGTTAAGGGGGATATGGGTAATGCCTTAACTCTATTTTAATAGTTTACTTTACTATAGACATTTTATAATAGTGTATATTACTACATAGTAGATAGTTCCATGGATCCTTAGATGATGGAAATCCCAACTATCCTTTAAGTTACTTGTATTTCAGTTGACATTTCACTTGAGTTGAATTTATTAATATAAGAATGTTAATCCTGACTCGAGTGTTTTGTTATTTGCTTTATACTCGGGTCAGACTGAGTGTTATAGAATTAGAGACTCACCTTTGGAGATTGGAGCTTTGTTTGAAGATCTATCTATCCAGCTTCCAGTTATTTCAGTTTATTCCAGTCATTTGTGATCAGTCTTGTTAGTTGCTTATGTATTTAAGATTCATTTGTATTTGAGATTCTATTGTATTTTGTTTTAGACTCTGATGTTTTATAGTAGCTTCATGAACTACTATTTATCTATTCCGCTGCTTATTGTTGTAATACTCCGTGTCTGTGATTTTGTGATTGATTTATTTACCGTATATGCTAAGTTTTGCCAAATATAAATTAACAATCTGTTGTTTTGAGCAATTCAAGTTCGACATGTGTGGATGCGAAGGGTTCGAAATAGCGGGTCGCTACAGTGGTATCAGAGCTCTGATTTAGGCAAAACTTAGCATATGGGGTAGAAACTCATTAGAGATAGGGTAGTGATACACTAGAATGAGTAGAATCAAATTATAGAATCATCTTCGTTCGAGCTTGAAATTCTTTGTTAGGATTCTCCGGGATTAGGATTTCTTTCGAATTCTGGAGCACCCTATAGCTCCACTTCGGTTGATCTCTATAATGAATTTGAGGACATCTTACCACCTCAATTGGCAATTTCGTCCTTGTGTGTGTCTGATTCCATTGGCAGTCCTGCCAATTTTAGTATGATTTGTAAAGGGATGAAATTCCTTTACAACAGGCATCGATTCACCGGAGATTTCTATGTCCCCGGTTTTGATGCTATTATCTCTTGCAAAACCCGAACCGTTTCTTTTGTAGACGATCGGGGAAATTCTCTTTTGATCGAATGTCGATTGCCTCAAGATTTTATAGGCAGTTTTTTTTCTATTCGCTTAATTATCAACCTAGTAATCTGAACTCCACCCGATAGTCAAGGATTATCCTGATGTTTTGGTGAAGTTGTTTCTCTTCTCTCCCAAGCGGGAAATTGAATTACCGCATCGATCTTATTCCTGGAATCTCGGTTGACCCGGTTAAGGTCACCCACGATTAATATTAGTCTTTCCATCCCTTCTCTTTTTGAAATATAATTATTTTATCTTCCTTTTGAGCCTATCTTCTTAGTTTGATTTCTCTGATTAGGGTCCCTCTAAATTTGAATCTCTGTTCTTGTTCAATAATCCATTCTTGAATCATCGAGTGAGGGAGTGTATTTGTAATTAATATAAAAATGTTTTATATTGTGTTGTTGAGTTGTTATGTTTGATTTTGGGGTCTCGATCGATTCGTTTGGCCAACGCTATCGGTAGGAATTCCAAAACACTTGAACCGAGCAAACTGACACAATATTGTTTTCAAAATTTGTAAATGAAATAATTTTGTGTATGATTATATTTTTTAGTGGAAATTAGCCACAAGGGCCTCTTTAGCAAGTGGAATTAGTTTATAGGACACAACTCTGAAATAATTACTTTCAAGGACAAACCGCAAAATAATTAGTTTCTAGGGCCTAAAGACCTATGAAATTATGTCCTTGAAAGTAATTGGACTGCTGACTTTGTCCTTGAAAATAATTATTCTGCTAACTTTGGCCTTGAAAGTAATTTCTTTGAATGTGTGTCCTAGAAAATAATTGGACTGCAAAGTTTGTCCTTCTGGTGAAATGCCCCTATATTTTATATATATAAGTATAATTTTCTAAAATTAAATGGTTAAATGAATTGGTTGTTAGAAATGATAATACTATATTATTATTTATTGTTTTGTCAATATTCTTAAATCATTAACTATTGTTGTATATTATAAGAAGATGAAATTTTTAAAAAAACATGGTTTATAAGTCTGATTTGCAAATGAAATGGATTTAAACTAAAGAATTTAGAATTAAATTTTCGGTGCTTTCAAATTTGGTTTTCAAAGTTTTGGAAAAAAAAGTATACTATTTGAAAGTATTTTCGAATGGAAATTGTTTCCAATGTATTTTAAAGAAGTAAGTCAGAATTCTCCTATTTTGTCGTTGGAAAATAATTTCGGTGATGACTGCAGCATCATCAACATTCATTTTCGAGTCTCAAAGTGGAGAGATCGCTTAGTAGCTTTGCTGCACTTTTTTTTGAAGAGGGATTTGATTGGAATTTCTCGAGTATGATTTGATTTGTAAAATATATAGGTATATGTATATGTATATATTTATTTCAAAATGGTGGAAAGTGAAACCGGAAATTTAATTCTTAAATTATGTGTTAAGTTAGGATTTTCAATTATTGAAATGAATCGAAAATTTTGAAATATTTGAACGGTTTAAAATTTAAATTGGAATTTAAAATAACTTGAAATAGTTGAACTAGGATAAAATTTATTTGTATAATTTTCAATTACATTCTAATAAACATGTATAACTTACCTGAATTATTTAAAAAGTTGAAATGTTAAGATGAATTTGCAAATTGAAGGTTATATAAGAGAAAACTTAGGCAACACAATTTTTCAAATTAACCGTTGCTTAGTAAATATATTATAAATAACAAGTAAATTGGTATAGTGCTCAATTACATATGAAACTTCAATAAAATTTACCAGAAATATTCAAAAGTTTAAAACGTGATAAGAATTTGTAGTTGAACAGTATACAATATAAAATGTAAGAAATAAAATATGCAAAAGAATATAGGGGTTTTTAGGTTCAAGGAAAAAGTTGAAGAAAACTTTAGCTTTAGGGACAAGAAGTTTGCTTTTTAGGCTGAAGGACACTTTCTAGTGTAAATCACTGAATGATAGTTGTAACTATCATTTTCTGTTTACACTAAAAAGTGTCCTTCAGACTAAAAAGCAAACTTGTTGTCTCTGAGACTAAATTTTTTTGCGACTTCTTCACTATGTCTATTTTCTTGAAGAATAAATTCTGATAAGGGAATTTATAAATAAGAATTGTGTTGTTATAATGAATGTTATACATTTAATTCATCTTATAAGAAATGCAAATTGAAACAAACTGAATAATAAATAGAGAACGGGTAAATAAATGTACACTTAAGAAACTAAACAGGTAATAAACGAATTCATATCTTTGTAAATAAATGGTAAATTATAAAGAATAGTTGAA
Source organism: Allium fistulosum (assembly GCA_030737815.1). NCBI lineage: Eukaryota > Viridiplantae > Streptophyta > Magnoliopsida > Asparagales > Amaryllidaceae > Allium > Allium fistulosum. The sequence goes on along the minus strand of CM060902.1, from coordinate 963,898,118 downwards.
ATCAAATTATACGAGGAATTAATTTAAGAGAAATCAAATGGAATAAATAAATGAGCCGAATAAAATAAATTTTGTTTTGAAAGAATTTTTTTTGTAACAAATGTAGTAAATTGAAATCAAATCAACTAAATGAAAATACATTGAATTGAAATCAGCAAAATGTGAATACAATGAATATTTATTGATTTAATAAAATGGATTGAAACCTAATCAGTTGAATATAAGTCAATTTATATGGTTTTAAATTAATTTTTGTATTTTGTATTTCAGTCTATCTTTTCTTTCTGGTTGTTTCTAATCTCCTATCTCGTTCCTTTTCGAGGACGAAAAGTTTTGAATGGGGGAGAGTGTAACGATCCGAAAATTTTAATGGTTTTTATAACATAATTAACCTAAATTTTGCTTGATATTAAATTTAGCAATGAAAATTTGGTATTTGGTATGCGTCTATTCTAACATAACAAATGACAGATTTTTGTTGGAAAATATGAAAGTTATTTATGTTGTGTAATTTTCAATTTCAATTTAAATCGGTAAATTTGACGAAAATAAAATGTTTTCGAAATCTGAATATTTTTATATAATAGAAATGTTTGATATTTGCTGAGTGAGAAACCATCTTTCATTTCATCAAATTTGGACTTCTCCAGCCCCGTTTATCTTATTTTCGATGAAATTGCAGCATTTTAGCAGTGAAATATCAAATTTTGGTAGGATGTTCGTATCTCTGATACCTATGTACTGTTCTGATCGTCTCGTCGTGCTGATCTCTGTAGTATATTTATTTCTTATTTCGGTGTCTTTTTCGCGACAAAAACCGTAAAACGGTTAACCGTATCGGCACCTGTTTTAGCCTTTTTGATTTTCTGTAGCAATTCATTTATTCATCGGTTGAAAAACTAATGGCCATAGCCTTTTTATATTCCCTGAATTTAATATTTGACTATTTCTATTCCTACTATAACAACCCTGGTTTTGGAGGTTACCTGTAATTATTATGAAATGGGAACTTCTTCTTATTGGGGTTCTTGCGAACCTCAACCTCATCACCACTATCGCACTCCTTCTCGACGGCTTCAAGATGAAGCGCCGAGTCAACCAACTCCTCGAAAGAAATCTTGAGCTGGAGCATCAAATTGAGCTCAAAATTGGTATGTATATAGTAGAAAACTTTAACTTTCAAACAAAAAAAGAATCACGGAATTCGAGCAAGAAACGAAAGAGATATGCAGTCTCAAACATGGACTCAGACCATCACAAGGCTTATTCTTGGCCCAGATTATGTTCATGATTCTTCTGAGAAGATTGATCTTAGTCATCAGATAATGAAAGAGGCACAGAGCTGCCAGAAATCCTATGCGGACAACCGTAGGAAGCCTCTTGAGTTCTCGATTGGTGATCTCGTCTTTATTCGTGTTTCTCCTCTAAAAGGGGTTATACGCTTCAGTACGACTGGGAAATTGGCTCCTCGCTTTATAGGACCATTTCTTATTATTGTAATTGTTTCCTATAGGTTCTTAGAGGCTTCAATCCAGCAAAAAGCTTCCAACTTGCAACACAAATCCAAGTCCTTGAAATATCTGTTCACATAGAAGGAGCTCAATATGAGATTTGCCTTTTGGCGTTTACTTGAGATTTTAGTCTTCTCTTTGGAGATATATTTGCCTTATGGCATGTTTGAGATAGGATCTCTTTATGCATGTTTTAGGTTTTCCAAGATGGTGGGTTAGGTTTTAAGCTGTGATGCCCCACCCCGAGACCCACATTAACAAAGAGTATTACTGGGTAATACTGTCTGCTAATACAGAGAATATGGCTGGATAGGAGGGACCATCTATAGCCGTGTCTTAAATATCTATTGAATACGTCGATAATGCCATAATTTTTTTTGTGGATCGACATATCCAATAAATACTTAATACAAAGTCATAAGTGGCTATAGGATCTATTAGAACAAAATACAACAACTCAAATGCAAAACACATCACAGAACATCAGATAATCCCATATATACACACATATACAGATACATCATAGAGTATACAAAATGATACATCACATATGTGGTATGACGACCACAATACAAACACGAGTCAAAAGAATATACATATTAGAGTAGCAAACCAAAAAGGACTACACAAAACAAAATGCACTTTTCTTCATATTTTAACATAAGAAAAATATGTAAACTTGTATACTTATAAAATAAAACATTTTCTACCATATAAAAAGATAAATTTATATTTTTAAAATATTTTTATTATTAAAATTCTTTTATTTTACAATAATACACAAATTTTCACCAAAAAAGTGTAAAAGTCTACATTTTTAACTTCTAAAATTCAACAAAAATATTTTTCTTGCTTAAAAAAATATAACTAACCATTCCCAAGCTTAATTTATAGCCAAAACATATTTATAAACCAATTTCAACCTTTTTATTTAAATAAACCACCTTCAAAAATTAAATACTTCCTTTAAAAATTATTAAAGAAGTAATTGGCAATAATTAATAAAATTATTGCATTTTCCCTAAATAAAAATTATTTTCCATTCATTATTAACCCAAACAAATAAAATAAAGCTTGGAATTTCATTTTCTCATTTTAAATTCCAAAATTCATTGTTTATTCCAAATAAACAATTTAATTTCTCCAATTTTATTTTAATTCACAATATTAAATCATAACTGACGTTATAATTTAATATTTACAAGTAATCTCCAAAACCAGGGTTATTACAGACTCCCCCCTTAACAAAATTGCATCCATGCAATTTCTAGATAAGATTTTGTTTTCAACTTATTAATTTCATCAACCAAAAGAAAAGAAATAAGATTGAGATAAAAAGAATCTCACCATCGCTATGCAAAGAAAGAAAACCAGGGTAGGATCGCTCGATAAACTCTTTGGTTTCCCAAGTACAGTCATTGGGATTAGCCAACCATTGAACTTTAACGAGCGGCACGTCCTTGTTTCAAAGGTGTCTCACCTCCGAAATCTAGAATGCAAGCACGGAGAACATCCTTGAGAATACGATTCACCCATTCAGTCTGTCATGCCTTCCCAATAATAAAGGCGATGTATATCGGCATACATCTTACTACTGCCAAGATGAATGGTATACTTATAATGATGACAGTCATCGAGAATGTTATCACATTATCCTTATGCTCATATTATCACTTATCCTTGTTAACTGATTTGTTTAGCTAGACCGACCCGTGTATTTTATACTCGGGTCAGACCGAGGTGTTTCAGGTTAGGTACATTTGGACTTAGCCTATACTGCTTTTGCATGGACTATTCTGCTAGCTCTTTTTGTTATAGCTTTTTATGTAGTCCTTTTTGGTTTGCTACTCTGATATGTATATTCTTTTGACTCGTGTTTGTAATGTGGTCATCATACCACATATGTGATGTATCATTTTGTATACTCTGTGATGTATCTGTATATGTGTGTGTATATGGGATTATCTGCTGTTCTGTGATGTGATTTGCATTTGAGTTGTTGTATTTTGTTCTAATAGATCCTATAGCCACCTATGGCTTTGTATTAAGTATTTATTGGATATGTCGATCCACTTGAGATAGAAAAAAAAAATATGGCATTTGTCGACGATTCAATAAATATTTAAGTCAAGGCTATAGATGGTCGCTCCTATCCAGCCCTATTCTCTGCATTAGCAGACAGTATTACCGAGTAATACTCTTTGTTAATGTAGGTCTCGGGGTGGGGCGTCATAGCTTGGTTTTGGAGATTACCTGTAAATATTAAATCATAACTAACGTTATAATTTAATATTTACAGGTAATCTCCAAAACCAGGGTTGTTACACCTACAATTCAGTATATCGTTTCGTTTCATTCACTGGTTCCATTTTTATTCATTCTCTTCCCCACTGGCTTTTGTTTCTATTAATATTTTATAGAAAGAAAATATAATAAAAATAATGTACATGTAAAAGTTTTATATAGCCGAAAGCTGCTCGTCTTCTTCCTTTATCCCGCCTTTTCATTTTTGTTTCCATCCTACTCTCTCAACCGAACGCATCTCGTCCCTACCACTCTTCACTTAGCAGCTCGACCCAGACTCCATCACCAAGCCCTTGCCCGCTGCCGTATCCACCTAGCAACCACCTTTTCTCCGCTGAGCCAAACTCCTAACTGAATGTCTATATCACCATTTCGTTTTCCCCTACCTTCCTCCACCCAGAGACAGCTTCCCTGCCGCAGCCTTGTGCCGCTCCGATCAGTCCGACCAACTCTCTCCGCCCATGTCCGCCTTTGGCCTCCTAGCACTTCCCCACTTCCGCCGTCTTAAAACAAACCCGATAGCCATCCTCCAGAAACCCATTACCGCAACACAAAACCTGGATCCCCTCACAACCGAACAATAACCTCCAAGATCTCGTCACCACATCAGATCTCTTTGACCCGACCCTATAACACTTCATGACAGCCCTACCGTATGCATGCCGCCCTCCTTTCTAAATTCCTCCAAACACAGCCTATAATGCCACAGAAGCACCCACCATCCTTGCCCGTGACCACCTATTGCTATCCACACCACGGCTATGCCCAAATGGTTGCTCCCATCTTCTTTCTTTTGTCGTGAGTCCTCTATTTCTTTTACCTTGTTCTGAAAAAAAAGAGTTATATATTATAATATAAAAGAGAAGTATATATATTATGGGTTGTTATGTGTGTGTATATATATATATATGATATATTTTAAAGTATCAAAGTAAATATGTTATAACAATACATATATGAGTACAAGGTTTGATACAACATGATATAACGAGGTGTGTGTGTGTGTGTACACATGAATAATATTTTATGTTTGCTTTGCTACAACATCAAGGTTTTGTAAATTTGGTTTCATGTATTATGGGAAATATTTGTTGAGTGTTTTGCTGTAGCATGTTTAACACAGCAGCCTTCTATTTTAAATATATATAAATGTTATAAAGGTATGTACGTATATATATATATATGTGTGTGTGTGTGTGGGGTTTTTATATATTTATTTAAAGATCTGTTTATATAAAAAGTTTATATAAGTTTGTACATAATTTGTTATAAGTCCATATAAGTCATATATATATAACCTGTTTTTTTGTATACATTATATAAGAAAGTCATGTAATGAAGTATTATATATAATTGCAACAGTATATATGTTTACAAAGGTATATGCATGTATTATATAGGTGATTTCATATAACAAGTATGTGTAATATATTGTTTTGGATTTTGAATATATATATATTAAGTCTGTAATATATATATTATACTATTCTGGATTTACATATATATGGGTTTATAGTAATAATAATAAAGTAAGTTATCTTGATTTTTCAATAGATATTGTTTTAGATATAATATATATATATATATATATGTTAGTCTATATATTAGTTTATATCAATATACATGAGTTTGGTTCTCAAAAATATATATAGATGTTTTTATGTGTTTGAATTAAATTTTTGATTTGAAATTATATATAGAGAATTTATTTTAATATATATGTTTTTTTTAAAATTGATTAAGAGAAAATTTTATATTTATAACATATATTTCGCTCAGTTTATATTAAGCTAATTTTGATTTGTGTCAATTCCAAACTTCCAGCTTTGCTTTGATCATCAAATTTGTGTTCATCGTGCCATGGTTTGAAATCTGTGCTTGGAATTCGTAGCTTATTTCATCGTCAAATTTCTATAGCCTTGAAAGGTGAGAAATCACTCACGATTAACATTCTTATAGTTAATAAATTTAATTAACATTGGAATAACAATTGAAATATGTTGTTAAATTTGAACTGTTAATTATTTAATTGTTATATATGATATGCCAGTATTTATAATGTTCACCTATGACATATGACACCATAACCTGTTATTTATATTTTGATTAAATTTGTCACTGATGATATATGCATGTTGTTGATATGTTATATTTTATCATATTTGTTCTCACCCTGCAAGTTCCTTGTTAATTTAGAATTCCTTATGGGTTGAAATGATACATACCCGAACGATTTTATAGATTAAGGGAAAATCGTTATGGGTTGAAATGATAAACCCAAGCGATCTTCATTAATTTCGAATTTTGGGATTGCAGGTTGAAATGATATATACCTGTAGATATTTAAATTACGGATTGAAATGATAAATATCTGTATCACTTAACCATAGGATAGAAAATTATATATGGACACCATTGGTCTATATTTTGAATTGATTTCCAAAGTTTTGGAAGGAAATATATGGTTTTAATAAATATTGGTTTTTAAAATAAAATATATAAATGTTATTTTTATATATGTCTAAATTTTAGATTTTTAAAATTATATGTTTTGGAAATTTTAAATTTATAAGTTAGTTTTGAGAATAATTTTTTTTGAGATTTTACTTATAATTTTACTATTTTAAAATATATAAAATAAATTTAATAATAAGATTTAATTTAATAAAATTTAATTTAATTAGTATATAATATATTTAAGTATTTATTTAAATTTAAATTAATATTATAAAAATAAAATTTATAACTTTAATAATAAAGGTTGGGAAGATTAATTAATGCTGACTTGGAGTTTAAATTGGTCAATAATTAAATTTAAATAAGAATTGATTTAAACTTATTAATTTTGAGGTTTTGAAAGATATGATTTATAACTTGATTTGATAAAAATTGATTAAATGAACATTCTCAACTTTAAATAAAAATTTAGACTGAATAATTAATATTGATTTAAATTTATAAATTGAAATTTTATTTAATTGTTATTAAAATGATTAAGTGAATATTTTCCAATTTGAATAAAATTAAAGTTAAATGTTGAAAAATAAACGAAACTTATATTGAAATTGTTTGAATATTTAAACCTTGAATCTTATTGGAATTAAAATGATAGTTCAAACCTGGATTTGAATCGATTTGTGAAATTTGAGGAAACTATTTTTATTATATAAAGTATTTTTAATATATATAAACTATTTTAATATATAAATTATTTCAATATATAAACTATTTTAACTATTTTAATATATATACTATTTTTAAAATCTAAACTGTTTAAGTTGGAAATGTTATGATTTCAAAAGTGTTATGATTTCAAATTTTAAAAGTGTTATGATTTCGAAAGTGTTATAAATTTGAAAGTGTTACGATTCTGGAAAAGAATATTATTTAAAGTGAATAATGATATCGAATCGATATGGTTTTGAAATGAATATGATATTTTGATATGAAGTATGAACTATTTGAAATGAAATGACCACGGTGTGAAATAAGCGTTTGGTTGTTAAAGAGACTGGGATCGGATATTGTCATACTCTCTGCCAATACCGAAAACCACTTTAATAACTGTGTACATGGTGGAGATTCCAGAACAAAGTGGGATGGTTTGGTGATGATTCTGTATGAGGTATTTACGTAGGCCTGACTCTCGTGAGTCAGCTTGAAGTGGCTAAAACAGGAGCCACACTAGGCTAAGTGAGGTCATTCCTCCGATCGAGCACATTTCTTCGATACCATTCTATTACTTGGTGATTTGATTGAGTGTACCTTTGATTTGGGAGTGTGTCACGAGGTGGGCGGCAGTAGCTGCTATGCGTTACCACCAGTCCGGATCTGCAAATGGTATATCTACCCTGGCATTGCCTCGCGTGCCTTGTCACATGCCCCTATCGCACCTTCTATGAGTTTGGTTTGTACCATACTATGGAGTGCCCTCTGATAGCCTCCAATTTACGGAGAAGTTATGGTACTGCATAAACTATAGGAATATATAAAATGTGTTAATGGGGATATAGATAACTCCTTAACGCTATTTTAATAGTTTACTTTACTATAGACATATTATAATAGCGTATATTACTACATGGTAGATAGTTCCACAGATCCTTAAAGGATGGAAATCCCAACTATCCTTTAAGTTACTTGTATTTCAGTTGACATTTCACTTGAGTTGAATTTATTAATATAAGAATGTTAATCCTGACTCGAGTGTTTTGTGTTTTGCTCTATGCTCGGGTCAGACTGAGTGTCATAGAATTTGAGACTCACCTTTGGAGATTGGAGCTTTGTTTGAAGATCTATCTATCTAGCTTCCGGTTATTTCAGTTTATTCCAGTCATTTGTGATCAGACTTGTCAGTTGCTTATGTATTTGAGATTCATTTGTATTTGAGATTGATGTATTTTGTTTCAGACTCTAATATTTTATAGTAGCTTCATGAACTACTATTTATCTATTCCGCTGCTTATTGTTGTAATACTCTGTGTCTGTGATTTTATGATTGATTTATATACTGTATATACTAAGTTTTGCCAAATATAAATTAACAATTTGTTGTTTTGAGCAATTCAAGTCCGACATGTGTGGATGCGAAGGGTTCGAAATAGCGGGTCGTTACATGTTCTTACAATATAAGAAAGGTGAAATGTTACCATTTTATTTTTCTAAGAAGGTTCCCCCTAGTCTTTTATGTTTCTCTAAACCCTGAGACGAAACGTAAAAGCCTTTAGACTTCACTAGTGGGTGTTAGGGCTTGTTTGTCCTAAGATTCTGAAATTGAGTTTGCTCAACAAGTCATAGCCCATAAATGATGGATAACTCCTTATCAGCTATATCATATACAAGTCCTAACCCATGGTTCCTTGTCCTAATCTCATTTGGACCTTTAGTTTATACATTTATATTATATAAGTTTTATTATTATATAATTTTTATACTTTATTTAACTTATATAATATTTTATATATAATATTATATTAATTGAATCTTATTTAATTAATTAACACTTTAATTAATTATTATATTATTCAATTATAACAAACTATATTGAATATATATATTATAACCTTTATAGTAATACACATATACCTTATATATATGTATTTTAATACATTAATTAACTTTTAATTAATTAATTTAATTAAACAATTTTGACTGAATTTTTTAGTTTTAAAAATTCTTTTATATGCACATGTGTACTCATATTGTCTTAAACAATTCAAGATTGTCTTAACATATATCATTATATATATTATACATATATATATTTAATTAATTCATTTATTTTATTAATTTTATTAATAAATAATATGTTCGAAATTAATTTTATAACATTTTCAAACATTTAAAAAAATTATATTATAACCATTATAATATGTGTTTTATTTTAAATTTAACTTTTAAAGTTAAAACTTTTTTAATTTTCAAAACAAAATTTGAAAATCTATGTTATAACATTTATAATATTTTTCTTATTTTAAATTTAAAAATTTTATTTTAGTTTCAAATCAATTTTGAAATTAACCCAAGGCTCAATTTAAATTAGGCCTTTTCTATTGCAGATAACCTTTTGGGCTTACCTCATCATTTCTAGCAAGGCTAGTAGCTAGGTAGAGGCAGAGTACTTGATTATCCAAACCCAACCTTATACACTACATTTCTAGGCACCTTGCTATATGGGTAGGCTTTAACAAGTTAGCCCTAATACTGCTAATTTAGACCACATAGGCTATATCGCTCCGATACCATTGTTGGAATTGGGCCAGCACGCATTGAGGTAAATGGGTAAATTTCAAAGAATTTCATTATTGGATCTTTAATGGGCCATTATAGTCTAATTCATTTGGGACATTTCTAAATTTTCTTTTAATTAAAATTAATATTTTATTGGAATTCTATAAATGAAATTTATTTTATATTATATTTCATATATTTGTATCATATACATATATATGTGTGCGTGTGCGTGCATATGCAATAGGATAATGTGTACATGGTTTGACATGCTTGTATATAGATGCAAGGATTTACATCACAACGGATATGTTAGCCCATCATGTATACAAATATATTGTCTATATATATGCATCAAAATTATTATATAAATAAATATACATATAAATATTTATGTATAAATTTAATTATACATTTATTATAAAATATTGTTATAAATTATTTATATAAATCATTTATGAAATATATGTATATATAATATAAATAAATTTCAAAATTATTTTAAATATTAATTTATAAGATAATTTAAAACCTTTATCATATATTATAAAAACAAAACTTAATTTTTTAAATTTATATACATAAACAATGATATAATATATATATATATATATATATTAACACAAAGCTTTTTAATTAATTAACATATATATATTAAATACATATATTTGTTGCTGCTCATTGCCTAAATTTTTTAATTTTATTTTGATTTAAATGATTTTTAAATAAAATAAACTTTTAATTTAAATCTATGCGGATTTAATGATAAAAAATTTCTAAAATCGAAATGCATATTTTATATGTTATATAATTTTGAAAACACAAACACATATTTACATATGTATGTGTGTGTATGTATGTATAGACAAAAGTTTTCAGAGGTTTTACACACACACACACACACACACACACACACACACACACACATATATATATATATATAAGTATAGCAAGAAAGAACACCATCCCTTATTCTAGTCAGTATTATCTATGGAAAAGTTGAAAATAATTCCCAAACACAGATAGTAAGAATGATTAATTTTTATAGGACTGGCTCAAAAGAGGCAGCTAATATTTCAGGCATGAACATCACCTTATGGCTCCGCTGGTATCCGTAAGCGAGGAGACAAGATGATCCTAACCCAACTAAGGGAGTGTAATTATAATTTTATGATATGTGTATTAATACACAACGCCCTATATATTTTGACTCATAAGGTAGTAATTGGCTTATTCCTTATATAAGCAGACAATTGTGGGTTAGAGTAAAGGTTAAGGTTACAACAATTGAGGTGAAAAATAATCTTTTCATGTTTATTATGGTTTACTTCATTGAGAAAGGCTAGTATAGGTTTTATATACCAACTACAAATAGCAAGTAAATTATAGACTTATGGGTGAATAAAGAAGATTATTACCATGAGACCCATATAATAGGAATGTGATGTTGATAACATAAGGGGGACATGACGGAGGACTTCATAAATTTAAGGCAGATTCCCTAGTTAAAGTGGAAACTCTATTCTCATATTAGTAGTAGTTGCAAGGACTCTGATTTACTTAAAGGTACAACTAGAATAATTTCATATTGAAGTTAGACACTATATTGGAAAATAAACTTGAGTTAACCACCTTTGGAAAGAAAGACAGAAACCTTATGCACTTAAAACGTGGTTAACTATAAGTGGGCTTAGGTAATTTGGTTGCTATTATCTACTCTGTTTTAAGTGATAAACCAATGAAAATGTTTTCTAAGGATTCGAAACAATAGATGTCTGATATTTTAAATAGAAAAAAAGTTGGTTATGATTTTATATAAAACAATCGATGAAAAGCGATTTTCCAATAAATGTTTTAAAGTTTTTGTTTTGTCTTTTAGGCACATTATCGCTCTTACCCTCGATGTGCACTTTTCTTTTAATAATAGAACCTTTGAAGAAAAGTTTTAGAAGTATGTAAGACCCAACATTTGAACTCCTTTTATAAATAAGAAATTGTCAGTACTTGAAAATTTCTTTTATCGATGTTTCTATCAAACTCTAAAATAATAAGTTAATGCACAACATTTTCCTTAAAAATACAATTTTGTGATAGTTTCTTATTTATGAAAGAAAATTTTAAAATGGTGTATTTTGTGTACATGTTGCTAAGTTAAGCTTAACTGTTTTTGATCATTTAATTAAAGAAAAAGTCATGATCTTAGCAGAAAGGAAATGCTTGTTAAAAATAAAAAGTGGGTCTTGAAGTTTTATAAAATTAAAGGTTTTGATATAGAAAGGTAAAATGAAAATATCATGACTATCACTTAAAATTAAAAGAAAAGGAATAGATTGGAGTTTGATAAACAGAATTAAACAGCCCACTAGGATAAAATCGACTATGGAATTTGGAAGCATCGAAATGCTTGGGACAGAGATAAGAAGTAATATGGGAATATATTGACCTTTTCAATCAACAGTGGAATTGGAGGGATATGGCATTAGGTCGAACTTCCTGTAGTAGTGAAGAGTAAATATCACCTTGTGTCTTTCTACCCAAGCTTGGTTTGAAATATCTTAATGTAAGGAAGTTTGGAAAGTATGATTTGGATAGACATATTTTCGAATAAAAAAAGAGTAAGTCGAGATGTTTTAATTTATCAAAGGATGTTGCTGATGCAAGAAGTTTTTTGGTTTAAAGTGTAAAAGGGCCAAGTAGGGTCTACTTTAATCCTTGTATGGTTCGTTAGGTGGTAAATGATCATTTCATTGATTTCATTAGGCAATCTAAATTGGAACAGTAAGTGTAGGCTCGACTCTATAGCAGCAAGGTCGATACCATATAGGTGAGAATAGGATACCTGTAAGGTACGGGTGGTCCAAGTATTGGCCGATACCATATAGGTGAGGGTAAGTTACCTGTAGGCTATGGGCAGTCCAGGTATTGTGTTGTTCCCTTGAAGGCTACAGACGGACCAGATGGACATGCGTGGAAAAGTATATATTTTATATAAGTATTATATTTATAGCATAGTAGATGTGTTTCACGTATTCCCATGTAAATCTTGGAATTGTAGAGTTAGAAATTACAAATACTTGAATCTGGAAAATATTGGGTGTTAGTAGTCTTTGAATTTAGTATTTGGTGTTAGTAGTCCTTGAACTTACAGATCATGTGATAGTTCTAGATTTGTAGATTTAAATGACTTGTGCAAGTAAAATGTAAACTAAGTTATCATAGTAAATTTTTGGGATTAGGTAATATTTTAATTCATTAGAATGTAGAGGGTTGCAATGTAAATTCCTATGGATTATCAAGTTCAGATTTGTAAATAAAAGATTATCATTTGAAATGACAAGGAATACATCCAAAAAGAAAGAGATGTATAAAATAGGGATATTTACCATATTTTGTACTGTCTATTTCAATAACCATGGAAAAGAAAATTCTTTGTAATTCCAAACGTAACACAAATTCACCTTTTGGATAAGACATAGAAATTTACACTATCAGCCTTTCATTTAGGATAAACATAGTTCCAATGCATTAAAATACAGAAATCCCTAAGTATAGATGAAAGCATAGGTCATTATGTCAATTGGATTAAAATTGCATGGCATCATTCCATATTGAGTTATCTCAACCATGAAGTAATTGGAATAAAGTGGTAAGAGGTTATGTTTGGTAAAATGGTCTCATTTATCGGAAGACAATAAGGAGATGGTAATATTTTGGAAGTTCAAACCACAAAATGTATCCTAGGTAAAATTATAGTAAAGATTTTGCAAGGGACGGTTAATTCAAGGATTTGGGTCTCAGTCAAGAAAAAGATATTGTTATTTGCATGCATTGAGAATGCAAAGGCGATTTTCATAGAAAACTAGATCGAGAAATTTTTGAAAAGATTTAGAGGAAGGGATATATAGGATTCTTCTCAATCCTCCCTCATCTTGGAAGAAGACTATTTACTGAAGGAAATTCATGGAAAACTAACTTAGAATATCTAGTTGTGTGCATAAATATCGCACGAGAACAAAGTACCAGTTAGGTGATTACCATCGATGCTAAAATAATTCTAGGTTATAACTTCAATTAATTTTAGGACTTCTATTATTTGGGTTAAACGGGAAAATAGACCAAACTTTCACTTGTAGAACTTAGGATGGATCCCTATAGACTCTAAACATGATACCTAGATACCGTGATTCTTGAAGGACTAAAGAAACAATTTAGAAGTAAAATGAGATGACTTAAGCTGAATCGAATTGGAAAAGAAGTTTTTCTATATTTAACAATTTAAGAAATCACCAAGTTTAGATACCCTTGGGTAAAGTGGAGAAATACCAAAGAGCTAAGTAGGAAGAACCGTGGAAGGAGACACCATTCACCTTCGAGTTGTCTCACTTGGTATCTAGAAGTTGAGGTGATTAGGTATACCACTAGATGAGTTAAGAAAGTATGTTGTGCATTGAGGATTTCATAGAGCTACAGTTTCGTTGGAGGATACTTATGCTCAAGTTATTTAGCTAGGTGCAAGTAGGCACCATTTGAGTTAGTAGCAAGGATTGTGGTGAATTACCTATGCACATACATTCAGATTAAAGGTTTATGCCAGTGGTAAAGGATGAGAAGTGCAGTTGAAAAAATGGAGGATTTGTTTCATAAAAGGATAAGGAATCACAAGTTAGGCAGAAAAGTATGTACCTACAAGAGACACATGGGGTAGTTCGAAGAGCTGAGTCCTCTATAATCTATGGAGCTGAGTCAACAATAGGAAGCAGACGAGTAGAAAATCCCCAAGGAAAGATAGAACATGACTAAATTATTATGAAGCTATCATTAGGGACTTATGGAAGTGTTTATGTGATGCAGTTACCATGGTCGAGTTGTGTCAATTAGAGAAAGTAAAAAAGGATAGGTGAGTCCCATGTTCACCATGCACCTACCCGTATTTCTGGAGATGGAACAAATCAAATCCGTAATAAAGTAATTAAACTGATTAGAGTCCAGTAGGAAGAGGATACAATTGAAATTACATGGGAGCCCGAGGACAAGATCCAAGCTACCCATCTGGAACTCTTTTTCTGGTACATTTCCATTTTAGTTAGAAAACCATAAGTTACTTTTGTATTTAGGTTCTAGCTTAGGTAGAGAACCTTGGATGGTAGGAATAGTTGTGACATGTTAATAGGACATGTTATGAATGATGGATGCTAGTGAATGTATTGTTTGGACTGTTTCTTTTATACATTTAGGACAGTATACCCTCTAGTTAGTACACACACATTCACATTATCTTTTATTTATTGTTTAGCTTGTTAGATGTTACGTATGGATGCTTGGTTGTTGATTTTCTTATTGAGCAGTATGCATATAGATGTTGCATATGGATTGAATGGTTGCGCATACATGTAGAATTATAAGCGTATTTATGTAGGATGTTGCATACATTTTGGATGCATGGCATGAGCATTTGCATGATAGGAGATCGACTAGATCAGGAGACCGCCTACTCTTTGCATTTGTATAGGTTCACATGAATTTCACATTGCATGTATATGTACCGTAACATCCCCTTTTTAAGGCCAAAAAATAAACGCTACTGATGCTACAGTCATCAATAGTATTATTCTCCGGTGATAAAATGAGATCATTTAATAGTATCAATAACATTAGAAGCACAGGAATATGAAAATTTTCAAAAACATATTTTATTAATAAACTTTCATATTCATTACATAATTCCATTCGTTGCCCTTGTCAAAGAAAATATAATGATTACATAACACTCCAAGAGCGACATATGAAGATGATGGTTGATAAGAGTCTAAGTACTGAAAGTTTTAATACCTGTCATTACATCCACTCAAACAAGAAAACAACATAGCGGAAAATAAAACCTTCTAATAATAGCTAGCTTACCTCCTATACGTCTATGGAAGCTTATTCGTCAAACTTGAAAACCTTAAAACCCTACTACCGGCATGCTCAAGTGAGTACCCAAGAGTTTAAGGGGAAAAACAAAAAATTTGGGTCGGATAAAAAGTCTGGTGTGAATAATAATATATCATCTCGAACCAAATTAGATATCTAGTGAGACCAGAGCGGAGCGGTTTTCCCCTTACTAGTATCTTAACCAAATATGTTAATCATAAACCGTGCACCTGCAACCACAAAGGTTAGAACATCATAACATAATCATATGCATGCATGTAATATGGGTAAGTCTGATAAATCTGTCTTCATAGGGTTATACATTCCCTCACCCTACCCAACTTCATAAAATAGACTATCTTTCTTAAATTAATGGACTATCCGTCTCAATTCATGTGGATTACCCATCTCACCTATTATATGGATTATCTATCCCAGGCTATGTGGACTACCCATCACACATAGTATATGTACTTATGGTCATGCGGACTATCCGTCATACATGTCATAGTTTTCCTAGGATTACTATGAACCCATCAAATTATTAAGATTATCCATCACATATGTATATCATGTGGACTATCCATCACACATCTTAGTTTTCCTAGGACTACTAGGAACCCATCATAAATCATATAATAACAAGAATATAACATTATTCATTCAAATGTAATCAATATAAATTCATTGGTATCCCTAATGAGGTTGTCGAACTTCTAAAATATATAGTTTGTCGAACCTTTAAAACATTGGTATCCCCAATTAGGTTGCCAAATCTCTAAAGAAATATCGCTTATCTAGCCATTAAACAAAACTATTCAATTTGTAAACTTACGGCGTCCTTTCCGCAAGATTAGTGTGTTGAAATCAAACATTCCAATTTTGTAAAGCATAAGGCTATAATATCAAAAATATAGGGTTATTAACTTTCTGAAACACATACGTTATCGTGCCTTTAAAAACAAAGGCTTCAGTTTGCATCACATAAGGCTTTCAAGCCTATAAACAAGGTTGTCGAATTTATAAACATATGACATCTCTGCCGTAAAACATGGATGTTGCAAACATAAACATACGACAAATATGCCGCAAAAATATAGATGTCTGAAATATAGGTGACAAGAGGTGTTGAGTTTAAAACATTTTAGATTTATAAACATATGACATCTCTACCGTAAAACATGGATGTTGCAAACATAAACATATGACATCAATGCCGCAAAAATATAGATGTCTGAAATATAGGTAACAAGAGGTGCTGAGTTTAAAACATTTAGAGATGCCAAACCTCTATACCCTAGTGGGGTGGGACCCTTAAAAACTTAAGATGCCGTAACTTAAAAAGCTTGAGGGTTCCGAACCCTTAAAACAAAGAGGATGCTGCACTTTCAAACAATGTAGAGTTATGAAATCCTAGGGTGTCGAATATCAATAGTGGCGTTTCTATAAATAAGTATAAAACTGATTTATTTCTTTTTAACGCTGTTTCTTTTCACCAACTTTTGCCTTTTGTCAAAATATCATTGGTTAACCAAAATATTTTCCTCTTCTTTTCAAATATTTACTGGAAACACGTTTTACATTCCCAAAACAAATTTGTAAACCTTCATAATGAACATCATATTAATTGATAGCCTTTTCTAACATAATTAATTCATAGAAAATCATAACCCTTTGGGAAATATCACCAAAAAATTGGACTTTACATTTCCTTTCACATATAAAAATATCAAGGCCAAAATAATTATATAATTATTTTTAGTAATTAAAATCCGAAATAAACCATTATTTCCCCTTAGAAAATTCATAAAATATTCCTATAAGCTTGAAAAATTATGAAATTAAAAAAATCATATCCAAAGTAACATTTCATACATCATATCAAAATTTCATGTCAATTGGAGATCATACATTAGGTTTGTACCCTTAAAACCTATTATAATAATATCATATAATACCCATAAATCATCAGTCGTCCAATCAAGGATATAATCAACCATAGTATGATATACAATCACAAAAAAATTCAGAATTCTTATCTAGATCTAAAAACAACATAGCGAAAAGAGATGGATACTATTATTTACCTTAGATTGGATAAAGAGATTGAGATTTGCTGTTGATTTATTTTCCTAAGCATTTCCCTTGAATTCCTTAGAGTTTCTCCCTTCTTCTTCCATTGTTAATGGGTCGCCTCTTGCATTTAATTTTGATTGTGTGAAAAAAAGAATGGATGAGGGAGGAAAGAGTTTTGGGAATTAAATAAGGAATTATTCTCAATTTTCCCCTCTTATTAATTCTCTTCTATCCTATGTTTAAAACAATCTTACTAATTGATCAATTAAGGTCCAAGCCAAACTAATTTTCAAATCTTATTCTCCTTATCTCTATACATCACATCGTTATATTTAATTTATCTAATTAAATCTTCTGAATAATGTTAAACAAAAATTAGGGGTATTACTGGCTTTCCTTCTTAAAAATTTTCATCCTTGAAATTCAGTAAGGATCATAACAAGCATAACAACAATGCTAGTATAACCTACTAGCTAAATGTCTATATAACATATATAGAACATACCATCAAAGCAACTTAGGATAAGTTCCCTAATACTATCCTCAATCTCCCAGGTACAATCTTTTTCATTGTTACTCCATTGGACTTTCACTAACTTGACACCTTATTCCTTAACTTCTTCTTATCTCTTGCCACAACACGAACTGGTTGTCTAACAAAAGTCATATCTGGTTCTTCTACTAAATCTTCCAATGCAATCCGAGTAATAGTGGTCTCTGGATCATGCACACACTTCCTGTAACGACCCCAAATTTAATAAATATTTAAAATGATAATTTATTATTTTTTTTAATTAAAAATTGTGAAATTAATTGATAAGTGATGCAAGTTGCCCCGGATTCAAGTATATTTGTATAAATCGTTTAAAAATTTAAATTATTGTATATATGTGGATATATACGTATTTGAGCATATATGTAGAAATTTGAGATTTATAAATAATGTAAAAACAATTTGTATTAAATTTAGAAATAAATAATGGAGTTAGGAATTGAAATAAAACATAGAAGATAAATTATAAAATATAAAAATATGAAGTTAAGTAACATAGTTGTAAAATTATGTAAAATATAAGTAGAAGTATTAACTAAAATCTAACAATATAGAACTCATGCATATTTCAAAATATAAAATAAATAGAAATTGATATATATATATATGTGTGTGTGCATATAATTGGAAGAAACTATGGATATAAATTAAGTAATAAACCAATACAAAGGATTTAAAGCAACTTTATATATGTATAGGTATAAAAGCAATCCAGGTTTATATAAATAGGAGTAAAGCCTGTTAGGAGTTATGTAAAACAAAGGCAAGAATATAAACAAAGTAAAATAAGTATTATGTGTAACCTGAAAAAGTTTAGAATGCAATGGTAAGTATAAACAAAGTTAAGTAGTAAAATATCTATGAATATAAAAATAAAAGGGGACAAGTATAGAGACATAAAGGACTCATGCATTAAATGTTAGCAAAATTTTAGTCAATTCGAATTTGTATAAAATGTTTTCAGCCGCCAAAGAGCTAAGAAAATTTGCATAAATTATGAAACAAGGAAAAATATCCCTGTCCTGTTTTGTACAAACTACATTATAACACCCTGTACAAATGAATACCCAATGAACTCATTTTCTTTATCAAGCCTTCCTCATATCAGTTTGTTCATTCGAAACTGAGAAAAACTAAAGTGTATCATCTTTAAAAACTTAAACAAAACAAACTTCAACTTGAAAACAATAATCCAAACTAGAGTATTAAAGATCAAAGGAAGATCCAGCTTCCAGCTCAACATTGAAGAGGCTCTGTGCATTTTTTTTTAAGAAACAGGTGAGCAACTTTAATTTTTCTTTTAGACCTCTTTGTTCTTTTATCTGTGAGTAAATAAAATCTCAAAATTTATATGATCTGTGAATGATTTTGTTAATATGGTGTTAGTTATCTTCTTAAACTCTGTACATATGAAATTTGTTTGACAATACAGAGACAGTTTCTCCTCTGTTTTTAGTTCAGGATGAACTAACTCTGGAAACAATTCGATTTCCTCTATTCTAATCATTTTCATGCGTCGATGTCTTAAGTAAAGATGTATATTTGAGTAAGATCTACGATCTAAAAATAATTGCACGAAGTATAGATTCATACCAACTGAAAAAAGGAATGTTTTACAGAAGGTACTTTAAAATTTGAAATTTTCGAATTGAATAGAATCTTGATTCAATTGCATAACTTGAATGCCTACTGGAATTTATGATTTTTAAAACTACAACGAGGATTTTTAGTGTGAGATTTCAAGAGCAGTTCGCATTTGGATAAAATTTGAGTTTTTATCGATTTCTCGAAATTAAATCAGTGATAAATGATGAAACTTGAATTGAAGCTTGCTTGATCCTCATGGAAGTCAGGAAAAATGTTAAAGAAAATTTCGATGGTGTGGATTGAGAGGACGAAGCGTTTGTAGGGTATAAGCACTGTGAAAATGGCGTATGGGTTTTTGGCTCGTGCACACTCGTCGAGGCGTTTAGTTGGACCGGACTTTGAGGGAAGACAAGTGGGACGGTGGAGCAGCTGTAGGAGGTGATCGCAAGACCTCCGGTGGCCAGTGGTGGCCACGCGAAGTGAATTTGTGAACTGGGTTGGTTTCCAGTTCGAGGGCGATAGCTCGATTTCGATTCGAGGCAAGTGATGGGGTTTTGATTTTTGGATTGAGTTGCATTGTTGATTTGTGATGTGCCGGAGATTGTCGCGATGATCAGAATCGTTCCGATGAACTGTGCATATGCACGCGTGTGTCTCTGTGCATTTGAAAATATAGTGGTTGGAGAAGAAAGAGGGAGCTCGAGTTCGAGCACGAGAAAAACATTATTTGGCTCGAAGCAAATGGTGTATAGTCTCGGGGAAAAGAAGATGGGGTGAGACTCGAAGTCAACCTCGGGGAAGATGCGTTTTGGCTCGGGTAGATTGCATGTTACAGGATTAAAAGCCTATGAGTGTTAAATTTAAATCTGGGTTCATATTTAAATTCGAATCTTAGTTTTTGAAATAAAGGGAGATTTTAAATAGTTTGGATTTGAAAATAAAGTTTTAAATTGTAGATAGGTTCTTAAGTTAAATCTGAATTAAAAATAATTTGAATCCTAGTTCTAAAATCAAAGAAATTTTAATATTTAAATTGTGTAAATTTTCTTTGTGATGAGAATCAAAACATTTGTTAGAAAAGACTGATTAATAAATATGATTTATTTAATAAATGTGATAAATTTAAAGATGATAAATTTATGTAATTTATTTAAAGTTAATTTCCTAATATAAGCAATTAAGGGAAAACCAATTAATGAAAGTAGTTAATGGATAAATTCTCAATGAAATTTAAATAAAGGATAATCAATTAAGGGGAAATTAATTTTAAATAAGTAACTTAAAGGTAATCAATTACTTGAAAATAACTACTTGATAAAAGGTAATTAAATGATTAAAATTGATCAAGTCAATGATTAAAGAATAATTAATCAAAATAATTTGTAATTTATTAATAATTGATTAACCAGAATTAGAAATTTATTCATAAGAAATTAATCTGATTTGAATTAATCAGATAATAAATTTGACCCTACCTACGGATGCTTGAATTCTATTGAATGTTGATTTGGTTGATATCCCTTATTATGATGCTTTGTGATATATCCTGATTTATGTTGTGATCTGAGATGTAATTTCTATTTCTGTGATATGTTACTATGTGAATATGAAACCCTTGACCCATAGAACGACATTTGAGTTTCGATGCGACAGGGAGTCGGGATTCCAGTTGGTTATCCGAAACCCACATCGAATTGTAATCTTTGTGACTGATAAATTTATTTTATCTATGAATCTGTGAATGGAGATAAGCGTTATCGATTATACCGCTTATCGATATATCTGTGATGATTGATGTTGTGCACTATTGTGTAAAACCCCTGGACCACACCTTTACACACACAAATATGGATTTCACATGGAAATCGGTTAAGTCACAGATGATTTAAAATTGATGATTTTGAAATTGAAAATTTTATTTCAATTGATTTTGAAATTAGAAATTCGGGTTTAAAATAAAAAGCTTTTGAAATAGAATTTCAAAAATAAAAAAATCGAGTTTTGAAAATTTAAATAATTAGATTTAAATTTGAATTCAAGTTTGAAATTGAATCCTATGATTTGAAACTAGGGATAAAAGATGATATAAATGTGTTTGTATGAATTAAACCATTTTAAAGTATTAATTTGGGAATTTGAATCTAAACCAAGGATTTCAACTCGTATGAATGAATCAAATTTCTAAATAAAAACTGTTGTTTTTAAATGGTAAAAGCTTTTAGATAAGAAAAGAAATTCCAGTTTAAATTAAAGGAATTTCAAGTGAATTGAAAAATGGATTTTCCAAGTTATGAATTGTTTTGAAAGCTATGAATCAAATCTGTTATTTTTAACAGATTTAAAATGATGATTTATTTAACCCATTCGAAATGAAATTGTTTTGAAAACTATTAGTTAAATCTTTGATTTAAAGATTTAACGAGTTAATTAAACTGAAATGGAAATCGATTTGGAAAATCTATGAATGAATCTTTGTGAAATTAAGTGAACTTTGTGAATTGAATCTTTTTGTTTAAAAGATTAAAATGGTAATTTGTTAAACCATTTGAAAAGAAAGTTTGGGTAATAAGTTGTGACTTAATTGAAATCCCAATATCCGTATGTTTTTAAATATTTCGCTCACTATTCGGGTTAGCCGGGAAAGGACCTTTGGGTCGTATAACTCATTCCGAATAGTGATACGTCGTATATGGATAGCATTTGAAGACCGGTGTTGAAGACCGGATATTTTTCGAAAATGAAAGGACAACCTGTCGAATGTCTCTGCACTGAGTCGCGCCGGTATAGAGATTTATATCACTCTTTTGTGACGGGAAGTCCGGACGTGATTGAAAGTTATCCGGAATTGCAAGGGCTTCGTGAGAAGTGCCTTCGGTTCTGTTCGAACCCGGAACAGACTTGTATGGATACATGTCTGACATTACACCTTGAGATATAGAGCCGATTTCTTTCAAATACATATCTGTTGGTGGCGGAGAATTTATTCTCTTAGCTTAACACCCTTCTCTGAGACGTACGAGCTCAGAGGTTATGTAGTTGAAATTTATCAGCAATATATCCCAATTTGGTAATGTGGCATGCTGAGTGTTGCTGTGTGATGATCAGTGTTTGATCATTTGTGATATGATCATTTATTTGATCTTATATCTTTGTGATCATAGGTTGATCATTTGTTTGACCCGAAGCATGGCTTTGTGAACAGAGCGTAGCTTTGTGGACGAGACTTCGTCGAGCCTCACACCCCGGAAATGGTCGAAACAGGAAGGATGCAGCAAGGTTCTAGGGAGTAGCGCCCCTTAGTGTATGTCATTCCTTCTGGATAAAGGTGGTATCATGGTATGGAGCCCAGATACTTAACCTCTGTGGTTGCTGCAAATTTATTACTTTGTGGTTGTTGGAAATCGGGGATCCTCGGGAAGATCGGTGACGATCGGGGGATGGCATACGCGTGTCAGTAGTTACCTATTTTTGCAGAGGTAACCCGGCCTTGTGTTGGCAGAGATCCGGTTAGGTTCTCGGGTCGTCTATTCCAGGGACGTACCCATCGTGGATAGGAAGTTCCTTAGCCTGACCATTTGTTGGAAATCCAAAGAAAAAATACGTGACTTGTACGGTTTTAGTTGTAGAACCTATCATTCACTTATGGTGGCGCCCCACTGTTTGGATGGTAGCTATAGTAGGCATAGTTCGAAATGTCTATGCTGGCTAAGATTGATATTATACTTTCGAAATGTTTTCTGCACTATGCACTAATAATAATATCAAGATTTGATTTTGCGTAGTAAGCATCTTTGACTATCATAAGAAGAAATCTCCTCCAATTCTGCGTTTGCATTGTGTGTGTGGTGGGAGGTCTTATGGTAGTTTCATTTTCCAAAAGCATTGCGAATTTACTTCAAATTCTCTGCTATTTGTTTTTAAAGATAAACTGTTTTTGTTGCTCACACCAGTCCCATGACTGATCCGGAGTTTATTGTTTCTTTCCTAAACTCTGGATGCTCAAAATTTTTCTACACGAGCAGTCTAGAGTTTGGTTTTGCAGATAGTCAGATTAGTAGGTTATCTGGAGTTAGTTCAGTCTTTGGATCGGACTGCACTTGCTTATCTTTGTGCCTCGTTATTGGGAGTTCGAGCTATATCTGGATTGCTGCTTTGGAGATGGAGATTATCCGCTGCTGATGTTATCGTTTTCTTTTCCGCTGCTATTTGTTGTATCATATCTCTGATGTATATTGATATTCATTGTATCACTCTGTTGTATCAGATATTGTATATCAATGTATTATTCTTTTTATTCCGCTGTGTTGTTATACTTAACTGTGTTATAAGCTCCCGAGAACCAGATTCGGCATTTGAATCTACGGCATTTTGAGTACAAAGTGAAGTACGGGTGCCGATTTTCGAAGGTCGATTTTTGGGTCTTGACACTTCCTAAGTTGAGAACATGAAAAACATTATGGATTCCTGCTAAACTACTCGGTAACTCTATCCGGTAAGCGAGTTTCCTTATCCTCTCTATAATTGGAAAGTCCAACATATCAAGGTGCCAGTTTCCCTGACTTTCTGAATCGTACTATACCAATTTATCAGTGATACTTTAACAAAAACATGGTCTCCAACCGAGAACTTTAAATTCTTATGCCTCTTATCTACGTAACTTTTCTGCCTAGACTGAGCTTCCATCATCTTTTCTCGGATCAACTCAATCTTCTATGTTGCTTCTCTCACCATATCTAAACCAAGAACCAATATATCTCCCATCTCCAACCAACATGTTGGTGATTTGCGTGACCTTCCATACAAAGCTCTAAAAGGCGCCATTCCTATATAAGTCTAATAACTATTATTATAGGAAAACTCGACTAGGTGCAAATCGTCTTCCCATGATCCTCCAAAGTCTAGTACACAAGCCCTCTACCAATCTTTAAGTACCTTATTTACTGTTT
Source organism: Allium fistulosum (assembly GCA_030737815.1). Classification (NCBI taxonomy): domain Eukaryota; kingdom Viridiplantae; phylum Streptophyta; class Magnoliopsida; order Asparagales; family Amaryllidaceae; genus Allium; species Allium fistulosum. The sequence goes on along the minus strand of CM060902.1, from coordinate 963,873,498 downwards.
CCGTCTGACCATTTGTTTATGGGTGATAAGCGGTACTCAACTTTAGCTTGGTACTTAAAACTTTCTACAGACTCTTCCATAATTCACTAGTAAACAAAGTATCTCTATCACTGACTATACTACTAGTAATCTCATGCAGTTTAACAATATTATTCATAAACAACTAAGCCAAAGTAGGTGCCGTCCTTGTTGACTTAACGGGAATGAAGTATGCACTCTTGGTCGGTCTATCCACTATGACCCAAATATTTCATTTCCCCTATTCGACCTTGGCAATCCATCAATAAAATCCATAGATATAGAATCCCACTTTCAAAGTGGCATATCTAAAGGTTGAAGTAACCCACTCAGTTTTTGATGCTTGGCTTTCACTTATTAGTAATTGAAACATTGCCTAACACATAAGCCTACATCCCTGTTCATACCTTCCTAGAAGAAACTTATCTTCATATCCCGATACATCTTATTTCCTCCCCGATGAATAGTAAACTTCGATCAATGACACTACCTAAGAACTTCCTTCCTTAAGTTATCAACATCTAGAACACACAACTGTTCCTTCTTCCTCAACCATCCATTTTGGTCAAGGCTAAGGCTTCCCAAATAATGAATCTTTTTTCTACTTCAAGCCTTCTAACTTGTTCAGCTAGCAATGGATATCACTCAGCTTAGAAGCGATTATTTCAATCATTACTGGTCGAACTTCCCAACATGACAATATGGCAGTTTCCTTACTAGAACTAACCTTTGATATTAATTGCACACCACAAGTAGTTAATGCCACTAAGTCTTTCCATTCTGCTAACATAGCTAACACCACATTCTGACATTTTCTGCTAAGTGTATCTGCAACTTTATTTTCTTTCCCTGGCGTATACTCAATTACAAAATCATAAGCTGCTAAGAACCTTATCCATCTCTGCTGTCTCATATTCAACTCATTTTTAGAGAATAAATACTTTAGAGACTTATGATACGCAAATAACTCAAATCTTTCTCCTAAAAGATAGTATCTCCATACTTTCAAAGCAAATATCACTGCTACCAACTCTAAATTGTGAGTCGGATAGCTCACTTCATGTGGTCTAGGCTATTGAGAAGCATAGGCAATCACTTTACCTCTTTGCATTAACACAACTCCCAACCATGTTCTACATGCATTAGTATACACCCCCAAATCTCGATTCCCATCTGGCACAACCGACATGTGTGCATATGTTAATAAATGTTTTAGATTAAGGAATGCTTTCTCACATTTATCAGTCCAAACATACTTTGCATCTCTTGTTAGTTTGGTCATAGGTGTCGCTACATAAGAAAAATCCTTGATGAATCTTTGTTAATAGCCAGCTAGTCCAAGGAAAATCTTTATCTAGATCACAGTCGTGGGTCTCCTCCAATTATTAATAGCTTCAATCTTAGCTGAATCCACGGACAACCCTTCTTTTGAAAATACATGACCAAAAAACTTCACTGGTCTCTTCCAAAAATGACATTTTAAAAACTTTGATTTTAGTTGATGCTGCCTCAAAGTCTTAACCACTGTTCTAAGGTGAGTCTCATGGTCTCGCTCATTCATATAATATATCAGAATGTCATCTATAAACACCCATATGAAACTATCAAAATGCTCTTGGAAAATTCATTTCATCAAATCCACAAAGAAGGTAAGGGCTTTAGTCAATCCAAATGGCATGACTAACCACTTATACCAATCATATCTTGTTCGAAACGCCGTTAATGGAATGCTGTTCAACACCAAAGATATGAAACCTTAAATATTCTTATTTTACTTTTTCTTACTTTTTTCAGATATTTCAAAATTTTGAAAAATTTATAAATTGTTGCTTAAATGCTTTGTCCAAATAGCTCGATATAGAGTCATTTTTTAGTTATTAATTTTTTAACTAAAATATTTATTTTTAAAGTAGAAAAATATACCCTATTGCTAAATCCAATTGGGAAAACAATTGGCTCCACTCCACTGATCAAATAAATCATCTATTTTCGGCAAAGGATACCGGTTCTTTATCGTCTTCTCATTCAACTTACGATAATCAATGCACATCCTCAACAACCCATCCACTTTCTTTATGAACACTGCAGCTGCTCCTCAAGTTGAACTGTTTGTCCTAATAAAATTCTTCCTTTCTAAGTTCACTAGCTGCAACTTTTAGTCTTTTATTCCTTCATCTCTATAAGTGTCATCCGCTAGGTGGCCTACTAACGGTTCAGCTCCAGGTATATGATCTATTATAAACTCAATAGCTCTTTTCGATGGTAATCCTATAACTAGTTCAAAAACATCTACAAACTCTCTTGCAACGAAAACCCGACTCACCTTGTCTTCCACTTTCATTGCTCCCAACAAAGAACATACATCTAAACTCGAATATTCTACTGTGTATATAATTTGATCATGATATTAGGGTGTCTTAATGATATCTTCCTATCTTTGAAAAATACTCTAGCATCTTATCTTCTTAACCAATCCATACCCAGAATAATTTAAAAACCCACAAAATCAAATGTATACAAATTACAAGTAAATGCATGACCTAATAGCTCAAATTCTAAATGGTCACATCTCATCCCAAGAGTTGCGTACACTACTATCGGATTTGCAACCCTTAAGGATGTAATGAGGTATGATGGTTCTAGACATAACTTATCTACAAAAATGCGGGATAAAAGAATTTGATGCTCTAGGATGAAATAATACTTTATCTGGTATGTCATGAATCAAAAGTGTACCCCCCGTCATAGACTTTCCCTTCTCCTTTGCAGTCAGCCTAGAAGTTGACGGTTCCAAAACAATAACCTTCGCTTTATCAACCTTGGCCGCTTCTAAACATTTATTCTTGTAATGCCCCACTTGTCTGCAGTTAAAACACTTCACGTTCTTCTTTCCCACAACCATCTTTCCATCCCTAGATCGACACTCATTGGCATAGTGCCCTTTCTTATCACACTTATAGCAAACAATATCTGCTCTCCCTTTCTTGGCAGCTCCACCCTCTTGAGCTCCCTTCTTCTTGAAGAACTTTCTCTTCTTGCCCTGAAGACCTTGAGTCTCCACAGGCTTGTCTTTCCAAAGGTCGAAAGCATTTCCTTGTTCCTTATCGATGTCTCAACTAACACATCACATAGGTCTCTAAAATGCGGCAGGTTGCTCTAGCAATCTCCGGCTTCAACTGGAATGAACTTCTCATTGCTTTTAATCATAGTATCTATGGTAGCATATCCGTACTTGGAAAATTCGTCAAACTTGGTTGCATATTCCAGGATAGACATTTCTCTTTGCTCCAATTCCATAAACTTCTTGACCAAAGTTGACTTGACTATCTCAAACAAGAAACTCTCCTCAAATCTCCTTTTGAACTGAGCCCAAGTCTATTCTTCCTTTGGGACTCCTATGGTCACACCATTCCACCAATAAAAGCTGCTCCTTCCGACTGCTTGAAAGCTAACTTCCACTTCTACTCATCATTCAAGCCTAAGTTAGCAAAGATTCAATCACATTGCTTGTGACGACCGCCCTATACCTCCGGCATAATAGTGTACAAGTATGCATTGCTGTTGTGCCCGGTCGATATAGGATGATCATTAGGGTTGGAAATGAAACAAATACATAATATAACCTGTAATATATCCCACCGTGCATGGACAATATATAGTATCACAGTTATAACAAAAGAGATAGTAATAACAATATGAACTAATCATCAGAGTATATGATCCATAGAGTTATACATCAATAGTCATAGAGTATACTATAGAATTAACTCTAGCCATTTAATAAAACTATCAAATTTGTAAACTTACGACATCCATGCCGCTGGAATAGTGTGTCGAAAACAAACTTTCTGATTTTGTAAAACATAAGGCTATAATACCAAAAATATAGGGTTATCAACTTTTTAAAACACATAGGCTATCGTGCCTCTAAAAACAAAGATTTCATTTTGCAGCACATAAGGCTTTCAAGCTTATAAACAAGGTTGTCTAATTTATAAACGTACGGCATCTCTGCCATAAAACATGGATGTAGAAAATATAAACATACGACATTAATGCAGCAAAAATATAGATGTCGAAAATATAGGTGATAAGGGTGTCGAGTTTAAAACATTTTGGGATGTCGAATCTCTATACCCCAGAGGGTGTCGAACCCTTAAAAACTTAAGATGCCATAACTTTAAAAGGCTTGAGGGTTCTGAACCCTTAAAACAAAGAGGGTGCCCCACTTTCAAATAATATAGAGTTCTGAAATCTTAGGGTGCCGAATATTAACAGTGGCATTTTTGTAAATAAGTATAAAACTTACTTATTTCTTTTAAAGCTATTTCTTTTCACCAACTCTTGCCTCTTGTCAAAATATCATTGGTTAACTAAATCCTTTTTCTCTTATTTTCAAAAATTAACTAGAAACATGTTTTACATTCCCAAAAGAAATTTGCAAACCTTTGTAATTAACATCATTGATAAATGTTAACTAAAAGCGTTTTCTAACAAAATTAATTCATAGAAAGTAATAGCCCCATGGGAAAAATCACCAAAATCAAAATTTACATCTTCGTTCACATATAAAAATTTTAGGGCCAAAATAATAATTTAATTATTTTAAATAATTAAAACCCAAAATAAACTTATTTCCCCTTAAGAAATTCATAAAATATTTCTATAAACTTGAAAAATTATGAAATTCAAACACATCTGCAAAGTAATGTTTTATGCATCATATCAAAATTTCAAGTCAACTTGAGATCATACATTAGGTTTGTAAACCTATCATAATAATTTCATAAAATTCTCATAAATCATCAATCATCCAATCAAGGATATAATCAACCATAGTATGACATAAATCACAAAACAATTCAGAATTCTTATTTAGATCCGAAATAAACATAGCAAAAGTGTTTGCGCCAAAAATTAGTCACAAACCCCAAGAGTCGACGAAAGCACCAGTGTATGAACACAGATCAGTAGTAAATAATCACAGATAACAAATCTAAGTATTATAGAGGATAAAAATGAAGAATAACAAACTTAAAACAGAAAGAAATAGATAGAGGCACAAGATTTATAGTGGTTCGGCTATCTCCGACCTACATCCACTTCAATAGATAATCTTTTATTGACTTTGCTCGCTGGTTACAGCGGATTACAATAGTAATTTTCGAGTACAACAGTGAAGTTTGAGTACAATGGTGATTTCGGCAGAGTCTGGACGTAGCTGGATCAAAAAGTCCCTTTTCTGTAGGCTCTGGGATGCTATTTATAGGCGTAGGCTGCAAATATCTCGCTCAGATTTCGGGAGATCTCTTCTGGCACGTGTGTGGTCCCACGCGATCGATCCCAGGTGATTTCGACTCGATCCGTGATCGATACGAACGAATTTTGTATCGATCAAGATCTTGTCCAATCGAGTCGAGATCGATTATGAACATTCTTCAGGTTGTATGCAACCTCCTGTGAAAATTTGGTGGCATTTGGAGTTGTAGATTGTGAGTTATGATCGATGCAATTTAAGGTTTTCGGTAGGCTGTGCAATTCGTATCGATCCCCTTCGCATCGTTCTATTCGTATTGATCAGGGCATCTTTCTGTGAGTTGACGTGGCACTTGTTTTTAGGATCGATCCACTCTTGATGCTGAATCGACCGAGTCCTTCCAATGTTTACGCCTCGTTCGTATCGACCTGATGGACTCCATTCTTTGTATCGATCCTAGGATGCTTATTTCATATCGATGATTCAATAGCCTTCTCGTATCGATAAAAAAAGGTTGACATTCGTATCGATCCATTACATGCTCTTCGTATCGATCATCTACACTCTATCTCGTTCTGATGCCCTATGCTCCATTTCGTATCGATGGGGAGGTTTCATATCGACCAGTTGTCGACCGATACGAAGTATATTTAAGGATTAATTGATACGAAATGGATGTACGTGAATGGATACGAAGAGAGTGGATCTGGATGGATACGAAGAGAGTGGATCTGGATGGATACGAAGAGAGGCCTGCTCACCGATGGACATGAGATGGACCAATACGAAATGAGCTTGCTCATTGATGGATACAAGGAGGATCGACTGTGCGGGATACCAAGCCGGATGGATACGAGATGAGGTTCGATGGTCGATGGATACGAAGAGGATGGCTGCAAGGCGATGGATACGAATGGAGCCTCGGGGATGGATTCAAATGGGATGGATACGAAGGAGGCGATCTGATGGATATGAACGGAAGCCTTGCTAGACTTGCATCGATCATATCTTGAGCATCTGAACTCCGATTGACTTGAAATTTGAAACGTTGTCTTCCATAGCTTTGCTTGTCGTGTCATATCAATTCTAGCTTGATTTGGACTTGGGAAAAATTCATCGATATCCACAGTAGAATTGTGTATTAACAATCTCCAGGACAAGCTGTCCTTGGTTTCCAGTCAAGTTCTTGGTGTCACTGCCTTGCCAAAAGGCGTGATAACATTTGCCCCCCAAAACATGTCTTTTGGCAAAAGGCGTGTTTTGAATAGTTTCAAATCCAACGTTGTAAGTCCATGTTTTGACCATAGCTATAGTATTCTCAATCAAGTTTGTGGTTGTTCGAAGCCGAATCAGTATCCACTTCAACTTGTGGAAATCAGTTATCAAATTATGTGGCTTCTCTAGACAATCAACGGCCACTTCAGACCCTTGCTAAGTCCATTACAAACTTAACGATCGAATAGAAAGATCCTGTCGCTATCCGGTATGGCTTTCTATCCCTTGCACTTTGGCCCCAACGAGGGCATATAGCGATGTCTTGGTCCTCCTAGACCGATCATAGCCTCTCCGGGCTCTTGCTGGATCCCATCCTGTCACTCTTCGGTGAAGGGGAAACAGCGTCGAGTGAGCCAATCCTGTCGCTCTTCGGCGAAGCGGAAACACCCCCTGCACTCCGGTTCAGCATCCTTGAACATTAAGCGATCTCATGGCCTAAATTCTAGGCTGATTGCAGCCACTCTTGGCTCTTATCGAACCCCGATCCGATCACTCTCCGGTGAATGGGGAACGATGTTAAGTGAGTTGATCCTGTCGCTGTCCGACGAAGCAACTCACTTCTTGCACTCCGGACCCCGTCTCTCCGGCTAGGGTCATAAAGCGGTAAATTTCAAATTGACTTTCAATATTCATCCCGTAACTTTTCGGTAACAGGTTTATTTTATGAAATTCAAGTTCATTTTTTAAATTCAAATTCCAAATGTTCAATCCTAAAGAAAGGAAAAATCTAGATACTGGCTCTCAGGGCCGAGAGGTTTATCACCATCTTAGAGCATGTCTGGGGATCACTCTGGTTCCCTTACATGTGTAAGTGGAATAGCCGCTTTATTTTGAACTCAAATCTAAGAATTTTATGTATTCGACCAAAGTTCAAGTCCTGAACTAGGCCCTTGCCATCATGATCAATTGATGATGAGTCGTGATCCTTATCCAGGATTAGCTTTGTTGGGTGCAGGCGGTAGTTGCTCAAGTCCTACGGCCGCTGTCCGATCTCTCACATATTGCGGAAATCTACCACTTCTAACATGTTCTTCCACCTCATCCTTTGAATGGTGGCACTGATCAGTAGTATGCCCCTCCAGCTCATAGAATAGGCAATACTTTCCACTTCTACGTTCCCGTTCTGTAGGATCTCTTCTGGGTGGTTTTCGAAAGGGGAGCTGCCCCCGAGTCTCTGTGTAAATCCATTCCAGGTTTGCCGTCAAGTCAACGTATTGTTTGAATCTGGGTTATTAGAATTTCTTCCGTTTGTCAGGACCATCGTATCTGTCATCCTGCTTTCGCTTCCCTTTATCTGTTCCAGACTGTTCTTTGGAGGTTCCTTCGCCTTGCATGGCGTTTATTTTTTACCTCTCGGCGCGTGAATCCTCTAGCAGAATGAATCTTTCAGCTTCATGATAGAATTCTTCAAGGTTTTGTGGTGGATCTCTTGCTAAAGAATCCTTAAATTATGTACCTTCCGCAACTCCTACTACCGTCGCTATCAAAATCATCGATGGATCCTGGTGATCTATTGAAGCCACCGTTGCATTGAATCGCAGTACAAAATCTTTTATGGACTCTCCAGTCCTTTGTTTCATCGAATCTAAGGTCATCACGCTCTTGGGTCGCATCACGTGGACCCTAAACTGTCTCATGAAGCGTTCCACAAGCTCGCTCCATGTTCTGATTGATCCATTCTCTAGCTTCCTGAACCAAAGCGCAGCCAAATCTGTCAAATATAGATGGAAACATCGGGCCATCACTTCCTCGGATGCCCCTAGCACTCCATATGCCTGATATATCTGGTAATATGCATGGTAGGATCTGATTTTCCATCATAAGCTTCCAGCGTGGGTAACATGAATTTTGGAGGAATCCTTGCATTTCTGACATTCGGAGTAAATGGACTCTGACTAACTTCCTCTAAGCCTTTGCTTGGCAATCCTCCCCTCATAATCCATCGCATTAGTCCAGCCATTCGTTCGTCTCCATCCTTGGGTTGTCTCCTTAGCATGTTTCCATCCTGCCCACCATGTCCTGAAGGGTACTCTGGATAATATTCTTCATGTGGCTCATTCACGTTGGCGTTGGCTCTAGCCTACTAAGCTCCATCTATGGGCCTTCCAACGTCTGATCCCAAGGGTCTGCCTCCAGGTCCTTGTTGATTTTCCTTTATGCTCAGCGTTCTGATCTTGGACCTGACATCCATTGGTCTCTGTAACTCTAGCTCCTTGTCCTGTGCTGGCGGCCACTGTAGCCGATCCAGGGTTCTGGGCTCCAACTGCACTCATCTACTCAAAGAAGCTCTGCATCATTTCTTGTTGGTTCTTCAGCAATCTTTCATGCATCGAATCCATCATAGCCTCCATCTCATCTGTGGTGATGTAGATCGAAGATCGACCTGCCCCATCTTTGGAAGAGGCCTCTTGACTTCACCCTTGTTGGCTCCTTTCTGCTATTTCTCTTCTGCTTAATTGCTTTATAATAGTTTTTTTAAAAACTGAATCTTTTAGCCTTCTAATTCGATATCCAAGCGGTAGAGACCCTGAGTTCAGCTCTCTGTGGAAGCACCAAAGTGTTTGCACCAAAAATTGGTCACAAACCCCAAATATCGATGAAAGCACCAGTGTTTGAACACAGATCAGCAGTAAATAATTACATATCACAGATCTAAGTATTGTAGAGGATAAAAATGAAGAATAACAAACTTAAAACAGAAAGAAATAGACAGAGACACAAGATTTATAGTGGTTCGGCTATCTCCAGCCTACGTCCACAACAATAGATAATCTTTTATTGACTTTGCGCGTTGGTTACAGCAGATTAATTTTCGAGTACAACAGTGAAGTTTGAGTACAATGGTGATTTCGGTAGAGTCTGGACGTAGTTGGATCAAAAAGTCCCTTTTCTATAGGCTCTGGGATACTATTTATAGGCGTAGGCTGCAAATATCTCGCTCAGATTTCGAGAGACCTCTTCTGGCATGTGTATGGGCCCACGAGATCGATCCCAGGTGATTTCGACTCGATCCGTGATCGATACGAATGAATTTCGTATCGATCAAGATCTTGTCCAATCGAGTCGAGATCGATTATGAACATTCTTCAGGTTGTATGCAAGCTCCTGTGAACATTTGGTGGCATTTGGACTTGTAGATTGTGTGTTATGATCGATGCAATTTAAGGTTTTCGGTAGGCTGTGCAATTCGTATTGATCCCCTTCGCATCGTTCTGTTCGTATCGATCAGGGCATGTGTCTATGAGTTGACGTGGCACTTGTTTTTAGGATCGATCCACTCTTGATGCCGAATCGACCGAGTCCTTCCAAAGTTTACGCCTCATTCGTATCGACCTGATGGACTCCATTCTTCATATCGATCCTAAGATGCCTATTTCGTACCGATGATTCAATAGCCTTCTCGTATCGATCGAAAAGGGATGACATTCGTATCGATCCATTATGTGCTCTTCGTATTGAACATCTGCACTCTATCTCATTCCGATGCCCTGTGCTCCATTTCGTATCGATGGGGAGGTTTCGTATCGACCTGTTGTCGACCTATACGAAGTATGTTTAAGGCTTGATTGATACAAAATGGATGACATGAATGGATACGAAGAGAGTGGATCTGGATGGATACGAAGAGAGTCGATCTAAATGGATACGAAGAGAGGCCTGCTCAACGATGGACATAAGATGGGCCAATACGAAATGAGCTTGCTCATTGATGGATACGAGGAGGATCGACTGTGATGGATACCAAGCCGGATGGATACGAGATGAGGTCCGAGGGTCGATGGATATAAAGAGGATGGCTGCAAGGCGATGGATACGAACGGAGCCTCGGGGATGGATTCGAATGGGATGGATACGAAGAAGGCGATCTGATGGATACGAACGGAAGCCTTGCTAGACTTGCATCGATCATTCTTGAGCATCTAAACTCCGATTGACTTGAAATTTGAAACATTGTCTTCCATAGCTTTGCTTGTCATGTCATATCAATTCTAGATTGATCTGGACTCGGGCAAAATTCATCGATATTCACAGTAGAATTGTGTATTAACGATCTCCAGGATGAGATGTCCTTGGTTTCCAGTCAAGTTCTTGGTGTCATGGGCTTGCCAAAAGGCGGGATAACATTTGCCCCCAAAAACATGTCTTTTGGTAAAAGGCGTGTTTTGAATAGTTTCGAATCCAACGTTGTAAGTCCATGTTTTGCCCATAGCTATAGTATTTTCAATCAAGTTTGTGGCTGTTCGAAGCTGAATTAGTATCCACTTCAACTTGTGGAAATCAGTTATCAAATTCTATGGCTTCTCTGGACCATCAACGGCCACTTCGGACCCTTGCTAAGTCCATTCCAAACTTAACGATCGAATAGAAAGATCCTGTCGCTATCCGGTACGGCTTTCTATCCCTTGCACTTTGGCCCCAGCAAGGGCATATAGCGATGTCTTGGTCCTCCTAGACTAATCATAGCCTCTCCGAACTCTTGTCGGTTCCCATCCTGTCACTCTCCGATGAAGGGGAACAGCGTCGAGTGGGCCAATCTTGTCGCTCTCCGGCGAAGCGGCAACAACCCCTGCACTCTGGTTCATCATCCCTGAACATTAAGCGATGTCATGGCCTAAATCCTAGGCCGATTGCAGCCACTCTGGGCTCTTATCGAACCCTGATCCGATCACTCTCTGGTGAATGAGGAACGATGTTAAGTGAGTTGATCCTGTCACTCTCCGACGAAGCCACTCACTTCTTGCACTCCGGACCTCGTCTCTCCAGGTAGGTTCATAAAGCGGTCAATTTCAAATTGACTTTCAATATTCATCCCGTAACTTTTCGGTCACAGGTTTATTTTATGAAATTCAAGTTCATTTATTAAATTCAAATTCCAAATGTTCAATCAAAAAGAAAGGAAAAATCTAGATACTGCCTCTCAGGGCAGAGCGGTCTATCACCATCTCAGAGCATGTATAGGGATCTCCCCTGTTCCCTTACATGTGTAAGTGGAATAGCCGATGTTAACGTAAAAATCGACGCTAACACCCCGGTGTGAGTATTAGTAAAGTGAAAGCACCACCCGTTGGTACGGGAACTTGAAATAAGAAGAAAATAGCAGAAAAGTAAAGAGACAGCAGTTTTATAGTGGTTCGACTTGAAATTAAGCCTACGTCCACTTTATCTTCTTTATCATGGGTTCGATTACAAGTTTTACAACAATTCTTCGATTACAATATGATTTCAACACAATTGAAACGAGTAGCTAGAACTTCGATGTAGAAGAGCTCTTCGAATTCATGTTGAATGTGTTAGATCTCTTCTTCAAGTTCGTTGAAGCGTCTTCGGTGTTTGAAGTGTCGGATGAGTCGAGAAAACAGCAGAGTGTAGGCGCTCCAGAAATCATCCAAAAGTCCCCTCCCATTTGGAGATGGTGCTGTATTTATTGGAGAATTCTGTGCTGAGCCATAGGTCGTGAATGACCTAAAGTAGGTCGTAGGTCGCGAGCGACCTAAGGTAGGTTGTGGGTCGCCAGCAACTTAGGAGACATAGCTTGATAGAGTTGCACTTGATTTGTCTGAATGGGTTGGTAAGTTGTAGATCGTGGACGACCTAGGGAGTAGTTGGCGACTTTACCGTGTTGAGATATCTGGTGGAGCGACTTAAGTTGGCTCGACCTACAACTTAGCTCGTTAAGTCATTAGGTCGCTGAGTCCATTAGGTCGCTAGGTCCATTAGGTCGCTAGGTCGCTTGTGTAGTTAAGTTGTTAAGCCTCTCTATTGTGCTAAGTTGTTGCCATGTGTTGATGGTTAGGTCGCTTATACTTTTAGGTCGTTAGGTCGCTGTTCCTGTAGGTCGTTAGGTTGCTTTCTGGAATTAGGTCGCTATCCTCTTTCAGGAGTTAGGTCGCTAGGTTGTTAGGTCGTGAGTCGTTGAGTAGTGATAGTTCGTTGAAAAGGAGGTGTTAACACTTGCCCCTCGAAGTACATGCCTAAAGACTAGGTCGTGTGCTTCGACACCCTTTTAACTCGTGCCATCCGAGTCATTAAGTCGTAAGTCGCTTGAGTTATTAGGCCGTGAGCCGTTAACCCGGGTCGTTTTAGGCCGATTCGAATTCCAACTTTTCTCGCCTATAAGTCATTTAACTTGCCTCGTCCTATTCACTTTATTGCTTACACTCTGCCACCATTACAGCATTCAAGCTCAAAGATTAACACAAAATCTTCTCTCTTTCATCTCCGATCGTCGATTCCAACAGTGAGCTTAGGTAATTCCGATCATCCATTCGCTGCGTTTACCACCGATTCCTCCATAATCCACTCCATAAAATTTTCGCTATCATGTCATAAGATTATACCCTGATTCTCCCTCAGATTTTTGTTGAATCATTAACGATTGCTTTGAAAATGAATCGGCTTAGGGTTTCACATAATCATTTGACGAGTGTTTGAATTCGTGGAGTTAGTAACGGTTTCTGGAAATTTGGTGGAGATGATGAGGTGGAGGAGACGATGAGGTTTACGGGTTAGCGGGTTATGCCGTGGTGCTTTGAGCGATGTAACAACGGTGGACGCGTGGCAAAGTGTGATTGGAGAATAGGGCTTAGGTTTTTAATGAGAGATAGCTTAACATCGCCGAGCTACTTCAAGAGCAACCTAATGAATCGAACGACCTAAAAAACTTTCGCGACTTAAAGGAAGCCGAACAACTTAACAAATCTGCGACCTAACCATTTGCGACATAAAGAATCTACGACCTAACTCTTTGCGACATAAAGAATCTGCGACCTAACTCTTTGCGACATAAAGTTTAGGTCGCGGTTTCGCCTGAATGAGCTATTACTTAAACAAATTTGCACTGCCTTGACCTGAAGTCTTATTCCTTAATATGCATCATAACTTTGAACAGAACGACCTAATGGAACTTCGACCTATGCTAGGTCGTTTGAGCACAGTCTGGACGACCTAGGAGATGAACAAAACTGGAACACTTGTAGAATTTTGAAAGAACTTGATTGAACTGTTTGAACTTGAAATTTGTTGCACTTTTTCATAGATTGTATTGACTTGATTGCTAACAACCTGCTAAAAACATCATTTGCAGAAAACTAGGGCGGATATACTGCCATCGACTGCCCACATCGAATGACAGATTAGTCGATAAAGTATAATCAACTTAAATGAACTTACGTGAATGAAATGCTGTGAATCAACAAATTCAAGTGAAGTATTAAAGCAAAGCTAAAATAATCAACTAAAGCTGATCTGTTTGCATCAACACTGTACTTGGATTTAAGATAACAAGCCCTGAAACTCTATAATTGACAAATGTCAACTAATTTGATTCCAGTTATATTTGCTTGTCATTTTACTAGTTTTGCACAACACTTCACACTTTTAGGAAACGTGCACCTTCATATTTGAATATCCAGTTCCTTGTGTAGAATGACTTCTCAACAAGAAGAAATAGAGCAAGCTGGAGAGGTTTTTCCAATTGCTAACCCGTTGAATGATCCTCCGGAAAGAGTTTCGACCACTTTGAACCATAGAGTCTTCAGTCAGTTATGCATTCAGTTTGGATTTGCTGAAGCAGACGCTCGGCTTCCTAGGACAAATGATACTGCAGATAAGCCACCTCACGGCTTTATTGTAGTTAACCGACAAATGTACTTGAATGGAGCTATTCCTCCTTTCAATGACTTTCTTCGAACACTCCTTCTCCGATTAACCATCTCTCCTTTCAAACTACACCCCAATGGCTACGCCATCTTGATGGGGTTGTGTATGCTGTTCAGGAGGACACTTGATCGTCTTTTGAGCTTCGAAGAAATCTGCTACTTGTGCACATTTGCAAAGAATAAAGATCATCCCTCTATTATACTTGTGAGGGGCGCACGGAACCGAAAACTGATTCTAGAATTTCCCGAGAGTGCACACGGATTTTTAAGCCAATTTTTCTTCGTTCGCTGCCCCCCGGAGTTCTATGCCGTCTGGAGAATCGGAAGTAAGATTGCTTATTTCCGCTCACTTCATTTTTCTGAATTTCTTGAAACTTGAATTGTCAAGTACTGAACTTCATTCTTTACTTCTGTAGCACTCTCCTCCGCTTAGAGATCCCAGCCACAAGCCAACCTTCGAAACATTAAGTGCCGTGGCGGCTGAAGAGAGAAGCATCAAATTTTTGCTGAAAGATGAATTTATTCACCAATTTGGGCTTTTACATTCCTCTCGATCTACTCAGATTCATGAAGTTTCTAGTTCTGAGACTGAAACATCAGTTGCCCCGGTTTCTACCGAAGAAGTCACATCGAAGGAAACTGCTGCAGGAGCTTCGTTGGTGAAGTGTTCTATCCCCGTCGATGTCGTGGGGTCATCCAGCAAACTTACACTTTCCCCGGTAATCGAAGAAGAGGAACTTCCTCAACACTTCGGGAAGGCTGATGATAAAGGAGTTGAAAGAAAAAGTCCCGCTAAGCATGACGGTGACGACACTTTCGAGGGATTGAGCGATCTGATGATTACTTCACAGGAGCTCTTCAAAGACGACACTTCCACAACTAAAGTTACATCTCCAGCAGCTGAGGTGACATCTGCCTTGTAGCAAATTTCGTCAGCCCAAAAATTGACTCCTGCTTCAAAATCTGTCATCACTCCCCAACCAAAGAGTGGTTTGTAGTTTGACGCGCGTAGCTTGCACATCACACACACTTAGGATTTTTGGCACTCATACGCACTTAGCTTCTTTACTTTGAAGATTTTTAATACTTGTCTTTTTCACTTTCAGGTTCTCTGATGGGGCATAGTAGCTCGTACTATGATGACTTTCAACGCTATGGGAAACGCGATTCTTACGATCCCAGGTGCTATCTTCCTGCCCCGAGGGAAACCGATGAAGAAAGAGCTGCCAGAAAAGCTCGTGAAAGACAAACTTATGAGGAGTGGCAAAGAAGAAGGGATGATGACTCCCATAAAATAAAATCTTATGATGTTAAAGGGAAAGGTCATGTTGCTGAAGATCCGAGCAAACGGGCCAAACTTAGTGAAAAACCGGCATCTGCAATTTCTGAAAAGACTGCTGCTCCTATCCCTCTTGACATCCCCTCCGGTTCTCCTACTCTCGAGAAAACCGATATTCAAACAATTATTAACAGGCCTCAGTATCAAGTCAGGGATGCCCCACCTACACTCCAAAGCCGATTCCCAAATTGGTGTTTGAAAGGAGTGTGCTTTGACTTGGATTTGGTTCCCATTGATAAGCAGGCCATGCTAAAGAATCTCGATGCTTTTAAGCTTGACATCGAGAGAATGTCTGGATGGCAAAAGCTGGTTGACGAGCTTCAAAGGGTTAATCATGCAAATCTCGAAGCCATGTTAACCATGGAAAATGATCATTCTGAATGGAAGAAAGTTCTTAACCAACACGATATAGAGATAAAAAACATTGCCGCTCATAATGAGTAGCTCGAGGCTAAAGTCAAGAAACTTGAAGATGATCTTGCTGCCTCTTCCACCTCTTTTACTCAAAAGGAAGAGGTACTTCGAAAGCAAGTACGGGATGTTCATGCTAGTCAACGAGACGCTGAGGCCAGATATGAGGCACATGAGAAAATTGTAGAGAGTTACCGCATTGATGTTGCTCAGTTGCGAGAAAAAACTAGCTCCCAGGACTTGGAAATTGAAATGTTAAAAGCTCGACTTTCTAAAGTTGAAAAAGAGCGCGATGAGGCAATTGCCGGCAAAGTTGCAGCCGAAGAATCTCATGAGGCAACTAAAGCCAATATCAGCTCTACTTTATTCGAGTTTTACTTGCACAGCGTCTTGGGGCGTGGTAGTCTCTCATTTTTGGGCCCCAAGTATGAGATTACTTTGGCCGAAGTGTGGGAAGCCATACTTGATATGCTTGGAGGTGATGGCTATGCAGAAGTAGATCTTGAGGCGAACTATCTGGATGATGAGGCACGTACTCCCCTTTCCAGGGGAAAAGAGCAGCTTGCTAGGGAGCAAGCCGAAGCAACAGGAGGAGAGCGTTTGGAGAAGGCGCCTTTAACCGACCCCGCTCGTCCTTCGGCTTCGGTCGACCCTGATACCATTGGCTCTAGTTCTCATTCTCCACCTCCTGCAAAAGCCGAAGTTAAAACCGCAATTACTAAGCCTCCCACTGTTCAAGTCGAGGAGAAGACCCAAGACGACATTGAAGCCGAAAACTTTGAAATCGATGTGATTAAGCCGACTTTTCCAGGTAACTCCAAGTCTGATCTAGCTCAAGTAGACTGGTCATTCGATTCAACTGAGCTCGATGAACTTCTTGCTTATTATTTAAGTCCCGACGAGCCAATATCTTCTCTTTTTACGGAGAATACTGATTTTAACTTTTCTTCTTCTGTAGCGGAAACACTGAGTGCTGCACAAACTTCTCCTCTTTCAGCTGTTCCTCCTCCATCCCTTCATGTCACTCCTGCTTCTCAGCCGGGGTCGTAGGAAGAACAAATAGAAGCCCTTCGAGGCTTGTATGATCCACCCGCTTTGCAAGAGCAGAAGGTTGAGGAACTTGGAGGAGGTGAAAAGACTCTGAAGCAACCTTATGATGATGACACAAAGCTATCTGAGCTATTTACTCCGGGCAGTGAGTCTTCTTCAAAGAAGAAAGGGAAGCGCGCAATTGCGAAGAAGAAGAAGAAAAGCGCTTCTGCTGGTGAAGAAAAAGTGGAAGAAGATCCGGCTACACCTCCCTCTACTTCCTCCTCGACCCGTCCACGCCGGATTCAGAAACTAATCATCAAGCCGGGCAAGAGCTCTAAAGGTGGCGGGAAGAAGGAGTAATGAGCTTGACTTTACGCTTCTTGTTTTGCTTTATGCTTTTTGCATGTATTGACCGGAGATTGTGCGGGTACCGGCCCCCGCTTTTTGAAACCTGCACATGTACAAAAATTTTATAGTATGGAATAAAATGACTCTTTTTACTACTTGTACAAACTTTTGTCTGTATTTGAGAATGCATTTATTCCTTGTTTCTGCACAAGTTTCTTTGTATGATATTGCAATGAGTTAGTGGTATGTTGCTTAAGCGTTGCTTTTATTAATTTAGCTATATTGCCCCCATACCATGGCTCATTGCAATATTCTGAAAAGACTTGTACTCTTATTTTAGAGAATAATTCTTCCGTTTTGAGGAAATATTATTCTGCTTTTAATAGAGTATGCCTTGTATCGGAGAAGTTTTTCTTTCTCTTTTTTTTTAAAGAACACTTCAACTTTCGGGGATGATCACTTTTATTTATTGAAAAGTGGATTCCCCTACGTAGTGAAGCGGGCTTCTGAAGAATGTTTGTGCCTCCGAAGCAGTTTTTGCCTACGAAGAGGTCTTTGTTTGTGTGCCTCCGAAGAGGGCTTGAGGTGCCTCGGAAGAGGGCTTTTGGCGTCCGAAGAGGAGCATTTGGCCTCCGAAGAGGAGGATTTGGCCTCCTAAGAGGAGAATTTGGCCTCCGAAGAGAAGCATTTGGGGCTTGTGTCCTTCCACCATCAGCTTCTTAGCGATTCCTCGTTGTCACTCCAAGTACATGTCCCATTCTTTTGCAAGTTGTTTGCTTTTTGCCAGAGAAGTGTACTTTATCGTTGAATGAATCCACGGGGCAGACGCAAGCTACTTTACCGGATGTTCGTTTGCACAAACGATCGCTATTGGTTAGTAAGGGTCTGGAACCTTCTCATCAGGAAGGTGCCCGCTTTGGTGGAACCATCAACTATTTGTTAATAGCACTTCTTTTGTAGGAGTTGAATTTTGGAACTTTTGTGGCTTGACTTGAGTGATTTGTAGGAATCGCTTGGCTTCGTGATGTGTTGAATAGGTAAGCCTTGCTTTGATGGCCTGAAATATTAAATCGACATTTCAGCAATATTTTTAATATATTTATATATCGAAATGAGTCAGGCATCTTATAGTATTAAAGAACACAAGATTTATTGTTCTTTATTATTGATTTGCACTGATTTCTCAATGGTTTACAATACAAGAGTTATACATCCATCATCATTTTACAAATTTAAGCAATGTTGTTAAGTAAAAAATGGACGCAAGTGATTGTTGTTCCAGAATCTCTGGATTGAATTTCCATCTTCGCTGGATTTATTGTTTCTGATTCACATGCCAATCAGAATGGAGTGCCTGATGGGTGAGGACCCCCTATGACAACATTAATGACCAACCTCTCGGATTCCTGCACTGCAGTTTTGTCGCCTGAGCCGGTTTGATGGGCATGAAGTTGTTGCCCCTGAGTGGATGAGGTTGGGTCGACTCTGTTTTTCTTCACATATTGTTGGAGTTTATTCTGCTTCAGCAACTCTTCAATCACATTCTTTAACTGGCGACATTGGTTAGTGTCATGGCCAGGTTGATTGTGAAATCGACAAAATTTCCCATTATGCACTGCACCTCTCCCCATCTCAGGTGGTTTGGGATACTCGACAACATCCTTCATTGCGAAGAAGATATTTTCCGGTGTATCAGTTAAGAGAGTAAAATCTGAAGGATCAAAGCGGCGAGGTTTCTTCTCATTCCTCTACTTTTTTCCTCCGTCATTTTCCCTTTTCTGGTTTCTAGATTCTCTTTTGTTAGAAGCAACATCGTTATTCCTGACTTTGGCAACAACTACTTTCGCTGGTGCAGAATGGCTTTCTAGGCGCGTGAATTCGTCGGCCTTTTTATAAACTTCTCAAGTGAGTTCGGTTCCTTCATTTTTAACGACTTTCCGAATTCACTTGATTTGTCGATGGCTCGCATCAAGTAAGTCAGGATCATACGGGGTTCTGCATTATCCACTTCGGCCAAGGCTATATTGAAATGGCTCAAGAAAGATTTGACAGATTCTCCGGGAGCTTGTTCAAGGCTGGACAATGACATTATATCCTTAGCCTTTGAAGCATACAACCTGAACTGATCCTTGAATTTTCAAGTTAAGTCGGAGAATTGATCTACAGACCGAACTGGTAGCTTTGTGAACCAAAGTAGAGCCACTCCTTCCAAGTACACTGGAAAGTATCGGCATTTAATCTCATCTGATGCTCTTGCACTGGTCATATGCCAGTCATACTTATATAGGAAATGATTAGGGTCACTTGTCCCCCTATAGGCCGGGATAGTAGGAGGTACAAATTTCCTTGGAAATTCTGCTTTCAAGATCCTTTCAGTAAATGGAGTTTTGCTTGGAGCAAATCCCCATTCGCTCTCATTTTCTTCCCTCTGCATGCTCTCTTTCATGTTTCGGCGAACCATCCCTGATAGGTACTCCTCATTGTTCAGAGGCATCGCCGGGCAGATGTCAGCTATTCTTTTGGAAGTTTGCCTGAGCAAATGTTCGCGAAAAGTTGGCTGTGGCCTTGAACCTTCATCTTGGAAAGGTGGCGCTTCGGCGGTGCCAGTTGCTCTTTGAGGAATACCTTTCTCTTGAGAATTATGGGCATCTTCGGCAAAGGTTGTTTCATTGTTTTCTGGTTGTCAATTTGCCCCAAGCAGAGCGTTTAATATGTCCATCATCAAAGCGTTTTGAGCTTCAATTTGTTGGTATAATCCAGACACTACATCGTCTAATTCATCCCTTGTGACCCCGACGGTAGGAGTTGCCTGGTTTGATGCTGGGGAAGCGGAAGTCCCCTCGTGAGCATTTCTGAATCTGGTAGATCTTCCCTTTCTTCCAGGAGCCATGATTTCAGCTAGACTTCTGGTCTTTAGAGAAATTCTTTCAACAAATATATGCGAAGCAATGGTGGGAACACCCCCTGAGTTCGATCTTCTCAGTGAAAGCACCAAAAATGTTAACGTAAAAATCAACGCTAACACCCCGGTGTGAGTATTAGTAAAGTGAAAGCACCACCCGTTGGTACGGGAACTTGAAATAAGAAGAAAATAGCAGAAAAGTAAAGAGACAGCAGTTTTATAGTGCTTCGGCTTGAAATTAAGCCTATGTCCACTTTATCTTCTTTATCACGGGTTCGATTACAAGTTTTACAACAATTATTCGATTACAATATGATTTCAACACAATTGAAACGAGTAGCTAGAACTTCGATGTAGAAGAGCTCTTCGAATTCATGTTGAATGTGTTAGATCTCTTCTTCAAGTTCGTTGAAGCGTCTTCGGTGTTTGAAGTGTCGGATGAGTCGAGAAAGCAGCAGAGTGTAGGCGCTCCAGAAATCATCCAAAAGTCCCCTCCCATTTGGAGCTGGTGCTGTATTTATAGGAGAATTCTGTGCTGAGCCATAGGTCGTGAACGACCTAAAGTAGGTCGTAGGTCCCGAGCGACCTAAGGTAGGTTGTGGGTCGCCAGCGACTTAGGAGACATAGCTTGATAGAGTTGCACTTGATTTGTCTGAATGGGTTGGTAAGTTGTAGGTCGTGGGCGACCTAGGGAGTAGTTGGCGACTTTACCGTGTTGAGATATCTGGTGGAGTGACTAAAGTTGGCTCGACCTACAACTTAGCTCGTTAGGTCATTAGGTCGCTGAGTCCATTAGGTCGCTAGGTCCATTAGGTCGCTAGGTCGCTAGGTCGTTTCTGTAGTTAAGTCGTTAAGCCTCTCTATTGTGATAAGCTGTTGCCCTGTGTTGATGGTTAGGTCGCTTATACTTTTAGGTCGTTAGGTCGCTGTTCCTGTAGGTCGTTAGGTCGCTGTTCCTGTAGGTCGTTAGGTTGCTTTCTGGAGTTAGGTCGCAATCCTCTTTCAGGAGTTAGGTCGCTATCCTCTTTCGGGAGTTAGGTCGCTAGGTTGTTAGGTCGTGAGTCGTTGAGTAGTGATAGGTCGTTGAAAAGGAGGTGTTAAGGGCCGCTTTATTTTGAAATCAAATCTAAGAATTTTATGTATTCGACCCAAGTTCAAGTCCTGAACTTGGCCCTTGCCATCATGATAAATTGATGACGATTCATGATCTCGATCCAGGTTAGCTCTATTGGGTGCAGGCGTTAGTTGCTCAAGTCCTACGGTTGTTGTCCGATCTCTCACGTATTTTGGCAATCTACCACTTCTAACATGTTCTTCCACCTCATCCTTCAAATGGCGGCACTCATCAGTAGTATGCCTCTCCAGCTCATGGAATAGGCAATACTTTCCACTTCTATGTTCCCGTTCTGTGGGATCTCTTCTGGGTGGTTTCCGAAAGGGGAGCTGCCCCCGAGTCTCCGTGTAAATCCGTTCCAGGTTTGCCATCAAGTCAGCGTATTGTTTGAATCTGGGTTCTCAAAATTTCGTCCGTTTGTCAGGACCATCGTATCTGTCATCCTGCTTTCGCTTCCCTTTATCTGTTCTAGACTGTTCTTTGGAGGTTCCTTCGCCTTGCACGGTGTTTATTTCCTGCCTCTCGGCGCGTGAATCCTCTAGCCGAATGAATCTTTCAGCTTCGTGATAGAATTCTCCATGGTCTTTTGGTGGATCTCTTGCTAAAGAATCCTTAAATTTTGTACCTTCCGCAACTCCTGCTACCGCCGCCATCAAAATCATCGATGGATCCGGGCGATCTATTGAAGCCACCATTGCATTGAATCACAGTAGAAAATCTTTTATGGACTCTTCGGTCCTCTGTTTCATCGAAGCTAAGGTCTTCATGCTCTTGGGTCGCGTCATGTGGACCATAAACTGTCTCATGAAGCGTTCCACAATCTTGCTCCATGTTCTGATTGATCCATTCTCTAGCTGCCTGAAGCAAAGCGCAACCAAATCTGTCAAATATAGAGGGAAACATCGGGCCATCACTTCCTTGGATGCCCCTAGCACTCCCATATGCCTGATATATCTGGTAATATGCATGGTCGGATCTGATTTTCCATCATAAGCTTCCAGCGTGGGTAACTTGAATTTTGGAGGATTCCTTGCATTTCTGACATTCGGAGTAAATGGACTTCGACTAACTTCCTCTAAGCCTCCGCTTGGTAATCCTCCCCTCATAATCCGTCGCACTAGTCCAACCATTCGTTCGTCTCCATCCTGGGGTTGTCTTCTTAGCATGTTTCCATCCTCCCCCCATGTCCTGAAGAGTACTCTGGATAATATTCTTCATGTGGCTCATTCACATTAGCGTTGGCTCTAGCCTGTTGAGCTCCATCTATGGGCCTTCCAACGTCTGATCCCAAGGATCTACCTCCAGGTCCTTGTGGATTTCTATCATGCTCAGCGTTCTGATCTCGGATCTGTCCTCCATTGGTCTCTGTAACTCTAGCTCCTTGTCCTGTGCTGGCGGCCACTATAGCCGGTCCAGGGTTCTGGGCTCCGGCTGCTCTCATCTGCTCAAAGAAGCTCTGCATCGTTTCTTGTTGGTTCTTCAACAATCTTTCATGCATCGAATCCATCATAGCCTCCATCTCATCTCTAGTGATGTAGATCGAAGCTCGACCTGCCCCATCTTTGGAAGAGGCCTCTTGCTTCACCATTGTTGGCTCCTTTCTACTATTTGTCTTCTGCTAATTGCTTTATAATAGTTTTTTTTTAAATCTGAATCTTTTAGCCTTCCAATTCGATATCCAAGCGGTAGAACCCCTAAGTTCAGCTCTCAATGGAAGCACCAAAGTGTTTGCGCCAAAAATTGGTCACAAACATCAAATGTCGATGAAAGCACCAGTGTATGAACACAGATCAGCAATAAATAATCACAGATCATAGATCTAAGTATTATAGAGGATAAAAATGAAGAATAACAAACTTAAAACAGAAAGAAATAGACAGAGACACAAGATTTATAGCGGTTCGGCTATCTCCAGCCTACGTCCACAACAATAGATAATCTTTTATTGACTTTGCGCGCTGGTTATAGCGGATAAATTTTCGAGTACAACAGTGAAGTTTGAGTACAATGGTGATTTCGGCAGAGTCTGAACGTAGCTGGATCAAAAAGTCCCTTTTCTGTAGGCTCTGGGATTGTATTTATAGGCATAGGCTGCAAATATCTCGCTCAGATTTCGAGAGACCTCTTCTGGCACGTGTGTGGGCCCACGCGATCGATCCCAGGTGATTTCAACTCGATCCGTGATCGATACGAATGAATTTCGTATCGACCAAGATCTTGTCCAATCAAGTCGAGATCGATTTCTAACATTCTTCAGGTTGTACGCAAGCTCCTATGAAAATTTGGTGGCATTTGGACTCGTCGATTGTGAGTTATGATCGATGCAATTTAAGGTTTTCGGTAGGCTGTGCAATTCGTATCGATCCCCTTCGCATCGCTCTGTTCGTATCGATCAGGGCATGTGTCTGTGAGTTGACATGGCACTTGTTTTTAGGAGCGATCCACTCTTGATGCCGAATCGACCGAGTCCTTCCAATGTTTATGCCTTGTTCGTATCGACGTGATGGACTCCATTCTTCGTATCGATCCTAGGATGCTTATTTCGTACCGATGATTCAATAGCCTTCTCGTATCGATCGAAAAGTGATGACATTCGTATCGATCCATTACGTGCTCTTCGTATTGATCATCTACACTCTGTCTCATTACGATGCCCTGTGCTCCATTTCGTATTGATGGGGAGGTTTCGTATCGACCTGTTGTCGACCGATACGAAGTATGTTTAAGGCTTGATTGATACGAAATGGATATACGCAAATGGATACGAAGAGAGTGGATCTGGATGGATACGAAGAGAGTGGATCTGGATGGATACGAATACAGTGGATCTGGATGAATATGAAGAGAGGCCTGCTCACCGATGGACACGAGATGGACCGATACGAAATGAGCTTGCTCATTGATGGATACAAGGAGGATCGACTGTGATGGATACCAAGCCAGATGGATACGAGATGAGGTCCGAGGGTCGATGGATACGGAGAGGATGGCTACAAGGCGATGGATACGAACGGAGCCTCGGGGATGGATTTGAATGGGATGGATATGAAGGAAGCGATCTGATGGATACAGACGGAAGCCTTGCTGGACTTGCATCGATCATATCTTGAGCATCTGAACTCCGATTGACTTGAAATTTGAAATGTTGTCTTCCATAGCTTTTCTTGTCATGTCATATTAATTCTAGCTTGATCTGGACTCGGGCAAAATTCATCGATATCCACTATAGAATTGTGTATTAACGATCTCCAGGACGAGCTGTTCTTGGTTTCCAGTCAAGTTCTTGGTGTCACGGCCTTGCCAAAATGTATGATAACAAAAAGGAGATAGATACTATTATTCACCTTAGATTAGATAAAGAGATTGAGATTTTTGTTTATTGATTTCCCTAAGCTTTTCCCTTGAATCCCTTAGAGTTTCTCCCTCCTTCTTCCCTTTTTAATGGTTTACCTCTTGTATTTAATTTTGATTCTATGATAATGAAAAATGAGAATGAATGAGGTAGGAAAGGATTTTGGGAATTAAATAAAAAACTATTCCCAATTTGCCTCCCTTATTAATTTTCTTCTATCCTATGTTTAAAACAATCATATTAATTGATTAATTAAGACTCGTCCCAAATTAATTATCAAATCTCATTCTCCTTGTCTCTATACATCACATTATTCTATATAACTTATCTAATTAAACTCCTGAATAATGCTAAACAAAAATTAGGAGTGTTACATGTACATACTACATTTGATAATTTCTAAGGACAATGATTGCTTGTGGACGATGGATGAGTAGATGGTTGTAGTTATTGGTTGTTATGTGTGTAAATTACATTTTTCCATTCTTTGAGATTTCGGGGATGGAATCCTTTTAAGATGGGGAGCATGTAACATCCCAAAAATTCAATGAAAATTTAATAAGAAATTTAAATTTAAATAAAAAAGAACTATAGTGAAATTTTCACAAATGTTCGAATTTGACAATGAAACTGCATCATTTCATTCGTAGCAATTTTCTAGACAATTTTCATATATAACACTTCGAAATCGAAGTCAGTACGGAGAAGTAATGGATGTTTGAAAATTTAAAAATAAAATAAATACTAAAAATCAAAACATCCCAAATTTAAGCCACCATCGGCTGACCCTAAGGAGTTGACGATCTACCGATATTGGTCGATCTAGAGGAAATAAGGGTCGACCATCCACATTGAATATTCGAGGGTTTTCTGGAGCGTTTGGATGACTGAGATTGTTTGTTTCATTGCTAAGTTACAATGTGAATACGAGATGTTATAAAATATTCTTCAGGCCAAATCAATGCACCAAAATGATTCCCAACCTCTTTTCATAGAAAACTAGGCTAACCCTAAAATCAATAGAAAACTTACAAACTACCAAAACTCTATCAAAATTCTTCCTCTCCATTCTCAAATTTCTTTCAAAAATTAAAATAAAATCAAAACAAACACACGATAGCAGATTAGATCTGGGAGGAGCAAGCTTATAAGGGCGATTCTTTGACGGAGCATTTTGGTAGAGCTTAGATCTAAGGTGAGTGGGAATAGGTTTGATAAGATGATTTATTACAATTAAATTTACCTCTTTCTGCTTGATCTAGGCTATTATTATTTTCCATAATCATATAACCTGAAATCTGGATTAGAAATAGAATACTATAATTGATAAACCTATAGACCCCTATTTATTGAAACCTTAAAATTGGTTAGATGTTAGTATATAACTTGTTAAAATGTATCAACATCAAACCAATAAAATATGGTAGGATCTCAAAAGAAATTGGTCACTGTAGTGCTTAGGGTTCGGTTACTGTGTACGCTTAATCAATAAAATTAACAAAAATCAAAATTGAAAAACAAATATAAATAAACCCCAACTTTTATATCGTGACCAGTAGACCCTCACCCTGAGCGGTCGACCGCAAGAGGAAGACCAATACGGTGTAATGATCGACCGATTATAGCCTAAAATGTGTAACTTTGCAACGACCCACTATTTTGGACCATTCAAATCGACAATAATCCACACATGTCTGACTTGAATAATTCAAAATAGCAGGTTGTAATAAAATTTGGACCAAATAAAATCAAATATAGAATCACAAACACAGAATCTCAGAATAACTCGCAGCGGAAATAAAATACCATAGTAGTTCATGAAGCTACTATATACAAACTCTCTAAACATATACAAAATCTCATAGTCAAAATAAATATAATAGAAGTCAGGATACATAAATCAATAATACCGAGACAATACTGAATAAGAAATAACTGGAATAGAAGTCGATGAACCGATAGATAAATAAGCTCCAACAGATCTCTAGCTCCAGAAGGTGAGTCCAAAGCTATGATTCTCATGCTGACCCGAGCGTAAAGTAAAACACAAAACACTCAAGTCAGGACATATATACTTATACAATGTAAACCAACTCAAGTGAACTGTAACAGCAATGCATAATAACCTAAAGGATGCTTGGGATCGCCCATCCTTTAAGGATCCATAAAACCATCAATTTAATTACATCCCGTGGTTAAAATTCCAAAATGGTAATTTATACTTCGAAATCAAATATCATTTCAAATCCATTTCAAAATATCAAAATATTTCAAATCAAATTATTCCCTTTTAAATAATTTAAAAAAGAAGTTATTATATTTAATAGTCAATATTCAATTCTCAAAATTTTACCATTTCAGAATTCATTTATTCACTTAAATTTATTAAAACAGTGAAATTTCAACTTTTGCAGCATTTAGAAAATGCTACAGAAAGTTATGTTTAAAAACAATTCAATTAGCAAAAGACAGCATTTAGATGCTATAATAGGTTTAGATTTCAAATAAAACTTTAGTTAAATTCAGCAACTATAGCACTTATTTCATTTTAGCCATTTAGTTCATTTATATCAATTACAGCATTTACAAAATGCTGTAATATCTTTAACTTTAGAAATGATAGCATTTCAAGAATGCTATCAATTAAAATTCCAAACTTTCACTACAATTTCATAAACAATTAAAATTTATTAAAATCCATTTTAACTTATAAAAATCATATTTTCGTACTTTAAAAACAATCATTTCAATAACCCTTAATTTAAGATTTTACAAAGTGAAAGTATCACAAACAATTATCAAATCTTTAATAATTCACTTATAAAATAAATGTAAAATTTATAATATTTCATTTACTTAACATTTTAATTAAGTTTACCATTTCATAATTTTATTTAAATTCCATTTTATTTTCTTAACTTAACTTTTATTTTAAAACACTTTCACATTTTCCAAGTTAAGTTATACTTCAAATTTCAACTTTTAAACATTTATTTATTTAACTATTTTTAATTTATAGAAAAATCAATAACACTTCATAAAATCATTTTAAATTAAAATAAAAATCAAATTATCATAATATTTACATTTTTAACATATTTCATAATTTCAAGAAAATATATATATTAACCAAGGGTGTGTATATAAATTTTTCTAACCTAAGTCAAATGATACAGATAATATATCATTTCAATCCGTAATTTACAAAGGAAAAATTCAGGTTTTATCATTTCAAACCCGCAATCCCAAGTTAAATGAAATAAATAAAAATCGTTCAGGCCTATCATTTCAGCCCATAACGATTTTTCCCTATTCTAAAGTATGTTGGGGTATGTATCATTTCAACCCATAGTGATTCTATTCTACAGGGAACTTGCAGTGTGATAAACTGATATAAATAAACAGAATAGCATTATATAATAGTAACAGATGATATGCCATGTAATTTATAGGTTTAACATCATACATAAATAATCACAGGCAGTTATAGCATAACATAATAGTACTACACATTCAATTGTTGTCAATTCACATTTGCATAAGTATAAAATGTCAGGTGAGATTTACTCACCTCTATGGCTGGAGATTGCAATACAAATGACACAACGGAATCAAAAGCACGATGACAAGACTAGAATTTGAGTGGAGATAGAGATCCAAGCTATAGATCTTTTGTTACAACCCAAAACAAAACCAAACAAATTATAAATTTCAATGCAACCTTGAAATGATATAACTTTGGAATCAAAACAAATATGAATGCAACTACTTTTGCCTTGCTTTCTACATTTGCTTGCACAGCCTAGGGGATGTTTTGGCTCAGGTTTGGCATGACTTTGGCTCAGGTTTGAACATAGGAATATATGGCACAAAGGCTAGAACAAGTGGAGGAAGTTACAAGGTAGGAAAGTGAAGGGGTTTAGGCTAAAACATGGTTTTTTTGGCAACCAAAAGGGCTCGGTCATGGGGTTATAGACTTGGCCAGTCGAGCTTAGGTCTGGACGGAGGTTGAAGTGGTGTGGGGAGGTCTGGAAAGGTGGTGGTGGCGGCCTATGGTGGCGGTGGTGGTGGAAAGTGAAGTGATGAACAAGTAGTGGTCAAACAACATTGTTTTTTAAGGCCTAGGTTGCATTTTTGAGGGGTTTGGTCACCATGGTGGGTTCGGCCATGGTCATGACCTGGAGTATAGTTGGTGATGATGGCATGGAAGAGGTGTAGGAGGTGGTGGCCGTGGATATGAGGAGGAGGAAGTGCAAAAGAATTCAAGAAACAAGGCAAAAACCATGAAAAATGAGAAGAAGAAGAAGAAGAAGGAAAAAGTAGCCATTACCAAAATTTTTTGCAAGCCATGAATAGAATGAGGAACAAATGTTTTTTTGCAGGAATGAGCACTGAAATACACGGCCAAACAAAGTAATACACAGCCAAAAGAAGTAAATGAGGAGTTGTGGCAATTGAAAGGACATAAGAGATGAAAAGACTTCAGTTTCTAAAGCATTTTAAACTCTTTCATATTTCCTTTTTTTTTAATTCAAATAAAACAAAATAAAATCAGTAATTTGACTTTAAAACCGAAACAAAGTAATATAAAATAAAAATAATTAATTAATTTTAAAGAAAATGGAAAAATAATATAAGAAATTGCTTAAAAATTAAAAACATGGTCCAGAAATTACAAAAAAATCACTATTGACTTTGGAAAATTAACAACTTCATTTTTTAAAAATTATTCTAAAGCAGAGTTTTGAAATAAAATAATTAATTTATCATTTCTAAAGTGAAATAAATAATTAAATTTAGAGAAAATAGAAAAAGAATAAAGAAATTGTTTAAAAATTCAAAATAGGACTTAAAAATTTCAAATAGAATATCACTAGTTTTAGAAAAATTATAACTTTACTTCTAAACCAATGAAAGTCAAAATAAAATAAATGCTGAAAAAAATGAAGTGTAAATGAAAATAAAATAAAGTCTTAAGAAAATAGAAAATAAACAAAGAATTTCTTTAATTAAATGAAATTGGAAATTAGGAATTATAAACAGAATACAACTGACATTGGAAAATGTCAATTACACTTTGAAAAATGTTTTAAAACCAAAATATATATATAACATGTTATTTTACCCATATAAATATATATTAGAATATTACATGACCAAATAAAATATTATTTATATAATTTAAAATAAACAATTTTGTTAAATACAACAAATTACACTCAATAGTTAAAAATGCATAACTTTCACAGTATTAATCAGATTTTAACGAAACGAAAAGCTTTATTCTTAAAATTTTATTTACCTTCATAATAAAAGATAAAATTCAAATTTTCAAACTTTCAAATTTTAAATTTAAAAGTCAAAGTTTGACCATATTGACCAAAATTCACTTTTCTGGAAAGTATTCTATTTAGTCGTGTTTGGAATTCTAATTCACATCGAAATAAAAATTTATATTTAAAATAACAAAAATTTATCCATTTAAATAAATATATAAAGTTTTCAAATCAAGAAATTCAATTTAAAATAATTAAAATATACAATTAAAATAATCACAAAATACAGGGTTGTTACAAACTTAAACCTCGGCATAAGGCAGTTTAGAAATAAAAATATAAATAAATGTTAATCATTGTGTGAGCCTATTTAGGGCTATTTGTATGCATGTTAGAAGCTGTAGGGAAGCTTGTTCCTTATGAGATGATGCTAGGATGTTGCGGTGTTGGGTAAATGTTCTTTACCTAATGAGGGATCGATTATTCGACTGGGGGCGGTTTTTATCACAAATGGCACTCACATGAGGTTCTACGGTGGATGTGAAACAGTGATGATGATGCCTGATGAAGTGTGGGTCTAGCATAATGAGAGTCCTGGTATGCATGGACATTGAAGCGAAGTGGTACAGTTCAGATGTTGGATCCCAAAGCATGCAATAAGAGGCGTATACTATGGTTGAGGGGCAAACACAAATGTAGACGATGAGACACATCGGTGAGTCAGCATTACGGGTTCCCCCTCAATACGTAGTTGGGTTATGTGTAGTCATAGTTAGGGGAAAGATGTTCCTTAGTAGCCTAGTGGCAGTGATAGTAGTGTGAATGTATTTTCACAGTAGCCTAGTGGCGGTGATAGTAGTGAGAATGTATTTCCACAGTAGCCTAGTGTATGTGTTTCCACAGTTAGTAGCCAAAGGGGCGGTGTTTACATGTTTATTAGCCTAGTGGTGGTGTTTACATATTGAGTAGCTTTACTGTGACGCCCCACCTTAATACCCACGCTAGCCAAGGACACTACGATGTAGTGCTGTCAACTAGCACGGAGAATAAGGCTGTTGAGGAGCGACCATCCATGTAATTGATTATCACACGGTGGCTATAAAATAATCTTCGGAAACAAACATAGAAATAAACATAACACAAAGCAGTCACAGACATCCATATCACAAAGGCGGAAGAAGATATGAATATATAACTAACACATGAAAGTGTACATCAGAGTAGTGGTCAAAAAGTTCCACAATAATACAAAAGAATAGCAACATGTGCTATATAAAAAGAATACAACTATGAGTCCATATCTCAAGTGTATACAACAAAAACTGCTAAACTAAATAGTCAGCCAAAAGTCAGAGTAGCAAATCCCGGAAGGAAGTCAAGCAGAAGCACCTGTAACATCTCGGTCTGACCCGAGTATTATTTAAGAAAATAATAAACGGATCAGTCTAACTATAAATATCAGATGACATGATATAGAATAAAAGATATGGCATAAACATAGAATATCCATACAGACATACTACTATAAGTATGAAAATGATGATCAACAGGAGATCAACCGATGAGAAATGATCAATATCATGAGAATCTTCTCAAAGATCCAAAGAGGGCATCATACCCTAAACTTGTACTCATAACAAGTCAATGACATAAAAATCCAGAAATCAAACAAGAAATCCAGAAACCATAAAAAGAGAAAGAGGCCTATCACATGATGGTCCGAAGACCATGGGGCGCTACCCCATATGTGTGAGTCGGAATCACACTGATTGAGGCCTAGGCTAACCAAAAAGCAAAAAGGTATGTGTGAATGGAATCACACAAGTGGTGTCTAGCCTAACCTCGCAAACAAAAAGATATGTGTGAGTCGGAATCACACTACTGCGGTCTAGACTAACCTTGCGGACAAAGAGATATGTGTGAGTCGGAATCACACTACTGTGGTCTAGTCTAACCTTGAAAACAAAGAGACATCGCACAATTGCTAGTCTAAATCATAAAATGATCATCATGATCAGCGAGAAGTGTCAATCGCACCAAGCTAGTAAATATATGAGTTTAGCTTCATGTCCCATAACCACTTGCTTAACTTAAATATTTACGAACAAGCTGTAAATCTTCACTTGGAAATTGTCACGAAAAGGGTTCAATCGAACAAGTCCAAGAGCTAACCGACGAAGTGAACGCAAGCGTTTCATACCACTCGTTTTACTAAGTCGTTTAAGTCGATTTCTCATTCGAGTGAAGTAAAGGCTTATATATATTAGTAGATTGGAAATCGGTTTGAGAAAACGAACTTTTGATATTAAAAATAGTATTGAAATCGATTTGATGAAAGAGTTTTGATATTTACTACTAGTATTAAAACCTTCATATCTTTAAAGTGACAAGTCATAAAATGATTGTTGGAACAATCTATCACAAAAATTCACATTCGGAGACGTGAATAAAATCCAAGGAAATCAGCTCAAAATGCATCAAAGTGGAAGTTCTGATGAATGCTTTTCAGATAAGATTGCCTACGCAGAGTAATACGGGGTTCGACCTGCCCGGTCAGGTCGCGGGGGTCCAGGGGGCAGCGCCCCGTCAAAACGGTACGACTTAGTGAAGACAAGCGACCTAAGTTTAAAAAGGTGGGCGACTTAACAAAGTGGCCGATAATAAATGATAACAACAAAAAGGGAATCAACACGAATTGATTAGAGTTGGAAATTCAAGCACAATAGGGAAATAGGCAAGCTGGTCCAGCGACCTAAGGAAAAGTAGGTCATACGACCTAAGGGTTCACGCGAACTAACAAGGCCAAGGGTAAGGTCAGAGACGACCTAGGACTTAGCAGAGTCCTGCGACCTAAGTAGGATGCGACTTAAGTGGGGCATAGGTCGGAGACGACCTACGACTTAAGGTCAAGCGACCTAGTGAAATAGCAGGGGAAATATTAGGTCGGAGGCGACCTACGACTTAAGGTTTTAACTCGCGAACGACTTAGTACTTGCTTATCTCACGAACGACTTACGACTTAAGAGGGTGTACGACCCAACGACTTAAAGTTGATACGACTTAACGACTTAAGCTCAAATACGAGCTACGAGCTAAGGTCTATACGACCTAACGACTTATCTCAGTACGACCTAAGCCAGGACGAGATAGCAGAAGGCAACGACTTAACTCTTAACTCGGGGACGACCTAAGATGTTAACTCGTGGACGACTTAAGGGGTTAACTCGTGGACGACCTATGGCTTAACTCGTGAACGACTTAGCACAGGCGAACAGAAATACGAAGGCGTTGACTTTTCAACGCGCGCGACTTAAGCCCTTAACTCGCGAACGACTTAGCACACCCAGAACGACTTAAGGCCTGGAACGACTTATGCTCCGTGTGACTTTTCAACGCGAACGACTTACGACTTAGGCTTAACTCGTGGACGACTTAGCGATGGCCAGAAACGACTTAAGGCCAGAAACTCACCAAAACGCCAAAATTTGTAGTTTTTCGCCAATCCAATCCAAACCAAATGCAAACAAACATGCTAAAGTGATGAGGGATCATCCCCAACAGTCCAATGACAATTATAGGCAAGATGTGAGATCAAAAATCTCACCTTTTCATGGAATTTGATGAAGATGGAGATTTGAGAGCAAAGCAAGAACACCAACAAGCTTGAATCAATGTTCTTCACGTGAATTTGATGTTGAATCTCGGATTTGCAATAGAATTTGTGTTTGGAGTTTTAATTTCCACTTCCCACCACCATTTTTGACAAAGCTTAATGTGTTTTGATAGAGTGAGGAAGAGGGTTGGGCTGAACTAAAGGGGTGCAGTCCAAACCAAAGTCAAAGGCGGGAAAAAGTGTCGAAAATTTCACTATCTCCAAACATATCGAAGTTTACACTCAAAAAGATCGCAAACGTCATTTTGAACTCAATGGGGGTGGTCTCGAGTCCTAATTTGATCGTATGCAAAAAGTAGCTTTTCGGACTAACACCCGACTAACGATAAAATATTTAAATATAAAATCGATAGATATGCGGGTTGTTACATTTACTAGCGGTGGTCGATTGTTAGTTATTGAGGTTCGATTTGTAGCTCGATCCTTGTAGTAGCCTATACAAGTTGTAGTGTAAGTGTGTATTGGACAAAAACCCTTAAGTTGAGACCCAAGGAAGTACACAGACATTTGTAGAACATCCTAGGTTTCATAGGTTAGATATAAAGCTAAGTACATATGATCATCATATATTAAACTTGTACTCATTCACCAGAATTTTGCCTAACCAACCCCTTCTTTTCCTTTTCCCCCACCACAATATGATAGGTTAGAGTTTATTGGGCATAGTACATGGAGAAATGAGCTAAATGTTGAGGTTCGCATATTCTTTATTGTTCATCATGTAGTAACTTATTGTATTAAAAGTATGTAAAACT
Source organism: Allium fistulosum (assembly GCA_030737815.1). Lineage (NCBI taxonomy): Eukaryota > Viridiplantae > Streptophyta > Magnoliopsida > Asparagales > Amaryllidaceae > Allium > Allium fistulosum. The sequence continues at coordinate 963,839,088 of CM060902.1, read as the reverse complement.
TATATTGTACTTTGGGAACAGTATATATGACAGCGTATACGACAATTAAATATTTTGAAGAATGCCTTTTGAAATGTCTACTTATTACTACTTAATATTTTAATTCCTTCCACTATAAGATCTGAAAGTATAGAATGTCTTAGAGTTAACCTTTAGAATCATGATCTGAAATGTTACAAAAACCCAACAACTCCTATTTCTCGGTATACCACGAGTCCGAAAGTCATCCTAGTCTTTGGATCGAGGTATCGAAAAGTGCGGGTTGTTACAACAACCAATTTTGCAACCAAATGTGTACAAGTGCATGGTGTATCATAACATATAAGACATGTATGCAGAATGATTTTACATTAGTGCCTCCTATATGAATGAATTATTATAAATGTAAACTGTAACGACCCGCTATTTTGGACCATTCAAATCGACAATAAATCCACACATGTCTAACTTGAATAATTCAAAATATCAGATTGTTAATTTAAATTTGGCAAAATCAGCATATGCAGTAAATAAATCAATCACAGAATCACAGACACAGAGTAATACAATAATACGCAGCGGAATAGATAAAATAGTAGTTCATGAAGCTACTATATAAACATCAGAGTTAGAAATAAAATACAACAGAATATCTCAAATGCAGTGAAGTCTTCAGTACAACAGATGACTTCTCTGAACAAATCAACTAGAAGAGCTGAAAGCTGAAGCGATAGTTGGATCTCCAAAGGAAGCTCCAAACTCCAAATGTGAGTCTTAAATGCTGTATTACTCGGTCTGACCCGAGCGTAAAGCAAAACACAAAACACTAGAGTCAGGATTAACATTCTTATATAAATAAATCCAACTCAAGTGAAATATCAACCGAAATACAAGTAACTTAAAGGATGTTTGGGATAACCATCCTCTAAGGATCTTCAGAACTATCTACAAGGTGGAAATATACATTATAACACCGTGGTCATTTCAATTTAATTTATACTTCAAAACCCAAATATCATTTCATTTCAATTATAACTATTTTCCAAGATAGTATATATATTAATTTATAAAGTAAAGTATTTAAAATTTCCTCAAGTCTCACAAATCGATTCAAATTAACTCAAATTCCAAATTCAAATTTTATTCAAAGCTCAATTCATCAATTCAATTCAGTTCTAAATATACCATTTAAACTTTCAATATATTTCAAAGCTTTAATATTCAACATTTTCAAAGTTAAATTTAACAGTTTCATATAGCTCTTGATTTAACTTTATTATTATTTAATCAGGGAATATTCACTTAATAAATTCAATATCATTTAACTAGCCTTGAATTTCATTTTCTACTAAATATTTCCTTAAATTTATTTAAACAAGAAATATTCATTAAATTATTTAAATCAAACTCAAGTTATAAATCATATCTTAAATCCCAATTCCAATAAGTTTTAAATTGGTTTAATTAAATAAAATTCTTTACTAAATTTAAATTATCTTCCCAACCTTAACTTATTCAAATTATTACCAAATTCTATTTTGAAATATAAATTTTATACTTAACATATTATATGTATTAAATCCATCTTAATTAAATTAAATATCATTATTAAATCTATATATATCATTACCATTTATATATAAATTTTTTTTTAAATCAACATTGGTTAAAACCAAATATTTCTTTCCAAAACCATAGAATTCAATTTCAAAATATTTATATATATATATGGACCAACGGTGTTTGTATATATATTTATCATATGGTTAAGTGATACAGATATTTATCATTTCAATCCGAAATTTAAATATATACGGGTAGATATCATTTCGACCCGTAATCCCAATTTCAATTCAAATGAAAATCGCTTGGGTTTATCATTTCAACCCATAACGATTTTCTCCTATTCTAAAGTCCGTTCGGGTATGTATCATTTCAACCCATAGTGAATTCTATACTAACAGGGAACTTGCAGAGTGATAACAGATAATATAAAATAAAACAACAGGCATATATCATCAATAACAATAGAATAAGAACAACGAGATATGGTGTCATATCCCACAGGTGAACAGTTACAGATAATAGCATATATAACAATTTAAATAACTACAGCAGCATATTTCAATTGCTATTTCAAATGAAATCAAATTTAAAAAATAAAAGAACGTTAATCGTGAGTGATTGCTCACCTTTCGAGGCTAGATAGATTTGACAAAGAAATGAGCGACGAATCCAAGCATGAATCCCAAGGCAAAGCTAGATTAGCACGAATTAGAAGAACAAAGGTGATGATGAAGGACCGATGAAACAATTAGAATCAATTTGACATACGTTAAAACGAAATATAAATCGTATGGTTATACATTTTCTCAAAATCAATATAGAGTTTTAAAATTTAAAATAAGTGTTTTAACGTAAAATATATCTAAATTATAGAATCAGATTTGGCATATAGAATATCAATATAAAACTGTACAAACAAATAAAATATTTTATATTATTATAACGTATACAAATCTATACATATAAATCCATATATATAAACCAATATAACTAACCAGTATATACACATGTGTATAGGACTTAGTATGAAAATATATAAACTCATGCAACCTACCAAAACTTGTACAAATTATATATATGTGAGCAATATATAGAAACGTACATATTTTATAACACGGTATATATATATAAAACTGTTTACAAAACTTAATCACGTTTGGAAACAATCAGAAATATATATATAATAATACATATAAACTACTTATATAAGATATATATATTATAACCTGTATAAAAGTAACTGATATATACACCCACTTTTCAAATTTACAAATGTACTGGCCCATTATGTGATATCCCGGGATTTCAGGGAATTTAAAATGTGATAATCTTGTAAGTTAATTATTTAAAATTGGTAAAATTGTTATTTTCAAACAATTAAATAATGAGTTGTTTTTAAATATAATTATAAATAGATATTAAATAGACTTATTATTTTCAAATTTAATAAGTGTTGTTAAAAATATATGTATATATGTGTATTTAAATTGATTTTAGATAGAATAATTATTTAGTATTAATAATGTGCTTGTTAAAATTTAATATATATATATATATTTATTTGAATTGATTTTTAATTTGGATTTTTAAATTGACTTTGAATTTGGATTTAAGAATTGAATTTAAAGAAATATATATATCTTAAAATAAAAATAATAACATAGTTTGGATTTAAATATATAAATAAGTTTTTATTTAAAATAAGATTTGTCTTATATTATTTTCCTTAAAGAGTTTTATTTATATAAATTAAGATAGTGTTTATTAAATAGTAATAAATACAAAAGTTTTATATTATCATTTAAAAATGGACTAAATATACTATATATGATTTTAGTTAAAATCTAATTGGTTTTTATTTTATTTTCTTTTAAAAGTTTTATTTTTATAAATTAAGAAAAGCATTTATAAAATAAGATATGTATTTATCTAATTAGGAAATAAATATAAAAAGCTTTTAAAATCATTTAAAAATATTTATGCATGTAGTATTACATGTGTTAATCTAATAATCTCTTAAATACCATGTGTTAGCAAACTAAGTAAGGTTAAGACAAGTGTCACATTTATTTTAATTTTCTTTAATTTTAATAAATCCTAAATTAACACTATATAAACTCCTACCCTCTTCCTTAAATTCTTTTGTTATCTTCTCTTTTCAAAAACAAGAAACAAAGTCAGTAACGAAATCTATAACAATCCCTCTTAATAAATACTTAAACCTGTAAACAAATTCCTCCCCATAATTCCAAAATCTGAAGACTAAAGCCTGTAAACCAAGATCAAAAGCCTGTAGTCTGAAACCCAAAGCCAAAACCTGTAAACTTATTTTCAAAAACCAAAGTGAAATCAGAGCCTGTTTCTTAATTCAAACCTGAGATGAACCAGCCTGCATGCAACTGCAGTTTTTAATCAAAGAAGATCAAGTAAAACTAATTCAAGTAGCAGATCTGTTCATCAAGTCCAGTTTTCAAAGTTTATTCTCTGTTCATCAATAACCTGTGAGTAAACTTTCTTCTAAAAAAAGTAATTTATATCTGTTTATGTTGTTTGCTTGTGATGATCTTTAATGTATGGTATAAATTATGCTTGTATGTATATGGATTCTTGGATATATGAATATATTAAGGTATGCATGTCTGTTATGTTCATATTTAACTCTGTTTACAGATACAAGGTTTAGATTTAACTTTAAAATTCAAATCACCTTAACTAATTACTGTTAGGCCTTGAGTTTCAAAACAAAAGTTGTTTGTTAAACACAATTTAGTTTTTAAAATTTAATTTATATGAATTAAGTTTGAAACTCTCTGGGAAGTGGAAAAATAACAGTGAAAGTTTAGATTTGGGTTAAATCAAGTGCAAGGATTTATAAATTCAAGTTTATAATCTGATTCATCTTTGAGAAATAGGATTTTTAAAACTTAAATCTCGATTTTTAGTTATATATAAGGGGTGCAGTTTGAAGTTGAACAGAGAATGTATTTTTAACTTTTTCCGGCGATCAACGAACCATTGGATGGTCGGGTTTTTGTCGAAGTTAGCTTGGCAACTGGGAAGATCGGGAAAAATAGTGGAAGCATCTATCATTTGCCGTGGCATCGGAAATTGAATGAAGTAGGGTTTTGTAGTTGATTTGGGTAAGCCATGTATTCGAGACGATGGCGACGGCTATGAAGTTTCGGGCTCGATCGCGAGGATGAGGAAAGGTTCATCGGAGTTTAGGGTAACTTTGGGTAGGTCGGCTTGTGTTCTAATGGTCGGAGATGGTGGCCGGTGGAGTTTTTGGCCGATCAGGTTGCTTCAGTTTTCGATCGACTTGTTCGATTTCGTTTCGCCGGAGGAATCATCGAGGTAGGTGGTTGAGAGGGTAGGCAAGGTCAACGTGGATCTGACTATGGTCGGAATGTTGACCAGAGGTGGTCAGATTCGTGTGCACCATGCACACGTGTGCATCGATCTGGAAAGAACGAAGGCTTCGGGGAAGAAGTGTGATTTCCCGAGTCGTTTGCTTGATTTACTCGAGTTTTGTCTCGTGCACGAGAGTGTTTAATCACAGCAGTTTTTAAAAATTTATAGCTAAGTTTTTAAAAAGAAAAAGGAAAGGAAGGTGAAGGAAAACTCGAGGATGAACTCGAGTAAATAACGGGTTGAACCCGAAGTAAGTGGTAAGCAGAAATTTTAATAATGTTTTAAAAGTTTTTAAAGCAATGTTTTGGAAAAAAAATTGGATTGTTTTAAAACTTTTCTTAAATAATTTCTTCCTATTATAAATGTTTCTTTAACCTTTAATTAAGAAAATAATATGATTGTTTAACTTATGTTTGTTAAGTTAAAATTTATGATATTTTAAACTTAATTCTTTATAAATATAATTAAATGTTAATTAAAGGTTAAATGTTTTTAAATAATGTGATTAGGTAATTAATAAAGATGATGATTTATCTTAAAGGTAATTAAGATTTTAATAATTAAATGAAGTAATTAAAATATGATTAATTATATTAATTATTGATTAAGTAGTTAATTAATTAATTGTTAAGGATTATAAATTAATTAATTAAGAGGTTAATTAGTTTGTAATTAAGAATTATTAATTAGATAATTAGAGGTAATTAATAATTAGTGGTTAATTAATTTGGTAATTAATTAATGATTAGTGATTAATTAATTAAGTAATTAAGTTGTAATTAGTGACTAATTAATTAAGTAATTAGAGAGTGTTAATTAAGTAATAAAGGTAAATTAATTGGTAATTAAGAAGTACTTAATTTGTAATTAAGTCTTATTAATTAATAATTAGATTTTATTAATTATTAATTAAGGGGTGATTAATTTGTAATTAAAGATTAATTGAGGATTAATCAAATGGTAATTAAGGATTGGTTAACTGATAATTAAAGATTTATTAATTTGTTATTTTTATTAATTAATAATTAAGGATTATTATTTAATAATTAAAAGAATAATTAATTTGTAATTAAAGATTAATTAATTTGTTTAAGAGTAATTAAGGATGAATTACTCAAGTGTAATTAATGAAATGAATGTGATTGATTTAAGTTAATTAATTTGTAGATTAATTAAAGATAATCACTTGATAAAGGATTAAGTATGAATACTTAATAAGATTGATATGTGTAATTACTTAGTATTAGTAATAATTACAGGATGTAATTAATTAAAGGAAATTACTTAATGGGAAGTAATTGAAGTATAATTAAGGTAAGTAAGTAATTAAGGATTAATTATTTGGTGTAATTAATATAATTAATTAAGAAGTTAATTAATTAAGGTAAGTAATTATAGGATGATAATTACTGTTTATGATAAATTAAGGTGGATTAATAGAAGTGATTAACTAAAGTTTAATTAATTAATGTAAATAATTAAGGGTCAATGTAATTAATTATAGTTAATTAATTAATGGAGGTAATTAATTAAAGTTAATTAATATAATTAATTAAGGATTAATGTAATTAATTAATGTAATTAATTAATGAAGTAATTAATGGTTAATTACTGTTAATGGTTAAAAATAATTAATTTGTGAAATTAATTAAAGGATAATTACTTTATGTAATTAATGAATAATTAATCAAGGATGATTAATATTTAATGAGTAATTAATTAATTAAAGGTTTGTAATTAATTAATGATTGATTAAGCAAGGTTAGATGATTAATTCTTAAGTAATTAATTTAATTTAAGTTAATTAAATTAATTATAATATGGGTTAATAATTGTTTGCTTATGGATGATTGTTTGTGTAGAATATCTGATTTGGTTGATATCTATTAAATGATATGCTATGATATTCTGTGATATGATATTGGATATATCCGTGATAAATGTGTGATATTTATCTATGTTAATGCTGTGTGAATTCAAGTATTAAATTGAATTGAATTGTTTAAACCTTTAAACAACTTGGCCCTAAAAGATACGTTTTGGATTTCGATGAGACCGGGATCGGGTTTCCGTATACCGGATATTCCAGGTCTGGAGACCCGAATACCACATCGATCCAAATTAACGATAGGTCGTGAATCTCAAGTGAAGATGAAGATTCAGAGTGCAAGGGTTATTGTCGTTAACTCTGAGGGTGATTCCAAAATGAGTGTAACGAGATAATGCCTTCGGTTTCGTTCGAACCCGGAACGAACTTGTATGGATTGAATGCTTTCAGCACATCGTCAGGTGGACGATGAGCATTCTAAGTGATGTGTTCTGATTAAAGGTAATCGTAGCCTCAAGCCTCATCAACCGGGAATGGCTAAAACAGGGGAGGTGCAGCAAGGTTAGTGGGTAGCGCCCAAGTAGTATAAGATTCCTCTGTCTAGAGTCCCTTTTTATTTCGGCTGTGTGGGTGGTTGTTTGGCCGCAACCACGGGGTTTCTTATGCGGGAATTATCCAGTAAGGGATGTTCCGGCCTTGTGTTGCAGGGGATTGGGAGTGATCCTCGGTACGTTGATCTAGGCCACGTACTGTGACGAGCGGTACCCCGGTAGCTCTGCCATTGTATGGAATCCACAATCCAATAAGTGCCGTACGTATTAGTTGTGCCCAACTATGTTGGAACGTGAGATGTAAGCATTCCAGCTATTTCTGTATTTTACTTGAAAACCCTAGACCCTATTATAATATAACTGGATTTCCTATCAGATGTTTTGGTTAGCGTAAGGTAAAAACTTACCCATGTTTATTTGTGAGGAGTCTTACGTGATACCTTTGTTTTCAAAAGGGTTTTGAAGTTAAGCAATTTAAACCGTTTACTCACACCAGACCCATGTCTGACCCAAGTGTTTATTTTCTGTTTTATTAAACCTTGGGTACTCAAATTTTTACGAGTAGCCAAGGGATTCAGGTTTGCTTTGACGAATCTTTGGAGGAGTAATGGAGCAGGAGGCTTCAGCGTTCGTAGATATAGTGTTCCGCTGTGTTAGTCTGTATGAGTCATTTGTTGAGTGTATTTGAGTTGTAATGACTAGACAGATGTTTATAACTGTCTAGTATGTGTTGTATAAGCTGTGTATCTCTGATGTATATGATACAATGTAATATCTTATTTGATTAATATAATTTATTCGTTCCGCTGTTTAGATTCTGATGTGTTTCTTTCTTTCTTCTCTATCTTATCTCTTTTCTATCCCTTTCTTTCTTCTTGATGATACGACTTTTTGTGGAGAAAAAGCCGGGTCGTCACATTTGGTATCAGAGCATTAGGTTGAGTGAATACCTTAGCTCTGGAGTGGTGTCTATCTTGAGAGAGCGTATTTGTAATTTTTAAAAACAATATATATATATATATATATATCTACCTAATGTGTTGGATTATCTATTCGGGTTTTCCAATATGAGTTATAAAGGTAGATATGGTAGTGGTGTGTGTAACACGACTATCAATGGTTGGAGTTTGAATGTTGAGATTGGAAATGTATCTGTCGAGACTGTAGACCTAATACCGTCTCGAGTGAGCTTTGCTATGGTATAAGGATTTCTCTGATCTCTGAAGGAAACCTGTAAAGGTTCAGAGTCCATCTTTGAGTAGAGTTTGAATCTGTCGGATGAGCAGAAGCGAGTAATGGTATCTTGGCAATCTCAGGAAGAAGTAGTTGCGTGATGAGACGCAGTGACTATGGATGTCTCCAAAGACATTTTCTTTTGGAGCAAGTTTGAGGAAGTGTGAATGCTTCAGTATTGGGGCTGAGTTCAGCATAATGTTTCTGTTTGGTTTGGAGTCCGAGTTTCTCGAAGAGCTTTGGATAGGGAGTCTTGGCATCTGGGTCAGCAGTGCAGCTCGGAGTGTTTCGTGTGCCGGCAGGAAGTCTTCTGGCTAAGCAATTTTCTAGAGTTGGAGTTCAGAAGCATCAGAGTGGATCCAGTTCTTCGATGGATGGGTTAGTCAAGCATAAGCTGTTCTGAGTGGTTAAGAGAGAACAGTTTATTTGGAATTAAGCTGAGTGAATCGCAAAAGTGACTTGCGATAGTTGAGTATTCTCTTGAGTTATCAGAGTTTTTCTGGATGTCTTCAGCGAAGTCAGAAGTTTGTTTGCATTTGAGATTGAGTTCTGTATCGACTTGATTTCAGGATTGATACCGGTGGTTCAATTTAGTTGAAGGATGTCTCCTAGAGGAAGGATTTGGTGAAGCAGCTCAGTATTTCATGGAATTTCTGAGTTTATTTTTATGGATCTGTTGAACCATATTTCCAGGAGTGTTGTCTAGTCTGTGCTCGAGTTCATCGACGGCATTCTTATCTGCTCTAGATCAGAGTGGTGCAGCGGAAGCAAGATGGCAGCTGTTCTAGAGTGGAAGCAACCGGAAGTTGGAATGATTTGGGATTAGAGAATTTCTACAGGAAATATTTTTAGATTTGAGTCCAGATTGGTTAGTGCATCTGTTTTGTCTTTTCCAGATAGGAGAAGTAAGTTGTAGTCTACTGGTGGTGGGGTAGAGTTTGTGTTCTGGATTTTGGGTAGATTTTGAGAGAATTCATTTGTTGGATTATTTTCGATCTAGTTTGTTTTTATAAACATCAGCAAAGGTTGAGCTGATCGGAATAGATATAGGCAGTCCGGAATTGTCAGAAGAGTTCTGAAGATTAGAGACGGAGGAATTTGGAAATCAAAGTTGGAGACTTCGTTATTGTTGAAATTTTCTCTGGTAAAAGGAGCTACAAGATTGGGTAAGTCTGTGAAGTCAGCTCCGAGTTGTTTTGGATCTCTTCTATATTCTGATTTGGATAAGTGTTTGATCTACAGGATTGAATTGCCAGTTTGGATAACTGAGATTCAGAGTATATCGCGTATCTTTGAGGAAGTACGTGTTTGATCTATCTCTGGTTTTGGAACCAGTAGTTCGGGAAGGATTTGGTTGTTGAGTCAGACTTGTCTGTAGTCTGATATCCTGTTTAGTTTTGTAGATTTAGATGAGTAGGAGCTCTGTAGCTTCGTAGTTTAAGATTGTCTTTAGAACGAGTATCCCGGTATATATATATATACTTGGGGAAACTCGAGGAAATTTAGGAAGCTTATCCGGGATCTGTATCCGGATAGCTAGAATTGTTTGTTTGATTGAATTGTTGTTTGGATGAAATTGATTGTTTATTTGTGTTGGCTGATAGGTATGCTTAGATTGGTTGAAATAAAATAAAACTTGGGATTATCTTTTGTTTTAAATTTCGAGGACGAAATTCTTTTAAGGGGGAAGGAATGTGATATCCCGGGATTTCAGGGAATTTAAAATGTGATAATCTTGTAAGTTAATTATTTAAAATTGGTAAAATTGTTATTTTCAAACAATTAAATAATGAGTTGTTTTTAAATATAATTATAAATAGATATTAAATAGACTTATTATTTTCAAATTTAATAAGTGTTGTTAAAAATATATGTATATATGTGTATTTAAATTGATTTTAGATAGAATAATTATTTAGTATTAATAATGTGCTTGTTAAAATTTAATATATATATATATATTTATTTGAATTGATTTTTAATTTGGATTTTTAAATTGACTTTGAATTTGGATTTAAGAATTGAATTTAAAGAAATATATATATCTTAAAATAAAAATAATAACATAGTTTGGATTTAAATATATAAATAAGTTTTTATTTAAAATAAGATTTGTCTTATATTATTTTCCTTAAAGAGTTTTATTTATATAAATTAAGATAGTGTTTATTAAATAGTAATAAATACAAAAGTTTTATATTATCATTTAAAAATGGACTAAATATACTATATATGATTTTAGTTAAAATCTAATTGGTTTTTATTTTATTTTCTTTTAAAAGTTTTATTTTTATAAATTAAGAAAAGCATTTATAAAATAAGATATGTATTTATCTAATTAGGAAATAAATATAAAAAGCTTTTAAAATCATTTAAAAATATTTATGCATGTAGTATTACATGTGTTAATCTAATAATCTCTTAAATACCATGTGTTAGCAAACTAAGTAAGGTTAAGACAAGTGTCACATTTATTTTAATTTTCTTTAATTTTAATAAATCCTAAATTAACACTATATAAACTCCTACCCTCTTCCTTAAATTCTTTTGTTATCTTCTCTTTTCAAAAACAAGAAACAAAGTCAGTAACGAAATCTATAACAATCCCTCTTAATAAATACTTAAACCTGTAAACAAATTCCTCCCCATAATTCCAAAATCTGAAGACTAAAGCCTGTAAACCAAGATCAAAAGCCTGTAGTCTGAAACCCAAAGCCAAAACCTGTAAACTTATTTTCAAAAACCAAAGTGAAATCAGAGCCTGTTTCTTAATTCAAACCTGAGATGAACCAGCCTGCATGCAACTGCAGTTTTTAATCAAAGAAGATCAAGTAAAACTAATTCAAGTAGCAGATCTGTTCATCAAGTCCAGTTTTCAAAGTTTATTCTCTGTTCATCAATAACCTGTGAGTAAACTTTCTTCTAAAAAAAGTAATTTATATCTGTTTATGTTGTTTGCTTGTGATGATCTTTAATGTATGGTATAAATTATGCTTGTATGTATATGGATTCTTGGATATATGAATATATTAAGGTATGCATGTCTGTTATGTTCATATTTAACTCTGTTTACAGATACAAGGTTTAGATTTAACTTTAAAATTCAAATCACCTTAACTAATTACTGTTAGGCCTTGAGTTTCAAAACAAAAGTTGTTTGTTAAACACAATTTAGTTTTTAAAATTTAATTTATATGAATTAAGTTTGAAACTCTCTGGGAAGTGGAAAAATAACAGTGAAAGTTTAGATTTGGGTTAAATCAAGTGCAAGGATTTATAAATTCAAGTTTATAATCTGATTCATCTTTGAGAAATAGGATTTTTAAAACTTAAATCTCGATTTTTAGTTATATATAAGGGGTGCAGTTTGAAGTTGAACAGAGAATGTATTTTTAACTTTTTCCGGCGATCAACGAACCATTGGATGGTCGGGTTTTTGTCGAGCTTGGCAACTGGGAAGATCGGGAAAAATAGTGGAAGCATCTATCATTTGCCGTGGCATCGGAAATTGAATGAAGTAGGGTTTTGTAGTTGATTTGGGTAAGCCATGTATTCGAGACGATGGCGACGGCTATGAAGTTTCGGGCTCGATCGCGAGGATGAGGAAAGGTTCATCGGAGTTTAGGGTAACTTTGGGTAGGTCGGCTTGTGTTCTAATGGTCGGAGATGGTGGCCGGTGGAGTTTTTGGCCGATCAGGTTGCTTCAGTTTTCGATCGACTTGTTCGATTTCGTTTCGCCGGAGGAATCATCGAGGTAGGTGGTTGAGAGGGTAGGCAAGGTCAACGTGGATCTGACTATGGTCGGAATGTTGACCAGAGGTGGTCAGATTCGTGTGCACCATGCACACGTGTGCATCGATCTGGAAAGAACGAAGGCTTCGGGGAAGAAGTGTGATTTCCCGAGTCGTTTGCTTGATTTACTCGAGTTTTGTCTCGTGCACGAGAGTGTTTAATCACAGCAGTTTTTAAAAATTTATAGCTAAGTTTTTAAAAAGAAAAAGGAAAGGAAGGTGAAGGAAAACTCGAGGATGAACTCGAGTAAATAACGGGTTGAACCCGAAGTAAGTGGTAAGCAGAAATTTTAATAATGTTTTAAAAGTTTTTAAAGCAATGTTTTGGAAAAAAAATTGGATTGTTTTAAAACTTTTCTTAAATAATTTCTTCCTATTATAAATGTTTCTTTAACCTTTAATTAAGAAAATAATATGATTGTTTAACTTATGTTTGTTAAGTTAAAATTTATGATATTTTAAACTTAATTCTTTATAAATATAATTAAATGTTAATTAAAGGTTAAATGTTTTTAAATAATGTGATTAGGTAATTAATAAAGATGATGATTTATCTTAAAGGTAATTAAGATTTTAATAATTAAATGAAGTAATTAAAATATGATTAATTATATTAATTATTGATTAAGTAGTTAATTAATTAATTGTTAAGGATTATAAATTAATTAATTAAGAGGTTAATTAGTTTGTAATTAAGAATTATTAATTAGATAATTAGAGGTAATTAATAATTAGTGGTTAATTAATTTGGTAATTAATTAATGATTAGTGATTAATTAATTAAGTAATTAAGTTGTAATTAGTGACTAATTAATTAAGTAATTAGAGAGTGTTAATTAAGTAATAAAGGTAAATTAATTGGTAATTAAGAAGTACTTAATTTGTAATTAAGTCTTATTAATTAATAATTAGATTTTATTAATTATTAATTAAGGGGTGATTAATTTGTAATTAAAGATTAATTGAGGATTAATCAAATGGTAATTAAGGATTGGTTAACTGATAATTAAAGATTTATTAATTTGTTATTTTTATTAATTAATAATTAAGGATTATTATTTAATAATTAAAAGAATAATTAATTTGTAATTAAAGATTAATTAATTTGTTTAAGAGTAATTAAGGATGAATTACTCAAGTGTAATTAATGAAATGAATGTGATTGATTTAAGTTAATTAATTTGTAGATTAATTAAAGATAATCACTTGATAAAGGATTAAGTATGAATACTTAATAAGATTGATATGTGTAATTACTTAGTATTAGTAATAATTACAGGATGTAATTAATTAAAGGAAATTACTTAATGGGAAGTAATTGAAGTATAATTAAGGTAAGTAAGTAATTAAGGATTAATTATTTGGTGTAATTAATATAATTAATTAAGAAGTTAATTAATTAAGGTAAGTAATTATAGGATGATAATTACTGTTTATGATAAATTAAGGTGGATTAATAGAAGTGATTAACTAAAGTTTAATTAATTAATGTAAATAATTAAGGGTCAATGTAATTAATTATAGTTAATTAATTAATGGAGGTAATTAATTAAAGTTAATTAATATAATTAATTAAGGATTAATGTAATTAATTAATGTAATTAATTAATGAAGTAATTAATGGTTAATTACTGTTAATGGTTAAAAATAATTAATTTGTGAAATTAATTAAAGGATAATTACTTTATGTAATTAATGAATAATTAATCAAGGATGATTAATATTTAATGAGTAATTAATTAATTAAAGGTTTGTAATTAATTAATGATTGATTAAGCAAGGTTAGATGATTAATTCTTAAGTAATTAATTTAATTTAAGTTAATTAAATTAATTATAATATGGGTTAATAATTGTTTGCTTATGGATGATTGTTTGTGTAGAATATCTGATTTGGTTGATATCTATTAAATGATATCCTATGATATTCTGTGATATGATATTGGATATATCCGTGATAAATGTGTGATATTTATCTATGTTAATGCTGTGTGAATTCAAGTATTAAATTGAATTGAATTGTTTAAACCTTTAAACAACTTGGCCCTAAAAGATACGTTTTGGATTTCGATGAGACCGGGATCGGGTTTCCGTATACCGGATATTCCAGGTCTGGAGACCCGAATACCACATCGATCCAAATTAATGATAGGTCGTGAATCTCAAGTGAAGATGAAGATTCAGAGTGCAAGGGTTATTGTCGTTAACTCTGAGGGTGATTCCAAAATGAGTGTAACGAGATAATGCCTTCGGTTTCGTTCGAACCCGGAACGAACTTGTATGGATTGAATGCTTTCAGCACATCGTCAGGTGGACGATGAGCATTCTAAGTGATGTGTTCTGATTAAAGGTAATCGTAGCCTCAAGCCTCATCAACCGGGAATGGCTAAAACAGGGGAGGTGCAGCAAGGTTAGTGGGTAGCGCCCAAGTAGTATAAGATTCCTCTGTCTAGAGTCCCTTTTTATTTCGGCTGTGTGGGTGGTTGTTTGGCCGCAACCACGGGGTTTCTTATGCGGGAATTATCCAGTAAGGGATGTTCCGGCCTTGTGTTGCAGGGGATTGGGAGTGATCCTCGGTACGTTGATCTAGGCCACGTACTGTGACGAGCGGTACCCCGGTAGCTCTGCCATTGTATGGAATCCACAATCCAATAAGTGCCGTACGTATTAGTTGTGCCCAACTATGTTGGAACGTGAGATGTAAGCATTCCAGCTATTTCTGTATTTTACTTGAAAACCCTAGACCCTATTATAATATAACTGGATTTCCTATCAGATGTTTTGGTTAGCGTAAGGTAAAAACTTACCCATGTTTATTTGTGAGGAGTCTTACGTGATACCTTTGTTTTCAAAAGGGTTTTGAAGTTAAGCAATTTAAACCGTTTACTCACACCAGACCCATGTCTGACCCAAGTGTTTATTTTCTGTTTTATTAAACCTTGGGTACTCAAATTTTTACGAGTAGCCAAGGGATTCAGGTTTGCTTTGACGAATCTTTGGAGGAGTAATGGAGCAGGAGGCTTCAGCGTTCGTAGATATAGTGTTCCGCTGTGTTAGTCTGTATGAGTCATTTGTTGAGTGTATTTGAGTTGTAATGACTAGACAGATGTTTATAACTGTCTAGTATGTGTTGTATAAGCTGTGTATCTCTGATGTATATGATACAATGTAATATCTTATTTGATTAATATAATTTATTCGTTCCGCTGTTTAGATTCTGATGTGTTTCTTTCTTTCTTCTTGATGATACGACTTTTTGTGGAGAAAAAGCCGGGTCGTCACACATTATAAATTATATCGCTAACTTAAACTTTTTTTTTTTGAAAGGATCGCTAACTTAAACTAATATATATAACTTATTACATATACCGTAAAATATATATACCGAATATATAGGCTATATTACCTATAACTGGGGCCGAACATATATGCCAGGTTTTTAATATATACATGAAATTTGACATCAACGTAACTACTAGAATATATTATATTATAACTTATATGAATATATACAAACTGCAGTAACACTCACCTCTAAGCAACAGGGGAAGGTGAGATCTTTGGTTCGTGTGAGGCACTGAGGTGGTAAAGTTAACACGCGACAACAGGGTGATGGAGGCTGGTTGAGGTGCTGACGTGGTTGAAGGAAAGAGGAGCTGGGTTCGAGATGATGGGGTTTGCGAGGCCTACTTGACTGCGCACGGGCTAGCTGAGATGCAGGGAACGATGAGACTCGAGTGGAGGCCGGAACAGCTACCTCGGTGAGGATGGGAAGTCATTTCCAAAAGAGCAATGCATGGTGGCGGGTCTGGCCAGATTTGGTCGGAGCGTGGCTGGAGGGAAGGGCTGACCTGCGAGCTAAGAGGAATATGTCAGATGGAGATACAGGCGAGCAGTGGACGGTGAAGGTGAGCGGCTTCAAGAGGGAGAGGGTGATCGAAAGGAAGGCCAGGGAAGCAGGCAGTGAGGTCGGAGGAGATGATGGGTTGAGGTGGAAGAGGCTTCGACGTTGGAGTGTGGTTTGGTGCCTTCAGGTTTTGGTAGGGGAGTCACGTTTTTTTTTTGTAGGAGAGAGGAAAAATAATGGGAGGGGAAGGGATTTGGAGAAAAAGGAAAGCTTGCATGATGATAGGGGATAACAGAGGAGCAGGGAATGAAAAATGCAGAGCTGAATGAAACATGCTTATTTATACAATATAGTTCAATCAATAAAGGTGCGGTGGAAGTTGCATGGTCCAGAGAGTAATTTTGAACAGTTCACAAAAAAAAGGAATGCAGACGTTCACCTTTAATAAATGCCAACGAATATAAAATAAAATAAAATAAAAATTATTTCAAAACTGATGTAAATAAAAGCAGTCATCAGTGCATTTAAAAGATGGGAAAGTAACGGCTGTTTTAGTTGTCTCAGAGAGGTAATGAAAAGGCAGAGGATCAAATATAAAGTGAAAGAAGGGTAAACGATAACACATTGATTTAGCTGAAAATTTTAAAGCAATTTATAGATTTGCAACTGATGTAAGATTTTGAAAACAAGGGAAAGTGAATTAAAAAGTCACGAATGCGGTATCGGTGCAGTGGACTGTTCAATCGTCTCCGTCGCGTACTGGGCTTCAAAATACAGAGTTGAATATACCGTAGAGATCAGCGCGACGAGACGATCAAAACGGTACACAGATATCAGTGGTACGGTCATCCGATCAAAAGTCGAAAACCGGTACCAGAAAATGCTGCTATTTGGTCAGAATTAAGATAAACGGAGCAGTAGAAGTCCAAATTTGGAAAAACGAATTTTGCAGTCTGATTCAGAATGCTCTAAATAAATTTTCTCCTGTTGACATATTTTGGTTTCGGAAAACTTTTAAATTCACTGTTATTAACCGGTTTGATTTAAAATGAAATTTCACAGGAAAATAAACTTCAATATTATTAGATGAAAATTTACCAATTGCTATATTAAAATAGACGTATTCCAAATAATTAATTTTTATTTTCAAATTTTATTGTTTAAAATTTCACAAAATTTCAATTAATTTAACAAATAAAATCAATAAAAATTTTAGGGTCGTTATACTCTCCCCCACTCAAAACTTTTCGTCTCCGAAAAGGAAGGAGGTAGGAGAATAAAACAACCAGAAATAAAAGTAGATTGAAAGTCAATATTAAACAATTAATTTGAACTATATAAATTTTACTTAAATTTGAAAACTTCATTTGCAATTCAATTGTCTTATATACTTTAAAACTTTTTCAAGACCCATTTGCAAAATTTCTTACTTCCTTACAATTACCATTTATATGTTTAAATGACACCTTCATAATTATATGAAATCTATTTGAAAACAGTTATTTACATTATTACTTATATTTACAAAGAAGCTATTTGAAAACATTAAATTCATAATTCATAATTTATTAATTTTTTTTTGTCTCAAGATACTTTTCAAATATTATTAATAATCAATAATCATTTACTTTAAATATGTATTATTAAATAAATTACTTCTAAAATATTTAACACTAAAATTTTCTATTTATAACACTATATTTTTTTTATATATTAAACCATATAGTATATAATAAACAATACTTGAAAAGGATATAGTCAACAAGGAGAAGAAGGAGGATTTGGAAAAGCAGAATATAGATGAATAAATAAAGCTGAGCAGATAAGGTAGATTCAAGGAATAATATCGGGCACGAATAATCAATTCAAACCATAAGAATTTCAATTTCAAATATTAATATAGAATTTCTTTTGTTGAAATACTTTTATAATAAATTGCCTTTATAACGAAACAAATTTACTTTCGAAAATACTTTTATAACTCGATGTCTTAACAAGTTTATCCTTGTTCCTGTAGACTCTGGTAGTGCGTTGATCAGGCGCAAAACTAGAATTCTCCAGGTACTTAGTAGACCTGTTTCAACACCCAGTGAAAATACTGGAAAAACTTTTAAAAACAGATGTAAAGTACAATCCAATCAAAAACACAAACAAAACCTTTGTCTAACCATGGTTCGCAGATACACAATGGTTACGCCTGGGTCCCCCAGGAAACAATCCATATCCGTAGGCTTTCTCAGCCCTGCGAGTTACGCCATGATGACTAGTAGAATGCAGGATACACAATGGTTACGCCAGGATCCCCCAGGAAACAATCCGTACCCCCAGGCAAGACTCAGCCAAGCATTTGCGCTACTATTCGCGACCTACACAGATTGCAGGATACACAATGGTTACGCCTGGATCCCCCAGGAAACAATCCGTACCCCTAGGCAAGACTCAGCCAGGCAGTTGCGCTATGCAGTCACGATCGTAAGACCATGGGTAACGCCATGGAATTCGAAGGATACTCGAGTATCATATCCGGAAAACCAAAATCAGAGAGAATAATATCGATAGAATGAATCCAAGATGTGGCCACAAATCGGATATCAAGCAGAAGGCACTTTCCATATCTTTACTTCGAAAATATGTATCATATAGTACCTTTTCAAATCACTTTCAAATATCGTACTTATATAAAATCCATTATATATAAGATTTAATTTTCAAATCAAATACTTTCCAAAATCAATAGTATATCAAATCATACTTATATAGACTTCAATTATATAAGATTTCACTTTCAAATTGAGTACCTTTTCAAATCTATAGTTTTCGAATCAATTTCATACTCATACAAGTCAATTTTATATAAGTTCGACAACTCCCAAATCAAGTGTTTAGTAACATAAGGTTCTCAAATTTCAATTTGTTTCAATATCAGTTCAATTTCAAAATCATATACAATTTCACCAAATTATTTCTTCTCAAATTAATTATCTTTAGTTTCAAAGTTTCCAAAATAATAGATTTAGAAAATAAATCCAAATTTCCAAATCAATAATTTAAGTCAACCAATTCATTTCCATAATCAAATGTTTCAAATCATCTTATACTTACGTAAGGTCCATCTTATATAAGGATCAAATTTTTCAAAAGTAAATTTCGCTGTATTAAGAGCCATATGAGATTGAATATCTTTGCTTTTATGGGTTATATATCTTTGTAATTTAAATTGGAAATTTTCTTTTAGTAAGCAAAGATATTATAACTCGACAGCTTTTGTAACAACCCGAGATTTCACAGAATTATTATTATCGTCATGTGACGATTTAATTGGGTTGCTGGTTGTTTTTAGCGTTTAACCAAGCGAAATTATTCTCAAATCGGATTGAAATTCTTTTGAATTTGTAATTATATTGAAGCGGGCTTTAAAGAAAAATTGTTTTGGCCCACTCGTTGTTGCCGTGACGTTTATCTGTACCTTTCCCCTTTCATTCGTTCACTCGAGAAAACCGTCCCTCTACCCTTTATTCTCTTTCGTTCGAAATCTAAACAATAAAACCCTAGAACCAAGCAATCAAAAGGAATTAAAAATGGTGGCCTCTTCCTTGTCGTTCAAAACCGATTCCCCTTTCACTTTCGAAGACTCCAAAAATCAAACGCGATCGAACGAGAAAAGAGAATGGCGGCTTCGATCTGGAAAGATTAGGGCTTTTGTCTTGTTCGTTCTTTCGATGCTTACTAAGGATTCGGCCTTGCTTCTTTGAAATTTTCGAGAGCTTTGGCGTTGTGCAAATTAGGGCTTCGTTCCCTATTTCTCCAGACTGTTGAATTTGGGGATTTTAACCCTTGTGAGCTCGGCTTTGCTTGAGAATTGGATTCATGCTTAGCCTCGACCGCCCCAGTCAAAAAGGTGAGTAACTTTACTCACATATAGTTCATTTGTCTTATGATGCTTCTGTAATTCGAGTTGGATTCGACCTTGTTTTATCTCGGCCATTTGTTTTCATTTGGTATTGGTAATCGATGTTGCTTGAATTTACTGCTCCGTGAATTTCTCGTTTTGATTTGTTCGACTCACGACTTGTTTTCGTGATGACCACGGCTTTGATTTTTAACTTAGTTGATTCCTTGATTTTATCGGCTCTGTCTTTTTGATATTGAACTAGTTTTGTGAAATTCTGATGACTTTGGCTTTGCATTTTCTTTGTGTATCATCACTATACCTTGTTGAGATAGTTGCATTCCAGTTGCGTCAGTTGCCTTCATGTACTTGTATAACTGTTGTCGCGTGAGGCAGGGTTGTACTGTCCCCTTCATCTCACCGTCGCATTCATGTGTACCTTACCCTCTGATTTGTTTTGCACTGACTTGGGTTCGAGCCTTGTCTGACTTAGTGTTCGGGTTCCTTCATGTGGTCAGTGTGCTGGTATCAGCACAGTTGACTGTTGTGCATTAGTCCTTGTTGTTGGGTATCACTGATCCCACATGTACCTGCTTGCATCCTTGAATTTGGTTAGAGGGTACTGACCAGTCAAGTTTGAGTTGTATAACTCGAACTTGATCTCGAGTTGGTGCCAATTACTCCTGATTATGTTTTGATGTTGATTTCGATCCCTGTTTCCATTGACTTTACAGAGATATCTTTTGAGTCTGTTTACTTTCCGACCATCAGACTTGGGTTTCACGGTTACATGTTCATATTGCTGGTTGCACTTTGATGTTGAACTGTAACTGTGAATATGTACCAACGTGTTGCATTTGAAATTGATTCATCATTGTTGCCAAGTAGATTGATGTCTGCACTGTAACTTTTGTATCATACTTGACTTTGAGATAAATGATGACTTCATTCTCTATCAGTTCAAACTTCTACGTGATTTTTGTTCGAACTCTGCACTGCTTCATCATGTCACTGATCTGGTATTGCACGCTTTCTGTGACCTTGGTCTTGACACTGTCTGGTCGCACACACATTGTCCACTTGACTTCGGTCACTTGATCTTTTTATGAAATTTCAGGTCTTCGACCTGACCTTGATTGTGTAATATTACTGGTGATATTTCGTTGATATAGATATATATGTGCATACATGTATTCTTGTATTTGCATTTGCTTGTTGTTGTTTCTGGTTCATCTGTGTACTTCACCGAGCATTACTGCTTCCTCTGACCTTTTGTTCAGTGTTGCATCTGCACATTCACTATCCTCATGAACTTGTTCCGTAAGTGATGTACTGATGCACTTTGAACCTGATTTGGGTATTCATCCCTTACCTGTTGCATTTACAAGGTTTTGACATTCATGTCTGCACTCTCTCTATTGATAGTTGCTTGTGAGATGGATCCCTTGAGTACTTGTCTGTTTCATGCTTTGATCACTGGTTGCAATTCATTTGGTTCAGTCTTGTACCACCTACTGTTCACTTGAATTGTGATTCTTGATGTCATACCGAGTTGAGTTAATGTAGTCATCACTTTTGTACATGTACTCTGCTCTGGCCTTGGTTGTTAGTTGCATGCCTATGCATTGCTTTGTCTTTCACGTTGCCTGACCATAGGCATGCTTCGAGTCAGTATTCATATGGCCTCATGATGCAGTGTCTTCATATTACCTTACAGTCTACCCCTTGGAACTATATGTGTAGTTGCTATCGCTGTACAGTGCGCTTATTCTTCTTTATGTTGCAATGCTTTAAATCATATATGTTGATTTCATTTGTTGCCATGCACTTGAATTAG
This sequence comes from Allium fistulosum, assembly GCA_030737815.1. Classification (NCBI taxonomy): domain Eukaryota; kingdom Viridiplantae; phylum Streptophyta; class Magnoliopsida; order Asparagales; family Amaryllidaceae; genus Allium; species Allium fistulosum. The sequence continues at coordinate 963,817,157 of CM060902.1, read as the reverse complement.
TTGTATTTATTCGTTTTGTTGACATGGCATTGGTGCACTTAGATTGGTTTTCATATTCACTTGAGTTGAACCCGATTTCGGGGTTTGACCTTGCGATCGTTGTGATTTTCACTGAGCTTTTGTGTTTCTCCTACGATAGTGGCGAGGCAGTACACGCGTGCGTGTACTGCAGCCTTATCAGATTTGACAGTTTTAAATTGATTTAGTCGATTTGATAAATTGTTTATTTATCTCTGTTCATAATTTAAATCTGCTGATTTTGTTAAACACTGTTAAGTGTTATATTGACCGTTATCCGGTTTCTTTGTTTAAAGAATCGGATAGACGGGAATTATTGTGACTGTCGTCTATTTAAATTATTACTGCCTATATGCACTAATAAACTGGTTTGAATTAGACTGACCTGGGTATTACTTTCTTTTGAATGTAATACTCGGGTCAGACCCGAGTTATTTCAGGTTGTAGATTTTCTTCTTTGAGTTGCTGTTCAGGATTTGAAGACTTTTCACATTTTCTGTAGTAGTCGTGTCAGTGTATAGAACGATATGTATTCATGTATATTAGTTGATAATGTACTTGTATATATAACTTCTAGAGTCGACAGTTGTAGTTGTATCATATGTATTGTGTCAACTATGTTGTAACTGACATCAGTTATATATATATGAGACTTTTGTTTTTATCTGTGTTCCGCATTTATATTATCTGTGTTATCATTATATCTAATGTCCTAAACTATTATGAACCATCGTAGTTTGTTTTATATTGATAATTGGGTGTGTCGATGGGAGTAAATAAATAAGATGAAAAATAAAAAGTATATACCACTCCTATCGAGATAACCAATATTAGTGTAAGGCCAATTACGGATGGTCGCTCCTATCCAGCCTTATTCTTCGTAATAATAGACAGTATTTCTTTTAATACTCTTTGTTATTATGAGCATAGAGGTGGGGCGCCACAGTTGGTATCAGAGCTTGGGGTTTATGGACATAATATAAAACATAACTTGGATGGAACATATGTTACAACTATTAGTCGACGTTTTATCTGTGATTTGAGTCAAAACTAAAGTTTTGAAATTTTGATGAAATTTTTAAATATCGTTATTTAAAAATAAAAGTGGAATTGTGTTTTGTTGTTTGGATGAAATTGTGTTCTGATGATTTGATTGATTTGTGTTCTATTTCTCAGAGTGCGCAGCGGAAACAGTGAAACTGTCTTCGCTGAGTACAACTGATAATCTTTTTGATTTAAGAATCAAAATACGAAATTGATATGAATTCCAATTGTTGTTTATATAGCTGTAATTATTTGTTTCTTTGAGAATTTCGAATCCAAATTGAGGATTCGAAGAAATTGCAGATATGTGATTTTTGTTGAAATTTCCACTGGCTTTCTTTTGTATTAATCATCTATTGATTAGATTTTGCTGTTTTGAATTGTCTTCATTGAAGATACCTTCGAATGATTTCTTTGTTCATTCTGTAGTACGTGCAAAAATTTGAATTGCGCGTTACTGCATTTATTTTTACGTTGAACTGATGCTTGGTTATGAAACGTATTTTGTTGTCGTTATTTTTATAACGGGATTTTTACACCAATGCTGAATTTTTGAGGCACGGTGTTTTGTTGACAATTTTAATGAATGAAAATTCACTGATGTCACATTTTGATGTGAATTCTTTTGATGAGATATTTGATGTTTTAAAATTACTGTCGCTTTGACTTCAGTAACAGCCAAATTTTTAAAAAAGTGGATTTTCAAGCGGTTATTCCGCAATACTAATGTGTAACCGTTTTTACGGTATTTTGAGAAGTACAATTTCCTTATCGAAATTGTTACTGATTTGCTGTTTTAATCACGGGATTGGAAAAATCGTTTTAAAATGGAAATTGTTTTATAAATTTTTAACAGTTTGCATTTTCAAAAGAATGAGAAAGCGACTTAAACGATTCAGCAAAATCGAGGATTATGACCCCTTTCTTTTACTGTTTCGCTTAACTCCGGACTTGTCCAGTTGAGAAGGTGAATTGTTATTTTTACAAAATAAATAAAATTGTTTTCAGAAATTTAACAGTTTACGCTTTCAAAAGAATGAGGAAGCGATTTAAACGTTTCAGCAAAATCGAGGACTATGACCCCTTTCTTTTACTGATTCGCTTAATTCCGGACTTGTCCGTTTGAGAATGTAAAGTGTATTTTTATAAAATACACAATATTGCACTTTCAAGGAAACGATGAAGAGATTTAAACGATTTAGCAAAAGTGTGGAGTATGGAACCACACTTTTACTTTTTCGGTTAATTCCGGACTCGTTAATTGAATATCTGTTGTTTTGATGATTTTGATGAATTTTACACTTTCAAGGAAACGATGAAGAGAATCAAACGATTTAGTAAAACACGTGGTATGGGACATGTGCGTTTGCTATTTCGGTTAATTCCAGACTCGTTAATTGAAACATTTTGATGCTTTCGTGTGCTTTCGAGCCACTATGAGGACCTTCGGGTCATTTGTTGGGCTTTCGGGCCACTCTGCGGACCTTCGGGTCATTTGTTGGGCTTTCGGGCCACTCTGCGGACCTTCGGGTCAAATACCAGTACTAGACCTTCGGGTCACTCTGCGGACCTTCGGGTCAATCTGTTGGGCGCCAAAATTATGTTGAGTACTTGGTAGGCTTCGGCCACTCTGAGATGCACGTGCGGCGAATTAAAAACTCGCCATCTGATGGGATCGATCCAAGCTTTTATGTTGATTTTCTAGTCTTCTTAATTGATTTCTAGATATTTGTTGCATCCAATTATCTGTAGGTAATTGGATATTTGTTGATATGAGTTCTGATTATCGTTTTTGATAATCAGATATTTGTTGTTTCTAATTATCGCTTGTGATAATTAGATATTTGTTGATATGAGTTCTGATTATCGTTTTTGATAATCAGATATTTGTTGTTTCTAATTATCGCTTGTGATAATTAGATATTTGTTGATATGAGTTCTGATTATCGTTTTTGATAATCAGATATTTGTTGTTTCTAATTATCGCTTGTGATAATTAGATATTTGTTGATATGAGTTCTGATTATTGTTTTTGATAATCAGATATTTGTTGTTTCTAATTATCGCTTGTGATAATTAGATATTTGTTGATATGAGTTCTGATTATCGTTTTTGATAATCAGATATTTGTTGTTTCTAATTATCGCTTGTGATAATTAGATATTTGTTGATATGAGTTCTGATTATCGTTTTTGATAATTAGATATTTGTTGTTTCTAATTATCGCTTGTGATAATTAGATATTTGTTGATATGAGTTCTGATTATCGTTTTTGATAATCAGATATTTGTTGTTTCTAATTATCGCTTGTGATAATTAGATATTTGTTGATATGAGTTCTGATTATCGTTTTTGATAATCAGATATTTGTTGTTTCTAATTATCGCTTGTGATAATTAGATATTTGTTGATATGAGTTCTGATTATCGTTTTTGATAATCAGATATTTGTTGTTTCTAATTATCGCTTGTGATAATTAGATATTTGTTGATATGAGTTCTGATTATCGTTTTTGATAATCAGATATTTGTTGTTTCTAATCATCGCTTTTGATAATTAAATATTTGTTGATTTGAGATTTAATTATCGTCTTTGATAATTAAATATTTTTTGATTTGAGATTTAATTATCGCTGTTAGATAATTAAATATTTGTTGACTTGAGATTTAATTATCGCTGTTAGATAATTAAATATTTGTTGATTTGAGATTTAATTATCGTCTTTGATAATTAAATATTTGTTGATTTGAGATTTAATTATTGTCTTTGATAATTAAATATTTGTTGATTTTAAATTTAATTATCGCTGTTAGATAATTAAATACTTGTTGATTTGAGATTTAATTATCGTCTTTGATAATTAAATATTTGCTGAATTTGAAATTTGATTATCGTTTGTGATAATCGAATATTTGTTGACTTGAGAAATTTGATTATCGTTTTTGATAATTGAATATTTGTTTTCTGACTATCGTATGAGATAATCAGATACTTGTTTTGTCTTCTGATTATCGTTTGAGATAAGTAAATATTTGCGATTTGAAAATTCAATTATCGTTTTTGATGATTGAATATTTGCGACTTTTGAGATTTGAGCTTCGTCTTTTTCTCTGGCGATTCAGGTGAGTAATTTGATTTACTCACATTCAATTCGTGCTCTGTATGGGATTTCTGCTCTGTTTTTCCTTCTCTTTTAGTTGCTGGAACTCGATTGTTCTTGCTTTTGTTAGTCGTCTGATTTTGATCCCTGATTCCCACGAGGTTGATTCTTTTGATTTGAAGCAGTCGAACCTTTCGATTTCTTATCTAATACTTCCCCGCTGACACTTGCTTTGCTTATACATTCGACATTGCCATGCTCTTTTGGTGGTTACCTTTTATCCATTTATTCCCTATGATTGTGTGGACGCAATTTTTATAAGGAGGGGAGTCTGTAACAACCCGAGATTTTACAGAATTATTATTATCGTCATGTGACGATTTAATTGGGTTGCTGGTTGTTTTTAGCGTTTAACCAAGCGAAATTCTTCTCAAATCGGATTGAAATTCTTTTGAATTTGTAATTATATTGAAGCGGGCTTTAAAGAAAAATTGTTTTGGCCCACTCGTTGTTGCCGTGACGTTTATCTGTACCTTTCCCCTTTCATTCGTTCACTCGAGAAAACCGTCCCTCTACCCTTTATTCTCTTTCGTTCGAAATCTAAACAAGAAAACCCTAGAACCAAGCAATCAAAAGGAATTAAAAATGGTGGCCTCTTCCTTGTCGTTCAAAACCGATTCCCCTTTCACTTTCGAAGACTCCAAAAATCAAACGCGATCGAACGAGAAAAGAGAATGGCGGCTTCGATCTGGAAAGATTAGGGCTTTTGTCTTGTTCGTTCTTTCGATGCTTACTAAGGATTCGGCCTTGCTTCTTTGAAATTTTCGAGAGCTTTGGCGTTGTGCAAATTAGGGCTTCGTTCCCTATTTCTCCAGACTGTTGAATTTGGGGATTTTAACCCTTGTGAGCTCGGCTTTGCTTGAGAATTGGATTCATGCTTAGCCTCGACCGCCCCAGTCAAAAAGGTGAGTAACTTTACTCACATCTAGTTCATTTGTCTTATGATGCTTCTGTAATTCGAGTTGGATTCGACCTTGTTTTATCTCGGCCATTTGTTTTCATTTGGTATTGGTAATCGATGTTGCTTGAATTTACTGCTCCGTGAATTTCTCGTTTTGATTTGTTCGACTCACGACTTGTTTTCGTGATGACCACGGCTTTGATTTTTAACTTAGTTGATTCCTTGATTTTATCGGCTCTGTCTTTTTGATATTGAACTAGTTTTGTGAAATTCTGATGACTTTGGCTTTGCATTTTCTTTGTGTATCATCACTATACCTTGTTGAGATAGTTGCATTCCAGTTGCGTCAGTTGCCTTCATGTACTTGTATAACTGTTGTCGTGTGAGGCAGGGTTGTACTGTCCCCTTCATCTCACCGTCGCATTCATGTGTACCTTACCCTCTGATTTGTTTTGCACTGACTTGGGTTCGAGCCTTGTCTGACTTAGTGTTCGGGTTCCTTCATGTGGTCAGTGTGCTGGTATCACCACAGTTGAGTGTTGTGCATTAGTCCTTGTTGTTGGGTATCACTGATCCCACATGTACCTGCTTGCATCCTTGAATTTGGTTAGAGGGTACTGACCAGTCAAGTTTGAGTTGTATAACTCGAACTTGATCTCGAGTTGGTGCCAATTACTCCTGATTATGTTTTGATGTTGATTTCGATCCCTGTTTCCATTGACTTTACAGAGATATCTTTTGAGTCTGTTTACTTTCCGACCATCAGACTTGGGTTTCACGGTTACATGTTCATATTGCTGGTTGCACTTTGATGTTGAACTGTAACTGTGAATATGTACCAACGTGTTGCATTTGAAATTGATTCATCATTGTTGCCAAGTAGATTGATGTCTGCACTGTAACTTTTGTATCATACTTGACTTTGAGATAAATGATGACTTCATTCTCTATCAGTTCAAACTTCTACGTGATTTTTGTTCGAACTCTGCACTGCTTCATCATGTCAATGATCTGGTATTGCACGCTTTTTGTGACCTTGGTCTTGACACTGTCTGGTCGCACACACATTGTCCACTTGACTTCGGTCACTTGATCTTTTTATGAAATTTCAGGTCTTCGACCTGACCTTGATTGTGTAATATTACTGGTGATATTTCGTTGATATAGATATATATGTGCATACATGTATTCTTGTATTTGCATTTGCTTGTTGTTGTTTCTGGTTCATCTGTGTACTTCACCGAGCATTACTGCTTCCTCTGACCTTTTGTTCAGTGTTGCATCTGCACATTCACTATCCTCATGAACTTGTTCCGTAAGTGATGTACTGATGCACTTTGAACCTGATTTGGGTATTCATCCCTTACCTGTTGCATTTACAAGGTTTTGACATTCATATCTGCATTCTCTCTCTTGATAGTTGCTTGTGAGATGCATCCCTTGAGTACTTGTCTGTTTCATGCTTTGATCACTGGTTGCAATTCATTTGGTTCAGTCTTGTACCACCTACTGTTCACTTGAATTGTGATTCTTGATGTCGTACCGAGTTGAGTTAATGTAGTCATCACTTTTGTACATGTACTCTGCTCTGGCCTTGGTTGTTAGTTGCATGCCTATGCATTGCTTTGTCTTTCACGTTGCCTGACCATAGGCATGCTTCGAGTCAGTATTCATATGGCCTCATGATGCAGTGTCTTCATATTACCTTACTGTCTGCCCCTTGGAACTATATGTGTAGTTGCTATCGCTGTACAGTGCGCTTATTCTTCTTTATGTTGCAATGCTTTAAATCATATATGTTGATTTCATTTGTTGCCATGCACTTGAATTAGCTGTATTTATTCGTTTTGTTGACATGGCATTGGTGCACTTAGATTGGTTTTCATATTCACTAGAGTTGAACCCGATTTCGGGGTTTGACCTTGCGATCGTTGTGATTTTCACTGAGCTTTTGTGTATCTCCTACGATAGTGGCGAGGCAGTACACACGTGCGTGTACTGCAGCCCTATCAGATTTGACAGTTTTAAATTGATTTAGTCGATTTGATAAATTGTTTATTTATCTCTGTTCATAATTTAAATCTGCTGATTTTGTTAAACACTGTTAAGTGTTATATTGACCGTTATCCGGTTTCTTTGTTTAAAGAATCAGATAGACGGGAATTATTGTGACTGTCGTCTATTTAAATTATTACTTCCTATATGCACTAATAAACTGGTTTGAATTAGACTGACCTGGGTATTATTTTCTTTTGAATGTAATACTCGGGTTAGACCCGAGTTATTTCAGGTTGTAGATTTTCTTCTTTGAGTTGCTGTTCAGGATTTGAAGACTTTTCACATTTTCTGTAGTAGTCGTGTCAGTGTATAGAACGATATGTATTCATGTATATTAGTTGATAATGTACTTGTATATATAACTTCTAGAGTCGACAGTTGTAGTTGTATCATATGTATTGTGTCAACTATGTTGTAACTGACATCAGTTATATATATATGAGACTTTTGTTTTTATCTGTGTTCCGCATTTATATTATCTGTGTTATCGTTATATCTAATGTCCTAAACTATTATGAACCATCGTAGTTTGTTTTATACTGATAATTGGGTGTGTCGATGGGAGTAAATAAATAAGATGAAAAATAAAAAGTATATACCACTCCTATCGAGATAACCAATATTAGTGTAAGGCCAATTACGGATGGTCGCTCCTATCCAGCCTTATTCTTCGTAATAATAGACAGTATTTCTTTTAATACTCTTTGTTATTATGAGCATAGAGGTGGGGCGCCACAGCTTTCAATTTCAGCGTCAAAATATATCAATGATATTAGAATATAAGATGTACATACGTCATCATTTCGCAGAATCACATTTGATCGCTCGCTCGATCACACAAGTTCGCTTTCGAACTAGTATTGTCCATTTGACTTCCCTAATGCGGATTTCGATATGGTTTCTCGACTAGAAGCCATCAATCTCCTTGCATAGCCATATACTATGATAGAGAATTCTAGAATCAAGCCCAAAATCCATATCAAATATTCGCCATCAAGAATCAAATGAAAAATCCGAACACGAAATGGTGTAATCCACCTCGAACTTGTGTACTCAAACTTGGATCAAATTAATTATGTGAAATAAACAGCATACGTACAACTTATATATTTATTCCAACTTGTTAAATATATAGTTTCATAAAGATGTTACTAAGTTAAAACATTTAAACTAAATTTTATTCAAAATATTTGAAGACCAAATTCTTTTCAAAACATTTCAAATCTAAATTTCATATTAGAAAATTTTAAAATTGCCTTATTCATTTACTTAACCAAACAGTTTCAACTTTATTAAATCATATTACTTCATACTTAAACATTCAAAACAAACTTATATACTTTATAAAAATACTTTTCAAAATTTCTTAGCTTTGAAAAGTTAACCCTGATTTGGAAGTGCTCGAACCTTTAAAATAGTTGAAGAAATCATTTTAAAATTCAAGAGTTGGAAATCAGCAACAAATCAGTAAATCAATTTTTATAGATAGGGTTATATCAAATCCAAAACTCGAGGACTGAACACTAGCTTACTTCAAATCATTTCAAATATATATACATATATCTTTCGAATATCAAATATTACTTCGGAATTTGAAAATCAAAACTGGTTTCACAAAATCACTCGCATAGCGAAGCTATTGAAGTGGCCTCTCCCCCACTCTGAAACTCGAAAATCAATGTCGATGATGCGTGCACTCATCACCGAAATTATTTTCCAGCGACATAAGTGAGTTCTGGACTTCTATTTTCTCAAACTTCTTTTGAAATTTCTTCGAAATCATTCGAAACTCATTAAAATCATTTGAAACATTTCTTATTCGGAAAATACTTTTAAATCATATTATTATTATTATATATTTCAAAATCTTAAACCAATTTCAAAATACCGGAGTTCAATTCTCGAATTTCAAATTTTAAAATCCTTTAGTCATAAATCATTTTTAGATCAATCAAATTTCTTATATAATTTTTTTCAAAATTACAAATCCTTTCGAAACCTCAAATTCTTATTTTAAAAAGGGTATTAAATCTTTATCGAAAACATTTCACTTTTATATATAGAATATAATCATACTTATCAAAATAATAATTTCTAAAATACAAACAAGCCCGATTTTTCAAAGGATGGTTCAAGAATGGATTTCAAAACAAAGATAGAAATTCAAATTAGAGGGACTCTAATCAAATAAAATTCTGATTCGAAGATAGGATCGAACGAAGACGAGATAATTAAATTTCAAAATAGAATATAGATATACTTATATAAACCGCGGGCGACCTTGACCGGGTCAACCGTAACTTCAAGAATATAATCGATGTGGAAATCTAAGGCAAATCGACATTCGATCGCCAGAGATAGAATTCGGCATAACAAGAGATGGCAACATCAAAACCGAGGGATATATAAATCTCCGGTGAATCAATGCCTATTGTAAAGGAGTTCCACCCCTTTACAATCATTCAAAGATTGGAGGGATCGCCTATTCTTATAGAGATAATTCGAAGTGGAGTTATGGGATACTCCAGAATCAAAAGAATACAAATAGGGAGAGACAAGAATGAATTTTGGAACCACAAGGAACGTTCCAAAGTTCAAAGGAAATCAAGTCAAAAGGAAGAGATTCAAACTCAAACGAAAGTGATTCTATAAATAAATTTACTATATATGCTAAGTTTTGCCTAGAGCCAAAGCTCTGATACCAACTGTAACGACCCGCTATTTTGGACCATTCAAATCGACAATAAATCCACACATGTCTGACTTGAATAATTCAAAATATCAGATTGTTAATTTAAATTTGGCAAACTCAGCATATGCAGTAAATAAATCAATCACAGAATCACAGACACAGAGTAATACAATAATACGCAGCGGAATAGATAAAATAGTAGTTCATGAAGCTACTATATAAACATCAGAGTTAGAAATAAAATACAACAGAATATCTCAAATGCAGTGAAGTCTTCAGTACAACAGATGACTTCTCTGAACAAATCAACTAGAAGAGCTGAAAGCTGAAGCGATAGTTGGATCTCCAAAGGAAGCTCCAAACTCCAAATGTGAGTCTTAAATGCTGTATTACTCGGTCTGACCCAAGCGTAAAGCAAAACACAAAACACTCGAGTCAGGATTAACATTCTTATATAAATAAATCCAACTCAAGTGAAATATCAACCGAAATACAAGTAACTTAAAGGATGTTTGGGATAACCATCCTCTAAGGATCTTCAGAACTATCTACAAGGTGGAAATATACATTATAACACCGTGGTCATTTCAATTTAATTTATACTTCAAAACCCAAATATCATTTCATTTCAATTATAACTATTTTCCAAGATAGTATATATATTAATTTATAAAGTAAAGTATTTAAAATTTCCTCAAGTCTCACAAATCGATTCAAATTAACTCAAATTCCAAATTCAAATTTTATTCAAAGCTCAATTCATCAATTCAATTTAGTTCTAAATATACCATTTAAACTTTCAATATATTTCAAAGCTTTAATATTCAACATTTTCAAAGTTAAATTTAACAGTTTCATATAGCTCTTGATTTAACTTTATTATTATTTAATCAGGGAATATTCACTTAATAAATTCAATATCATTTAACTAGCCTTGAATTTCATTTTCTACTAAATATTTCCTTAAATTTATTTAAACAAGAAATATTCATTAAATTATTTAAATCAAACTCAAGTTATAAATCATATCTTAAATCCCAATTCCAATAAGTTTTAAATTGGTTTAATTAAATAAAATTCTTTACTAAATTTAAATTATCTTCCCAACCTTAACTTATTCAAATTTTTACCAAATTCTATTTTGAAATATAAATTTTATACTTAACATATTATATGTATTAAATCCATCTTAATTAAATTAAATATCATTATTAAATCTATATATATCATTACCATTTATATATAATTTTTTTTAAATCAACATTGGTTAAAACCAAATATTTCTTTCCAAAACCATAGAATTCAATTTCAAAATATTTATATATATATATATGGACCAACGGTGTTTGTATATATATTTATCATATGGTTAAGTGATACGGATATTTATCATTTCAATCCGAAATTTAAATATATACGGGTAGATATCATTTCGACCCGTAATCCCAATTTCAATTCAAATGAAAATCGCTTGGGTTTATCATTTCAACCCATAACGATTTTCTCCTATTCTAAAGTCCGTTCGGGTATGTATCATTTCAACCCATAGTGAATTCTATACTAACAGGGAACTTGCAGAGTGATAACAGATAATATAAAATAAAACAACAGGCATATATCATCAATAACAATAGAATAAGAACAACGAGATATGGTGTCATATCCCACAGGTGAACAGTTACAGACAATAGCATATATAACAATTTAAATAACTACAGCAGCATATTTCAATTGCTATTTCAAATGAAATCAAATTTAAAAAATAAAAGAACGTTAATCGTGAGTGATTGCTCACCTTTCGAGGCTAGATAGATTTGACAAAGAAATGAGCGACGAATCCAAGCACGAATCCCAAGGCAAAGCTAGATTAGCACGAATTAGAAGAACAAAGCTGATGTTGAAGGACCGATGAAATAATTAGAATCAATTTGACATACGTTAAAACGAAATATAAATCGTATGGTTATACATTTTCTCAAAATCAATATAGAGTTTTAAAATTTAAAATAAGTGTTTTAACGTAAAATATATCTAAATTATAGAATCAGATTTGGCATATAGAATATCAATATAAAACTGTACAAACAAATAAAATATTTTATATTATTATAACGTATACAAATCTATACATATAAATCCATATATATAAACCAATATAACTAACCAGTATATACACATGTGTATAGGACTTAGTATGAAAATATATAAACTCATGCAACCTACCAAAACTTGTACAAATTATATATATGTGAGCAATATATAGAAACGTACATATTTTATAACACGGTATATATATATAAAACTGTTTACAAAACTTAATCATGTTTGGAAACATTCAGAAATATATATATAATAATACATATAAACTACTTATATAAGATATATATATATTATAACCTGTATAAAAGTAACTGATATATACAACCCACTTTTCAAATTTACAAATGTACTGGCCCATTATAAATTATATCGCTAACTTAAACTTTTTTTTTTGAAAGCATCGCTAACTTAAACTAATATATATAACTTATTACATATACCGTAAAATATATATACCGAATATATAGGCTATATTACCTATAACCGGGGCCGAACATATATGCCCAGGTTTTTAATATATACATGAAATTTGACATCAACGTAACTACTAGAATATATTATATTATAACTTATATGAATATATACAAACTGCAGTAACACTCACCTCTAAGCAACAGGGGAAGGTGAGATCTTTGGTTCGTGTGAGGCACTGAGGTGGTAAAGTTAACACGCGGCAACAGGGTGATGGAGGCTGGGTGAGGTGCTGACGTGGTTGAAGGAAAGAGGAGCTGGGTTCGAGATGATGGGGTTTGCGAGGCCTACTCGACTACGCACGGGCTAGCTGAGATGTAGGGAACGATGAGACTCGAGTGGAGGCCGGAACAGCTACCTCGGTGAGGATGGGCAGTCATTTCCAAAAGAGCAATGCATGGTGGCGGGTCTGGCCAGATTTGGTCGGAGCGTGGCTGGAGGGATGGGCTGACCTGCGAGCTAAGGGGAATAAGTCAGATGGAGATACAGGTGAGCAGTGGACGGTGAAGGTGAGCGGCTTCAAGAGGGAGAGGGTGATCGAAAGGAAGGCCAGGGAAGCAGGCAGTGAGGTCGGAGGAGATGATGGGTTGAGGTGGAAGAGGCTTCGGCGTTGGAGTGTGGTTTGGTGCCTTCAGGTTTTGGTAGGGGAGTCACGTTTTTTTTTGTAGGAGAGAGGAAAAATAATGGGAGGGGAAGGGATTTGGAGAAAAAGGAAAGCTTGCATGATGATAGGGGATAACAGAGGAGCAGGGAATGAAAAATGCAGAGCTGAATGAAACATGCTTGTTTATACAATATAGTTCAATCAATAAAGGTGCGGTGGAAGTTGCATGGTCCAGAGAGTAATTTTGAACAGTTCACAAAAAAAAAGGAATGCAGACGTTCACCTTTAATAAATGCCAACGAATATAAAATAAAATAAAATAAAAATTATTTCAAAACTGATGTAAATAAAAGCAGTCATCAGTGCATTTAAAAGATGGGAAAGTAACGGCTGTTTTAGTTGTCTCAGAGAGGTAATGAAAAGGCAGAGGATCAAATATAAAGTGAAAGAAGGGTAAACGATAACACATTGATTTAGCTGAAAATTTTAAAGCAATTTATAGATTTGCAACTGATGTAAGATTTTGAAAACAAGGGAAAGTGAATTAAAAAGTCACGAATGCGGTACCGGTGTAGTGGACTGTTCAATCGTCTCCGTCGCGTACCGGGCTTCAAAATACAGAGTTGAATATACCGTAGAGATCAGCGCGACGAGACGATCAAAACGGTACACAGATATCAGTGGTATGGTCATCCGATCAAAAGTCGATAACCGGTACCAGAAAATGCTGCTATTTGGTCAGAATTAAGATAAACGGAGCAGTAGAAGTCCAAATTTGGAAAAACGAATTTCGCAGTCTGATTCAGAATGCTCTGAATAAATTTTCTCCTGTTGACATATTTTGGTTTCGGAAAACTTTTAAATTCACTATTATTAACCGGTTTGATTTGAAATGAAATTTCACAGGAAAATAAACTTCAATATTATTAGATGAAAATTTACCAGTTGCTATATTAAAATAGACGTATTCCAAATAATAAATTTTTATTTTCAAATTTTATTGTTTAAAATTTCACAAAATTTCAATTAATTTAACAAATAAAATCAATAAAATTTTAGGATCGTTACACTATAAGATCTGAATAAAATTCCTTCCACTATAAGATCTGAAAGTATAGAATGTCTTAGAGTTAACCTTTAGAATCATGATCTGAAATGTTACAAAAACCCAACAACTCCTATTTCTCGGTATACCACGAGTCCAAAAGTCATCCTAGTCTTTGGATCGAGGTATCGAAAAGTGCGGGTTGTTACAACAACCAATTTTGCAGCCAAATGTGTACAAGTGCATGGTGTATCATAACATATAAGACATGTATGTAGAATGATTTTACATTAGTGCATCCTATATGAATGAATTATTATAAATGTAAACAACCTATATATACTGGAAGTTCTATATGTATGCAAGTTTTCAAAAATAAAAAAATCCATTTTCACACAATAATTTCCGCAATCCTATAACTAGGAGTATGGTTCAACAATTTTGCATCCAATCCCTACCGTAAAAAACCTAACACACAATTTCTAGCATCCAATTTTTTTTTTAAATCTAGTTTTCCTACCTATGCCAGAAAAGGAATTTAGATGGAGAATTTTACATTCCCATCCTTCTTTAACAATTTTTATCTAATTTTTCCAAGTACAATTCACTTAAGGAAGTTTATTTTTGGATGTTAAAACGGAACTATCAACAAGGTATGGAAATAGAAATTACAAAGCTAAAACAGTATCTCATTATCATCTAAGTTTAGTATACTTCCATCCTTGTCAGACAGTAAAATTCATATTCACCAACACGTCGATCCTCCCTATGCTAAGTGTTGGGTGAATTCTTACCCAGAAGACCTCGAGACCCAGAGACGTGATTCATTCGGCAGCTCTCCCTCGAGTCCATTCGGTATGACTCATTCGGCAGCTCTCCCTCGAGTCCATTCGGCATGACTCATTCGGCAACCCTCCCTCGAGTCCATTCGGCAATCCTCCCTCGAGTCCATTCGGTAGACCTCCATCCGGCAACTGCCACCGGTCCAACCTCACCATTCCACACTTCACCGGACGAAGCCCAACCGGACCAACCCCATACTTCACCGAACCAAGAGAATGCCGAACCAGACTGCCAGGCCAGATCACTTCAGCCCAAGCCCACCAGCAGCTGTATACATCCAAGACCCCTGCCCCCAACCTCACTCTATAAATAGAGAGGCAGGGGTACAACAATGGGGGACAAGTTTGAGAGCTCAAGCACGGAAGGAACTTTCAAACAATTTTCTTTTACTGGTGTCAAAGCTTTGTACTTGTAATCACAACAAAAGAAGAGAAATAACATATAAAGTGGACGTAGGCACATTCTGGCTGAACCACTATAAATCTGCGTGTCTTTTAACAATTTAGCCCCTGTTTTTCATATATTTGCATAAACCTCCAAAATCACTAAAAACAACGTAAGATCTACTAAATCATACAACTTTGAGGTGTTTGTCCATTTTTTGTGCAAACATTTTTTGGTGCTTTCACTGAGAACTAGAAGCTCGAAGCTTCAGCTTCATCCGCTTAACAAGTTTTCCTAACAACCATCGTCCGCCGCTTGGAAAACATGCCTCCCAAACAGAGAAAAGATGTTAACAAAGGAAAAAACATCGCATCCAGCAGCCTTCCTGATCCAGCTGCCACGAATCAAGTGAATCGTCCTCCTCCAGCAACGGCAACAAATGAAGGACAGGCTAACCCAGCCACTCCTGCCACAGAACAGCCTGCAGCAATTACTAGGGCAGACTTGGACAGAGTTGTTGTTGAAGTAACTAACCGCTTCACGTCCCAGCAGGAAGCCTTGGTAGACCATCTCATGTCACGCTTGAGGGACGCTGAAGAATCCAACCGCAACACTGAATCATGGGGCGAGTCCCAATCTGGAGGATCTCAGAGACAGCAAAGATCTTCCTTCTTCGAAGGAGCTAACGGCAGGAGTAGCCATGGTAGGAGCCGAGACCGAGCTCAGCCCGAAGTTAGGCCTGAGGAAGCGTTTGGTGCCGAACCCAACGGGGAAGGTACCGGGCGGAGGTCAACTGCAGCTGAGCCGGTCATGCTGCCTAACCACAGGAACACCAATGAACGGGGACGAGCTAGAGTTCAGCCCGAAGTTGGACCCGAGGAAGTGCTTAGATCAGAACCCAACAGGGGAAGATCAAGGCAAGGGCCAACTGTAGCTGACCCAAGCATGCTCCCAGAAGATCAAAGGCAGCCACTGGAAAATATGAGGAATGATAGACGATACCGTCCCTACAGGTTGTCTGGTCGGAGTCAACCCCACAGAACGGAACCAAACTCATTTCTGTCCGCTCCAAATTCTGATGAAAGGATGGCACGCTTATTCAGAGAGTGTGTCCAACGGGAGCAAAGAGATCGAGGGATAGGCGCTAGGGTAACCAGCCCTTTCGCCCGCAATATCGAAATTGCTATCACCCCCCGAGAATGGAAGATGCCAACAATGGAACCCTACAAAGGAACCTCCGATCCCGTTGTACACTTACAGAGGTACACGCAGCATATGCTCATGAGTGGAGCAACAGAGGGAATGCTGTGCAAATGCTTCCCGCTCTTCTTAGCAGATCTTGCTACCTCCTGGTTCTGTCATCTACCCCAAGGATCCATCAGCTCATGGGAAATGTTGAAAGAAAAATTCATCAGTCAGTTCCGCATTCATGTGGAGCAACCTAAGGACGCTTATTCCTTATCCAGCGTCAAACAGAAACCTGGAGAAAAGCTGCAACAATACCTAACCAGATTCAACGCCGCAGCAGCCGCAGTTCAAGATGCCGATGAGAAGCTTATCCTAATGGCCCTCTGCAGTGGGGTGCATCCGGACACTAAATTTGCTAGGAGATTGACAAAAGAAAAACCAGCTACTTTACCCGATTTCTTCCATGAAGCCGGGAAATACATGAGGCTTGAGGATGCTGCCATTGAGGGGCAGTCAGGACAGCAAAGTAAGACGACCCATGGCAATGCCCCTGCTGTGGCAAGGGACGTTCGAAGAAATGATTCCAGAGACAATGCTGGGGGCAAGAAAGTAGAGAAACGCCTATATCGGCCAGGACCAAGATTCGACTCTTACACCCCTTTGAACGAGACCGTCGAAAACATCTTCCTTGCCACCCAAGGCGAAGTTAGATACAAACGCCCACCATACAAGAAGGAATCAGATAGCGCACAGAAATCTGGAAAATTCTGCCGCTTCCACGAATCCCACGGACATGATACCAACGAATGCCATCATCTCCGAGATCTGATTGAGGAACACATCAGAAGAAAGAAACTGGAACGCTATGTAAAAAGTCAAGGCAGGACTCCAGCTCCTGCCAATGAAAACCCAAGGCTACCCTCACCAGGGACCGGCAGAGGCGACCGCAACGCTAGCAGCTCTAGTCAAGAGAAGATAGTGGTCCATACCATCTCAGGAGGTCCACACATCGCAGACAGAAGTTGGAAAGAGATGGAAAGATATGGGAAGTCGCTCAGAGACAATAGAGACTGTGTCAATACGGTTATAGAAGAGCGCCACCCAAATCGGAAAGAAAGTGATGACATCACATTCAGTAAACGCGACCTAGAAGGAAGACAGTACCCTCACATGGATCCCATGGTTATCTCTGCCCGACTCGGTCCCGCCGAAGTTTACCGAATCCTGGTAGACACTGGAAGCTCTGTAAATATCCTGTTCAAACACGCATTCGACAAAATGAGGTTGTCAATGAAGGACGTATCTCCCTGCGATAAACCGCTACACGGTTTCACTGGAGATGCGAAAATGCCCATCGGGCAGCTGGACCTCTTCGTTGAAATCGGAAGCCATCCCCGCTCCGTTGTAAGGAAACAGACGTTTGTGCTGATAGAAAACCATTCGGCCTACAACGCCTTCCTAGGAAGACCAGCCCTATCTGACTTCCAGATTGTCCTAGCCCCGTGGTGCCTAAAAATGAAATTTCCAACAGACAGTGGGGTAGGGGAAGTGGAAGGAGACCAAGATATTGCACGAGACTGCTATGTAACCGAACTTCGCAACAACCACAGGAGAGATAAAGGGAAAGGTGTAGAGATTGCTCTCTGCACAAAAAGCCTTGAAGCATAGCAACTAAAGAAAGCCCCTCCTCTTCGATACACCAGCGACCCTTTCAATGAATTAGACCCTAGGGACAAAGAGGAGGAGGCCACCGCCGAGCCTGCAGAGGCTATGGAGTTTATATCTGTAGACAAGCACGACTCAAGTAGGCTACTGAAAATTGGGTCGCAGCTGAAAACCGAATTGAAGGAACAACTCGTTGATTTTCTCCGCCACAACTTAGATGTATTCGCTTGGTCACACGCTGACATGACCGGAATCTCCCCCAACATAGCGTGCCACGTATTAAAAATTGATCCTACCAAGGCACCCGTAAAACAAAAAAAGAGAAGTATGGGGGCAGAGCGATCAGCAGCCCTCGATGAAGAAGTAAGGAATCTACTCGCCAATGACTTCATACGAGAAGCTATTTACCCAGAATGGATCGCCAACCCGGTACTAGTAAAGAAGGCTAATGGGAAGTGGCGGACCTGCATTGACTTCTCCAACCTAAATGACGCCTGCCCAAAGGATTGCTTCCCGCTTCCCAGAATCGACCAACTTGTAGACAGCACAGCCGGGCACGAACTCCTGTCTTTTATGGATGCATACTCAGGATATAACCAAATTCCTATGCATGCTCCCGACCAAGATCACACTAGTTTCATCACCGACCGGGGTTTGTACTGCTACAAAGTGATGCCCTTCGGACTTAAAAATGCAGGAGCCACCTACCAGCGCCTCGTCAACAAGATGTTCGCAGGGCTAATAGGACAAACAATGGAAGTATATGTAGACGACATGCTGGTAAAATCACGGAAAGCCAAAGATCACGTAAGCCACCTGGGCGAGATGTTCCAGGTACTTCGACAGTATGGAATGAAGTTGAATCCACTAAAGTGCTCCTTCGGAGTGTCATCAGGAAAATTCTTAGGATTCATCGTCCATGCCCGAGGGATAGAAGCAAACCCTGAACAAGTCCGAGCATTAAGAGACATCAAGATACCTTCCACCCGAAAGGAAATGCAAAGCCTAAATGGAAAAGTGGCTGCCCTAAGCCGATTCATCTCCAAAGCAACGGACAAGTGCGTCCCCTTTTTCGAAGCTCTAAAGAAAGATAAAGGAAAGTTCGAATGGACGGACGAATGCTTGACCGCTTTCCTTAACCTAATCGAACACCTCCAGAAACCACCAGTACTCTCGACCCCAAGCGAAGGCGAAGAATTATACCTATACCTTGCTGTGTCATCTCACGCTCTAAGCGCTGCCTTGGTAAGAGAAGATAACCGTACGCAACGACCAGTTTACTTCGTCAGTAAAAGGTTTACTGGGGCAGAAGTCAGATATCCTAAGCTTGAAAAGTTAGCATACTGTTTACTAATCACTTCACGAAAGCTACGTCATTACTTCCAATCCCATTCCATCAAGGTTCTAACCGATCAACCACTAAGGCAGGTACTCCATCGTCCCGACACTTCCGGGCGACTACTTAAATGGTGTATTGAGCTGAGTCAATATGATATCACCTATCACCCTCGCACCGCCATCAAGGGACAAGCCATGGCTGATTTCATTGCAGAATTCACTACCAACGAGGATAAGGAGCAACTGGAAATAACAGAAGATATCAAGTGGAATCTCTTTGTGGACGGTGCATCTAACGAACAAGGCTCGGGGGCAGGTGTGGTAATCATCACTCCCAGGGGAAATAAACTGCACTATGCTATAAGGTTGGAGTTCACTGCCACCAACAACGATGCAGAATACGAAGCAGTAATAGCCGGATTAGAAATTGCTATCGAGATCGGAGCCAATTCTTTGTGTCTTCACAGCGATTCTCAGCTTATTGTTAATCAAATACTAGGGGAATTCCAAGCTCGAGAAGAACGACTCATAGCATATCTAAAGAAGACCAAGTTACTTCTCAGCCGATTGGACCACTACTTAGTCAAACACATCCCTCGGGAAGAGAACCAAGAGGCCGACGAATTGGCAAAGCAAGCAAGTATGAGAGACGTCGCCATCTTCGGGGCAATAACTGTCTCAAAGCAAATGATCCCGAGTTTTGAACAAGTGAATCTGATAGCTGCAACCGAAGAAGCAACTTGGATAACTCCCATCCGAGACTACCTACAAAATGGCACACTACCCGACGGGCGTAACGAAGTCAAGAAAATCTTGAGGAAAGCGTCCCGCTACACAATACAAGGAGACATCCTCTATCGGCGCGGGTTCTCTAACCCATTATTAAGGTGTGTCGCCGGAAGGGAAGCCAAGGAAATCTTATCCAACATTCATCAAGGAAGCTGCGGAGATCACACCGGAGGGCAAACATTAGCAAAAAAGATACTCCGATACGGATATTTCTGGCCCACCTTAAGCAAGGACGCCTTAGATTTCGTCAAGAAGTGTGACAGATGCCAAAAATTTGCTAAGATCCCTCGGCTACCAACAACCGAGATTACTCAGATGACCAGCCCTTGGCCCTTTGCAGTATGGGGAATTGACTTAATCGGTGAACTGCCAATGGGTCGAGGCGGCGCCAAATATGCTATAGTAGCAGTCGACTATTTCACCAAATGGGTGGAAGCAGAACCTCTAAATAAAGTATCTTCAGCGAAAGTTATCAACTTCTTAATCAAAAATGTTCTGTGCAGGTACGGAGTCCCACTAAAAATCGTATCAGACAATGGACTTCAGTTTGACAGCGAGGAATTCGCCAACTGGTGCCAAGAACATGGAATTCACAAAAGCTTCTCATCCGTAGCATATCCCCAAGCAAACGGACAAGTCGAAGCAGTCAACAAAATTCTGAAAACTCTGATCAAAAAGAAACTCGAAAAGTCAAAGGGCGCTTGGGTGGATGAACTCCCTACGGCACTATGGGCCTACCGCACATCTTTCAGAACATCAACAGGGCACACTCCTTTCTCTTTGGCATACGGATCGGAGGCTATGCTCCCAGTTGAAACCATTGTGCCTTCCCACCGTAGGATCCACTATAACCCAGAAGAAAACGAAGAACTCCTCAACATGTCTTTGGATCTAGTCGAGGAGAGAAGGAATGATGCAGTCCTAAAAACAGCAGCCCACAAGCAAAGGGTGGCAGCACAATACAACTCCAAAGTCAAGCATCGTACCTTACGAGAAGGGGATCTTGTCCTCAAGCGAATCTTCCCTCGCCCCGGAGCACTAGACCCAATCTGGGATGGACCATATGTAATTCATAAAGATCTCCACAACGGAGCCTATATTTTGTCAACAGTGGACGGAGAGGTGTTCCAGAGGGCATGGAACATCCAACACCTCCGTCGATACTTTTCTTAACTTGTACTGCCCATATGAAGTGAATTAACAAAGAGAATCAGTGGACGTAGGCATTTTTTCGTGCCGAACCACTTTAAAAAAGCCCTGTCTCTTTTTTAACTTGTTCCTTTGTATCTTGGATGTTTGTTAAACTTTATCCTTTTCTGTTGAACAAAATCCTGAGCATATAGCATTTCTATTCAAAGCACTCCACAATGCAACTTCACGTGGACAAGCCCCAACAGGTACTATGCGAATCTATGCCCTCGCCAATGAGACACTTTTGCTCCAGCATCCCTCTGCTGCGGGTTAACTCATTGCTCGCGACGGCCCTTAAAGCCAACTGTAATGAGCCGATTATAAGCCACCGAGAAGGCCGACTATAGCCGAGGCAGCTCATTACGGCATTAGGCTCGCCGGCGACTGTGAACCGATTATAAGCCCCAACATAAGGTGTGGCCAGCCAGGGGCAGTTCACAGTTGACGATCGGCACCCACGCTAGCCGGCCACAGTAAGTCGAATAATACCCATGAGTACGGGCCATAATGGCCCGGGTAGTTACTGTGCGCGATCTCGGCTCCGGTGTGTCTTAAGTGCGGCTGTGGTAAAAAAAGAATTAACTCCCCGCGGAGGCGTAAGATGGGTGACAAATGTCTCCAAGACCCACAGCTAGGGAAAGTGACTACAAAACCCGTTTGCCACGAACTTAAGCACATCGAAGGCCTTCCGTGACTGGAAGTTTTACTATTTCACATATTTCAATTTTACTTAAAAAACTTTCCTCCTATCCTCTATAACAAACCGTAAAGTACAGGATGCAGGGTAAGAGATACCCGCCAATGTATGCAGAGATTCACAATCAGATGGCAGGGCAGTCAACTGCTCTCCATGCTTGGTCATACAAGATATTCGAAACTGCCATTTACAAACAGAACATGAAAGGCGGTATTTTCTTCCTTTATGTACAAATGCATGACTATAATTTGATTTTTTCACACCACACGCTAAAATTGCAAGTCATGAGATTATGATTTAAAACCAGAATCTGAAATCCAACACAATTTAATTACAAGAATTATACATAGCTACATTTCTCATACGATATGTCGAAATAGCAACAAATATTCAAGAAATGACAAAATCAACTTGAGCTAAAAAATTACACGTCAAGAATAATGTTATTACAAGTAGCAAGAATTACAACTTAGAAGTTACTCGACTGTCTTAAGACTAACAGATACAACAATGCCAAGCCTACAAAAAGAATTTTTCAGGTTCAGTCATGGAGCTGGTTGCGTCGAAGTCTTGTCCTTGTTCTTTTGCCCGCCTGTCCGGTCATAAAAAGGATTCATTAGTGATGAGTAACCAAGTTAACAGAAAGACTAGAAAGGAAGACTTACCAGTACTAGCTTCTTGACCATCCTGGTCGTCATCTTCTACCTGCACACCCGCCTCTTCAGCAGCAAGCAGCCGCATACCCTCCTTTACCGCCACTTTCTCCTCCTTGGTGAACTGGGCCGTGACCACATCCATACTGAAGACCGTTCCACCCTCTTTATCTGCATCAGCCTTAGCCTCCTCCAAAGCCCGAAGATATGTCTTGGCCATGACTCTGGGATAATCATCCATCCAAGAGAGGTTACCCTGCTTCCAAGTCCGGAAATACATGTCCTGGAGCATGTCATCCATCATTCCTTCGTTCTCCTCAAACTCCCTCATCCGGGCATCGGAGGCCGACAACCTTTCCACGGCAGCATCTCTCTCCAGTCTGTATCTCGAGCAATCAGCTTGAAGGGACCTCCGCATCACCTCCATCTCTTCCCTCAACTTAGCTTGAGCAAGCTCTGCAGCCCCAAGCTTCTCGGACAATTCCTCCACCTGCTCGAGATCCGCTCTCCGAACCTCATCCACCGTGGTAATAGCCATGTCAATCCGCTCTTTGCAAGCAGCTTCCATTTTTCGCAATTCGGCCCGACTGGCCTCTTCCATGGTTCTCCTTAATCGCCCAGTAGCAGCCTCATGCTGAGAAATCTGGATAGCCTGATCCGCAAGCTGCTTGGCCTGATCCGAGACCACCAATCGAAGTCGGATATTGGCGCTCCCTATCTCCTCTCCGGCCTTAACCAGCCGAGTGTGATGCCCCATCAGCTTTTTGGCCTCCTCTGCCACCCGATCAATATTAGCTTTGGCCTCATCTCCCATAGTGACTATACGAGTGGTGAGTAGATCGAGGTCTAAGGACTTGGCTTCGTCAAGTACTCGTACCATGGGGTTACGGGGGAGAAGGTGTTCACCAGTAACTTCGTCAAAAGTAATATCCTGAGAACCTGGATCCAGATCAGGGTGACCCGCGAAGGGATTACGGGCCAAGTCGGGACGGTCGATATGAATAACAGAAGGGTTTCCGGACGGGTGTGGAGAGGGTACAAACTCGCTATCCTCCTCAGTAATGTCATGAATAGGCTGAGCCGGAGGCTGAGGACCGAGCGAAGTTTCGGATAAAAGATGACTCCTCTTCCTCTGCAGAATACCCTCTTCGATGACCCCAAGAAGAGGACGGTACCCGACTACATCTCCGTAGCGTTGGGCTGAGGGCTTCGGCTTAGCAGAAATTTTGGAAAGTTTATATTTCTCGAGCCTGTGTCGAAGGTCTGAAGCTTTGGGCGTCTTGCCTGCTCCTGATATAAAGAACAAGTGTCATAATCTTACATTACTATATGATTCAAGAAACGCGGTAGGTTACAAGTTAGAAAAGGAAAAGAAACACAGCTGTGGTTGTACAAACCCTGGGGAGGAGTGGGATACTGCAATAAGTCCCGGATTTCATTCCAGGACGGGAGCGGGTCATAAAATATTCCTAAGTCCCTATCATTAGTGAAGCATGCAGGGGTCAAGAGTTCACCTTGAGTTGTCAGAGCCACCTTGGCCGGAATAGTCGGAGAAGACTCACTTGCACCAGTCCCGGTTTTGTCCGCCTCCCCGGTCTTCTCAACCAAAGCCGGATCATCACCCAACCCCTCAAAAGCTTGACGGAGAGCATCATCCGTCCACTCTTGCATCTCGCCTACTTGCCCAGAAGACAGAGCCCTGGAACCATCACCACCCTGTCCATCGCCACCCTCGTCACCAAGACGCTCAACGTCACTTCCGCCCTCCGCCTCACCTCTTTCCTCCTCCGCGTCTATCTCCCCCTGAGTAAGTGGACAATTGCTGGGAGAAGGACCGTCTGACCTCTTAAGTTTCTTACCTCCAACGGCTGGAGGTTTCGTGAATGGTTTTCTCTTTCCACCCTCTGCCGCAACGCCTCCCTTGGCCTGAGCAGCCGCCCTCTCTTCCGCCGTTTCCCTCAACTTAACTACAGACTGCTGCGGAAGGATCAAGTTGTATTCTAGAAGGATCGCATTTCTAATCAAGTAAGCAGATGATCTGTATTTCCCAAGAATGCCTTCTATCTCCGCCGCCGTCTGAACCAGGCGGTCAGTCTCCACAACAGGAAAGCCACCTGTCGCTAGCAAAAATGAGAAAGTATGAGAAGAAGCATCACAATCAGGATAGAAATTATAAGTAAAAGCATCAACTTACATCCAGAGGTAAAGCGCCGGATAGAGACGGAGTCGTCCCTAACAAAGAACCACTCTTTCTTGAACATGCTGAATTTGGAATAAAGGTCCAGGACCGGCTTGAAGGTCACAGCAGATTCCAAGTTAATATATGGGGACCCCTTCTTGTAGCCCCTTAAATTGTACAAGTACCGGATCTCCCGGTTGGAGGGAGCGCGACCATACTTCCTCCGAAAAATAACGAAAAGGCTCACCAGTATGGCGTAAGAGTTGGGCTGAAGCTGAAATGGGGCCACCTTCAGGTACGTGAGGAAGCTGACTATCCAAGCATTGAGAGGCGGGATAGCACCACACATGCAATGGTACCTGCTATAAGCAAAGTATCCTTCGGGAGGACTGTATGGCATGACTCCTGGACCCGGCAGCAGCATGAGGGCTCTATCAATCCCAAAGGAACGAGATATAACATCGAGTTGCTCCTCTTTGAGAAAGCTAGGAAAGCAGTCAGGCGGGGAATCCAGCAACTCCTGGGGACCATATCCATCCACTAATGACCTTGGGGCGGGCCCATGACGCTCCGATCCTGATTGAGCTGGGGGCACAGCCGAGGACTCTCCTTCACCCCCGGATCTCCTCTTATCTGATCGAGTTTCAACTTTTCGAGACATTTATCTGCAATCATGGGAAAAGTGTATCGTTAGAATATACAAGCAGCGTAATCTGGAATTTCGCTTAAAAAATTCGAAGTATGAAACACATGTTCACTCGATACAACAGTTCATTCGACAAACAGATGCAGCACTTCAATAATCTCATTCGGCATTAAAACGTTCATGTGTCATTCGGTATCAGAGGGGTACATTCATTCGGCATGCAAGCGTACACACTTATATTCATTCGGCATGCAAAACATACACACGCAAGTTCATTCGGCAAAACTTGGTCCGGCTGAAGATCTCACCTGATTCGGCAAGGCTTGATTCGGCGTAGGTTCTATTCGGCAAAGATAGATTCGGCGTTGGTTCTATTTGGCAAGAGTTGTTCGGTAAGGAAAAGCAAAGGGGGTGTAGCCCCTATATATAACCAAGTGAAAGGCAACCGGACCAACCGGTTCGGCATGTCTCGCCGAATGGACCTATTCCAACTACGGGAAGCGCCCAAGCACGAAACAAAGCGCGACACATGCAAACACGTGCCCCGCTTTGGGGGGCAAATGTTGGGTGAATTCTTACCCAGAAGACCTCGAGACCCAGAGACGTGATTCATTCGGCAGCTCTCCCTCGAGTCCATTCGGTATGACTCATTCGGCAGCTCTCCCTCGAGTCCATTCGGCATGACTCATTCGGCAACCCTCCCTCGAGTCCATTCGGCAATCCTCCCTCGAGTCCATTCGGTAGACCTCCATCCGGCAACTGCCACCGGTCCAACCTCACCATTCCACACTTCACCGGACGAAGCCCAACCGGACCAACCCCATACTTCACCGAACCAAGAGAATGCCGAACCAGACTGCCAGGCCAGATCACTTCAGCCCAGGCCCACCAGCAGCTGTATACATCCAAGACCCCTGCCCCCAACCTCACTCTATAAATAGAGAGGCAGGGGTACAACAATGGGGGACAAGTTTGAGAGCTCAAGCACGGAAGGAACTTTCAAACAATTTTCTTTTACTGGTGTCAAAGCTTTGTACTTGTAATCACAACAAAAGAAGAGAAATAACATATAAAGTGGACGTAGGCACATTCTGGCTGAACCACTATAAATCTGCGTGTCTTTTAACAATTTAGCCCCTGTTTTTCATATATTTGCATAAACCTCCAAAATCACTAAAAACAACGTAAGATCTACTAAATCATACAACTTTGAGGTGTTTGTCCATTTTTTGTGCAAACACTAAGCATGTGGCACTAGAAAATTGGAAATTTTCATTTTTCATCAAGAATCTTTTTCCCCTTTTCAATCAATTTGCAAAATAGTTTGAAAAATTGACTTCCTAAAAACATTTAAACACCATATATATTATCTTAAAGCACATGAACAAAATGTTCCAAAAGCATTTGAACCTAGCTTCTCAAAAGCACTTAAACAAAAAATTTCAAAAGCATTCGCACACAATTTTTCAAAACATTTATCACTCCATTCTTAAAACAAATCAAGTCATATCTTAATGTAATCGAGATTCAGTCAATGGGTTAATATATATGATGACCCTAGCATTGTGCTGTTAATCATATATTTGGGGAACCTTTCCTTTTACTTTAAAACAACAAACAACCTACAAACATATATATAAATTTTAGCTTTTAAGGCATAGGGATAGTGGCCCATGATTTCGCAGCAACCATTCCCAGTCCTCCACTTGTTGAAATTTATTTTTCCCAAAATTATAAAGTTTTGGAATCTAAGCAATCTTTGTTTCTAGTTGCTGACCTAATTCCTAATTTACATCCAGCTCTAACTACATTTTTATCACTAGTTAAGTGTCCTAATGAGATCCTTTTATTTACATTATTTCCCAACATATTTATACAATGGTCAAAGCTAATCCAAACCATCAACACAGTAATAAAATAGAAACATATCTAATATCATATCATACGCTTTTCCAATATCTAAAGGGAGACAACTAGCTATTACAACCCAAAAACCTAAAAGAAAGTGATTGCAAGAAGCTGCCCTTCATCATCAATTGATGTTAATGATGTTGGGGCATGCTCGCTCATTACTAAATTAAGATGGACATTTCTAGTATATCATTCTACTATCACATACATGTCTTCACTTACTTCCTTAGCTCCCTATAAATAAGGTCCATCCATTACTTCAATTATTACACCTACTTATGGATAAATCGTGCATTCCTCCACTGCAGTGGGTACGAAATATAAGTTATGCACATTTAGAATAACTCATTGGAAAAAATTTCTTGGTCGAGTAACTTTCCTACCACCTATCTCGCCTTTTTTAACCTTGATACAACCAACATCCTCTATGTGCGTTTGCCATCTTATTACTCTCTTCTCCAATTATCCTATTGTCTCCTTTCAATCAAAATCTCATTTTGGTATCTACCTTCTTTGTCCTTAACCTTTCATGCGAGTATATCCTAGGACTTGCAAAAATATAATTTGATACCATTCCTCATTCCTTTGAGGGTTTTTCTTATGACTTTCACACATGTCTAATCAAACATTCCTAGGTTCATTTCAATATTCTTTATATTCAATGGGGATTCCTTGTTGCTACCCTATAAGCATCCATAGCTGTTTTATTCCTATAATTGACATTTACTCCGTTTTACCTAGGAAGTCATCCATGTCTACTCCATATCAAAATCTGGTTTGGGTTTTCATACTCATTGTAAAAATAAAACTTCACAGTCATGAAGTACTTAATTCAAAACTTTTATCTTTGAAATTATAAACCTAGAAACCTTTTTCAAAAACTGCTTAGGTTCCAAAAGGAGCCATGAAAAATTTCCCTTTGCAAAAACTTTTTACAACAATGATTTGCTTCTTTCGAAGTAGGATTTTTAACTTAAAAAAAATTTCATGTTCAAAAACCTAATTGTCATATCAAACCATTTTTCAAAAACATCTTCTATAACTCTTTAGAAAAATGAAAACTGGAGTAGACAAGATAACTTCGATCCTATTATTTTCTTACTACTCATGCTATTTTTTCTTCTACCTTTGGTGGAGATATTAATAGCATATGTGGAGGAGTTCTAAAAGATACGTGCAATTGCAATATCTATCTAAGCATCTATCTAAAATAAATGTGCAATTACTACATATCTATGGAAATTTTTCATTCTCCATAGTCTATCCTTATTGATTTTCTCCTATATTATTTCTAACTAGATCACTAATCCTATTTTTAATATATCAATTCCTAATGTTACTTCTATCTAAATTTCCTAATACTGACTCATTAGTTATAATGAAAAGAGATATAATCTATTTCCCTCGTGCAAGTACATTCGCCAACCACTTTATTCATTGGGCTTTTCTTCAATAATATGAAAAGAGATATAATCTATTCCAGTTGTTATTCTCCGAATTTTTCTTATACAAGAATATTCCTCCTATCTTCATTATCGAGCATTCTTAACCTTCTATTCCCTTTACCCTATTTCAATTAAGTACCATTTTCATTTATCCACCCTTTGGAAAGAATTTTAAAAACTTATGGTTTTATAAATAGGAAAAATCATCAAGCCAAGCATATGCTCTATTTTCCATTCATTTCAAAAATGAAAAACCCTTTTTCCAAAATCTTTTAAATCAAAAACTTTTAACTCAACCAATTTTGAACTAAAAAAAATCAAAATTTCGTTGATTTTTAAAGACAATAACTTCCTAATAAATCCTTTGAAAAACCCATTCCAAACATTTCAAGGAATTTTAAAAAAATCTTTTTGTCAAATTCCATCATAAGGGATCAGACTTAGAAATGGACATCAATCGTGCTTTCTTTTTAACTTTCCTTCTACCTACTCCAACTTAACCCATCTTCATCAAAAATCCTCTTCTTGTGGCGGTTAATGTACACATTTTTGCTGGAACTTGCTCTACTCCTTCACATCTTGCTTCTGGATGTTTGCAACATATAAATTCTTACTTCCCTTTTATTTGGATGAAATGTGCATCTTCAATCGGCAATCCATAAAAATCCATAATCATAAGTTAGCCTAAGCCCAGCAAAGGAGTCAAGTATCATCCAACCTCTAGAATTCTACTGTATGTCGTGCTGATGCCCTTCTTGGTCAACGCCTTGCGGTACAGACAACACTCCATAGGGTATTCGAGGTAGATATATAAATTTAACTCTATTTATTAGCCGAACTTATAGTTGCCTTGTCCATCCTTTTGGAATATGGTCGCAACTACTTCGATCTTCGGAATTCATAGAGTTTGAAGTATAATATATATATATATATATAAAGTTAAAAATAAAAATATGTCATCTCAGTGTATCCTAATTCCTATGATCGACTCCTAAGCTCTATTACCAGATGTAACAACCCGCATCTTAATGGGTCCGACTTTTGACTAAATCAAAACCCAAGTCCATTAAGGCATTGATCTTTTGTTTTAGTAACCTATAATAAAAACAAGTATATCAGAGTCCAATCAATATAAACTCACATGGAAATAAAAAAATATAACAGAACATAAATACCGATTGAGGCTTCTACCTTAGAATCAATAATATTCCTTGGATATCTAATTACCTTGTCAGCACCGAGTATGAAAAAGAAGGCTTCTCTGTCTACCATTTTCATCTTATACAGCAACCTATCCCTCTAATCTATCATGTGGGTTGTAATGAGGAGGGGTTAATAACAACGTTCTGATAACTAGAAAATTACACACTTTACCTATAATATTAATTTATTCCGATTGATTTTCAATTAAGTGTTATGTTTATTATTTATGGCTAATCCATAAAATCCCAATTGCATGTACGATATGCCTAACTTCCTCCGAGGTATAACTATGTATGTCTCTATATACATGTATTCTAAACATAAACTACCCAAAAACCAAGGCCACTTAATACTTCTTGAATAGGGAGGAGGTAGATCCAATGACCATTTAATACTTCAATCCTGAAGCGAGCCCTCTACAACGTAAACGCTAGTCAATCAGTCCTAGATACAGAGATCGATGACATATATATATGGCTCTATAATTTATAATTTAACTATCGTACTACTAACGCATCTCGAAGACTCATCTAAGGGTTAACTAGCCCACCTCCGACAAACAAACGTCTAACCAACTAACTTTGAGATTTGTGCGTATCCCGTATAGATTCTACACTAGTAGGAAGCTGTTAGGAAGATCTTTTATCTCACCACACCCAAACGAATATGAAGTACCTTCTGTAATAATTACTTCGAAGATTTAGAATCAACAACGTTAAGTAATATTAATTTTTTCTTTAGGTAGTAATTGTGCCGCTGAGAGCTTACACAACTATGTAGTTGCACATTAACTGTTTGTAAAAATGTCAAGTCGAGCTAGCACTTAATTTAGATAAAGATAGAACAAAATCTACACTAAAATCTAAGTGAAAACAAATAAAAATGCATAAAAGTAAAGACATGAAGAATTTACGTGGTTCAGATATTAGGGAATCCAACATCCATGGGGAAATATCACTTTCCTCTTTATATTTCTTAGTATAGATAGTGGCAGAGAGTACAATGCATTTGTTTTTAACATTAAATAACAAATCAGGAAAAGATCCTTTCTTGCTACAGTGCTTTTCCTATTTATAGTATAGAGATGCACATGGATCGCCATCATCCTGCTTCCATCCTTTTTCTTCCTTTGGATCATGCTATGTGTCATTCATATACAATATCTATTTGATGCATATGGATTGCTAGCATGTCTTTGGTGGAAAACTCTAATTTGAGCTGTTGAATTTTCGGTTTTGGCAGGAGATCTTAAATTGAAGCAGGAATGTTTGAATTTGCGGCAGGAAATTTTAGATTTGAATAGACTCTGAGTTCTCCCTCTTTAAATGGTGAATAACTCGAGCATTACTTCCTTTTGTAGGTATGAATACGGCAAGCTGCCATCCCTTTTTCTTCGGAGTGAACTATGCTACTTTTATTGCTTTTGTCTCAAAAGATGGTTGCTCCTTTGATCTGCCCTAAGTGTTGATGATATTTTCAAGGTTGGTTAGGACGATCGGACTGCCATCTTTGAAGGCAATCACTTTACGTGATTTCATGTCGAGCTGCTTTGAGTGATGGACTGCATGGGTTATCGATGAGGGAGACTTATATCTCTGCTGCTTATTTGTGAGCATGGATCTGCACTGATGCACTAATTGAGTGGCCCTGTGTGCAGCCCTTGGATCACTTTTGACTCTGCATGGTACTGCTTAGGTAGCCCCCAGCGGGTGCAATGCAGACCCATTCTTGGAGGTATTAGCAATGCACAAGTTTTGGAATGATATTGAGGTCTATTCAATCCCTTTGAGTGCAACACAGTCCTTTTTTTGGTGCATATATCTTGATGGTAGCGCATTATGTCACTTCACTCTTTTCTAGTGTCAAAAGAAAGTGGGGTAGCACATCCCTATTTTCCTTCACTGCAAGATTGTTAGCACTGTTCTATTATCCTTTTATATTGGCTTGTGAGTGTAGTATGTTATTGATGGTGTGTGTCTTTTTTAAGCGAGGTGTGTTATGTGTTGATGCTACCTACATAACTCCTTGTGTCGAAGCGTAGAATTTAACATTTTATTGTTATTTGTGATTTTGGTTATGTTGTAGTTTCGAGTATTA
The DNA here is from genome assembly GCA_030737815.1 of Allium fistulosum. Classification (NCBI taxonomy): domain Eukaryota; kingdom Viridiplantae; phylum Streptophyta; class Magnoliopsida; order Asparagales; family Amaryllidaceae; genus Allium; species Allium fistulosum. The sequence continues at coordinate 963,784,835 of CM060902.1, read as the reverse complement.
TAGTTGCAGATTGTTTACTACACCCTATGGATGTATTCAGTATTGGGCTCAGTGTCGTAGTGCAGCACTGGTATTAGAGGAATTCGCGCAGTTTGGGACTTCTGTTGTTGTCTTACTATTTTTTAGCGTGGTATTTTCTTGACTTCGCTTCATTTTTCACCTTTGTTCCTTGTATTCCATCTTTTATTGTGAGGGCATCCCCATTTTGATGCCTATGTCATATCGCCTTTCAAGAGGATTTGAGAAATATGTGTGTAACACTTACCCCCTTAAGTTTGTGGCGATCGTAGATCTGCGTAGACTTATCTTCATTAGGCTTCGCATCTCATCATTTCCATCTATTCCTTTCTTTCCTTTCACCATAGGGATAAAATTTTGATAGCTGTTTCGAATTTAATGCCCATGCACATGTGTTATTCTCTACTTGGCCACTTCCCTGAGTCATTGTCACCTCGCCCTCTTTATTTTCTAGCTAAGTATGTCTCGATCTTTACACTTGTAATCTTTGATATTTTAAATGATTGTTGTTTCACAAACTTTCTGTTTATTCCGATAGTGCGGCTAGCATTCAGATGAGGGTGCGTATACATGGTTTTATTGAATTTGTCATTTGAAGGTGTAGTTAATGATACGTGCTCCCATTTTGATTCCATTATTTTTCCTTTCGATATATATTTTTTAAGAAGTATGTGAAGATGTGTAGGACATATAATCGTGTATAGATCTTTAGTGAGTATGGATGGAAATACATAAACTTGAATAGACCTTAGTTTCTGATTTTTACCTGGCAAGTTTTAAGCAATTTTTGGAATCATACCTGATATGTAAGTTGTAGTACATTCCATGCATTTTTATCCTTGTCATTTTCTAGATCGACTTTTTGTGCATTTCATGAATGCTGAACTGATCTTTTGGCTTGCATATTCTGATGTATGTTAGGAATGACCTACCCCTTGTTCAGAGCCAGTTCACGTTTATGCGCTTGGCATGGTCTGCTTCGGTATTTGATGGTAGGCAAATATTTGACTGTGAATTAGGTCGTGTATTTACAACCCTTTAAATCATGCGCATGGTTTTTATAACTGGTTCAAGTTGTCTAATATACTTATGACTAGTGCGATTATATTAACAAAATTTAAAATAGAGAGATTTTTATACTGGTTCGGGTCGTCTAATATCTCTACGACCAATTTGGCTAAGAAAGTTGGGCTGCATTTTGTGCAACTTTGTTTTGATAGCTGGTTCGGGCCGTCTAATATCCTATATCCAACATGACTATGTTAATAAAATTAACATAGAAAGGATTTTTATACTGGTTTTGGACGTCTAATATCCCCACGACCGGTTTTACGAAGAAAGCTGGGCTACGTTTTGTGCAGCTTCATTTTGATAGTTGATTTGGCCCGTCTAATATCCCTACATCCAGCGTAATTATTTATGCAATATTGAAGAGATCAACATAGAGATATTTTTATACTGGTACGGGCCGTCTAATATCCCTACGTTCAGTTCATTGTATTATTACTTCTATCATAATTATAATTTCAATATTTGTTACATGAATGCTGCAAATCATGCAAAATAGGGCTTAAGTTGCTCTGAGTTCCATGTTCTTCGGACTAAGTAGCCATCAGGTCTCAATAGCCGGTATGTGCCGCTAGCAATACTTCAGCAATGACTAGTGGCCCTTCCCAATTTAGCTCCAAAGCTCCACCCGCTAGGTTTTTTATGTTAGCCACTACCCTTCACAATACGAGATACCCTTTGCAGAAGTTTCTTTCTTGTTCCTTACGTTGTAGTTCTTTGCCATCCTACACCTATATGCACCAAATACCACTACTGCTTCATCCCTTCATTATTGAATGAGATCTAGGGCAACTTCTTTCAGCTCTTTATTATTTTCTATCGTATATGAAATTCTTATGTATGATGGGATTTCTAGTTTGACTAGGAGCAGGGCTTCATATCCATAGGTTAATGAAAAGGAGTATAGCCAGTTGGGGATCTAGTCGAGGTTCGGTAGGGCCATAATACTAAAGATAGCTCTTCCACCGATTTTCCCTTAGCTTTCTAGAATCTTTTCTTTAGCAACTTATTAATGGTTTTGTTGGCGGCCTCAACCTCTCCAATTGCTTGTGGGTATGCGATGGTGGAAAAACTCTTAATTATGCCATTCTTCTAACAAAGCTCTGCAAACTCCTTACTTTCAAAATGAGTGCCATTGTTGGAAATTATCTTGTGGGGGATCTCGAATCTGATGATTATGTTTCTTACCATGAAAGTGACTATTTTCTTTGTAGTGATCATAGCTAAGGGTTCTATCTCTACCCATTTGGTGAAGTAGTCTATTGCCACTATAGCATACTTTGTCCTTCCTTTTGACATAGGAAGTAGACCTAACAAATCTATACCCTATATGTCGAATGGCCATGGACTGATAAATGGGATGAGCTCATAGGATGGCTATCTAGGGATACTCGCGAATCGCTGACATCCGTCACATCTTCTTACGAGTTCCCTCTCATCCTGAAGCATTGTGAGCTAGTGATAACCGTGCCTCAATATTTTCTTTGCTAACTTAGACCCTCCTAAGTGATCCTTGCATTGGCCTTAATGTACTTCCCTCATGACCCGTACTCCCTCTTCTTTGGAAATGCACCTAAGCTAAATGGTTCAGTACCCTCTCTTGTATAATGTGCCATCAAAGAAGGAGTAGAACAAAGCCCGATGTCTTATTTTTTTGGGCTTCATTTCTATTTTGGGGTAGGGTCGCATTTAGTAGGAATTGTTTGATGGGAGCCATCCAGTTGTTCTCCGCGGTTTGCTGAAGTGCGGGTTCAACTAGGGAATGTTACTGATTTTCTACTATTTCCTGATCTTGAGCCCCTAGAATTACTGCCCGCTAGGCTCGGGTTAAGACCAGTATCTGATTTGATTCTATTATACTCGAATCCACTAGATTTCCTATTGGTACTTTCTTCATTCATTTGCCACTTTGGTGCTCGCAAGTTTGGTTGACGAGTCGGTAGACGAGTTGTTTTCACGTAGGATTTGTCCTATGCTAAACTGTTTGAACTGCTCTAGTAATTTTTTTAGAGAGTTTCACACATTTGCCCAAGGTTGGTTTCTTTGCTTGATAATTGCCCTGCACTTGGTTCACAACTAATTGAGAATCAATGTGAATTTTAATGTGGGTTATTTTCATTACCTGGGCCATTCTTAGGCCTGCAAGCAAAGCTTTGTATTCTACAACGTTGTTGGTTGCCCTAAAACCAAGTTGTACACAGCTTTTTCCTATCTAGAGTGGTTAGTAAATATCCAATTCCCGCTCCCTGTTTTTGATGCTCCGTCGATGAACAGTTGCTAACACTAAGGGGTTGAGGCTTCTTCCTCCAGTTGAGGTTCGGTTGGCAGAGTGCACTCTATGATAAAGTCTGCTAGTGCTTGACCTTTAATTGCCTTATGAAGACAATAGGTGATGTCATATTGACTGAGCTACATCGCCTATTTCAGCAAGCGGCCTTATATTTCTAGCTTCTCTAGTATTTGCCTTAAGGGTTTGTTTGTGAGCACTTTGAAGGGATGTGCATGGAAATAGGGTCACAACTTTCTTATTGTAAGGAGTAGGTTGTAAGCTAGCTTTTCAATGACTGGGTAGTTTAGCTTTGCTCCTGACAGCCGCAGGCTTGTGAAGTAGATGGGACTTTGGGTCTTTTCACCCTCTCGTATTACTATAGAACTAACAACTTTATCAGTTACAACTAAATAAACATATAAGTACTCACCTATTACCGGTTTAGATAGTATGGGAGCGTTGACCAAATGATCCTTTAGGTTTTGGAATGCGGCTTTGCATTCCTCTATCCATTCGAATTTTTGCCCTTTCCTTACTTGGTCAAAGAACGAGGCTGGCTTATCTGTTGCTTTTGAGATGAATCTGTTCTGTGCTGTCACTTTGCAACTTAAGTTCATAAGTTCCTTTGGTTTCTCTGGGATCCCATCTTCCTTATGGCTTTAGTCTTCTCTAGGTTTGCTTCTATGCCATGCGCACTTACTATATAACCTAGGAACTTCCCTATTGAATGGTGAAGGTAATTTTAAAGGGTTCCGCTTCATATTATACTGCCAAAGGAATTCAAATGTTTGCTTTAGGTCTTGATCGTGACTCGATGCTACCTTTGACTTGATCAACATATCGTCCACATATACTTCTACATTCTTTCCAATCTTCTCTGAGAAAGTCATACTGATCATCCTTTGGTAGGTTTCTCCAACGTTTTTGATTCAAAATGGCATGACCTTGTAGCAATACAATCCTTTATCAGTTATGAAGCTGGTATGCTCTTGGTCTGGTTCAAACATAACTACCTGATTGTATCCTGAGTATGTGTCCATGAATGAGAGCAGTTCATGTCTGTTGGTTCCATCTACTAATTGATCAATTCTGGGTAAAGGGAAGTGATACATGTAATACCCCAAAATTTTGTGAAAAATCATTTTTGTAAAATGATTTAATTTTTGAAATATTTAGATTTAAATATGGTGAAATTTCTGGAATAAATAGTGTGCAAGTATATGTGTGCACGTGCACACTGAAATGGCACAAGGAAGAACTCCAGATTTCTTGGATTTAAAACAAGAATTAAAAAGCAATACAAACATGATTTTGCAACATGGATATTTGATTTCTGGAATTATATGGATCATCTTAGAAAATAAGAAAAGTAAGTTTTACTTTAAATCAGTAAACAGATTTTATTTAAAACCCAGAAAAGAAAATTTTACATATATATATGTTATAAGGATTTGTAAACCTGTATACATATAGGTGCATATATTTCTGAAATTAAAGAGGAATTAAATAAGCCTAGATAAGATATGTATACAAATATACATTTTTAAGTACTGAAAAGTATATATATATATAAGCAAGTGAAACTATAACATTAAAATGACATGAAATGTGGTACAAGTCAATATGCTTGTGTAGGCAAAAATAGCAAAGGGGATTCTCAGGAATAATTAAAATATAAAATAGGATAGTCACACTTTTAACATGACTAGGAGAGTGGCCATTTTCTGAAAAGTAAAAGAAAGAAAATACATCCTTTAAATTAATATGGCCGGGGTATTATGAATGAAAAATGCATGATGCTAGCCAGGACAGAAATGGAATTCTGTTTTAACAAAACCCTAGTGGAAAAATGCATAAAAATAGGCAGTTTTAGCCAGTAGAATCATCTTTACCCCGAGCTGCACAAAAATAAGAAAAGAAGAAAAATATTGGAAGGAAGGAGAGAACACTCATACAAGGATTTTCTGGATTAATAAGAGGAAATATTTAGGTGAGTAACCTCACTGAGTTCATGGCATTAAGACCTGAGATGAGGCAGCCACTTTTTATATTGCCATTTATATTTCTGGTTTTGATGATTTCATCAATGCTTTTTGGATGTCTTATTTTAAATCTGATATGATTTAATATGGATGATTTTGATGATCTTTGATTGGTTGAGACATTTGTCTTTGGATGTGTATCATACTGTTTTATTTATACTCATAAATGTTAAAGTCTAGGATCTTAAAATTATACAGAGAATACTCTCAACTGTTATAGATCTATGGCATGGAAACTTTACAAAAAAAATGTTGGGAGCTGCATTATACTTGGTATAAGTGCTGAGGCTTGAGAAGAAAAATGTTAAGGGTGCAATAGAAATTTTCTAAGTGCTGAGCCCTTAATCAAATCAAAAAAAAAGGAAGAAACCCACAAGCTAAAATTATGATTGAACCAGATCCTGAATCTGAATCAATCATAAAGGCTTGCAGATCAATATAATAAGAACATGCCATGCCTCTTTTTACAGTTGAAAATATTCTTATATTTTACTAAGATCAAGACATATTGACCCCATTTAGGAAATAACTGTCTGCTTATTTCTGAGGAGAATTATGCTAGGAAAGATTATGGATGTTTCCATGTTTGTAGTGACATGTTCACTTAGCATATTTGATGATAGGATTTAAGACAATACACTAGTAAATAAACTAGGGAAGGGAAGGCCAAGAAGGCTGCTGGAATGCTTGTCATATTTGAAGTATGCAAGTTGGCACATGGTTTGTTTAAGCCCTGAGATCTTTGTGCAATGATGTGAATTAGTTCATTGCAATGTGTCCCTGTGATTCCTTAATAGCAGATGAGGCAGGGATTTAAATTGAATTATACAACCTGTAAATGAAGAAATAAGAATATGGATATTTCTTAGGTTGAATGGTATGGAACCAAGATGGTTCCAGTGAATGCAATTGTTGCAAATAGATAATTATGTTTGCATGATTATGTATGCAAGTGTAAGAATGATAAATGAATATATCATACCTAAATCAACTTAATTATACTATGTTAAAGTAATTGATTGCAGGAATTTGCTTAAATAACTAATTGGTGCTCTTATATTCTCTATTGCTTAATATCATGAATGTATTGATGTTACTCATACCAGATCATAGATCTGACCCTTGTTTGCTCATGGCATCTGGGGTGTCTCATTTTAAAATGAGGCAGCCACTCATGCTCTTTCTGGTAACCCAGGCACTAAGTAAAAATGAAGTTATGGCTATTATGGAGGAGTGAATGAACATGCTAGCTAGTTTCAATAAGAGCTTAAATTGATTATATCTGCATGTATTCAGGAAAATTTTTATGTTTCTAAGATTTCCAGTCATGTAATGAATTCTATTATGGTTAGATGGACTAGTTGTATCATGTTAAATATATTGTTATGCACTAAGGATTAAAATCTAAAAGAAATATCCGAATGGGGAACAAGGAAATGATTTTAAGTATTGATATGGATGCTTGGAAAAGAAATATGCATATGTAGGTGAGCTACTGTTTTGCATAATTTATATTATGTATTAGTTAATTTTGAGACATAACAGAGCACTGAGTTTTAGAATAAAATCTGGATTTAGCTAGAAGTAAACTTATAAGGATTATAGTTTCCTTTTTACTGAAATGCTTTGTAAATAAGTTTGAATTCATTTCTGAATCGTATTGAGAAAAGTAAAATGTTTTTAAAGGCTTCAAACAGAATGCAATGAATGGTATCTCCATTGCTTTGAACTAGTGTGTAGCAGATACAGGATACATGAGTTAACCAGCTTCAAATAAATGATGTATTGGTTGATCATGATAGATTGTATTTTGAAAATGAAAATGCATTTCAAAAGCTTAGTACATTTAGCAATTGTTTCACCACAATCATCTTTAAAAGTTTAAGACAGATAAGCAATGTAAACTGGTTTGAACAAACAAAACCTAGCAACACTCCATATACTCTGAAGTTTAGGTAGATTCTGGTTTGTAAAATGCAAATAAAAGAATGGTCAGATTAACCATATGGTTAGACCATAGGTCAGGCAAATTGTTCACTTCAAATCAATGAAGCAAGGAACCATTTGAACCCAGTTTTCTGGAAAATGAGCAAAGATATTGACATGTACATGTATATCTGTGTACATGTTGATATTTGGGCAAAAATATAAACATAAATTCCTAGAACAATTGTAGGAAAGGGTTTTAAAAATTATAAAGCAAGAAATTTTGTTTTGTATGTTAGATTATAGGATGAAATTAAGTATATATGTGCTGATATAGGTAGATATCAGATTTCTAACCATACAGGAGAAAAATAAAAAGAAAAACAAAAATTGTGTTTGAACCGACCAGCATAGCACTCGAACTCGTGACCTCTCATGTATAAGTTAGGCGCGTTTCCATTACGTCTAGATGTTGCTTGTGTTCACTTATGATCCACTTTCTTTTAACCTGAGTTTGATACTATACAGACTTTTACACAATCATCCATATTAAAAGCTTGCTTTCCACTGATTATTACTTGATCATTTCTTAATTAGAATAACAGACTAAAGTACATGTTTCCAGTGGATTCTATGGTCAAAAATCAATTAATCTGAATTGCTAAAATCTAAATCAAACAGAATGTTCTTGTACAACAAATAAAAAATAAAAATAAAGTATATACTCTGAATATAAACAAGAGGAACACATACATCTTCATATCTATGTGTATGTTATTAGTAATACACTGATATATTGATATTGGTAAGTTATCTTGATCCTGGATATATTTTGTTTATTGGAGAAAGAAAATGACCCTGGGAAAATATATTTGTAATGAATGATATATCTATATATCATCTCTTAAAAAAAAATCCTTATGAAATTAGGGTGGAAATAGGAGGGTCATTTCAGTTGGTATCAGAGCACTTGGTTGCATTGATTGTTAAGTATTATAGAAATGTATTATGTCTGTTTGTTTTGGATGAAATAATTTAGATAAGAAAATAGAATTTATAGAAGTACTCATAATATACTAATACCATTTGCCCAGAATTTAGTTAGCAGACCATGGTAGGAAGAGGATCTCATCACAATGCAGGACCCAGTGCACCCCAAATGCTTGATATGCAAGAATTTGTGAGGGTTTTAAGAGATGGAATTGGGCATAGGCCTGAGAACCCACATGAAGAGCTTTCAAAACTACTGAAGACTTATTCCAATTTGGGAGGCAAGAGTTTTGAAGGAACTGAGAGTGTGATGGAAATTCAAGCATGGTTGAGAACACTTGATAGGATTTTCAATGACATGCAGTTGGATGACCAAAGGAAGAGGCAAGTAACTTCTAGACAACTGAAAGGGGTAGCTTTAAGCTGGTGGGAGGTGATCATAGCTGGAAGAAATGAAAATGAAATCACTTGGAATCAGTTCAAGGAGATGTTGGAGGCAAGATTTGTACCAGCATCAGCCAAGACCATTTTGCTTGAAGAATTTATCAAACTTAGGCAGGGAACTTTGAATGTCACTGAATACACTCAAAAGTTTGAGGGGCTATCTAATTATGGAGCAATGCTAGTGGCAGATGAAGCATCCAAAAATGATAGGTATATAAAAGGACTGAACCCAGGACTTAGCAGAGCTATGCTACCATATGCAGATAGAACATTTGATCAAGTAATTGATCTGGCCTTGAAACTGGAACAACATGACAAAGAAAGAGAGAAATATAGGAATTTTAAGAGCAACAACAAGAAGGATAAGGGAAGATATCACCCTTATGATAAAAAGAAGGAGGAGGCAGACAACAGGAAGGGTAAAGACACAAAAGCCAATGATACTAAGAAGAAATTGGTTTGCCATCATTGTGGTAAAGAAGGACACATCAAACCAAGGTGCCCAGAGTTAAAAGGAGGAGCCTTCAAATGCTACCTATGTGGGAAAGAGGGGCATATGAAGAGGAACTGTCCTGAGAATAAACAGCAAGGGAAATTGGCAACTTTGGAAGGTAAAGGCAAATCTGCAGTGAAAATTGATGCTGAAAATCATGGTCAAGTGGAAGGTACATTACTCATTTGTGCCATACCCATACCAGTAGTATATGATACTGGAGCAACACACTCTTTGATTTCCTATGAATTAGTTAAAGTGTTAAAATTAAACTGCATATTGGTTGAAACCCCATTGCTTGTACAAAGTCCCCTAGGGAGTTCTAGTGTTTTGAACATGAACTGTGTGGATGTGGAGTTAAACATAGGAGGAAATATTTTTATTTCCAATTTATATGTTTTAAATTACCCAAATATAGGAGTTATATTGGGGGTAGATTGGTTAAGGCAATTTAAAGCCATAATTAATTTAGACTCATCCACCATATCATTGCAAAATTCTAGAGACCAGAGGATCATAGTTCTATGTGAAGTAGCTAAGGAAGGGAAATTGTATCATTTAGTTGACTTAGAAAAAGATCTGAGTGAACTAACCATTGAAGAAATCCCCATAGTTAATGAATACTGGGATGTGTTTGGGGAAGTTAAGGGTGTTCCACACCACAGACCAGTTGAGTTCCAAATTAATCTCATTCCAGGAGCAAGTCCAATAATCAAGAAACCTTATAGAATGGGGCCAAGTGAACTGAAAGAATTGAAAAATCAGTTGGAAGAATTAGAAGGCAAGGGATTTATAAGGCCAAGCAATTCTTGCTGGGGTTCTCCAGTAGTGTTTGTAAGAAAACATGATGGTACCTTGAGAATGTGCATAGATTACAGGGAACTAAATAAAGTAACCATCAAGAATAAATACCCATTGCCTAGAATAGATGATCTCTTTGACCAACTCAGTGAAGCTAAAATATTTTCTAGGCTAGACTTAGCATCAGGATTCCATCAAATGAAGGTTGAAGACTCAAGTGTTAAGTATACTGCATTTAACACAAGATATGGCTTATATGAATTTTTGGTTATGCCATTTGGTTTGACAAATGCTCCTTCATATTTTGTTGATTTAATGAATAGAATATTTAGAGATTATTTAGACAAGTTTGTACTGATTTTTATTGATGACATTTTGATTTATTCTAAGACAGTGGAAGAGCATAAAAATTATTTGCATTTAGTTTTGTCAAGACTAAGGGAAAATGATTTAAAAGCAAAATTTTCAAAATGTGCATTTTGGAAAGAAGAAGTGCATTTTCTTGGGCATGTTATCTCCGCCAAAGGAATATCACTAAACCCTAATAAGGTAGTGGCAATCCAAGCATGGAAAAGGCCTAGTACCATCAGTGAGATTAGATCATTTATGGGGATGGCAGGATATTATAGGAGATTTATAAAAGATTTCTCAAAAATATCATCACCACTTACCAATTTAACTAGAAAGAACCAAGCCTTTGTATGGACAGAAAAATGTGAGCAAGCTTTTATCAAAATAAAAGAAGCTCTGATTAATGCACCAGTATTGAGAGTGCCAGAAGGAAATGAAAATTTGGTTGTGTACACTGATGCAAGTGGCTCTGGGTTAGGGGCTGTGTTGATGCAGCAAGACCAGGTGGTAGCCTATGCATCTAGGCAATTAAAGCCACATGAAACCAGATATGCAACCCATGATCTTGAACTAGCAGCAGTTGTGTATGCTTTGAAACTTTGGAGACATTATTTGTTAGGTGCCAAATTCATTTTGTACACTGATCATAAGGCACTGAGATATTTATTCTCACAAAAAGATTTGAACATGAGGCAACATAGATGGGTAGAGTTCCTAGCTGCCTATGATCTAGATATACTGTATACACCAGGCAAGGCAAATAAAGTTGCAGATGCCTTGAGTAGACAACATGCCAAGGTAGCCATGTTGATGATGGAAGAGTTTAGGGATTTGTCTATACTTACTGATTTGGAAATTGAGGAAAACAGTGAGGAACAAATGATGCCCATTGAAGAAGGTGAAGGTAAAGGAAAATTAAGTATGATATCTCTGCAATTAGATTTACTTCTTAAGATTGGGAAAATGCAAGAACAAGACCTAAACATGGTGGAAAAGAAAATGCTCATATCAAAAGGGGAGGAAGTAATAAATTATCAAGTTGATAAAAATGGTTATTTAAGGAATAAAAATAGGATATGTGTTCCAGAGAATATAGAATTGAAGGAGGAAATATTAAATGAGTACCATAGGAGTAAGTACTCCATACACCCAGGTAGCACCAAGATGTATCAAAATTTGAAAAGAAATCTTTGGTGGAAGGGGATGAAGTCAGATGTGGCCAGATATGTTGCAAGGTGCATGACTTGCCAACAAGTCAAGGCAGAGACACAAAGGCCATCAGGACTGTTGCAACCCCTTAGTATACCACAGTGGAAGTGGGAGGATATATCTATGGATTTCATAGATGGTTTGCCTAGATCTAAGAAGGGAAACACAAGTATATGGGTAATAGTGGATAGGCTAACTAAGGTAGCACATTTTATCCCAGTTAAAACAGAAAGAAATGCTCCAAAATTGGCTCAAATATTCATGAAAGAGGTAGTAAGGTTGCATGGCATACCCAAAACCATTGTGAGTGATAGGGATACCATTTTCACCTCAAGGTTTTGGAAAAGTTTTCAAGAGGCCATGGGGAGTGAATTGTGCTTAAGCACTGCCTACCATCCACAATCAGATGGTCAAACTGAGGTGGTGAACAAAGTCTTAGAGGATTTGTTGAGAGCATGTACACAGGACTTTGGAGGCAACTGGGAAGACCACCTCCATCTAGCTGAATTCACATACAATAACAGTTACCAAAGCACCATAGGGATGGCACCATTTGAAGCCTTATATGGCAAGCCATGTTTATCACCTATATGCTGGGTAGAGACTGGAGAAAGGGCTGTTCTTGGACCTGAATATGTTAAAGAAACTACAGAGAAAATTGGGTTAATAAGAAAAAGAATAGCAGCAGCTCAAGATAGGCAAAAGAAATTTGCAGATAGGAAGAGAAAGCAAGTGGAATATGAAGTGGGAGACTTTGTTTTCATCAAGATTTCACCTATGAAGAAAGTCTTGAGATTTGGCAAGCAAGGTAAGCTTACACCAAGGTATGTTGGACCCTATAAAATTCTGGAAAGAATTGGTTCATTGGCTTACAAATTAGAACTACCAGAGGAAATGAAAGCAATGCATAATGTTTTTCATGTGTCCCAACTTAGAAGATGGGTACATGATAAAGAAGATATTTTGGAAGAGCCTACCAAAATTCAAATAAATCCTGACTTGGTTTATGAAAAAGAACCAGTGGGGATTGTAGCCAAGGAAGAAAAGAAATTAAGGAGCAAAACCTTGAAACTAGTTAAAATCCAGTGGAGTAGTGATCCTAATGACTGCACATGGGAGTTAGAGGATAAGATTAGAATGGATTATCCTAAGCTTTTTTGCAAATTAAAAGGTAATTTTTTTTTCTGGAAAATTTTTGTTATGCATGGTTGATATGGTTGAATTTGTTTGCTTATGCATATGTTTGATAAGTTTTCAGAAAAGAAAATGATGCTTGTTATAAATGATAGAAAAATTGTGAGGACACAATTCCTAAAAGGAGGGGTGAATGTAATACCCCAAAATTTTGTGAAAAATCATTTTTGTAAAATGATTTAATTTTTGAAATATTTAGATTTAAATATGGTGAATTTTCTGGAATAAATAGTGTGCAAGTATATGTGTGCACGTGCACACTGAAATGGCACAAGGAAGAACTCCAGATTTCTTGGATTTAAAACAAGAATTAAAAAGCAATACAAACATGATTTTGCAACATGGATATTTGATTTCTGGAATTATATGGATCATCTTAGAAAATAAGAAAAGTAAGTTTTACTTTAAATCAGTAAACAGATTTTATTTAAAACCCAGAAAAGAAAATTATACATATATATATGTTATAAGGATTTGTAAACCTGTATACATATAGGTGCATATGTTTCTGAAATTAAAGAGGAATTAAATAAGCCTAGATAAGATATGTATACAAATATACATTTTTAAGTACTGAAAAGTATATATATATATAAGCAAGTGAAACTATAACATTAAAATGACATGAAATGTGGTACAAGTCAATATGCTTGTGTAGGCAAAAATAGCAAAGGGGATTCTCAGGAATAATTAAAATATAAAATAGGATAGTCACACTTTTAACATGACTAGGAGAGTGGCCATTTTCTGAAAAGTAAAAGAAAGAAAATACAGCCTTTAAATTAATATGGCCGGGGTATTATGAATGAAAAATGCATGATGCTAGCCAGGACAGAAATGGAATTCTGTTTTAACAAAACCCTAGTGGAAAAATGCATATAAATAGGCAGTTTTAGCCAGTAGAATCATCTTTACCCCGAGCTGCACAAAAATAAGAAAAGAAGAAAAATATTGGAAGGAAGGAGAGAACACTCATACAAGGATTTTCTGGATTAATAAGAGGAAATATTTAGGTGAGTAACCTCACTGAGTTCATGGCATTAAGACCTGAGATGAGGCAGCCACTTTTTATATTGCCATTTATATTTCTGGTTTTTATGATTTCATCAATGCTTTTTGGATGTCTTATTTTAAATCTGATATGATTTAATATGGATGATTTTGATGATCTTTGATTGGTTGAGACATTTGTCTTTGGATGTGTATCATACTGTTTTATTTATACTCATAAATGTTAAAGTCTAGGATCTTAAAATTATACAGAGAATACTCTCAACTGTTATAGATCTATGGCATGGAAACTTTACAAAAAAAATGTTGGGAGCTGCATTATACTTGGTATAAGTGCTGAGGCTTGAGAAGAAAAATGTTAAGGGTGCAATAAAAATTTTCTAAGTGCTGAGCCCTTAATCAAATCAAAAAAAAAGGAAGAAACCCACAAGCTAAAATTATGATTGAACCAGATCCTGAATCTGAATCAATCATAAAGGCTTGCAGATCAATATAATAAGAACATGCCATGCCTCTTTTTACAGTTGAAAATATTCTTATATTTTACTAAGATCAAGACATATTGACCCCATTTAGGAAATAACTGTCTGCTTATTTCTGAGGAGAATTATGCTAGGAAAGATTATGGATGTTTCCATGTTTGCAGTGACATGTTCACTTAGCATATTTGATGATAGGATTTAAGACAATACACTAGTAAATAAACTAGGGAAGGGAAGGCCAAGAAGGCTGCTGGAATGCTTGTCATATTTGAAGTATGCAAGTTGGCACATGGTTTGTTTAAGCCCTGAGATCTTTGTGCAATGATGTGAATTAGTTCATTGCAATGTGTCCCTGTGATTCCTTAATAGCAGATGAGGCAGGGATTTAAATTGAATTATACAACCTGTAAATGAAGAAATAAGAATATGGATATTTCTTAGGTTGAATGGTATGGAACCAAGATGGTTCCAGTGAATGCAATTGTTGCAAATAGATAATTATGTTTGCATGATTATGTATGCAAGTGTAAGAATGATAAATGAATATATCATACCTGAATCAACTTAATTATACTATGTTAAAGTAATTGATTGCAGGAATTTGCTTAAATAACTAATTGGTGCTCTTATATTCTCTATTGCTTAATATCATGAATGTATTGATGTTACTCATACCAGATCATAGATCTGACCCTTGTTTGCTCATGGCATCTGGGGTGTCTCATTTTAAAATGAGGCAGCCACTCATGCTCTTTCAGGTAACCCAGGCACTAAGTAAAAATGAAGTTATGGCTATTATGGAGGAGTGAATGAACATGCTAGCTAGTTTCAATAAGAGCTTAAATTGATTATATCTGCATGTATTCAAGAAAATTTTTATGTTTCTAAGATTTCCAGTCATGTAATGAATTCTATTATGGTTAGATGGACTAGTTGTATCATGTTAAATATATTGTTATGCACTAAGGATTAAAATCTAAAAGAAATATCTGAATGGGGAACAAGGAAATGATTTTAAGTATTGATATGGATGCTTGGAAAAGAAATATGCATATGTAGGTGAGCTACTGTTTTGCATAATTTATATTATGTATTAGTTAATTTTGAGACATAACAGAGCACTGAGTTTTAGAATAAAATCTGGATTTAGCTAGAAGTAAACTTATAAGGATTATAGTTTCCTTTTTACTGAAATGCTTTGTAAATAAGTTTGAATTCATTTCTGAATCGTATTGAGAAAAGTAAAATGTTTTTAAAGGCTTCAAACAGAATGCAATGAATGGTATCTCCATTGCTTTGAACTAGTGTGTAGCAGATACAGGATACATGAGTTAACCAGCTTCAAATAAATGATGTATTGGTTGATCATGATAGATTGTATTTTGAAAATGAAAATGCATTTCAAAAGCTTAGTACATTTAGCAATTGTTTCACCACAATCATCTTTAAAAGTTTAAGACAAATAAGCAATGTAAACTGGTTTGAACAAACAAAACCTGGCAACACTCCATATACTCTGAAGTTTAGGTAGATTCTGGTTTGTAAAATGCAAATAAAAGAATGGTCAGATTAACCATATGGTTAGACCATAGGTCAGGCAAATTGTTCACTTCAAATCAATGAAGCAAGGAACCATTTGAACCCAGTTTTCTGGAAAATGAGCAAAGATATTGACATGTACATGTATATCTGTGTACATGTTGATATTTGGGCAAAAATATAAACATAAATTCCTAGAACAATTGTAGGAAAGGGTTTTAAAAATAATAAAGCAAGAAATTTTGTTTTGTATGTTAGATTATAGGATGAAATTAAGTATATATGTGCTGATATAGGTAGATATCAGATTTCTAACCACATAGGAGAAAAATAAAAAGAAAAACAAAAATTGTGTTTGAACCGACCAGCATAGCACTCGAACTCGTGACCTCTCATGTATAAGTTAGGCGCGTTTCCATTACGCCTAGATGTTGCTTGTGTTCACTTATGATCCACTTTCTTTTAACCTGAGTTTGATACTATACAGACTTTTACACAATCATCCATATTAAAAGCTTGCTTTCCACTGATTATTACTTGATCATTTCTTAATTAGAATAATAGACTAAAGTACATGTTTCCAGTGGATTCTATGGTCAAAAATCAATTAATCTGAATTGCTAAAATCTAAATCAAACAGAATGTTCTTGTACAACAAAAAAAAAAGTATATACTCTGAATATAAACAAGAGGAACACATACATCTTCATATGTATGTGTATGTTATTAGTAATACACTAATATATTGATATTGGTAAGTTATCTTGATCCTGGATATATTTTGTTTATTGGAGAAAGAAAATGACCCTGGGAAAATATATTTGTAATGAATGATATATCTATATATCATTTCTTAAAAAAAAATCCTTATGAAATTAGGGTGGAAATAGGAGGGTCATTTCAATACATCGGGCGGGCGTTGTTGAGGTTGGTATAGTCAATGCTGGTTCTCCATTTTCCATTGGGTTTCTTTATGAGCACTGGGTTAGCGATCCATTTTGGGTAATATACCTTCCTGATGAATCCATTTTCCTTCAACCTTTTGACTTCTTCGTACAGAGCATTGTATCTTTCTTGATCTAAGGTTATGCACTTTTGATTGACTGGATGGGCGTCTAGATCGATGTTTAGTGCATGACAGATGATGGCTGGGTCTATTCCTACCATGTCTGAGTGAGTCCAGGCAAATACATCCATTGTTCTCTTTGGCAGTCTATCAACTCAACTTGGGCTTCAGCACTAAGATTCTTTCCTATCTTATATACCTTTGTGGGGTCCTCTTGATCTTTCTGTACATCTTCAAGATCAACTACTAGCTCTTACTCTTTCTTTGGTGGGTCTATCTCATTTTTCGTTTCCTCTTCTATTGGTGAGTTCACTGAGGATGCTCATTTCTGGGCTTCTTCGGAGAAGTACTAGGCGTAAACTAAATTATATTCATTAGTTTCGATCATATGCATATACTTTCTTTTCTCTTTCTTTTCGAATTTTGGTGTCGCATATGGTCTGCCTCCGCACAGGTTTTATACTCTACACCGATACAGTTCTTTGAATTGATTTAGTTTCTTGCTTATTACTATTATTGCAAATATCAGAAGAGATAGCAGAATAGTTTGGAACAATTTTATTTCTAGAGTTAAGAGTTACATTGTATATGTAACGGCACATATTTTACATATCGAAGGATCATAAAATATTATTATTTAATTTGTATGGGGTCGTATGATTCTATAATTTTGGAATACGACTCTTAGGGACATTTTACACACTTATGATTTTTTACAAATTTCTGCGTGACCATTTTCACCCTGGAAACCCTGTTTGGACTATAACTTTTGATATGGGTCGAATTAGGATCTTAAACCAGTTCCGTTGCTTTGGGATGATGGTTTCGTTTTCCGTAGGATGGTCATAGTAGAAAAACTAACATACTGTTAGAAAGTTATGACTGTTTTAATTTTTCAGAACTACTGGCTAGGATTAATGTGTAATTAGTGAAGCCCATTTGTTGGCCCAATAGTCTAATTAGAGAATCCCTATAAATAGAGGCTGTAGTAGTCAAATAAAAAATTTCTCTCTCATTCTAAATCAGGCCTAACCCTAATTAGCCCTAGATCCATCCTAATTTCACGTAAAATCATCCAAATTGCTTTCTTTATCAAACTAGATTGTGGATTAGAGGTTGGATCTTCAATTAAAGGCTAGAGATAATCAAATTGCTTGATTTAAAGTGCATTTTATCACTGTCTGGAATAGATCTACATTCAAGAGGTTAAATTGGGTAATTGGTGAGTGGTTTATACCTTCTCACTATACTATGCAGGTATATATGGTAGAATTATAGGATTTAACATGTTTTAAATTGATTTTTGGCCATAAAACCTTTTCTAACTTTAATTACATGTTAAACTATGAATATGATCTAGATCAATTTGCAATCACCATTGTTTATGCTCATATATTCATGTTATATGTAGATCTTTGTTAGAAATTGACTTGCTTATCTTATTTTGATGAATTGCATGTTTGATTGGATGAAATTACTTGTTATTCAATGTTTGGATGATATGATTTGATGTTGTTTCTAATATTGTGATTTCATAGAAACTTAGGTCGGAGAATTGAGCAAATCGGAGGCTAGGTTGGTCGGAGTTGGACGAAACTTGGTAGAGGAGCTTTGGAGCATAGGGGGAGCCTACATGATAAGTCGTATCCCTAAGTTCTCTAAGGATTAAACTCGGCCCCGTGTTAAGAGGATTGAGTCGGCACCGAGTTTAGGTGGTAACTCATATGGATTTGTTGTTGGCATGAATGGATAAAGCTTGCCTATATGAGATGTTCCATAGCATGATGAAGTAAATTGGCTAAGTATAGGAGTTGTTGATGAGTTAAGGCCTTAGTTAGCGATGAATTAAGAATTAAGTTAGTGATGAGTTAAGACTTAAGTTGGTGATGAGTTATGAGCTTAAGTTGGTGATGAGTTAAGAGCTTAAGTTGGTGATGAGTTAAGGACCAGAGTCGGTGACGGGTCAAAGCTTGACTCGGTACCGAGTTTAGGGGAAAGGTCCGGTGGCAGTGGAACTTCTAGGGACTGCTGTAGATGTTCTGTAGATCTTACTGTAGGTGGTGGCCCATTCATATCAAGTGGGATGACGATATAACAGCTTGATGAAAATCTAGGGACTTCGAATGTTGGCTCATGTTGGGAGTAGTTTTCGAAGATGGTGGCTCGTAAAGGAAGGAGCTATAGGATTGGGGAGCATCGGTATTACTCCTCTTGAATAATGGAAACTGGATTGAGCAAGAAGGGCTTGGTGTCCAAATGGTGCAAATGAGAGCTCAGTTATATGTGCTAAGGAATCATTGACACTCGGAGAGTTTTCAGTTGTACTTGAAGCATGGGCACTGTAAATTGGGACGCCTATGGATTGGTAGCGAAAATATGTATACCATGGACCCATGGGTGTTAGGTCTAGTGCCCCGTAGGTGTTAGGGTATTGGTTTTGGAGTATTAGGAGAGTACAATAGAGAATTGGGATTTCCATTAGTCCTTGGCTTGGTGGTCATACGAGTTGTCATATATTCAAGGTACGGGAAAGAAGTGATCGCTAGGATTGCTTGTTGGATGCTATGGTTGCTATGATTGCTTGGGTTGCTTTCTAGGGTAGGATATCACTCAAATATATCATGGGAAGTAGGTATTGGGGATAGGAACGCCTTGAAGAATGGTATCCTTTATTTGGTTGGTAGTATATCTTTATGATATTGTAGAATAACATATTATGGTGTTATATGCTATCTCTTTGGTTATAGGGATAGGTCAAGTATGGTTCGAGTATCCTTGTTCCTTACCATATTTACCTATATAGCATTTTTGAGATTTATTAATCGCCCACACCAGGCTGTTGTCTAACTTGAGGTTTTATGCTTTTCTTCTTATTATCTTGGGTACTCATAAATGAGTAGAGTAGATAACAAGTCTAGGTGACGCAATAGCTGTTTGAACGACGAGCTGGACGGTGCTACCACATATTATTTACATATATGCAGTCTACGCTTATTCCGCTGAGCAACACTATGGAGCCCATGACAGCGCTTTCTATGAGATAGTTGTTGAGTTTAATTCTGTTGTGTAAACTTTACTATTGATGTATAACTCTATAGATACTATACTATGATGCTGTTGATTTGTTCACACTGTTATTACTATCTCTTCTGTTGTATATATGATATTATGTTTTGTCCATACGCAATTAGATTTATGGTAGGTTATATGTTGTATTTCCTTGCTTCAGCTTAGATGATCGTCCTATATCAGCTGATCAGAACTGCAGTGCATTATTTAGTTATATTTGTGCCAGTGGTATAAAGCAGTCGTCACATTTGGTATCAGAGCTTTAGTTACGTGATTGATCTGAGTTGATGCCACGATTCAATAGAGATAAGGAAGGATTTATCGTCTTAGACTGGATCTAAAATGTTTGTGTATACAAGAGAAGGCATACTTGTTATAAGTTTGGTTTCCAAAACTATATAGTAGTATAATATAAGTCGCATGCACAAGAGCACTTTAGACATAGTTTTCTTTTATGAGAGACTGAACATTATTACTGCATATAAAAATGAGCCGGCATATAAGAAATGTTATGAGGAACTCTACTTTAGGAGTGAAATAAGGAGCGGGGTCAGGAGCTGCTACACCTAATGTCCAAGCCAAGTTCAACACAATGATGGAAAAAATGATGAGGAATGCTCCTAGATTGGGGATTGGTAGAGGTGCTCCAGTGTAAATGCCTAAGGCTGCCAAGCTGAGCAAGGATTACTCTACTCATGGAAGGATGCCATTCCAAGGGACAGAATCAGCCATAGAAGTATAAGACTGGATTGATACTTGTGAGTGCATCTTCAGGGATATGGAGGTAGAAGATGCCATGAAAAGGAAGTTGGCCTCATGACAGCTTCAAGGCTGAGCCATGAACTGGTGGAATGTGGTTACTATTGCTACTTCGAAGGATCAATTTAGTTGGGACCGGTTCAAGGCGAGATTTAATGAGAAGTTTATTTCGACCGCCCAAAAGTCGGTTTTGTTCAGAAAATTTGCTGATCTCAAGCAAGAGGATATGACGATTTCTGAATATGTGGCAGAATTTGATGCTTTGTCCAAGTATGGGATGACATTTATCGACATTCCCTTAAGGAAGAATGAGAATTTTGTTATTGGCTTGGATGACTACCTTAGAGAGAAGTTGGTGGACCATATGGAAGAGCCTTTTGAGAAGGTAGTGGAGAAGGCACTACGTCATGATAGCTTGTACCCTAAGACTAGGATTGCTATGGTCATTTCTTCTGAAAAAGAGGAACCGAAATCGCAGCAAGGCCGTGAAGGCAAGAAGAAGTGGAATGGAAAAAAGGAAGCAGCCCCAAGCAAAGGGTGGTAAGAAGAAGGGTAAATGAGAACCTACTTGCTTTGGATGCAACGAAAAGGGTCATTTGATTAAGGAATGCAAGGTGTGTGAGAAGGGGAGGTGCTACAACTATGACAAGCCCGGGCATTTGAAAGAATTATCTATAATCGGTAAAGGATGAGAGAATAGTGAAGGCATATGCTTTGAACGCAGTCCCAACTTCGTCGAGTGCTCCCTCGATGAAGGAGAAGGAGAAGGGAGTCATCATTTAAGGTATGCTTTCTATTGGTGATGCTCCTGTTCGAGTTTTTTTAGATGCTGGTGCTTCTCATTCATTTATATGTACTGACCTAGTAGACAAATTGGAATCGATACTTGAGATAATAGACCAACCCTTAATCGTGACAAACCCCGTTGGAGGCTCGACTAGCCTGTGCATTGTTTGTAATGGTTTAATCTTATCGTGTCATGTATGCTCTTTTGTTTGTAATTTCTTTGTTTTGAATTTCGTGGGGTTTGAGATTATCATGGGGATGTACTGGCTGAAGAAGTATATGGCCCTGGTGGATTGCAAGAAGCTGTTGGTGACAATCAGGGATGTAAATGGCCGAACGGTGGTGATTAGCTGCCTACCAAAGGATGGGGTAATGGTCAGCTTTTTATATTTGCAAGAGGTTTCATAGGAGGGGTTGTCATTAGTGCTTATCGCTAGGGAGTATCCAGATGTCTTCGAGGAATTGAATGTATTTCCACCACATAGAGGGATCGAGTTTCAGATTGACTTGGTGAAGGAAGCCAGACCAGTAGTCATGCCTTTGAGGCTTATGGCATCCAGAGAGCAGAAGGAATTGGAGGTGAAAGTTAATGACCTATTGAGAAAGGGGTTCGTTCGAAGAAATATATCTATGTGGGGCACACCTATGTATTCGCAAATAAGACGGATGGCTCTTTGAGGTTGTGTATAGATTATTGCGAGCTGAATAATGCGACGAAGTAAAACAAGTATCCACTTCCATGTATAGATGACTTGTTTAATCAGCTGCACGGTGCAAAGGTGTTTTCTCAAATGGATTTGGCAACGGAATTTCACCAGCTTAGAGTAGCGACGGAGAGTGTGCCTATTACTGCGGTTCGCACACCATCGGGTTTCTATGAGTGGTTGGTGATGCCATTTGGGTTGATCAACACTCCGGAATACTTTATGGATCTCATGAATAGGGTTTTCAGGGATCATTTGGATATGTTCATGCTTGTGTTCATGGATGATATTTTGATCTACCCCAGAACTAAAGAGGAGCATAAGGCACACTTGAGGATTGTGTTAGAGATATCGAGGAAGCACAAGTTGAGAGCGGAGTTCTCTAAGTGTCACTTCTAGAGGAAAGAAGTGAGATTCTTAGGTCATGTCATTTTGGGATAAGGTAAAGCAATGGATCCTGCGAAGCTGGAAGAGATCCAAGATTGGAATCATCCCATGAATGCTATGGATGTGAGGAGTTTCCTAGGATTGGTGGGATATTATAGACGCTTCATCAAGGACTTCTCGAAGGTAGCAGCACTGTTGACCAATTTGACGAAGAAGAACCAGGCTTTTGTTTAGGATTTAAAGTGTGAGCATGCGTTTGTGAGTCCAAAAGAGAAGTTAACGAGTGCACCAGTATTGTCCATTCCAAGTGGAAATGAAGGGTTGACAGTATAAACCATTGCTTGTGGTACTGGATTGGGTGCGGTGTTGATGTAGAAAGTAAGTTGTTGCTCATGCTAGTCGACAACTGAAACTGCACGAAAGGAATTATCCAACTCACGATTTGGAGTTGGCGATGATTGTTTTTGCTTTGAAGATATGGTGGCACTATTTGTTAGGAGAAAGATTTGAGCTGTTTACGGACCACAAATCCTTGAAGTACATTTTCTCTCAGAAGGATCTCAACTTTCGACAACAATGGTGGCTGGTGTTCTTGACCTCTTATGATTTTAGTATTTCCTATACACCGAGAAAGGGAAATGCAGTCGCCAACACATTGAATAGAAGACAAGCTGGGTCGGGAGCAATGTTTTTAGAATGGAAGCAAATGGAGTATATTGCTGGATTTGATTTCAGGCCTCACTGCGAGCTAAAACCTTAAATGTTGGCAAGCTTATCGATTAGACCTACTCTAATTGAAAGGATTGGTACTAGTTAGAAGCGGGATTCTAGGCTAGCAGAGATCATAACAAAGGTAGAAGAGGGAGTAGAGTCTAAGAACATGAAGCGGTACGAACTCGACCAAGAAGGTTCGCTTCATAAGGGTGGAAGGTTGTTTGTTCCCGATGTGGATGAATTACAAGATGAAGAGCTAAAAGAGTGTCATCATTCCAGATTGACTATTCATCCTGGTGGTAATAAGATGTATCGAGCCATGAAGCGATCCTACCATTTGGAAGGCATGAAAAGTATGGTGGGGCATTCATCTTGAAGTGTATGAACTACCAGATGGTAAAAGCAAAGAAAAAGAAACCTAGTGGATTGTTGTAACCGCTAGATGTTCCTGAGTGGAAGTGGGAACACGTGTCGATGGATTTTACAGATGGACTGCTGAGGACTCGAGCAGGGTACAATAACATTTGGGTCATGGTAGATCGGTTGACCAAGAGTGCAAGGCTTATACCCGTCAAGTCAGGTAAAACGACATCCAAGCTGGCAGAGTTGTATGTAAAGTGGATAGTATGATTTCAAAGTGTGCCAAGGACATTATGAGTGACCGAGACCTGTTGTTTACTAGTGGGTTTTGGAAGAGCTTACAAGAGGCGTTAGGGACAGAGCTACAACTAAGTGTTGCCTATCACCCGCAAACCGATGGGCAGACCGAGAAGGTAAATCATATACTAGAAGATCTTTTTGCAGGGATGCATTATAGACTTTGGTGGATCGTGGGATGACCATTTTCATTTGGTGGAGTTTGCATACAACAAAAGTTATCAGTCAAGTATTAGTATGGCTCCATATGAAGCATTGTATGGAAAACCATGTGATGCTCCTTCATGTTGGTGAGAGGCGGGCGAGAAGTCAATACTTGGGCCAGAGATGATTGGAGAAACATCGAAAAAGATTGAGACCATTCGGCAACGAATGAAAGCTATTCAGGATCGACAGCTTTGTTAATAAGAGATAAAGGGATTTAGAATTTCCTGTCGAAGATATGGTGTTTGTGAACGTTTCTCCTCTGAAAAATGTGGTTAGATTCGGTAGAAAAGGGAAGTTGGCACCTAGATTTGTTGGACCCTTTCCAATAATAGAAAAGGTTGGAAAGCTGGTGTATAGAGTCGATTTTTCCTAGAAAATAGCAGGCATACATAATGTTTTTCAAGTCTCTTATCTATGCAAATTTTTGCACGACTCAGGCGTGGTAGTTGCATCGGATCGATTAGAAGATGTGGAGGAGGAACTAGAAGTTATGAGATCTCGTAAGTCACTTCATGTTGTTGGATATGATACAAAACAGCTTAGAAGGAAGGCGGTAAAGTTAGTGAAGGTGCAGTGGAGTGAAGGTGCAATGGAGTGAAAGTGATGACGATTGTACGTGGGAGATGGATGAAAGCATGAGGACTACATGTTCGGAGCTCTTTGACTGGTAAGATCCATTATTTATCGTATCTACTTTTGCCATTATATGTTATATTTGATAGGTTAGTATTCCACATGCTAGGATAGGTTACTATTGGTTGCATTGTTGCATGATTGAACTGTTTGGTGGTTGCTTGTGATTGTAAGGCATGCGAGATAACTATGTTGCTTATGCTTTAACATATTTGGGGATTTCGGAGGCGGAATTCCTAAAGGAGGGGAGGAATATAACGATCTGTATTTCACGTATTGAAGGATCATAAAATATTATTGTTTAACTCGTATGAGGTTGTATGATTCTATAATTTTAGGATAAGAATCTTAGGGACATTTTACAAACTTGTCATTTTTTCTAAATTTCCATGTGACCATTTTGATCCTGGAAAACTTGTTTGGGCTATAACTTCTGGTAGGAGTCAAATTAGTGTCTCAAACTAGTTCCATTGCTTCTGTATGATTGTTTTTCTTTCCGTAGAGTGGTCATAATAGAAAAACGGACTTACGGTTAGAAATTTATGGCTGCTTTAAGTTTTCAGAAATACTAGCCAGGATTAGTGTGTAATTAGCGAAGCCCATTAGTCTAATTAGGGAATCCCTATAAATAGAGGCTGTAGGAGTTAAATGAAAACTTCCCCTCTCATTCTAAATCAGGCCTTAACTCTAATTAGCCCTAGATCCATTCTAATTTCACCTAAAATCTTCCAAATTGCTTTCTTAATCAAACTAGATTGTGGATTAGAGGTTAGATCTTCAATTAAAGGCTAGAGATAATCAAATTGCTTGATTTAAAGAGCATTTCATCACTATCTGGAGTAGATCTACATTCAGAGTGGTTGAATTGGGTAATTGATGAGTGGTTTATGGCTTCTCACTATACTATTCATGTTTATATGGTACAATTATTGGATTTAACATGTTTTAAATTGATTTTTGGCCATAAAACCTTTTCTAACCTTAATTACATGTTAAACTATGAAAATGATCTACATAGATTCTAAAGCACCATTGTTCATGCTCATATATTCATGCTATTTGTAGATCTTTGTTAGAAATTGACTTGCTTATCTTATTTTGATGGATTGCAAATTTGATTAGATGAAACTACTCGTTATTCTATGTTTGGATGATATGATTTGATGTTGTCTGCCAGTGTTGTGATTTCATAGAAACTTAGGTCGGAGAATTGAGCAAATCGAAGGCTAGGTTGGTCGGAATTGGACGAAACTGGGTGGAGGAGCTTTGGAGCATAGGGAGAGCCTACAAGATAAGTCGTGTCCCCAAATTCTCAAAGGATTAAACTCGGCACTGAGTTAAGAGGCTTGAGTTGGCACCAAGTTTAGGTGGTAGCTCATATGGATTGGTTATTGACATGGGTCGATAGAGCTTGTTTAGATGAGATGTTCCATAGCACAGTGAAGATAGGAGTTGATGATGAGTTAAGGCTTGAGTTGGAGATGAGTTAAGACTTAAGTTGGTGACGAGTTAAGACTTAAGTTGATAATGAATCAAGAGCGTAAGTTGGTGATGAGTTAAGAGCTTAAGTTGGTGATTAGTTAAGGACCAAAGTCGATGATGAGTCAAAGCTTGAGTTAGTACCGAGTTTAGGGGAAAGGTTTAGTGGCAGTGGGAACTTCTAAGGACAGTTGTAGATGTTCCATAGATCATGTTGGAGGTAGTGGCCCATTCGTATCAGGTTGGATGAAGATATAACAGCATGATGAAATCTAGAGACTTTGGACGTTGGCTCGTGTTGGGAGTAGGTTCCGTAGATGGTGGCTTGTAAAGGAGGGAGTCGTAGGATCAGGGACCGTGGGTATAGTTCCTTGTGAATAATGGAAACTGGATTGAGCAAGAAGGGCTCGGTGTCAAAATGGAGTAAAGAAGAGCTCAGATATGTGCTAAGGAATCATTGAAACTCGAAGAGTTTTCAGTTGTACTCGAAGCAAAGGTATTGTAAATGGGGATGCCCATAGATTGGCAGCAAGAATTTGTATACCTTGGATCCATGGGTGTTGGGTTTAGTGCCCCATGGGTGTTGGGGTGTTGGCAGAGTAAAAAAGAGAACCGGGATTTCCATTAGTCCCTGGCTTGGTGGTCATATAAGTTGTCATATATTCAAGGCACATGAAAGGAGTGATAGCTAGGATTTCATGTTGGATGTTATGGTTGTTATGGTTTCTATGATTGCTTGGGTTGCTTTCTAGGATTGGCTATAACTCGAAGATATCATGGGATGTAGGTATTAGGAATAGGAATACCTTGAAGAATGATATCCTTTATTTAGTTGGTAGTACATCTCTATGGTATTGTAGAATATCATAGTATAGTGTTATGTGCTAACCCTTTGGTTGCAGGGACATGTTAGGTATAGTTCGTGTATCGTTGTTCCTTACCATATTTACCTATATAGCATTTTGATGTTCATTTAACGCTCACACCAAACTATTGTCTGACTCGAGGTTTTATGCTTTGCTTCTTATTATCTTAGGTACACTTAAATGAGTAGGGTAGATAACAAGTCTAGGTGACGCAGTAGCTATTCCAAGGATGAGCTGGATGGAGCTATCACGTACTATTTACATATATGGAGTCTACGCTTATTCCGCTGAGCAACACTATGGAGCCCATGACAGTGCTTGCCTATTTCTGTTTACCATTGTATTTGAGACAGTTGTTGAGTTTAATTTCGTAGTATAAACTCTACTATTGATGTATAACTCTTTGAATAATATACTCTAATGTTATTGATTTGTTCACACTGTTATTACAGTCTCTTCTGTTGTATATATGATATTATATTTTGTCCATGCGCTATGAGATATACAGCAGGTTATATATTGTATTTGCTTGTTTCAACTTAAATGATTGTCCTAAATCGTCCAGGCACGATTGCAGTGCATTATTTAGATATACTAGTGTCGGTGTTATAGGGCGGTCGTCGCAATATAGTTCCCTAGCTAATTACCCTAAGTCAATCAAAGTGAGTGTTCCCAAGAAAGCATTATATGGCGATGGCTAATCAGTGATTAAGAAGCTTGTGTAGAATGACTTATGTTGAGGGGTGGTAACAACTGTAATAGTAAACGTGCTGATTGTTATCCCGCCTTTTGGCAAGGCCGTGATACCAAGGAATTGGCCGGAAATCAAAGATAGTTCATCCCGAATGGCGGTTATACACAGGTTCGCTATGGATGCTGGTAAATTTTTCCCGAGTCCAGATCGAGCTACAATTAACATGACAGGACAATCAATGCCACGGAAGTCAACGTTCCAAATTTCAAGTCGATCGAAGTTCGTATGCTCAAAATATGATCGATGCAAACCAAGGAAATCAACTCATTCGTATTCATCATTTCGCATCCTTCACATCGCTTTTATTCGTATCCATCCAGAGCATTCGTTTCGTATCCCTCTATTCATATCAGTTCGTTTTGCATCCATCGGTAGACAAGCTTCTCTTCGTATCCATCCTATCAAACCCGCTTCGTATCCATCCAAACTTGCCCACTTCGCATCCATCTACAGTAACACGTGAGTCCATTTCGTATCGATCCACTACCAAACATGCTTCGTATCGATCGGCCACAGATCGATACGAAATCAACACCCCAACCAATAAGCGATATGAAGTGGCCCCTAAGTTATCGATACAAAGAATGCCAGTTCGTATTGTTACGAAGCAATTATAAAGGATCGATACAAAATTGGGTGCGAGGGATCGATGTGATGTTGAGTGCAATAAAGCGACACGAAGGGAATTCCTAGTCGATACAAACAAGGCACGTTCAAGTGGAAGACTCGGTCACTCGGCATAAAAAATGGATCGATCTAAAGAATTAGCGCCACGTCATCAGGCGTCACGTGCCTGGAAGCGATGCAAACAGATCGATGTGAATAGGAAGCGATGCGAATTCAACAGCCTTCGAAAAATCCAAACTTGCATCGATCATAACTCAAAATCTACAAATCCAAATGCCACCAAATTTTCACGGGAGCTGCATGCAACCTCAGGAATGTTCATGATCGATCTCGACTCGATTGGACTAAATCGTGATCGAGTCCAAACGACCAGGGATCGATCGCGTGGGCCCACCCACATGGGAGAAGAGGTCTTTCGAGATCTGAGCAAGATATTTGCTGCCTACGCCTATAAATAGCAGCCAAGGACCTACTAAAAAGGGACTTTTGGCTCTTCTACGTCCAGACTCTGCCGAAATCACTATTGTACTCAAATTTTACTATTGTAACTCGTTGTAACCAGCAAGGAAAAATCAATAAAAGTCGGCCATTTCATAGTGGACATAGGCCATACGCCGAACCACTATAAATCTGCGTGTTTCTGTGCATTTTTCTTGTTTACAGATTGGTGTGTTTGTTAGATCTTCCTATTTTTCCATTTATGTTCTTTATATTATCTCTTCAAACACATCCGAAGAGTGTTGTACCCAATTTTGGTACAAACACTTTGGTGCTTTCATTGAGAAAACCCAGTTTTTCTCCTGCTCGTTGGATCAACTACCGATATTGGATTGTGAAAATCTAAGGAGAAGATCCAGATTTCAAGTTTTGAAGTTCTTCCACCCTATTCAGATTTGTACCAAGTCTAGGAGAGAGCTTCGCTATCCACCATGGTCAATACTAGGACTACTTCGACAGCTGCAGATCCAGAAGGACGGGACAGACAGAATCCCATGCAACTTCTCCCTACCGACCAGAATGCTGCCGGACCCTCAGATGTGCATGGCCCTGTCACCAGGGAAGAATTTTAATTGCTAATGCAAGAGCTGACCCAAAGTCGCCAACAGCTTACTCAGCAACTCCACACTAACGCGGAATTGACCAATCAACTTAATCATCAAAGACGAAGGAGATCCAAAAGGATCAGGCTTCTTATTAGTCCACCAAGAGTTCAGCCTCTTCTGACTACCTTCATAGATCCATGCACCCACAACTGGATGGAAGTTACACACAGGCTACTGGGCATCAGCGCACCTTGAGTCTTGGGCAATCGAGATTTGGCCCGTCGACCAGCCATCAGACCAAACCCTCCTCCCGAGGAGGTACTGCTCCCTGTCACACCACTACCAACCACGCAGCTACCGCCACCGTTGAGTTGGAAGTTAAAGCCCGAAACCGAACGGATCCGACCCACCTTCAACGCAATCATACTCCAGAGCCTTACGTCCCAGAAGACGTAGAACCAAATAGGTGAGACATGGACCATCGATCGCGACCGGCCCATCCTCGCATGTGGAACCCGAACACACCTTGGCTCAGCATGCCAGAATGTCCAAATGCTGGATATCCCGACAATGATCCGTCAGATGATCCGCGAAAGTCAGGGCCTCACTAATGACGACTGGGGAATCTCCCGAAGTCATACCCCTTTCATTGATCATATACTCTATGTTGAACCACCTCGGCGATTCAGGATGCCAACTCTACCCATTTATGAAGGGATCTCTGATCCTAATCAGCATATCTTAAAGTACGAATGGTTAATGAATGCTACACGAGCCAATGATGCGGTCAAGTGCCGAAGTTTCTTGATTTCCCTAGTGGGTATAGCGACTATGTGGTTTACTCGTTTATCACCTCGATCTATCTCATGTTTTGATCAGTTGGCTACAAAGTTTGTTGAACATTTCTGCATGAATGTCACAAGGCCGAAAGATGTTAACACCTTGTCTAGTGTCACTCAAGCTCCTGGAGAGACACTTAGACGTTATTTGGGGAGGTTTCACGCTGCATGCGCTGAGATTAGTAATCCCAATGATAACTCAATTCTGATGGAATTAACTAAGAGGATTAATCTCGATTCCGAATTCGGCAACTGGTTGGCCGGAAAACCCCCTGCGTCATTGGACCTATTCCAAGGCAGCCCAGTTCTTTAGAAGGGAGGATGCGAAACTATCTAGGAAAAAGGATGACATAAGGCCCGTTGTGGAAGGAACCCAAAGCAATGTTGCTGTTAAACAAACCGAAGAGAGTTCCAAAAAGGTGCAATTGAACATACATAATAAACAGAATCAATAGAAAGGTAATGGAGATCAAAATAGAAAATGGGATCAGAATCGTGGGCCGCGACGCAGGGCTCCAATGTTTGACAATTATACTCCTTTAAATACATTGTTGGAAAATGTGTACTTGTAGACCTGCAATACTATTCAATATAAGAAACATGCTCCGAAGAAATTGTCGAAAAAATAGATTCAGACAGGAAATTTTATAGATTTCACAATAGCTATGGCCATAATATGAATGAGTGCCATCATTTACTGGATATTATTGAAAAGTTGATACAAGAGAGAAAGTTGGAGCAGTTTGTGCAGGCGCCGTAGTCTAGAGCTGCGGGCCCATCAAATCAGAACCAGATACCAAATCAGATGAGACTGGAGGAACCCGCTCGTACTGGCGGGAGGTTAGTGATTAATACAATTAGTGGTGGTCCTCTTCCAGCAGATCGGAGATGGAGGGAAATGGAGTCATATGCCAGCTCTATCAGGCATGCGGGCTTTGAATGTTGTAGTAATTTGGATGATGGGACTCCGGCCAAACAAAAAAAAAACGATGACTGACGACATCGTGTTTTGAGACAGGGATGCTGACAAAGTCGAAGCCCCAACCATTGATCCACTTGTCATTTCAACTTAAATAGGTCCTGCTTGGATGAAGAGGATCCTAGTGGACAGTGGAAGCTCGGTGAATATATTGTTTAAGCGAGCTTATGATCAGAAGAAAATGGAGGCGAAAGACTTAAAGCCTTGTCAGTCCCGCATCCATGGCTTCAATGGAAGTGCGACTATACCCATTGGGATGGTGGAGCTACAAGTGGAATTGGGAATTGGAGATCGCCGGAGGGTCCGGATATTACAGTTTCTTGTATTGGACATAGACTCGCCATATAATGCTTTTTGTGTCGACCGGTCCTAGCTGAGTTCAGGGCTGCTATTTCCCCTTGGTGTCTGACTTTAAAATTCCCTACCGACAATGGAGTCGGAATTCTTTAGGGAGACTAGGCCGCTGGACGAGCCTGTTATGTTGCTAAGTTGTGGGAGGCGCAACGAAAAGAAAAAGGACAGGGCGTAGTGGAATCTGTCTGCGTCCGCTTTGCGGAAAATTGACAGCTAACGCCTGGACCTAGGCCCTGGCACCCCTACCAATTCCCAAGGGATCTTGACCCAAGAGATACTAAAAGTGAAGACGAAAGTAAAGATAGTCAAGCTTCCCCGGCCGAGCTGACGATCAATGTTCCAATCGACGGTAATGACGATTCTAAAATGATAAAAATTGGATCTCGGTTAAGCCAACAAATGCAAGAGGAATTAGTTGAATTTCTCCGGGAAAACCTTGACGTGTTTGCTTGGACGCACTCTAACATGTGTGGGATCTCACCAGACATCACGAGCCACACATTGAATATTGACCCGCGGCATGTCCCGGTCAAACAAAAAAGGCGTGGTATGGATCCAAAGAGATCTACCACCCTTAAGGAAGAAGTAGATAAGCTCAAGTCAAATGGGTTTATCAGAGATGAGTTATATCCGGAATGGGTGTCCAATCTTATACTTGTCAGAAAGCCTAAAAAGAAATGGAGAACATGCATTGACTACTCAAACTTGAATAAAGCTTGCCCTAAAGACAGTTTTCCACTTCCCCGAATCGATCAGCTCGTAGGCTCAATGGCTAGGCATGAATTCTTATCCTTCATGGATGCGTATTCTGGCTACAATCAGATACCCATGCACTTTCCCAATTAGGAGCATACCAGCTTCATCACCAATCTGGGACTTTACTGCTACAAAGTCATGCCATTTGGTCTCAAGAATGCTGGAGCAACCTACCAACGATTAGTCAATCGAATGTTCGCCAACCATATCGGAAAAACCATGGAGGTATATGTGGACGATATGCTTGTAAAGTCGCGATTCTCCACTGATCATATCAAAGACCTAGAATCGATGTTCAACATCCTCCGGGAGTACAGAATGAAACTCAACCTGTTGAAGTGTCACTTTGGGGTCGCTTCGAGAAAGTTCCTTGGATTTATCTTCAATTCTCGAGGAATTGAAGCCAATCCCGAGAATATCTGGGCAATCGGAAATCTTGAAACTCCACGAACCATAAAACAAGTCCAGAGCCTCAACGGGAAAGTAGCAGCACTGAGCAGGTTCATTTCAAAATCCACCGACAAATGCATTCCCTTCTTTGATCTGATCAGAAAAGGAAAACGGAATTTTGAATGGACTACAGAATGTGAGGGTGCATTTCGAGCACTAGTTTAGCACTTGTCAACACCACCCATTCCATCAAAGCCTATTGATTATGAGAGATTGTACGTTTACTTGGCGGTGTTAGAAAACACAATTAATGCTGCCTTAATTCGGGAGGAAGATCGGATACAACGGCCGGTCTATTACATTAGCAAACGACTGACCATAGTAGAGAGAAATTATCCGAAGTTGGAAAAGCTGGCTTATTTTCTTGTCATTGCTTCAAGGAAGCTCCACCCGTATTTCCAGGCTCATGCTACCACTGTATACACCGACCAGCCATTATGACAGGTTCTTACGTGGCCTGAGACGTCTGTTAGGCTACTCAAGTAGAATATCGAGCTGAGTCAGTTCGACATCGCTTACACACCAAGACGAGCCATTCAAGGACAAGTCCTAGTAGATTTCATCGCTGAATTTACTATTCCGGAAGACTTGCCCGAAACCAATGAATCTCCTAAATATGTCTGAAAGCTACATACTGATGGTGCATCAAATAACCGCTGCTCAGACACCGGGGTTGTACTTGAAACTCCTGAAGGTCGATCAATATGCTATGCCTTAAAATTCGATTTTCGTGCAACTAACAATGAGGCCGAATATGAAGCCCTGCCAGCCGGATTGAGACTTGCTAGAGATTTAAGAATTATTGCTGAGGAGATTTACTGTGATTCACAATTAGTCGTGTGTCAAGTTCGAGGAGAGTACCAGGCGAAAGACCGAAGACTGGCTGCTTATCTTGCTTGGGTTCAGGAAATATTGGATCAGTTTGATTATTATGCCATCCATTGCACACCCCGAGAATGCAATCAGAAGGCCGATTCCTTAGCAAAGTTGACCAGTACCGGTGAGGCACAGCAAATGGGACTCATTCCAATTGAGGCATTATCTTCCCCGAGCATCGATCAGATGGAAACCGACAGGCTGTTTGAAGTTATTCCCGATAAGGAGTCATGGATGACTCCGTTCAGAAATTATCTCGAGCATGGAACCCTACCGGAGCGCAAGAGTGAAAAAAGACAAGTTCTCCGAAAGGCTTCACGGTTCACTATTCAAAATGGAATCATGTATAGAAGAGGGTACTCTGTTCCTTTACTCTGGTGTATCGCCTAAGATGAAATCAAACGAGTATTGCATGATGTACATGAAGGAGAATGCGGTGACCACACCGAGGGGCAAGCTCTTGCCAAGAAAGTGCTCTGATATGGATATTATTGGCCGAGTGTAAATCGCGATGCATCGGATTACGCCGGAAAATGTGACAAATGTCAAAAACACGCTCGGATTCTAAGGGCCCCACCTACTGAAATAACTCAGATGATCAGTCCATGGTCGTTTGCAGTATCGGGCATTGATATTATTGGTTCTCTACCTCTGGCCATAGGTGGTGCGAAGTACGCCGTCGTTGCAGTTGATTACTTCACCAAGTGGGCGAAAGCTGAGCCCCTTGCTACCATCATGAAGAAAAAAGTGATCAACTTTGTGGTACGCAACATTATCTGTCGATTTGCTCTCCTACATACCATCATCACTAACAACGGAGCGCAATTCGACAGTGTTGAATTTAAGAATTTCTGTCAACGATTCCACATCCAAAAGAATTTCTCTGTAGTTGCACACCCTCAAGAGAATGGGCGGGTCGAAGCTATTAACAAAGTTATAAAATCCATTATCAAGAAACGACTGGAAAAGGCCGGGGGCAAATGGGTCGATGAACTTCCTATGGCCCTATGGGCTTATCGGACAACTAACCAATCCGCGACCGGCCACACACCATTCTCTCTTTCCTATGGTTCAGAAACCGTTATTCTAGTTGAGATGGAAGTACCTTCTCTTCGTGTGACATATTATGATCCGAAAACGAATGCTATATTACTTGCCAAATCTTTGGATTTATTGGATGAGAAGCGAGAAGAGGCTGATTTGAGAGCAGCCACATACAGAAGTCGAGTCGCCCGATTGTACAATGCCAAGGTTCGACCCCGTACCTTTGAACTTGGTGATCTCATCCTCAAGAGAATTTATCCGGTTCCTTCACATATGAAGCCAACGTGGAAAGGGCCGTATGTTATCGAACGAAAGCTCGGAGATGGCACATTTAAATTATCGACCATTGATGGTCTCACTTTGCCGAGAGCCTGGAATAACGAGAGTCTTTGTCGCTACTACACATAACAGGCTCTATTTATTCATTCAGTCTGCTTTTCATTTGCAATTTTTTTATGCATTTCGAAATTTGAATTTGTAATAAGGTAACTGACTTTGCCGTATTTTCTTATTTCAGTAATAAAATGCAATCTCTTCGAGCCAGAGCTGTGATTTTTTGAAATGCGTTATACGACCATCACTATGCACGGAGTGCTAAGTTCCACCATACGGTGGAATTTACTCAAATAGGGAGTGACTGTGATATGACCGGTCACTTGCTAAGTGAAACCTGAGCTCGGGGACAAGTCATCAAACTGAAGCCAAAAAAGGATTGATACACAACAATCCTCTAACTAACTCCAGATTCCCAGAGTGCGAACTTGAGTATAAACTCATTAATACGAGCTCAAAAAGGGTGGATCCGTCCACCTAACGACTTCACTCGTATTTAGATAAAGTTCGAGGAGGATGGACCCGTCCATCTAACGACCTCGCTTGTTAACTCAGGGTGGATTTGATCCGACCATCCACGATCCTGGTACATTCCATCGTTCTTGGAGTGCGAACGAAATTCTAAAACTCACAATAGATGTGATTGAACATCTGTTAACTAACTCTAAGTTCCCAGAGTGTGGAATGGACTATAAACACCAACTAACTCTAAGTCCCCAGAGTGTGGACTGGAGTATAGATATCGACCAACTCTAAATCCCTAGAGTGCAGATTGGAGTATAAACACAAACCATGTGTGAATCGACCACCCGTAGGACAACTCCGAGCCCCGGAGTGCGGACTAGAGTATAAACGCAAAGTGGGTGTGACTGACCGCCCACGAATCAATCTAAGTCCCCAGAGTGCGGATGAAGTCCAAAATATCGAGCGAATGTGACTGATCGCCCATAAAATAACTTAAGTCCCCGGAGCGCGGACATATCTCTAAATCTTAAGCGAGCGTGACCGACTGCCGACATACAAGTGCAATCCTCAAAGTGTGGATGCAATCATCAATTGATGAGCGAGTGTGATTCGACCACCCGGACTCGTCTTGTTTCAGCTTCGTTTCACAAAGTTGAGAGTGATATGTTAAAGGCGAAGAATGACAGTCTACCCATCTTATCAATTTATCCCCGAAACTGGGGGCAGAACTTAAGTGTTAGCCACTGATTGTGCAATGCCGCATCAGAATCCGACTTAACGCTATCGTGTCCCGAAGCCGTGGCTCCAGGACTTAGCAACTAATCCTAGGTCCGATTCGAAGGCTAAGATTCCACAAGTACATTGAATGGAAGTTTGAACGCTGAAACACTTAAGCAAAACAAACACAAACTATGCTGAAGATAAAATGAAATTTTATTTCAACTACACTTTGGAAGAAAAAAAGTACATACAAAATTATTCCAAAAAATCCTACTAGCAGATGCCGAACCTGCATCTATGCATGGCCTACAAAAGCAAAGGGAAATTCCTATCTATCTACCAAAAACGAGCCAAGAAGACATGTCTATTCTCTCTTCTTCTTCGGCTTCTTCTTTGGCGTCGACCCGTTGGAATCACCGCTTGGACGCCTCTTTGAACCTTTGCCTTTTGGCGGTTGATCTCCAGTCGGGGGCATTATGTTAACCTCCTCCTCTGAACTCACATGGATTGGAATGCTTCCTGAATGCATATTCGGAGGGACATGATCAATGCTAGGAGGCGGAGGGGGCACACTAGTGTCAACGACCGTGCCTCTAGGAGAAATCATTCGCAAAGGAGTTGGACCAGGTCTCGCCATTCCGACTCCAAAGCCACTGGCCCGCGTAGCTTCTTACATCTCAGCATTGATTTCAGCGACTATCTCCTCCTCATGCATTGTTTGGGCATCTCCAGAGATGCTAGCAGTTAGACTCGTGGAGCTGTTCACCGGTGCGCCTCCACCCATGATAAATGGCAGATCGGCAAAGGGGTCACTATGATGACCGAGAAGTTCCTCCATCATCTGCTCATCAAAAGTAAGCGTGCCCCCCTGTGTTCCATCGGTTGGTGCAATAGCCGTTGTAGTGGTCGCTTCTGTTATGATGGCCTCCTGCTCGTGATGCGGCCCTTGAGTTGCAGGAGGTGCGGCAGATGTAGCTTCTATCACTGAATAGAGACAAAGAAAAAGAGTTAGCGATTACTTCAATCAACGTTTCCAACTTTGAGTGAACACAAGAAATGTTTAGAATACCTTCCTCAGATTGGCTCGTGGGTGGCGGAGCAGCTTCAAAAACATGCTCGCGAGCTGGAGACAACTATGGTTGATCGGGATTATACGCAGGAACAGACTAAGGATCAACCGTAGGAGTAGACTCAGGCAGGGTTGGCACAAGAGTTTCGGAACATGTGTCATGGCGCTCACCCTCTCCAGTTTCCAAGTGTTGGGTACCGAGTTTCTCCTTTTCATTTGTAGTCGTGATTTCGTGGAGAACTCTTCTCTCGTCTTCACTCAGCACCCGGTTCTCTAGTTCAAATTCATTAACAAATTCGGCTTGATGCACTGTTTTCTCGTCATCCACCAGGCAGCCCCAAGCATTATACAAGTGCGACGGATAGTTATCAAGCCAGGTTAGGTTTCGGTGCTTCAACACTTTAGTGTTGTATGTGATAAGAAGATCTTCGATGTCAGTCTCTAACCTGGCCTCCGCAGCTTTCACTTAATTCTCAACCCTGGCCTCAGCTTCTTGAATTTTAAGCGCCGTCGCGTCCCTTTCATCCCTAAGCACCACGGCATGTTCACATGCTTCATGGGCTGCTTTGTTTGCATCATCTTTCTTTTTAACGATTTCAGCGAATTTGGCCTTAAGCTCCCCAAGCTCCTTTAGCACAGCGTCCCTTTCGGCCATAAAAGTGGTGTTTCAATGGCCCATCTCCTCAACTAAGCCAAAATGCGTCTGTCGCATCCTTTCCATAGACTGATTTGCCTCATTGGCTTTCTTGTTGGCCTCTATTTCCGATTTCCTGGAAGATTCGGCCTCATTGTTAAGCACTTGTATTATGTGGTCCTTTTGAGCGAGATCGATTTCTAATTTCTCAATTGGTTTTGCCCGCTCGAAGGCCACCTCCAAGACTTTGTCCACATTCTTCATCCACTCTCGATATTGGCTGTAAACGTTATGGACATAGTCGTGCATTGTTTGTTCGGCCTCGATTGGAATTTTCTTTAAATGCGGAGGGAAGACGAAGCCCTCAAAACAGATATTTGGAAAGTCCTTTTTCAGCTTAGCAATTCTGATTGCTCCTTCCCCGGTGGGCTCTGTGATAGCTTGTTCAGTATCAGCAAGAGTTTCTATTTCAGACCTTTGATGTAGTTGATCGGACCTTTGTACTTGAGAAGGCGGCCTTTGACGTGAAGGTTCCAAGGGTTGTTTGCCATGGCCGGAAGGTTGTGTTGGAGCTCGAGGAGGCAGAGAGCGTGACTGGGATCGATGTCTATATTCTCTATCTCTGTCCTTCTCCCTTTCATAACGCTCCTGACTAGAATAACCGCGATTGCGGTCTCTATCGGCTTCCCTTCTGCGGGACTCATAATATGAACTGGATGACTGGCGTGTTGAGCGAAAGCTTCCTAGCATAGATTCTCGCCTAGTCATCGTAGCTATAAAATAGAAAGAGAAACAAAGTTAATAATCTACAGAAATGAATAACTTGTGATCGGAAATCATGCAATGTCGTGAGAGTGTATGCATGCATGTGCAAAACCCCCTGACCAACCGGTTGTGTCAGCCGTACTCGTAGGAAGTGACTCACCTAAATCTAAAGCGCTGTGGAGCCCTTCCAGTCCGGTGTCTTGTTGAAGTGACACATGGTCCAGAATGGGAATATCAGTGAGCCCCTTGAAGGGACTCTCCGTTTGTGGGGGAGGAGCCTCCGAGATAATAACACCGGTGGCTGGCAGAGACATAACCACGGATTTCCATCTTGAAGACTTATGAAGTTTATGAGCAACTGCCTTGCCTTTCCTCTTCCGCTCTGAATGTCGATGACTATCTGACGGCCCGACTACGGGATCATCTTCGGTGGGCATATCCTCTTCATCACCCCGCTCAACTATTGTAATCCCGGGCGCCCTACGCTTCACCCGTCTCGCCGGGACTGTCCTAAGCGATCCCTCCAATCTTATGCTCTGGTTGTGATCAATTATCTCAAAAATTCTCAAATTTTTATCTGTTAGCACCGAGTCGATCTCTGTCATTTCACCAGGCACCTCTTGAAGAATCAGCACTATTTCTTTAAATTAGGCACCTTCGGGTCGTGGTATTGCGGATGTAAAGGAAAGAAAATATTAGATTCAATGTCGATTACAATTATCTCATAAGCCACTAGAGAAATGACAACACTTACTTCTAACTAACAACCGACTAGCAAACCCTGGCGGGCATCGAACATAGAACCACTCCGTCTTGAAGTAGCTAAGCCTGGTCCAGGATCCAGTCACCACTTGGCAATTCCTAACTGCCTCTAAGAATGTGAATGGGGGGTTATCTCCCCGACTCTTAACGATGAACATGAATCTGACATCTTCCGGAGTCGTCGGTCGAAAGAGATGCTCCATAAAAACAATGAATAGACTGTTCAACAATGCATATCCGTTTGGATGTAACTGTAATGGAGCGATTTCAAAGAAAGCTAACACTTCTCGAATATATTGGTTAAATGGAGGAAGCATTCCAGCTGTGCATGAGTGTCTGTTAAAAGAAGTGAATCCTTCCGGGGAGAGTGTGGCCTGTCATTCGGCCCTGGTAGCAAGACATCATCAAACGATAGCCCATGCCTCAAACAGATTCTTCCCAACATATCCTCAGAGACATTAGATGGTAAAGAATCTTGTGGATTCCCTATAAAGCTTGCTTTCGGTAACTTGTCTGGAGCCCGACCTATAACTTCGGCTGCAATGGCCGGCATCTTTATTATCGAAGTAGATGAACTTTGAGGCTCCTACTCTTGTGAACTTCCAGGTTCCATAACTACTCAACTCGGTAAAAACCATCATTAGATGATAATAAGCCCGTATGTTCCCCAATGTGAAGTGCGTGAATGCATTGTGCAGTGCAGTGCTATATAATACTTAAGTAATTCTATAGATTTTGGGAAAATATCTAAACAACAAGACTTCGAAATTCAACCAGAGTGACCGTCATCGCTGACCGTCACAATCGTGCCACTCAAACTTTGGAGATCGGTCCAAGTTAATGTTCGTCAAAGTTTTGTCAAGTTACAGTTCCATCGACGAGCTTCAAACGGCAGTCAAATATGCAGTCAAACGGTTAAGTCCAATCATGCAAGGCCGAAGCTCGTCGGAGTCAAATGTTCGATTATGCAAGATTTCATATCCATTAAGGTTTGAATTCGAATCGATCCCCAAAAGCTTAGTTCGTATCGACCGAAAAAGGACAGATTTTGTATCGATCAGAAGTTCACACTTTTGTATCGATCGCCTACTAAGAATTCGTATCGATCATCGATTCCTCAACTTCGTATCGAACACACTACCAATGCTTCGTATTGATACGAAGCTCCTCCTTCCAGATCGATGCCAGTTCCCTATCCTGGGTCGATACGAAAGAGGTCCTTTCCTTCATCCATTGATACGAAGTCAGAGCCAAGAGTCGATGCACATGACTTCTTTGTATCCTTCAGTGGTCCTTCTTCTCCAAACAGCCCAAACAACATTAATCCTTCCTTAACCTTTTTCCGGCCCACCTACGGTATCAACATCACCAAACTCGGATGTGAATACGAATGGAATGGCGTCGAAACTCGAGTCTCATCATTTTAAAGTGAAGTTGATCGATTAGCTACCTAATTTAAACAGTCGGTTCGAAGGAATGAAGGGCTATTCAAATTGGGGACGAAGACTGTTCTATTTTCTCGAGTGCTATATCGATACGAAGGCAGAAAGTAAAATGATAGCAAGTGAAATTTTTCTAAGTCCAAAAAGTATTTATATCGATTCGACCCAAAGGAATTGTCGATTCGTATCCCAATGCAAACCGACCGGTCGAAGACGTCTACACTATGACCGATACGAAGTGGCCTGTTCGTATCCATTGGCCATTAATTCGAGAAACTCCTTCGTATCCACCCATGGCTGATCTGAGATGAAGCTTTTCGTATTCATCAAGCTATCGTTACGAAACACAAAGCAATGACTTATTTGAACCGTTCAAACCCATCAGGGATGCATCGATACGAGTTATTTTAAGAGGTTAACTAATTCGTGCTAATCACTCTTGATACGAAAACAAATTTTCAAATCCCTCGAATCGATCCAAAAGAGGATTGATATGAAGAGAAACTCCAAAACAACCATCAAGCGTTGTTACAACTTGAATTTCACATTGATTCATGAGAGGATCGATATGGAATTCGATACAAAATAGACTGACAATAACTCATGAACGTGCGAACGTTAACGGGAGTCAGACTAACATATGTACATGTATGACAGTTTGACATCCAATTTTTAAAAAAAATCACAGGAATTGAATGCTCATCTGGTGACAATTACAACAACAAACAACAGTTTGCTAGCACTCAATACTCAGTTACAACAGTGCGCAGTACAATAATTGGCAGTCGGCAATTCGTTATTTATATTACTAAAGATCAGTCAAATGTTACATCTTTCGACGAAAAAGTAACAACTACTCAATAGATCAGATAGAACTTTTCAGAATGAAGATTGTAGCTTTTCAAAGCACGTCATGCTCTCACAAGTCGTACTTTGGGGGGCAAATGTTATCCCGCCTTTTGGCAAAGCTGTGATACCAAGGAATTGGCCGAAAATCAAAGACAGTTCATCCCAAATGGCGGTTATACACAGGTTCACTATGGATGCTGGTAAATTTTTCCTAAGTCCAGATCAACCTACAATTAACATGACATGACAATCAAAGCCACGGAAGTCAACGTTCCAAATTTCAAGTCGATCGGAGTTTGTGTGCTCAAAATATGATCAATGCAAACCAAGGAAATCAACTCATTCATATCCATCATTTCGCCTCCTTCGCATTGCCTTTATTCTTATCCATCTAGAGAGTTTTGTTCATATCCCTCTGTTCGTATCGGTTCATTTCGCATCCATCAATAGACAAGCTTCTCTTCGTATCCATCCAGTCAAACCTGCTTCTTATCTATCCAACCTCGCCCACTTCGCATCCATCTGCAGTAACACGTGAGTCCATTTCGTATCGATCCACTGTAGAACATGCTTCGTATCGATCAGCCACAGATCGATACGAAATCAACACCGCAACTAATAAGCGATACGAAGTGGCCTCTAAGTTATCGATACGAAGAATGTCAGTTCATATCGATACGAAGCAATTATAAATGATCGATACGAAATTGGGTGCGAGGGATCGATGCGAAGTTAAGTGCAATAAAGCGACACGAAGGGAATATCCTGGGTCGATACGAACCATGCACATTCAAGTGGAAGACTCGGTCACTCGGCATAAAAAATGGATCGATCCAAAAAGTTAGCGCCATGTCATCAGGCGTCACGTGCCTGGAAGCGATGCGAATTCAACAGCCTTCGAAAAATCCAAACAAAATCTACAAGTCCAAATGCCACCAAATTTTCACAGGAGCTTACGTGCAACCTAAGGAATGTTCACGATCGATCTTCACTCGATTGGACTAAATCTTGATCGATACGAATTTCATTCGTATCGAGTCCAAACGACCGGGGATCGATCGCGTGGGCCCACCCACGTGGGAGAAGAGGTCTTCCAAGATTTGAGTGAGATATTTGCTGCCTACGCCTATAAATAGCAGCCTATGACCTACTAAAAAGGGACTTTTGGCTCTTCTACGTCCAGACTCTGCCGAAATCACTATTGTACTCGAATTTTACTATTGTAACTCGTTGTAACCAGCAAGGAAAAATCAATAAAAGTCAGCCATTTCATAGTGGACGTAGGCCATACGTCGAACCACTCTAAATATGCGTGTTTCTGTGTATTTTTCTTGTTTATTGATTGGTGTGTTTGTTAGATCTTTCTCTTTTTCCATTTATATTCTTCATTTCATCTCTTCAAACACATCCGAAGAGTGTTGTGCCTAATTTTGGTACAAACACTGATGCCATTGAGACGATGATAATATTATTGAAACCGTATATTGGTTCAAGACTGGGTTTCAGGATCTCTGATGGTAGCTTCATTTGATCATATGCAGACTTGAAAATGACATCGATGAACTTCCAGAACCGACGAAGACTTTCTTCATGTGCAGTTTGAGATTTGCACCATAACGATAAGTGGGTCCTGATATGGGAATACTACTCCTACTGCTGTGAAAACTATCTCTTGAGCAAGCCTCTGTTTAACATGGAAACTCATCCTTTGTTGTACCATAGCCTTCTACACATATCTCTCTTGTGCTTTTTTACTTGCCCCAACAAGGTGTGGCCCTCTCTGGATCGAGGCTATGAGGTTGGAGGGGTTTCCTACTTAGTTTTCGTTTGCGTCGAGAGTGAGGTTTCTGCTTCTATTTCATTCTTCAAGTACCTACAACTGTCAGTGTGATGACCGTTGGCTCTGCGGAAGCGGTAGTATGTCTACTCCGATTCTACTATGCTTTCTTCCCTTTATTCGGTACATTGCATGCGAGCTTAGCCTTGGTCATCTCGTATATCTCTTTGGGAGTGTGGTTGAGGGGATTTTTGGTGGTGAGGTTCAATTCCTTTTGTCGCTTTGCAAGTGGGTGGTGTCCTTCTGCCCTCCTCTTCTTGTCATAGCTGCGGGCGGAAGTTCTCTAAGGTTGCGTTGTGGATCCGATTTCCTCCATTCTAATATAACCAGTTGCTCTTTCATATAAAGCCTTCATACTGTGGCATGACTTTATATTATTTTTATCCCACATAGCAGTTCCACTTCTAATCCTGATATGCACCGACATTAGCAGTGCTTCTTTACTTATCGGAGTGCCTTAGTTTTGAAGCGTTCAATGAAGTTATGCAGGCTTTCATTTTCACCCTTCTTTACACAAGACATTGTATTGAATTGCCATAGAAAATCAACAGATAGTTGTCTCCAAGATCGGACCTCCCTACGTCCGAACGTCCTAAACCACCTAAAGGAGGCACCGGCTAGGTATACTAGCAAGTGTTTGCACCTAGCCATCCCTTCTACTTTTAAGATGTCTTTGTAATACTCAAACATGAAAAGAAGATCATCGGGATTTGTAGTCCCATCGAACATGTCGATCAATGGGGCT
Organism: Allium fistulosum; assembly: GCA_030737815.1. NCBI lineage: Eukaryota > Viridiplantae > Streptophyta > Magnoliopsida > Asparagales > Amaryllidaceae > Allium > Allium fistulosum. Next base: position 963,740,328 of record CM060902.1, on the reverse strand, counting down.
TGGAAGTTATCAAGGAAGTCTTCTTCAATTATAGTTTCACTGAATGGGGAAGATCCTTCTTCCCTAACTTTCTCCTTAGTACTTTGTTTGTACAGTTTAACCAACTGCTCCACTCGCACTTTTAGCTGGTAAACTTCCTCTTCCTTGGGGTCTAACTGGGATGAACCATCCTAGTATAATGAGGTGGCATCACCTTTCTCGAGAGAGGATTGAGTTTGTTTTTTCAGCCGTAGGGTAGTGATGTTGGCTGGTTTAGATTTGACTTGCAGGTTGGCATGGTTCTTTCTTTTTACCTTGACATCGGATAGTGGACCAGCATCATCATTTCCATCTCTGGGAGTATCGTTTTTGTTCCCTCACTGAATGGCCAGCGTGATAGGTGAACGATGGTGGTGAGGTGTGGACTTTGGAGGTGGGGATAGTCTGTGAGCAACATGTTGGCCCATTGTTTTCACTAACCACTCCATGTGTTGGTTTATTTGGTTTGTGAAGGATAGGAATGCTCATGAGGGGGTCTACAAGGACTTTAGTCGAAGCTCCTGCTTCACTTTGGGCTTTCGAAGTTATGAATGAATTGTTTGTGGTTTTCGAAGCCATGTGTAAATGTTCTTGAGCAGGAGTAATAGGTGAATCGGTGGAATCCATAGTATATGAAATAAATGTTGGTAAAATCTTACTAGATATAGGAAATGAACAGAGGTTCGAATCCTCCTTCTAGCGCCAGAAATGTTAGTGAGAAATTTTGTCCCACCAAACCCAAATGAATGTGAAGTAACATTTGTAATAATTACTTCGAGGATTTAGAATCAGCAAAGTTAAGTAATATTAATTTTGCCTTTAGGTAGTAATGTGCCGCTGAGAGCTTACACAGCTATGTAGTTGCACTTTAACTATTTGTTAAAATGTCTAGTCGAAATAACACTTAATTAAAATAAAGATAGAACAAAATCTACACTAAAATCTAGGTGAAAATAAATAAAATGCAAAAAAGTAAAGATATAGAGATTTTACGTGGTTCAGATATTAAGTAATTCTACGTCCACGCGAAAATGTAAATTTCTTCTTTATATTTCTTGGTATATATTTTAATGGAAGAGAGTACATTGCTTTTGTTTTTTTAACCTTAAAAATAACAAATCAGGAAAAGATCCATTTCTTGCTAAAGTGCTTTTCCTATTTATAGTATAGAGATGCACGTGGATCGCCACCATCCTTCTCTCATCCTTTTTGTTTTTGCCTTTGGATTATGCCATGTGTCATCCATCTGCAATATCTCTTTGATGCATGTGGATTGCTGGCATGTCCTTGACGAGAAACTTTGATTTGAGCAATTGAATTTTCGGTTTTGGCGGGAGATCTAAAATTAAAGCGGGAATGTTTGAATTTGAGGAGGGAAGTTCCAGGTTTGAATGGGCTCTGAGTTCTCCTACTTGAAAGGGTGAATAACTTAGGCATTACTTCCTTTCGAGGGTGTAAGTACGGCAAGCTGCTATCCCTTTTTTCTTCGAGGTGAGCTGTGCCGCTTTTATTAATTTTGTCTCAAAAGATGGTTGCTCATTCGATCTACCCTGAGTATTAATAATATTTGCAAGGTTAATTAAGGCGATCGGGCCGTCATCTGTGAAGGCAATCTCTATATGCGGTTTTGTGTCGAGCTACTTTGAGCAATGGACTATGTGGGTTATTGATGAGGGATACTTATATCTTTGCTGCTTATTCGTGAGTATGGATTTGTGCTGGTGCACTGTTTGAGTGGCCCTTTATATAGCCCGTAGATCACTTTTGACTCCGTGTGGTACTGCTTAGGTAGCCTCCAGTAAGTGCAGTGCAGATCCATTCTTGTAGGTATTAACAATCCACGAGATTTGGAATGACACTGGGGTCTATTCAGCCCCTTTGAGTGCAGTGCAGTCTCTTTCTGTGCTCTTGTCTTGATGGTGGCACATTATGTCACTTCACTTTTCTAGTGTCAAAAGAATGCGGGGGTAGTGCATACCTATTTCCTTCACTATAAGATTGTTACCATAGTTCTACTATCCATTTATATTGCCTTATGAGTGTTGTATGTTATTGATGGCGTGTGTCATTTTTAAGTGAGGCATGTTATATATTGATGCTACCTACATAACTCCTTATGTCGCAGCGCAAAATTTAATGTTTTATTGTTATTTGGGATTTTTGTTACATTGCAGTTTCGAGTATTATAGTTGTAGATTGTTTACTACACCCTGTGGCCGTATTCGGTTTTGGGCTCAGTATCGTAATGCAGCACTAGGATTAGGGGAATTGGTGTAGTTTGGGACTTTTGTTGTTGTCTTATAATTTCTAAGCATAGTATTTTCTTGACTTCGCTTCATTTTTCGCCTTTCTTCCTTGTAGTCCATCTTTTATTGTGAGGGCATCCCATTTTTATGCCTACATCATATCTCCTTTCAACTGGATTGGGGATATATAGGTGTAATAGAAGCGAAATCCATCAGGGAAGAGTCCAAGCCTTTGCTACCAACTGCTTATGATTACTGGTGGTCATAGCCTATATGCCAGCCCTAGTGCAAAATACCGATCCAACAAAAATACTTATATTTCCCGCTAACCTTCCTCAACTGACATCCCGTTTAGACTATCCTAATGTAACTCAATGAAAATGCCCCCTTTCAGTTACTTAATACCTCGTATTAGAAATGAAGTAGACCCCATTTCCTTAAAAGTACTCGGTCATTTGATACTTTAAATCTGAGACAAACCCTTGGTATATTTTCCCTACCTATCCGTAACGCATATCCTCTTCCTATGGGTCCTACAGTTGGAGATGTCCCACATCAATAGTAATTGTTTACAACTACTAGTACTCTCTAGGTAAAGGATAGACTTCTATTGTGTAACTCTACTGGCCTCGCATCCCAACCCACTAAACCAAACGAACCATCCTAGGCTTAATTGTTCGGCTAGGGCTACTAATTCACGCTTGTTTTAATCGTATAATTAAGGCTGTATAATTTCCCGCTATGAAAATTATACTGCCTTCTAGCATTTAATTCCTACCTTATATGCTTATTTATTGTATTCCGTAAATGTAATTTGTACGTACTAAACGGTCATTATTATTCTAATTGGACAATTTCTAATAACTTCTATTTATTCTTCTAACTCAACCTATTATGCCTATTCATTTCTCCATAAATGCCATAATAAATTCTTTTACCAATCCATTAACACATTTATGCCTCTAATTAATTCCTGTAACTCCCTATTCAGTACATTTATTGTCCTATTTATTCTAGAGTTCCTATTTCTTTTCTGTCTACACCTCCTAATCCTATAATTTAATACGCTAGTAATAACTAATATAAATTCGTCACAAATTAGGCTATATTTTTATTTTTAATCATTAAGCGCAGTTATACGTGTGTGTGTGTGTGTATTTCTAACTATTAATTCCTAAACTAAACTATTTCTTTCCATGTTTTAATTTATCAAGGCTATCCTTCCTAAAAGAATTACCATTATAACTTTTTATAAAGTATCCAAAAATGAGACTTTTGTTCTGTTTGAAATTACAGGGAATTATCTCTTTTCTTTTATTGAAATAGACAGTGCAAACTACGGAGAAGAACATCCATACTTTAGACATCTCTTTTCTTTTTGGTATATTCCTTGTTAATTCAAATGACGCACTTTTTATACATATTTTAGAATTTGATAATTTATGGAAATTACAGGGAAATAGATATAATAGAATTATACCCCGCTCCCAATAAACTAAAACATAGAAATTCACATTCCAAGTCAATTTAGGGGAAACAAAGCTAATACTAACTTTTTATAACCCAACTATAAATCTAGAATAAACTCTCCAATTTTATCAACATTCAACTTTAACAAATTTAGGGACTGATTTCAAAATTTCCATATTAGGGTGTAAATAACATTCCTGTTCCAATTACTTAACTTACAAAATATAGGCGAGATTTCGTCTTCCTAAGCCTACAACTCCATAGACCTTGCATGGACACAATATTTAAAAAACTTCAATGATATAAATTTCAATGTTATAAATAAATTATATAATTTGTCACTCACCTTTCAAGCTTTCCAAATCTCCCAAAACTAAATTCATTCCTTTACTTGACTCCTTTACCATTCTAAACTAAAAGAATATGTATAAAAAGGTATATACATACTGTTAGAATTATAGATCTAAGAAGAGAACTGAAGTTAAGGGTAATATAAATATATAACTATAGCAATTTACCTTTTTCTATCGCAACGTTGATTTGCTTCTTCTCTTCTTCTCTTTTATTTTCCGCCCTTCTCTGATTTGTTTATATATATATATATATTATTTTATAACTTTTAGAAATAGTGGAGAAGGGAAAATGGTAGAGCTCACTTCTTTGATTAGAAAATATGAGAAGAGAAGTGAGGGGTTAGGCCTGTATTTATATGCACTCGAAACAACCTTAATTGTTATATTAAACTAATTAAATCCGGGCTGTTTGGCCAAGGTTCAAACCCTAGCTGTCACCATACAACCAACCGCCAGCTCCCTTATAAGCGGTCGACCAACCGAAGGAGGGGATAGACCGGTGGGGTCCGCATTTAATAATATTTATTTTCTAATTTCATTATTTAATTATTTTCGTTTTGGAAACTTCAAACTCTAATAACTTCTTTGTTGGAGCTTTGATCGCAAAACTTCAAGTATGAAAGTTGTTCAGAAAATCACCACGAATGCAACAGTGCAATTTTCGTGGCCAAATTCTATTATTTGCTCAAATTCCATTTTTGTTTCCTTATTAATTATTTATTAATTATCATTAATTTTATGAGGTGTTACAATATTTGTTTTGTATGCCTAACATAGGGTAATCGAATAGTGCAAGGCACTTCAAAAACGAATCACGATCCATACGGGGACGATAATACTTTGGTGTTGTATATACGTATGGGAAGGGTGTACAGGGGGTTTAGTGTTTACATATGGTTCTGGTATGTCGATGTAGATAATAGGAAGGAAAGGTCGTTAGTGAGGGAATCCATAATACCATTGAGATACATGACCTGCAGACATGGTCCCAAAGTAGGGGACGAGAGAGATTGGGACGCCAGTTTAGAGTAGGTCATATACTATTTCGTAGTACAATTGGGTGTTGCGACAAGACCTACAGGACAACTTCTTTTGAGGTGTTGGTTTTCAGGGGAGTCCACAAGTTAGTTATGGCTCTCGATAGGTCCTTTGGTAGCTAACTGCAATTTGGAATGGGTATCAATTATAGATATTCATATTTTGGTTTTAGGTATGGAGATGCTAGCATAGTTATATTGTTGTATTCGTTTTGCATTTCATATGCTTCGATAGGGATGGAGAGATATATGACACTTTTGCTTATGAAGTGTACTATTAACCCTACACTTGTTGTTCATAATCGGTAGCATGGCATGTTATAGTAGATACTACTTTAATTAAAGAACTACCATTATGTATCATCCTAACTTGTTGGTGTATGGATAAAGTAAGGCGAAGGATGATTAGTATTACCTATTGATCCTTGCTCATGTTTATTAGATGTATATAGGTTGCATCTATATATAATACTCAGAGATAGTTCCCCTCACACTAGGCTTTATGTCTAACCAATGTTTTGCCTTTGTCTATTTATGCCATGAAAACTCTCGAGTACTCAATTGAGTAGTTTGGGAGTCAAGTACTTTTGGAGGTAGGCTAACAGGATAGCTGGAGCATTCTAGTGGTGTGAAGTCGATATATTGGATATCTATACATGTTGGTGATGTAGTACATGGCAGACTGGCTATTTTGTATATGAGACTTGTGATATCAGGTACTATATTTAGAGCTCTGCGTTAATCGAGTTAATGTATTCTGACTTTCTGTATTGATATTTATTTATCAGCTGTTTCTGCTGGTGCAGTCTCTTGTATGTTTATATATTATGTTTATTTATATTAAGTATATTATATGTTATCTTCCTATTTTAAGATTTATTGATGTTCCTGGGTATTGTGTTTTGTTTTAATACCCCAACGAACTGCCTTTTTGGTATTCAGGAGTCAGATGTTGTCATTCGACATTGATTCAAGGTAGTACGAAGGGTGGGTCATCATAGATTTCTTCCATTTGGATTTTATCGGGCGTATATAGTCTAATTAGACCTTATCAAAATTTGATTTAAAGAAAATTAATATTTTATTTTATTTATAATAAAGTTATATCTATTTTAAGTCTGTATTATATAATATAATATGTGTATTGTATACACATAAGAGTGTACGTGCATGTGCAACATAAATAGTGTACATGATTTAACATGCCAATGTATAAGCACTGGAATTTACACTGTAACCCTCAGTATACATATGTCCTGCCAATATATATGTACATATAAATGATATAAATATATATGTATAGTTTTGTATATTATAAAACACTGCTTACAAATGTAAAATTTTATATAAAATACTTATACATGCGCGCGCACACACATATATATTTATACACATATATACATACTGTTAGCTCCAAAATTGGTCACTAACACCCAAATCCAGATGAAAGCACCAAATCATAGTCATAGATCACAGATAGAATGTATGTAGAGAGTAGGAATGTGAAGAACAGTAAAAATTAAAAAGAAAGCAGTAATAACAGAGGACTTATAGTGGTTCGGCTAACTCCGGCCTACGTCCACTCCAGAAATTTCCTTTTTTATTGATGTCTGAACCAATTACAGTTACAATCCAGAGTTTTTAAAGCAATAATGGCAGAGTAGCCATAGTGGGGAAGTAGGAGGAAACTAGAATGAAGATCCCTTTCCTGAAGCCCTGCCTGTAGTATTTAAGGCAAAATCCGGGTTACTAGGATTCCTGAGTGGTCCGGGCCCATCAAGACCATAGCCGACACTAAATCCAACATGCCAACCCACTCACTCATTCAATGCCGACCCCTCCATTCGTATCGATCCGAAGACTCACCGACCCGAAGACTAGAGGATGCCGACCCGAGGTAAGCGAGCTATGACTCAAAGCAACCGACCCCATTCAATATGCTGATCCTATACTTACCGACCCAAAACCAAACTGCCGATCCAGCCTCCAAATAGTTGCCGAACCCAGAACGAGATGCCGATCCACACATGCCGATCGACTTATGCCGATATACCTTGGCCGAACCATATCCATACTCTAACACCGAGCCACTCCTAACTCTAATACCTCTCAAGCATGCCGATCCACTGCCAAATGTGTCGAACCACATATGTTCTCTCATCATAGCCGATCCAGCCCAGTCCCTTCCATGCCGATCCGATCCAAGATGCTGACCCGAGGATGATTCCATGTCGAACCTGAGCCACTTCAACCAAACCACCTCCCAACCAGACCGAACCACCTATTGCCGATCCAATCAAATTTCACCGACCTTGAATGATCGACCCATATGTATCGAGCCATACCCACCGAGCCAGTCGCACCGGGGCCACCTTGGCTTAAGCACCATGACCGATATATGCATGATTTCCTCTCCTTGACCGAGCCACCCTTATTCGAACGACCCACACCGAACCACACATGACTGATCGTCTATCCATCCAACTGGCTCAAACCCATCGTATTCCAATCTCGACAAATAAGTAGTCGGTTTAGTTAAATCCGCCTGTCCACGGCCTTGCCAAAAGGCAGGTTAACACATTACATACATATATATAATTACATTGTAAGATGATTCTAGATTTTAATATAATAATTTATTTTCAAAGTCAAATTTAAAATTTAAATTTCAAGTTTTAGATCTGGATCTACACAATTTCGAATTTAATTTAATAAATGATTTTTATAATAAATATATATACATACTATAAAATTTTAAAAAAATTATTTTATTTTAAGCATATATATATTTAAATAATGTATAAAATACTCTGTGTGTATGTATGATATAAACTAATAATTAAATATGTATATTTAGAAATATACGTTCGACCATATTAGATTATTTTTTTGGTTTTAAATTATTATGAAAAATTAGTTTTTTTAATTTATTTGCATACGAAAGTCTATATGTGAAAAATCAATTTTTTTTTAATTTTCGAAAACAATTTTAGTTATGTACATTTTATATTAAAATTTAAATACATATATTTAATGGCATATATATATATATATATATTTATTGAATGCACAATAAAATCCAATTTTAAATTATATAATATATACATATATACATAATATACAATAATTTAAATATATATATATATATATATATATATAATTTCGAACATTATATGTACACATATAAATATGAAATATAAAATACATACTTTATTTAATTATGTTTTTGATCAAAATTAATCTTTATGTCAAAATCAATTTAATATTATTATTAAATTCGAATTTTTTTAATTCCTGGCCAAAACTATATTTGTATTATGCACATAAATTTTTATTTATTTACATATATATACATATATAAGTTCATTCAGTGAAGATAGCACCAACATATAGCCATGCCAAAAAAGATAGCACCAACATATACACATTCGTGATAAGCATATACTAACCAACCATAAATATAATATAATAAACAATATTTATACATATATAAAATGTAAAATATGGATTATTAACTTTCACCAAATCCTAAATAAAACACTTTGAGATGTTGAATTTGATCACTCCTTGAATCGATATCCAAGACTGCAGATAGAGCAACCAATCCGAATGCAGCTACCACTAGTGTTTGATTTCGATTAATCTGAGTGTTTAGAAGCTTGAACAAGAGGAGAATGGGGATAAGATTGGTCGGCCTTGGCTGGTTGGAAGAGAGAAAAAGGAGAGTGCTAAAAGGTAAGGTTAGAAATGAATATATAGTAAAGATCTAGTAAGAAAAGGTGGATCAACATCCTTCTTTCTCTCTTACTACTTCACCTCCTTATTTGAATCAAAGTTCCACCCCTTCCTCCCTGATGTGCCTGACCATCTTATTGTCCTCTATGGGCTACAAACTCACTTCAAGTTCAACCAATAAATATTGCATTTAAATCTAATTCAAATGCACATCGATATATTATATCGATACATGTGTTTATAACTATTATGTACACATTATTTAATATTCATCAATAGAAATTAATTAAAATTTTATGATTAAAATTTTACAAATTTTAGTTAATTTAATTAGTTTATAACAATTACAATTATTTTAATTCAAGTGGCAATAAGAGTATTCAACATTTCGGTTGTGTGACTCTTAGGTGTAAATTCGATCAGCGATTAATATCGAACAATTTGAATAGTAACGTTCGCACGTCACTTAGCAGCTGATGTGACATTATGGCTAAATTTATCGCTTACTTAGCTTCGAGAAAATCCAATTTTGTTTATTTAAGCGTTAGCCATTAGTGACAATTATTTACACCAATTCTCTTCATCAAAACTATATCACATTAGGACATCTGGAATTTGTTAAAGGTCAAAATTTCAATATGATCCATATTCAACTTTATAGTCCGATCATAAAATCATTGGTTTAATAATAACAATTATCATTAACCGTGCTGCTCTGGCCAGAGACTTTGAGTTTGAGTTGACTTTAGTTGACCATGATACTAAACTCATATAACAGTGGAGGCGAATTCTCTCTTAAATAGTGTCTCACTTCTAATCCTTCCACTCAACATAGCTGTATTTGTTCGATGGACGACGTGCTATGATTTGACAATAATCAAAAGTGGTGTTTCCACATTGAAACTCGACGTTATTCTCAAGTCAAGGGAACTGTATAATATTGTCACATCGATATTTTTAGTTTGACCATAGTTATGTTAACCAACAGAAAACTATCAAGTGAGTCATTCTCATGGTTATCCAATTACAATCAGTACGTAAAATCTAGGTGCCCTCAACAGCTATGAGTGATACAATGCCTGAAATTTGGAGAGCGTTACATGCTTTAGTCTCAACAGATGTATCGATATCCAGTCTCAATACACTTGACTAAGAATATTTGAAACAGTATGTTTATTTTATTGTGATAAATCACTCATGATTACAACACATCGTAACTACTATCACCAAACATACAATTTATGGATTTTCTAATTAAAAATACTTTTAATTAAATTAATTAATTAATATAACACACTATATCAAGTATATAATAGAAAGAAAACAACTTTATTTCGAACAAGATTGGTTATTGAGTTAGATATACGTAACAAAGTACATAATTTCCTCCAAGGCATACCCATAACTCTATTAATCTCCCACTTACACTTGGGGTCAGTTATGGAATCTCCATCCCATCCTTTCGATCAATTTGATGAGAATTCATCGAGTTAGACACCTTGCGGATGGATCTGCCATGTTTTTTTAATTATCTACTATGTCAATCAACTTCCTTCGATTCTGATAAACTACCTTTATCATGTAGAACCAATCGAAGTATGTTTCTTGACTTCTAGTGAGCTCTTATCATTACATTGTTATCATATAACAATAATGTAGTATTCTTAATACTTGGAATCATTACTAGCTTAGCAAAAAATTTATGCATTTATATTTATATATTGCCTTTTATTGTGGAGCTAGTCAAGGCAATGTACTTACCGTTTTCATTGAATTAGCCACAATCTTTTGTTAGAACATTTCCAACGTAAATCTCCTTAACTAAGGTTTGAACATAAAATTATTATTGATACGAGTATATATGCACATCCAGGTGGACCTGCATTTAATCACAACGTGCATGCATTTATAGTTGCAACTTTGGAAGTAGATTTGACAGTACCATTGTTAATATAAACTGAACCTCAAGCAACAACCGAGAAGACCGAGACAACTGAAGAACATTCATAGAACTAATAACCTATAAGCATTCATAATTTTATCAATCATTTACATTGGTGGATGAGGTATTTTTGAAATTTCAAAAGAACACCGTGGAAATTTTATTTATTGAATTCTCTTTATTAGCAGTAGAGATAGAGATAATATTAGCCAACTATCCAATATATACAAATCATTACCACTGTTAAGAATGTTTTTGTGAGTAAAACATTATTAAATAGCATTAATGAAGTAGATGGTCCATATGACAACATTCGTAAATTTAAGGAAATATTTATCCAACTAACAATAGCCTTACCATAAGAAAAGAGAAAGGCACAACTGATCATAATAAATGATAAACTAATAATACTGTCATTTATTGTAAATTTTGAAAACTAATAATGAAATTATGTGCCATACTAAATGTAACTGACACTTATACAATGATAGTTATAACATCTAATCGTGGAAAACATTATCTATTGCAATAACTGGATAGATTTCAACTTTCATATCTCAAATTATAAATTGAATAAGATCCATTACTCACCATTATAAATTATCATATTTGCATCATTTAATAATTGTTGGTTTAAGCTATAGATTATCTGTGGAGACATCAATAAGCCTTATCAAATACTTTAAACATTTTTTTGTCATATGTACTATTTATATTGTGAAAAACATTATACAGGTTTCAAATTTCAGGTCCTAAATTTTCATAGACTTAATTTGAGTTAGTAATATGAACTAATTTGGTATTTTTCAAATCACTTACAGTTTGATGAAACACTTTGTAGTGAATCGAACTGATTTTGGTTCATAATGTAAACCATTGGACCACTTGAATTTCGCATATCACATGGTTTTTTGTATTTTTAACTGAAGGCACTTTGCATGTTTTGGAGGCTTGGAGTGCAACTGAATACAAAGTGGGTAATTTGATGACAATGGTGATATCTTTATTGCTGATGCTTTAACAATAATTACCAACTGTAAGTAATTACCTCTTATCAATTGTTTTATGAGACGATAAAACCTTACAATGTATTAGTATTTTACTTGAAATCCATTTGATTATCATAAAATATACAAAATACAATAACATTTATGCTTAGGTTTTAACTGAAAAAAGATCAAAGAATCGGAGACTGCGTTGCATCAATCATCAATTAGGGTTCATTACAGCATTATCAGTATCACCAAGTAGAGAAACTACCGACAATTCATTAACCTACACGATATTTGTTTCAGGTGTTTCAGGAAAACAACATTCTACTGAGTACTGACACAACAACCCACTTTGCAAGCTTAATGCCCACATCTCCCAGTTCATAATGCTACCTCTCAGTGTCTCCAGACGTGGAATTGATAATCGGTCATGCTGTTGTCACATCAACAGACTGGCTCATAAACAATGATATTCCTGGCCTCGACGATTCCAAAGAAACAAACTCTTTAAAAAAGAAAGAATACCAATCTGAATCGCCTACTCATGCCACCTTTTTTTGCCATAATCTCACTCAAATCAATCTCCCAAATCTTCCCTTTAACTAAAATAGTACTTACATAATCCTAACCTATATCCTTGCCCCATTCTTAGGCTTCTACAATGCATTCAGTGCAGGATTAACCGATATGAACATAGCATACAACTATAGAGAGTCTCTTTATTCATAATAGTAGCATGGGCCTGCAAAGATAACAGAGTAATAGCAGGTTTAGCAGGTTGTGGCCCTGTAAAATCAGCAGTGTTGCAAGTGACAAAGTATACTTTAAATATGGTTAACATAAACCAATGCAACATATAGTATGACTAAAATAATCATAGCATGTAGATTTTTTATTATTGAAAACGAAGTTTGATTGAATGTACGAACATAATGTGTTAGTAAAAGTATAATGCGAAGAAGTGAATGAGAAATTTAGGTAAATTAGACTGGAAAACGCATAAATCCATCAATCATACACACAAAAAGTATAGTAATCAGCGTAGGTACGGAAACATAAAGCATAGAGGTAGTAAATTAGGGTAGCGAGGGAGGTAGTTAGAATAATAATTCAGATGCAACTATTTCTCAACATTGATGAAAATATAACATAACTTTGCAGGTTGAAGGTATTTGGAAATTAGTGAATAGCAATGGTTTTGCATGTATAAGGTATGTCAGGGTGATGAACCATGAAAGTGTTTAACTTAGATTCGTTTTATCTGAAATGTAAGTGACCTTATTTATATATCTACTGTTCAAAGAGTTGTATAAAATCCTATGAAAAAACACATCTCAACAACAAACAAAATGAACATTATTTGAGCCATTATTAAATGCAAGCTATTAAAAACAAATCTCCTTAGCAACAATTCTTTACATCCTTCTTTGGACAGAAGACACTTAACATAAGAAACATGAGTTTAACACTAACTTTTGAATAAATAAATGTCTCAAAATTTACACTGAAATAAGGCATTATATACTATCTCATTTTACCAATAATGATTTAATTCTCAAGTCTTGAACAAAAGTTTGCGGTGATTAGTCAACTCCGCATGTGAAAAGGGTATCTCAGTTTCCAAACTTTAACATTGAAACTTATTTTAGTTAAACTTTAACCTTGAAAACAAAATCTCTTTGTACTTAAAACACCTGCACCTATCGACCATACTCAAACACCTATGAAACACTTGCACCTGCACCTATCAAACACCTATCGACCTCATCATTCAAATAGCTATTAAGTATACCCATCTAGCTACCACCCTTGAAACGACCAAGACAACACTTGGGCAAATTAAGAATCATGCTCATCCTCTTCCCTTCCTCCATCCCCCTTGTGGCGTAGGCCTCCTTCCCATACACCGCGTTATTTCCTACGTTTAGATTGTCATAGTCATCCTCAGAGGCACCACCTTACTTATCATTACACATATAAAACTCATCGCCAACACGTTCCACACTACGATGAACATGGCGCCAAGCAGCTGCACCTCGACCTGCCATAGGCCCTTGTGGAGGTACATTTCCAGGTTCCATATGTTATATGTTAGTCTATATTGGGTGTGTGATGTGTTGTATGGGTACAGGAGGTCGATCGGTTTGAGTTTGGTGAGCAAAGCCCAACAAGAAGGCTGCCTAGCCCACCCGTGACCGCGTGGTTGTGGAAGACGCCGAGGTTGTCGTCCACTACATATTTCTTCATTATTAGCTTATAGTGGTTTGGTCCATGCTCATAGATGAGCATTTTTATTTTATATATATTTCATGCTAATAATGATGAAAAATATGTTGTTAACCGGTTCACTTTTTGGAGAATAGCCATGTTTCCTAAATTGCAAACATGGGATCCAATTTAAACCTCTTAAGTTGCAACACAAACTATATTTTTTGATGTATAAAATGCATAGGTAGGAAAACAAATTATTTAATGTACCAATTAAGCAATAGCTTTCAACATTTGCTTAGACACAATAAAACATCAAATGGCAGTAGTAAAGTTCATCTCTTACAGCTTTTGGAAACCTATAAGCTAAATATAGTAGTGCATAGAATGGAAAACTGATGACTTAATAGCAATAAAGCTAGTACAAAACCAACAGTAATAAACAAAATACAGCTACAGCAATAAATAATATATGCAAAATATGTAAGCTAAAGTTAAAACGCAATGTATAATATATGATTTCTATAGCACATAATTTGTCGATGGGCAGAAAAAACATAAGATGTTCAATGTTAAATTAAAATTATAAAAAGTTAAATCAAAACCTAATTCTTGACTCTAAATTCTTCATAAAGGCTAAAATTGCAAACTCACTCTATGATAGGGTTTTTGATTTCAGTTTACTACCTTCAAAGGGTACTTTAATATATGAATTTGTAAGGTGAAAATAAACATGGAATAAGATCAATTCAAATTAATTTCAAACTTTAAAAAGTAGCCGAAGGAGTATAGGAAAAATGGTAAATAAAGGAATCGAATAGTAAACTCACCTTAATGAAGCAAATAACAGAAAACAGATATAAACATTGGAAGTGATCTCCAACATCATCACTTGAATAAAGTAAATAACAATAAACTAAGCAAGTAATTATTTTATATTAATAACCATTTTGGTAAAGTAAATTTTTTCTTAGTATTCATTATGTGTCTAAAATTGCTATCACTATAGACCAAACTATTTATTTCTTTAATAATCTTGTGGACATAATTTTGCTATTGATGGAGGATTTACCCTAGTCAATAATGCTTTTAGTATTTTCAAGCAAAATGCACCTTTTGATCATTTCAAGCAAGATGAATAGTGGACCTAGTGGCTACATTGTGTTGTGTATTAACATCATTCCTTAATAAATTTGTAACCGATTGTTTGGAAAATATCATAGAGCACTTGCATGCACTTACTCTATAATTACTTACTGTGGTTTTTAGCTTTAGCGCATTTATCAACTGCTTATACATGGTTGAAGTCTTCCTGCAGGAACACTGCCGCTGCTTCCTTATTTCTGCAGTTCACAAAACAAAGAAAAAAACACTTATATTTTACAACATTTGAAAAAAATTGAAATTTTTATGTTTGTTATTTGGAAATTAATCAAGACGCCTTTATGATGAATGCCCATTATGTTCATGGAAATTTAATATCAGAGGTCGTGACTCAGTTTCCTCTGTGTTTAAAGTTTAAAATCATGTATTCCCAGATATGACTTGCTTCTCATTGCTATTCATTATTTCGAAAAAGACATCTAAGAAAACAGTTTAGTTGTCTAGCTAACAGTAAAAAAAATTTGTTGTTCTAGGCATGTTGAAGTAATTTAAATAAAGCATGAAGCAGATCTACCTTTTGAAGAATTTGTTGTTCTGGGCATGCACATTTCGTAAGTCATGTGCTGTAAAAGAAAAAAAACGTTAGAGAGAGCGAAGTCATGCAAAAAACAATATAAATATTCAACAGGCTAGGCTCATATTTCAATTTATTTAGTAGGACGGTAGAATTTAATATACAGTTCATGAGTACGATGTATGAAGCCCTCTACTTCTTCTTTTTGTATCTCACAGCTTGTTTTGTGAGAAACTATATCCAGTCACCAAGTATTGCAGGAGTAGTAACAGCAATAGAAGTACCAAAGCATGTGGTACAATAATCGTTAAGGGGAAGAAAGAAGACGAAGGGATTTTGATGTTAAAATTAACAGTAGCAGATTTTGTAAAAGCTGCACTAAAACCATATTGGAAAATTGTACAATGAAAATTTAAGTGGTACTGAAAATTTGATAAGTGTCCTTCAATGGTCCTTAAATTGACCAAGATAACAGCAGCCAAGCATTTCTTCAAGAAGAAGAACAACCAATTGCATTAAGTTTATTGAATACAAAAGGTATCATGCAGTTTCGAACATTGCAATTATAGCAACCCTTAAGAACATAAGTACCTATTGATAAATATTCAGTTTATAATATGTTTATTGAATATTCAACTTATTTTTGCTTACTGAATAACAACAACAAAGAAATTGGAGCACCATTGGTCATTTTTTCAGTTTTCTAATACAGTATTAACTAATCTGCTTTACATTTGCATTCTTTAACTCGTCATCAATTTAAAAAATGCAAAAATAAAAAGCCTTATTCTTTGAGATTCAAAAAATAGAAGTAAATAAAATAAAATCAATTTATGTTGTCATTAATACTGTTTTGGCTGGATGAAGAGTGTATTAGAATTATGAATCAAAGATATAAATTTGTTTTTGTCGAGATTGTATTGCTAGAAGAATGTGTTCGTTGAATAGGATGTTATTGCAACTTTATATAAGGTTGTAGAGCATAAACATTGGTGGCTCTATTCAAAGTGTAGCTCTATTCAAAGTAGTAACACAAGTGTGAATCATCAGAACATGATTCTGAGTCATCGTCAATTTATAAAAGATACGAAAACATGTTATATTCCAATGTTAAGGAATGGAAAAAAAGGTGCTTTATTTGAAATACTTCTTGTCAAGTGCTAACATTTGGCAGGCTAAGGTTTTTAAAATCAACCTGGTACTTTTAAAAGTCCCTTTTAAAATTGATCATGTCCGTGAACTAATTCACATAAAACATCAAAATTCTTACCCCTCAATAAACAAACCTTTTTGTTTCAATCATTCAATTTATGTTATATGGACGTTGGGATGACCCATGTTTTAACAGATTTGTTGTTCTCATGTGATCTGTCTCCAAAAAAACTAAATATCTAAATACATGTTATCTTCCAATGTATTTCACATATGTCGTTTCTAAAAAAATGATCATCGGTTGCAGTGAATAATATTAAAAATACTGCATAATCAAAAGATAGAATCATCTCAAACCAAAAATCACTGTACGCAACTGTAAATGAGCTTGATGTAATTTTTGTTGCTTAGGGAAAACTGGAATAACTTGTACAGCTAAATCTCATAGGTAATAACAATTTTATTGATTTTAATTGAACTTAGCAACAAATTCAAAGCAAAGGTATTGAGATATAAAACTTTAAATCGAGGAAAAGGTATAGTATTAAGAACCAAGCAATTTAGGTATTCGAATTTTGTATTTCAATAATTTACAGTATTAAGAACCAAGCAATAAATTGTAATTTTTGAATCGTTAATTTACAGTATTAAGAACCAAGCAATAAATCGAGGAAAAGGTACAATATTAAGAACCAAGCAATTAATCGTAAATCGTAAATACCGAGTAATTTAGGTATTCGAATTAATCGTAAATCGCCATTGCAGATTCCAAGTCCCAGTTTCTCTAACATAAATACAATTTTGTATTTCAATCTTGTAGACTCCTTGTAGCTGCAGCAATATCCCTAAGCAGCGGTATTCGAATTAGGGAAAAATTCGTAAATATAAGTATGAGTGAAAGTAAGGTTAAGTCTACCATACCTAAAAGCGAAAAGCAATAAAAGCAAAAAGCATAAGTCGGCAACAATAACAGCCGTTGATGGAAATGGCGAAGAAAAGCTTGCAATGCAACAGCGTCGATTGATTTAGTGTCGATCGATTTAGTAGCAGGAGGCGTTGATGATTTTTGAGGAGGATGAGCGGATTGCCCTGGCGATTAGGGATTAAGGATGCGGAGGATGAGTAGTGCGATCGATTTAGTAGCAGGAGGCGTCGATGATTTTTGAGGAGGATGAGCGGATCGCCCTGGCGATTAGGGATTAGGGATGAGGAGGATGAGTAGTGCGATTGAAATTTGGTTTATTGTAGGAGGAGGCATTGATGATTTCTGAGGCGTTGGTCGATTAGGTTTAGGTAGAAAGTGATGCGAATGCTCGTGGACAGGATGACAAAGAAGACCAGAACAAAATTGTAAAGGGAAGGGAATTTTTGGTACTTCAAAAAGACACGGTTGAATCATGTTGAATGAATTCTTATTATTAGTAGTAAAGATATTATACTCATTATCACTCATGAGTTTTGAGTCCGTATACTCTTTCACAAGAAGTTCATTGCCTTTATAAACAACTCTTTAGTATTTCGTAAATATTTGATAACACTCTAAACTACTATTTAGTGATCTTAATTTGGATTTTATATTCGCTTCATGTATCAAATAAATTAGGAAAATATGATATTATAGACAATACAACATGTATGATCATTCCTATTGTCAATACATAAGGATTCCATCTTACATGTTCCATATTAAACATTTTAATAAGATATCTTTACATATCGTTGGGACATTCGCAACACCTTTTATACCTATTATAAAATAATTTACAAATCCAATATCAAGTAATTGCAATGACCCTTATTTTGACTATTATTTAGGACATTTAATTAGATAAATTAACTGAAATAATATAGATGGTTAAGGGATTGAGATCTGAAAATTAATAAGGGGGTCGTTCCTTAATGAATAAATAAGCAAAAAAGAATCGAGGATAAGTAAGTAGAAGGAATATGATAAGGGAAAAATAGGAATAGTCTTTGTTCTTATACCCTAAACCCTTCTATCCTTCACTTCTCATTCATTTCAACATTTACAAACAAAACTAAAACACTAGTAAGCTCGACCGACCACTATTAAGAAGAATCAAAAAAAGATAAGCTAGAAATCAAGTAGAAAGCTTGAAGAAATTAATCAAAGGGCAAATGTCAACCTTCTTAACAAGGTGAATAATTTTCTTACATCTCATTTTACATAATGATTTCGGTTTCAAGGATTGACCCAAATTAATTTTGCAAATAATATGCCATGTTATGTTTGTTTGAATGGATATATATATATATATATATATATATATATATGCTTGTCGATGATTTATATTGTTTCAAAAGAATTTTATGATAAGTTAGATTAGAAAACCTATTAAATGACATCCAAATGGTTTACGTTTTCGATATATGGTTGAAAACATTATTTTAGAAGTAGGTTTCAAGTTTCATAATTTTCTAAGTATTGTGGATTTATTATGAATTTTCTAAGAGAGAAATAGTTGATATTGGGTTTAAATTATTAAGACAAATGCGTAATGTATTTGGGTCTGAAATTTAAATATGTTAGAAAACATATTAAAAGTGAATTATGGTGATTTTTGGGAATTTTCCTAAGTATTTTATTATGGCTATAAAATTATTTAAGTAAAGGGACTTAGATGTTTTATATGTTTTATCAAGGAGAAGGCTTATTTGTTAAAATATTTTTAATTGATAATCTTGAATTCGACAGCCTTTTTAGAAAAAGGATTTTGATAAAGAAATGGCAACCAATTACATTTTGACAAATAAGGCAAGTTATGTGAGAAGAAATTTCTTTGATAGGCATAAAATCAGTTTTGTTATGAATTACCACTTCGCCACTTCCTTAGTTGGCTATCATCAACATGCCAGTTAGACTGTTCGCACTTGTTCGAAACCAAAGCACATGATATCAAGAAATTGGTATGGAGAGCATTGGAGAACGACGGAAGGAACGTGTCAAAACCATGCTTTCGAAGGGGTAGAAGTTATTCATATAAGCTTTTGACTCCACTAAATACTTCTTTTTATAATAGATACTTTCGAAGGGGTTGAATCCAACTTTATTAGCTTTCGAATCAATCAACTTGCCTTTTTTTTAGAAAAGATCTTTCGGATGAGTTCCCGCTTACTTAAGTTTTAAAAGAAGCTTTCAAAAGGATAGCCGCTTTTGAATTCATTCAAAACCCATGCTGCCGCATCAAGCCATTTGAATTAGTTAAGGCCGCATTTCTTTATAGCCTTAAAACAACGTATTCAAAAGGGTGCTTTCACCTTTTTACTTGGAAGCCACCTTCTCAAAGCTTTCAAAAGGGTTGTATAGCTACTTTTTAAATGGTTTCGGAGGAAATGGTTTTGGAAGGTTAGGTTTCAAAACTATCCACTTTCTTTTACTTGGGATTAATGCTTTCGGAAGTAATGCTTTCGCCCTAGTTCTTTATGACCTTTTAGTTATATTAAAAGTTAAACCAAATGGTTTCGAAAGGAATGATTTTAAATGGTTTCAAAGCAATGTTTCCACAAACCTTTACTTGAACCCAATGTTTCCAAATATATTTAAGTGTATTGAAAGGTTTGTTATAAGTGTGTTGAAAGGAAGATTTCCAATGCTTTCGAAAGATAAGTTTAATGGTTTCGAAAGAGGATGTCTAAAGTGTAAGTGATGATTCGAAAGGTCTATCTTCAATACAATCAAGAGGTATGTTTTGGCCTTTTGGGCTAATGTTTTCAAAGTTAAAGTAATTAACTTATTTTGAAAGGGGTACTTTCAGTGAATTCAAAAAGGATTGTTCAAGGTTTTAAACAAAGGTTTCGAAAGTATTGTTTTGGCCTTGTAGCCTAAAGCTTTCTAAGTTAAAAAGGGTTTTAACTTATTTTGAAGGGATAGATAATCCCATTGATTAGATTTCATCAACATTGTTTCGTGTAAAGCATATATCATGGCATAAGTGTTTTGAGTAAAGCAAAGTATATGATTTCCTTATTTTATAAAGATATGATTTCAATGGTAAATCATTTGCAAAGATTGTTTACAATGAAATGAAATTTGAATAGGGTAGTTAACTCTAAGTATATGATAGGAAATTAAATATGAATAGGGTATATAATCCTAAGTTTATGACTCAGGTATTAGAATACCAGATGGGACTGGTGTAGGGTCGCACCCTATACTTTAGCTAATAGCTCGTAGCTAATATAAGTCCAAAATTGTACTGTGTAGGGCTTTGTTACAGATGGGACTAAAATAATGTTATACACAGAAGGGAATATACAGAGTAAAGATAGGTTATTGGTGAGCCCGCAAAACCATCAGGATCAGCTGACCGTAAAAGAAGATAGTTAAAGGTAGATAGCCCAGCAGTGTGTCTAACAGAAGTTGGATTATTGATTATGTCTGGTAGGCTCGAGTCAGCTAATGGTTAATAGTTAGCCAGAAAAAACTATAGTGTGGATAGATAGTCCATTGATTTCCTGATTTTTATGCATTGACGTATTTGCTATTGTTGTTATAATCAATTTAATTGTATGGTTTTGATTCGCAAAAGATATGCTTTTAAAGGATATTAGTGAGGGGAAACCCATTCCGCTAAGCAGCATGGTCTCACTTAATATCAGTAAATCGAGATGTAACGGTTTTATTCACACTAGGCTTTATGTCTGACTCGAATTTTATGTTTTCCCCTTAAACTCTCCGGTGCTCAAAATTTGATTTAAGTAGACTGAGAGTTAAGGACTTTTCAGGTTTAGTATGTAGGACGAATAAGCTTCGAGGACGTGCAGGAGGCAAGCTAGCTATGTAGGAGCTATTTAGTATTATTTCCACTATGATGTATTATGACTGATATGCCTATTTGGTACTCGGATCATCCAAGGGGGCATCTTCATATGTCACTCTTGGCGTAATTTGTAATAATTATATTTGATCAAAACCTAGGAATCGTTTTGGGATTATGTATCTGAATATGAAATATTGATTTGAAATGTAATTAGAAAAGTTGTTTAGAAATCTATGTAGATTTTATTTCATATTCATGTGCTTCTGATATTATGGATACCATTATCATTACCATATTTTGTCCCATGAGTTATACTATGGATGACTACAACATCTGTAGCACTTAGCTTCGGGCCTCACGATAGGGGATGTTACAGTAATAGACAACCACACTAGAACTGGCTTCAACATAAGTGCATCATTAATAATCAGTGGTATGTTGTTCACTTATAGTTTAAGAAATATCTATGTACCTTTTAATTTCTTTCTTATGGACACACTTACTCTGCATTTTAACTGAAAATCAAACTATTCGATATTTCTATCAAAATACTTATTCAATTTCAATGCTTATCGAATGATACTTTTGTATCCATTCGTGGATCATATCCTAGAACCTACAAACTCAATATCAGCCCCATAGACTTTGAGACACTTTGGTTGTTCTGTGTGAAAAGTCTATTCTAAATTATTATTTAGAAATTTCTGCTTCAACACATATATATCAAAACACAAAGTCATAACCAGTGTTTTAAATCTCGGATTTTGGCCAATATCTCAGGAAAATATCTCGGCTATCTCGGGCGATATTTAAAACACTTATAACTAAATAGGCTGCCAAATCTCGGATTTTGGCTGATATCTCGGATTTTTAATCTCGGCCATCTCGGGGAGATTTAAAAGCCTGGTCATAACAGGTAATAATTTTATGAGTAAAATCCAAATTAACTTAAGCACATTGTATAATGCATCTGTTACGTTAATTTCAATAATTGAAATTTACAATGTTATTCTTATCAATGTGGCTCCAATATCCCAACTGCATTAGTGTTTCTCTTGAAGACACATCTGTGGCCGATGGATCGTATCCCTTCGGATGCAACTATCAAAATCATATTTTGATAATGTACTAGGAATCCATTTCTGATTTGTGCATCATATCATACCATAGAGTCAATACTTAATGGCTTAACTGACAGTCGAGGGTTATATACTCTCGACATTGATAAGAAACTCATAGTTTCTCTTCAAAGCGCAAGAATACTTATTAGACACTATAATGTGATATGTTTGTTTAGGTTTAGTTAATTTCAATTCATCCCACGTGACTAATTTCATCTTTGGTTGGTGTCCAAATCCATTTTATTACCAATAATTTCTAAAATAAATTACTTCGCTATAAAGTAGGTATTTCTCGAAACAACAATTGTTTATCTGTGCAATGGAATGGTTATTCATAAACACTTTTGAATTTCCTTATAAATAAAACTAATTTGGTGTAATTTTATGATACTTATGTTCAAAACATGAATTTTTCATGTAATTATGATCGTTCCCAATCTCCTTTTAGGGCGATTTATACATGATCCCTCATGAACAATTATTACATGTAGTCTTTCAACTTGTACAACCTGCCAAAACCTTAGTATAGGATATATTGTGGTTTCTTATAAACCCTTATCTTGTATGATTTTTTAAACTATTCTTTAAATGAAATTAATTTTAACCTTGTGTACTACTATTAAGTACATGGCCATATAGAAAGAAGTTTACTCAACTTCACTCACCATTAATCATGCTTTGTTCAAAAAAGTTTGATTACTCCTTATCGACAACATTAAGTATCATAGGGTGGAGTGACTTTTGAGATTAAATCTTTATTCATTTTTAGGTACATTCGGAACTCTTTCCAATAAACTCACATTCGATCAAATAATTTTATTTTCTATTGCATGTAATTTCATTTACTTTCATTTTATATTCTATGAACTTATCTTAGACATGCTACATGTGTATTAGATACTCATGTTTATGTTTGTGATAACTCATCTGTGTATTCATCGAAGTATGTGGAACCATTTTGGTATCATTAGAGTATGATTGCATATAACTACATGTATCAATATGAAGTATTCATCAACTCTTAAATCGCTCCTACTGAATGGGTGATTTGACATTAATTATTGAGATACAATTCATTAGTAATATATGATTCACAATCATATAATAAAAGAATTATCTCTCCAAACTGTGGCTTAGTTCATAATTCCAAAATAATTGCATATAATATCAGATACTTCTGTATTTTCCAATGCATCACTTTTGTTATGAAACAAATGCCACTAATATAGTTTTATTTTATAATGAATATTCATAATATTCATATTGTAATAAAAGCATATCTATTTTTTAGCCAACACTGAAAAACAATTAATATTTCATAAATAATGTTTTGGTATGTCTTACAAAAACAATTTTCGTAATTTGATGCAGCCACTTAGTGTTATATGGCTTGCACCCACTATTTTCGCCATTACTATAATAGCATACGAAAAACAAAGCTCCATTCAACCACTAAATATAGGCTATTTATTCCATCTTTTGTAACTAGTTTACAGTCAAGAGTTTTCAGATCAAATATCTTGAACTCAAAGAAATAAATCTAGTGGAAAAACAATTTTCTATATGAAAATACATTTCAAAGTAGAAATCATATTTCTCATTCCAATATTAAGTATCTATTATTATTTTACACTTTCTTGTTTCCAATGTTTCTTTATGAAGCAGTAGTGACCATTCACTCTCTTCATCTCAAATATGTTCTTAAGTTATATCCACTCTCATACATTCGCTTTCATTTTTCAAATAGTCGAACCATTCAATATGGAACCTTGCTACAATACAAAAATTAACTCTTTACAAGAGTGCATTTGGTTATTCTTAACATTTAAGGATACCAAATATGTTATACTTTACGTAGGCTGATCAAACTGAAATTTCAACGATCAAATTATTATACTTATCATGTAAATTTTGATCTATGTTACATTTAACACTATAAGATCATGATTGTAATCAGTTGTATTGAATAACAATCTCACACTATGCTTTACTTATTTCGAATGAACTAATTCCATCGAGTTTTCGTACGTAACGAATTGTAACCGCTGTTAACTGGATTTTTAACCAAGCAAAAATCAATAAGAGTTAGAACTTCAAGACGAAGACGAAGCGACTTGAAATCTTACATGCGCACTTAGATTGGGAATAGAAACAACTCAGATAAATTTCAACAAAAATGGGGCAAAGAGGAGAAGTCGGCACCGACTTCACCATGTCGGTGATGACATCACACACATCCATGTTTCTCCCTAAAACTTTATAGAGGCTCTTCTTTACCTAATTCTATGTGAGCCCAAGTAATATCAAAGGATTCTGAAAAACCAATTACTAAGATTGAAGGGCTAGCAGTCAGATCAACAGAATAAACCAAGTTGCCAAAGAAATTGCATAGAAAATCATTAAATCAATTAGCATGAAGGATGCAAATGAACTCAACCCACCTGGATTGAGCTACAGAAGTCGGCACCGACTTCCAGTGTTAATCCAGATATGCCCACGACTTTGCACACTCTTCTAGACCGACTTCTAGACTCTGCTCCAACTCACTGTTTGGCCTAATATGACTGCTACCACTATAAATACAAACCATTGAACAACCAAGAAAGGATTCAGATTCTGCTAACACTACGTGAGACTCCATCTATTCTTCAACACTTATCTCTACATCACAGTCACCAATGCAGTAATTATAGGCATTTCTAGGACATAGAACTTGTCTAGTCCCTGTACTTATGAATAATTCTCTCTCTATCTCTTTGTAATCATATCCTATCAAGGTCAAACTAATAAGCAAAGTTATAAAGTGAATGTAGGCTTAGTTAACAGTCGAACAACTATAAAATTCTCTATGTTTATCTACTTTTCTGCTACTTTTCTATTATATTTGCTTTGTTCTAATAGGGCTAGTGCTTTCATTTCTCACTCCAGAGTGTTGATCCATTTTTTAGGTTAACATTTTGGTGCTTTCACTGAGAACAGTGAACCCAGACTTAGATCTAGCTATCCACTTTGGATCGGATAGGTCCAGAAGTTAGATCCACAAATCCTACATTTAAAAGAATTTGAAGACTTGTCGTTGAAGATCAATGGTAGGAAGAAAGAGAACAACTACTGGGATATCTATCGGTGCAACAATTAGTAGTGATGAACCAAACTACTGGCAGGTTGAAGTCAACAACACCACCAACTTACCAACAGGAGTTAACATTGGAAATCAATCACTGGAATCTTCTGTTCATTATGAAATTGTGAAGAAAGGAGAATTTAACCAAATGGTTGATCAACTTAACCAAATGATGCCTAATAGCCAAAAATCTCTTATGGACAAGATACACGCTTTGCTAGTGCTATAACCACCAACTACCCCGAGGACTAGGTCAAAAACTATAAAGGCTATGGAATAGGAAAATTCCTCCGTCTCAGGCTTGAATAGGCGGGATGGCAAACAAAAGAAAAATGAGATAGCTGGTGGAATGACTGGAATTGTTATTGAAGGTAAGGGAAGTACCCCTCCTGTCGGAGGAAAACCTATCGCAAGCCCCAACCTTGGAGCGAAGGCTCCACAAGGGAATATTGTGATTCTTCTCTCTTATTCTGAAGATGACATCCAACTTGATGCTAAAGG
The DNA here is from genome assembly GCA_030737815.1 of Allium fistulosum. Taxonomy (NCBI): domain Eukaryota; kingdom Viridiplantae; phylum Streptophyta; class Magnoliopsida; order Asparagales; family Amaryllidaceae; genus Allium; species Allium fistulosum. The sequence goes on along the minus strand of CM060902.1, from coordinate 963,713,970 downwards.
ACTAGAATTAAATGTAGACATAAACAAGAAGAATGCCAGAAAAGAAGTCAAAACTGCCACTACCAGGCTAACCGCGTATCAACAAAATTCCACATGATTGATTCTCTCAGAGAATGGAGAGCCCGAACGCTTGGTGTAGCCCCAAATAGTTGACCTGTGGAATAGTGTAGAGGACATGGTTAAATGCTTGATGGAAAATATAAGAGCAGAAAAGAAGACGAATAAGATTCTACACCAAGACAGACTCCATTCACTGAAAGTATCCTAAGGGAGGAATATCCTGAAAAGTTCACTATGCCCGCTATACCGACCTACAATGGGACGACAGACCCAAAACAACACTTGTACAAGTACAGCTGGCACATGGACGGAGCTAGGGAAATAGATGCAGTCCACTATAGATGTTTCGCTATCTTCCTGGAAGGTGTTGCTTCTATGTGGTTTACCAGACTCCCACCCGAATCCATTTCTACATTTGACGAGTTAGCAAGGAAATTCTTGGAATAGTTTAGGCTTTACACAGCATAGCCAAAAGATGTGATGTCTCTATCTGGCCTTTTCCAAGGACCGAATGAGTCGTTAAAAGACTTTATGAACCAGTTTAATATTGCAGTTGCTGAAGTGAGAAATCCTAATGAAGATATGGTATTCATAGCTTTAGTCCGAGCTATCCATCCGGACATAGATTTTGGAAGATGGATTAAGATAAAACAACCAGCCATTATGAAGGAGTTCACCGGAAGGTGCGTCAGTATCTGAGATTGGAAGAGGCAGACGCATTGGAGGGCAAGACCTTCAACGTGCAACCAAAGGAGATAGTTTAGAGTAATGTAGCTTTTAACCAGGATGGAAACAATTCTAGAGCCATGACAGGAAATGTAGGGAAAAATGGAAATCAAAAAAGGAAAAACCAGAACACTAGCAGGCATGATGGAAATGGAATGCGGATCAGGAACCTGAGACCCAAGTAGTATACATCGTTGAATGATAGCCTAGAGAACATCTACCTTGCAACTCAGGGAACTGAGCGATACAACAAGCCTCCCAGGAAGGAAGAGTCTGAATGACAGAAGCAATCGAGGAAGTTCTAATGCTTTCTTGAGACTCATAGGCATAACATGAATGAGTGTCGACATCTAAAAGATCTGATTGAGGAATTGATTAGGAACAACAGGCTCCAGCGATACGTGAATAAATTGCAAAACTCCAACCAACCTACTAGACCTCAACTTCTAAGTACTCAAGGGAACCAACTTGGACCCAGAGGAGAAGGACCCAAATGGATGCAACAGAGACTAGTTATCGGCACTATTTCCGGGGGACCTTACCCAACATAGAAGAGTTAGGGGGAGATGGAGCGATACCTGAGTTCACTATGGCACGCTCTGAAAGAAACTTGTTTTGCGATTGAGGATGGTGCCCCAGCCAAGCAGCAGAGGACACTCAATGCTGATATAGGGTTTCGAAACCGAGACATTGAAGGAGTAGAAGTGTTGACTCTCGACCTGATGGTGGTACCATCAGAATCGGTTCGGTAGTTGTACGCTGAGTCCTTGTGGATAGTGGAAGTTCTGTAAACATCTTATTCCAATATATGTTTGATCAAATGAAGATCAGCTGAAGGATATGTCTACTTGTCGAATGAAAATCCAGGGCTTTACAGGAGAACCAAGAAAGCCAGTCGAGACAATTGACTTGCCTGTCGAGCTTAGAGAAGGAGAACGAAGGGTAGTCCTTATCTAAACTTTTGTGATTGTGGATGAAATGTCAGCTTGCAATGCTTTCTTGGATCAACCGGCCCTTGCTGATTTTAGGATCACTTTGGCTACATGGTGCCTAATCATAAAATTCCTAATGGAGAATGGGGTTGGAGTTATAAAGGCAGTTCAAAGCATCGCTAGAGAATGTTATGTAACTGAGTTACGCGAATTGAAATGAAAGGAAAAGAGAAAGAATGTGGGGAAGTCTCTCCACATTCGCGAACTGTCAGCATAGCAATTACAGAATTCCCTGGCTTGGGGACCATAGTCATTTCGATAAAGCTTTGGACCCTAGAAAGAAGAGTTCAGGGAGGAACGGGCAGCACCACCAAAGATTACGATGTCAGTTCCTGTCCCTATGGATAACCCAACTCGAGTCTTAAAAATAGACTCACAACTTGGGATTAAAATGCAATAAGAATCGATCAAATTTCTTCACGCCAACCTGGACGTGTTTGCTTGGATGCATTCCAGTATGTGTGGGATATCACCGGAGATAGCATGTCACGCACTCAATATCGATCCCAAGTATACTCTAGTGAGGCAGAAGAGACACAGCCTAGGTTTGGAGTGATTCGCTGCGTTAAAGGAAGAAGTGGATAAGTTGCTGGCTAACGGCTTCATTCGCGACTCAACCTATCCTGAGTGGGTGTCAAATCTAGTTCTAGTTAAGAAGTCCAATGGGAAGTGGTGAACTTGTGTTGATTACTCAGACCTAAACAAAGCTCGTCCAAAGGACAGCTTATCATTACCTAGAATTGATCAGCTTGTAGATGGAACTACAGGCCACAAACTACTCTCATTTATGGATGCCTACTCAGGATACAACCAAATTATAATGCATAAACCCGATCAGAAGAACACTGGCTTCATCATCGACCTTGGATTGTATTATTATCAAGTGATGCCATTGGGCCTAAAGAATGCTGGCGAAACCTACCAATGGTTGGTGAATATAATGTTCAAGGATTAGATCGAACGAACGATGGAAGTCTACGTAGATGACATGCTAGTCAATTCATGTGTGTTAGGAGATCACTTGGAGAACTTCTCGAAAATGTTCGAGATTCTACAAAAGTATAGAATTAAGCTTAACCCACTGAAATGTTCTTTCAGCATGGCTTTAGGGAAAATCTAGGTTTCATCGTGAATGCTAGGGGAATATAAGCTAATCCCAAGCAAATTACCGCCCTACAGAATGTCACAGCCCCTACGACCAAAATGGAATTGCAAATTTCGAATGGAAAGGTCATAGAATTGTGCCTTTTCCGAAGCAACAGATAAGTGTATACCATACGTCGGTGCGTTGAAGAAGGGTAAGAAGAATTTCGAATGGAATTAGGCCTGCCAAACCACTTTTGAGGAATTATTGCAACATATGAAGACCCCACCGGTTTTATTTGAATCGATGAATGGGTATGACTTATTCATCTACCTAGCAGTGTCAACTCGCACTTTGAGCGCAATAATGGTACGTGAGGAAGCCAGAATCCAGCGGCCCATTTACTACATGAGTAAGCGATTCACTGGAGTCGAGTAGAACTATCCAAATTTGGAAATACAAGCCTATTTCTTATTGATCGCGTTAATGAAATTACGCTCGTACTTCCTGGCTCACCCAGTAAAAGCGTTGATGGATCAACCTTTAAAACATGTGATGTGCTATTTGGAGAAGTCAGGAGGACTTCTTAAATGGAACATTGAGTTGAGTCAGTACGACATCACTTATCACCCCCAAAGGGCAATCAATGGACATGCATTAGCAGATTTCATTGTTGAGTTCACAATACAAGATGGTGAAGAAGAAAACATTCCAGAAGTAGTATCACAATGGAAACTTTTTATCGATGTACATCAAATGATTTTGCTCAGGAGCGGGAGTTGTTCTCGAAACTCCCAAAGGACGGTCTATTTTCTATGCTCTCAGGTTGGAGTTCCCTGCTACTAATAATGAGGAGGAGTACGAGGCATTAATAGAAGGACTGAAAAGTGTGAAGGAATTAGGAATAAGGGCTGTGCACATCTACAACAACTCTCAGCTAGTTGTTTGTCAAGTGAAAGGGAAATAACAGGCTAAGGGGGCAAACCTTGCCCCTTATCTGTCAAAGGCATGGGAATGGCTGAACGACATTTAACACTATATCATAAGTCATATTCCGAGAGAACATAATATGAAAGCAGATTACCTAGCTAAACTAACCAGTTCCGGTGAAACACAATCAATGGCGCCTGTTCCAATTAAGACGTTGACAGCTTCTAGCATAGACAGATGGATGTCGATTGGATTCTAGAAACTATAGAAGAAGAGGAATCATGGATGACATTGATCAAAGACTATCTTCTTAGAGGGATGCTCCGTAGGGATCAACATCAGCGAAAGAAGCTTCTTCCAAAGGTACCACGATTCATACTACAAGATGGAGTACGCTATAGGAGGGGATTCTCCACCCCCTTACTCAAATGTGTAACCAACAGCGAAGCCAAAAGAATCCTCTGAGAAGTTCACGAACGAAGTTACGGAGACCACATCGAGGGGCGGAGACTAGCAAAGAAGGTCATCCGTTATGGATATTTTTGGCCATTAGTCAACCAAGATGAAACAGACTACGCTAAACCTTGTGATTAGTGCCAGAGATTTCCAAAATTATGAGAACCTCATAAACAGAACTAACACAAATGGTCAACCCATGACTATTTTCAATCTGGGGAATCGATCTAATTGGCGTATTACCAATAGCTAAATAAGAAGCCAAATATGCTATCGTCGTAGTTGAATACTTCACCAAATGGGCCAAAGCGGAACCGCTGACCACTATCACTACTAAGAAAGTAATTAACTTCATTACTAAAAATATTATTTGTAGGTTCGCAGTACAACAGAAGATCATCATAGACAATGGAACTCAGTTCGAGAGTGTTGAATTTAAGAACTTCTACGAGTATTTCCAGATCGAGAAAAGCTTCTTTGTGGTGGCACACCCGCAAGCAAATGGGAAAGTGGAGGCAATGAACAAAATCATCAAATCCACCATCAAGAAATGGTTGACAAAAGATAAAAGAAATTGGGTTGATGAACTTCCGCTTGCACTATGGGCTTATAGAACGACTCATAAATCGACGACTGGGCACTCACCTTTTGCCTTGGCATACGATTTGGAAGCAATGATTCTAGTGGAACTGGAAGTCCCTTCTCATTGGATACGATATTTCAACCAAAGTGAAAACGAGTAGCTCTTGCTCAAATTGCTTGATCAAATCGATGAGAAGTGGGAAGAAGCTAAGCTAAGGACTGCTGCTCATCAAAAGAGTGTGGCATGACACTTCAATTCTAATGTTCACAACCGCACCTTCGAAGTGGGAGATCTCATCTTGAAAAGAATCTACCCAGTTATGGGGCGCTTGGCCCAAACTGGGAAGGACCTTACATTATCGGCCAGAAACTTGGAGATGGAACTTTTAAGCTCACAACGGTCGATGGAATCCAGATTCCCCATGCTTGGAACAGCAATTCGCTACGGCACTATTTTGTTTGAATTTCTATCTATATATTTCTTAGTTTTGCAAATAAGCCACCCAGGGATACTGGGGGCATTGTAAATAGGAAGGATTTGCCTTTCTCTTTATTTTATCAATAAATTTATTTCGCTTCTTGAACCAATGGAAACGTGTTCATATAAGCAACCTGCTGAGTCGACGGGGTCAGATCGACTTGAAATCCATTCACTGACTACTTGGACTGATGGAACCACATTAAAGTATGCTCCACCCACATGCCTCTTGAACCGATGGAACTGCGTTTAAGTAAGCAACCCACCGAGTCGACGAAAGAAAATCAACTCAAACCGCCGGATTGACGGGGAAACTCGATCCCTGCCCTTTGAGAATCGGTGTTGCTCCGGCAACATTAGGAAGGCCCGAACCCCCGCACGCATCTATAAGTCGAGCCTCGCTTATTGGACCAATGGAATCTCATATAAGAAAACACCCATTTCCTTAGCCACTTGAACCGATGGAACTGCGTTCAAGTGCACTCCATTTCTTTTGCTTCTTGGACCGATGGAACCGTGTCGAGGTATGCTTTCACTCCTTATCCACTTGAACCGATGGAACTGCATTTAAGTGTGCCTAACTCCATTGCCCCTTGGGCCAAAGAAACTGCATCCAAAGTAAGTACGTATTCCTTTGCTTCTTGAACCAATGGAACTACATTCAAGTGCACTCCGAATCATTGATGTTACCTTGGTAACATCGTTAGTTTGTCAAAATCTCTTAAGCACCAACATTGCTCAGGCAAGATTAGAAAATTCATCAGTTGCAGGATGGTAGAAATCAATCCTCACCTCCTACAACTCGACATCGCCCAAATATCGGTAAAGTGGACAGAAAATCCAAGGGATTGAGCTGTCCACGGGTCTCTAGAGAAAGAAACTAGTATGCGGATAGAACCTCAATACCAAGTTTGGAGAGAATCAACCACAATCAAAGTACCGGGTGCACGGAATCAAGCATTCAAATTACAACTTCCTAAAGATAGGAGTTATAATACATCATAGACTGGCGGCAAGCAGAGAGCCGACGAGAGCATATGATCTCAAGCCATGTCTTTGGAGTAACCAGCCTGATGGACTGGGTGCACACACTAACACTTAGTCAGAATGAAAATCACTCTATAGTTCTATTACACCCAACACATAATTTTGGCAACCACAACAGAGGTAAGTAAAGTAATATGCTAGATAACTGCAAGTTACACTATTTACACCATTTGCATACAGAGAATCGCGGTAAATAAACACATCGCATATCACATAGTACAACAGTGTATAATATGGATTTTGCGTGATAAGCAATCATATTATGCACACATCTGTGTGTTAAAGCGCCCTACCACTCCATAGCATTTGAGGTGCGAAAAGTTGTAGTGGAGATATATCGGGGATATAGCAGGATATAGCGGACGACTTTACAAAGAGGAATGAATAACATTCTACATTAAAAAGAGGAACAAGTATTACTTATTTTTTCCCACCAAGCAAAACAAGTTATAATAAAGTAAAGATAAACAAAGTTGATACTTAAAAAGTTAGAACTAGTTATAATAACCAACAGCGTATATCATTGTTACATCAACTTTGAAGTTACCATAAAACTTAAAAGCAAGACATCAAGAAAATTACTTATTTATAGGAAAGGGGATATAGCGGGGCAACAAAATCGGGGATATAGCGGATTATTACTGCAATATTGGGGATAATAGCAGATCCGCTATATTGGGCCACTATATTGGAATATCATTTCCCCAAAAGTCCGCTACGAGATATATCAGGGCAATATCGGAGAATTGACTGCATGGGCACACATACATTAGTATATAAAAAGGCACAATACATAAAATATAGAGGAGTACACATAAGAGATTACAATAGAAATACTAATCTTTTTATTGCTTATATCACTTTATGTACAATATCAAACGGTGGGGGCCGTTCCGGCACAATGTCGGCATGTTTGAAAAAGGTAAAGGTATAGACTCTACCAACGCAACAGCAAAAGAAAAGATGCTAAGTATAGACTCTGTACTTGTACAAAAAGACTCAAAAGACACAAACTAAAAGAACCACCAAAACCAAGCTCCACCGATGCTCGAGCCCATCACTTCTTCCCTCCGGCACCTTTGTCACCTTTACCCGGTCAGGTTAGGGTCTTCTTCTTCTTAACCAACACCTTACTTGAGCCATTTTCCTCGGATCCACCGACTGACTCAACTGCAAACTTCGATTTACCAGTCTTGATGGTGAATGGTAGGATCCTGGACGTTGTTGCATCTAGCTCCGCTTTAAGCTTTACATTCTATCTCTTCCTTTTGAATCCGCTCCGCCATCATCTTTCCCCGGTCAGGTCAATAGCACTAACCACTTGAACATCCTCCTCTTATGATACGATAATGTACTCCAACCCTTCCATTGCTGCAATCTGTTGGGCATCAGATCTAGGCCAAAGATGGAAGGTTGGAGTGTAGCAGTTGAACTTTTGGAAATAGCAGTGGAGACGTGAAGATCGCTATAGTTTTATGCTCTAAGAATCAGGAGGCAAAGGTCGGATGTCAAGTGGACTTATAATTCATAGAGAGAATGGTACAGCATAGTAATAGATTCAGGAGTGAGATCGACCTACTGAAGCATGGGAGAAACAAGAGAAATACCTGAGGTGGGACTCCTTGATATGATGTGAATTTCATACTCTTTGGTTAATAGGAACTTCATAATCACTGGAATAGGGAAATAAGGCTCGTGTAGTGCGGTCGAAGAAGGGATGATCATCACTAGCGCCCCTGACTGCGAGACAGGCACTTTACGCTGACTCGAAGAGCTTGGGCCAGAATGAGCAGTGGCAACCTTGGAATCCTCCTCAGAAAGAATTGCCTTTCCTATGGCAAGCACATCTATCTCTTTGGCACTCAAGTATCATACGAGTAGTTCGGTCTCGGAGTGGTCGCCTCTAGCTCAGCACAACACTTCTTTCCACATGTCAGCAAGGGTGGCAAGATATCATTCCCTTGACCACTTTAGATCCCCGTGCATAATCACACTTGCGTAGAAATGTTGGAGAGCTTGGTTGAGGTCTTCCCTCTCTTGGGCCCTCTTCCCATTCTCGGCATCATAGGCTTTTTAAAGATCAGTCAACTCACCCCGACAGACAACAAGCTCAATGTCATTTGAAAGATTATCGAATGATAGAGTGTCCAACTTTTCGGCCAGCCCTTCGTTTTCCTCATGGAGTTTCTACAATTCTTCGTCGAGGCGTTCAAGTTCGGACGCCTATTTGAAAAGGGCTTGGTCTTTCGCCTTTATTATTTTAGCTTTCTCTTCAGCTTGTTTCTTATAACTCTCAGTTTCAAGATGAGCAAGATTATTCCTCACCACTATCTCTACGTTGGTATGGGCACGCTTCATCTCTTCCATCTAACTTTCTGCACTCGCTTTCTTTTCTAGTGCGAGATCTCTTTCCCTAGTAACTTTGATCAATTAAGCATCCCGTTCTTTGATTTCCTCTTCATGCTCTATGCTCTCTTTCTCGAGCGGATCAAGTTATGTGAAGTTGATCTTGCTAATCTCAGAAAGAGCTTTGCACAATCGCTGCCATCCGAAGTCAACATCGCTTTGCATGGCCTCCATGTTTTTCACCGCACTTTCTCTAGTAACGATATTAATGTCATGATCGAATTTTAATCCATACAAGTATAAGTATGGATAAGCAGCTTGGAGGCGGGATAAACAAAACTGAAGTGTAAGCGTTGAGGTGCTTTAAGAAGGAGCAGAGACAACAGTAGTTGAAATGGTTCATGATAAAGGAGTGCCTTGGATAATAGCAGTTGAGATTTAGAAAGTGGAGGAATAATAAAAGTAGTGGCTCCATGACGCTCGGAGGAATTTTTCCACGGGTGTTTGTGAGTCTCATGGAAGGAATCTCCCCCGAAATCCCTCTTTCTCTTCGCTCTTTCTTCTTCAACGTCGAGGCATTCTCTCTCAGCTCTACAAGCTTCATCATGCTTGCACTCTTTTCTCCTTTGCCTCTCTTCATCTGTTTCGCAGCAACATGGATGAGGGTCAGGAGTGCTCCTTCTACAGTCGCTCGAGCTATGGTGAAGTGCACAATACCTGTTATGCGCCACTGAACCTGAAACAAAGAAAAACGTATAAGTACCAGAATTACACAAATCGAAGTGTATGCGAAGATGAATATTCGTGATCCTAGAGTGAAGTGTATAATGCCAATAACCCCCTTTATAGTTTACAAACCGGTTAGGCATGGTTTTAGAGTTGCGTTGCCACTGCCTTCACTTATAAACGCCTCGGAAGATATGTCGATCTGTGAGTGACTTCTTCTATCATTTCTGTAATTGAGATGTCTCAATGCTCATTCGCATGGATGGCAACATCTTTCATGAAGTCAGAAGTTGATGTAGTCCCAACAGAAGTCCCTGCAACCTGATCTCCCGCAGAAAGTGGGGTCTCGACAGCTGGTCGTTCGGGAGGAGGAGAAGTACTAAGATTTGGTCTTATTGTTTCATCACTCAATAGGTCCAGAGAAGGAAGGTTGGGAAGTTTAGGGATAATTCCTAGTGATTTATCCTTGGATCCGCTTTCCCCTTCCTTAGTGGCCTAAAGGTCGCTATTGTTCTCATCGTTGGAGATCTCTCCTTTCTCCATAACCATGGCCCTTTTTCCTTTTATTCTTTTAATCATCTCAACCTCCTCCAGAATGGTAGGCAATCTCCTTATATCACCCTCACGACTGGGGGCGCCCTTTTTCACATGCTTATCTGCCTCAGTTTCAACATCCTATCCTTCTTCGTTATCTCCTAGAGGCTCATCGGTATCCATATCAACAGCCTCCTCCTCATGATAATCACTAGACTCACGTCCATCTCCTGATCCACTTTCCTCATCTTCCTCTTGAGGAACCTTGTCAGAGCCATGAGTAGGTGCAGTGGAATGGGTACGCGACCTAGAACTGCTCCATGTTGAGGCTTCGGTACGACTATCCTCCTTGAATCAAGCAGGCCATACTCTGATAAGTTTTCATTCGTCAAAAGGAACTTGATGGAACGTTCACTTGCTCTAATGGCCTTTAGTGCCTGTAGCATTTTCTTATGCTCCGATCTCTTGTCCCAATGTGGAATACCTATGGTAAACACAAGTTGAGTTTGGAAAGTGGAAATTCCAATATGGGAAGAGTTGATGGAGAGGAACTCACTTCCTTTCAACTAGAAGCGATTAAATCCTTCTTAGCAGCGCACGAAGAAGTATTCACTCTTGAACATGGAACGCTTATTGTGAAGATTCCTGATAAGCTTGCATCTGGTCCAAGCCTCAATCATCTCAAAAGATGTGCACTCCATTCTCCTTTTGAACTTAAGTAGATATAGGAGTTTTCTGAATCGTGAAGGGCGCTCAAATCATTGTATAAACAAGACATATAGTGAGCTCAATAAGGCAAATCCGTTTGGGTGAATTTGAAATGGTGCATGTCCTATCTCTCCTAGGAAATCTCTCAAGAAAGAGTTAAAGGGTGAAACGGCGCCGCTGAGACACAAGTACTGGGTGCAAGTTGTGAAACCCAAGGAGAAAATGTGCAAATTTGTTTTATGTCGGTAAGTAAACATCTTCGGTAGGAATTCCATGCTGCAAGCAGACATTCCGAAGCATCTTTTCAGTCATAATGGTGGGCGCCTGCTCTAGTGGATTAGTTATAATTAGCTCATGTGGCAATTGGGGTAGATCATTGGGATCTACTAGCACCATATGGCTCTCAGACTCGGAAGTTGAAGGTTGGTTGGTCTCAACTAGAACAGATGGAGAAACCAAAGCAGTTGTAGAAGCACCCTTAGTTTGAGTTATGGTCCTTTACCAGATTTTTGACGAGACGATTAGCAAGTCATTCTAGATAGAGGAACTTGGTGTTCAACACGGTCAGGTGAGATTTAACTTGAAATATAAATACCCGTGTGACCAATGCTTAGAATTTAAAAGAAGTCGACGTGTATTGACCCATCGAATTCTAAGTGTTGACCGAGGCAAATGCAGTATGTTATCTACGTGAGATGATTCTAGTATCCCAAACATTGCAGATGAACCATCCAGTGTAGATAGCCTGGCCGCAGTTGAAAAACAATCTGTATCATCCATTGAAATTATCTTTTCCATACTTGCCCGTTATTGATCTACATTCGATAATGGATCCATTGTCCGAAGCGATGCAGAAAGTCTTTTTTTTTAGGATCACCGGAATGCAATGATAGGAAGATGATGCAGTGAAGCCATGCAACATATCTAAACCTAGAACGAATTGTCATGTCTAAACTTGTTTGACGATTGAGACTTGGCTAGTCTTATGGAAAACGCAATTGAGGCCATAGGATCAAGCGTCTCTTTGGGATCATGTGTGTTCAATCGGGCAAAAACCCTAGTTTATAACCCTAGCATCATTTCCTGCTTGAACACATTGAAGTCCAATCACCTCCCACCAAAATTATGACCAGCCAAATCAGGGTCATCTCCTCCACCGCCCCACCTTGTAATTCACCTCCACCTACCTTAAAATCAAATCAAATGAAATCTCAGCCTAGGGTTTTGATTGTATTCAGATCCGAGAATCCTTGGTGGTGAAAGTGGAGCACAGGATGATGCTGGTTGGTAATGAATAGCATGGCTAGGTGGCGGTGGTCGGTGGTAGCTCAAAGGAAGAACTACGATGACAGTTGGAAGCGAACGAGATCGGGTCGGTGCTTTGGAATTCGGTGGAAGGACTTGAGAATTTGGCAAGATAGGATATGAGCAAATGAATAAGAGAATAACCCAAGTTGGTTTATAAGAAGAAAAAAGGTGAATTTTTTTTTAAGTGCACATGCCGGTACCGACATCAGAATTCGGCACCGACATCCCATCTTCCACCCAAAATCATTCAAACTTCCTAAAGTAAACTTATTCAGTGACATGAAATTGCTTGTGAGTTCCAACATCCAAATCACATAGCCAATATCAAGGTTGAAAGTTCTAATCCAAGTTGAAGCAAACAATGAACAAAGATCGATCAACTAAAAGCAGCATTTCAAGGCGGCACTTAAATAGTTAACTATGTATTACGGGATAGCCATCTAGGACTTGTCTCACTCTAGACCACAATTTGCTTTCAACAAAAGCATACTCTGGGGGAAAATGTTAAATTGGTTTTAACCAAGCAAAAATCAATAAAAGTTAGAACTTCGAGATGAAGACGAGGCAACTTGAAATCTTATAAGAAAACTTAGATTGGGATAGAAACAACCCAGATAAATTTCAACAAGAATGGGGTAAAGGGGAGAATTTGGCACCGACTTCGCCATGTCGGTGATGACATCACACACATCCAGGTTTCTCCCTTAAACTTTACAGAGGCTCTTCTTTACCTATCCTATGTGACCTCAATAATATCAAAGGATTCTAAACAACCGAATACTAAGATTGAATGGCTAGTGGTTAGAATGGTAGAATAAACCAAGATGAAGGAACCATTACTAACATCAACTAAATTGCCAAATAAATTACATGGAACATCATTAAATTAAGTAACATAAAGGATGAAAGTGCACCCAACCCACTTGGGTTGAACCGTAGAAGTTGGCACCGACTTGAGAGGTCGGTACTGACTATTGATGTTAACCTTGATGGGTCCATAACTTTGCACACTCTTCTGGGCCGACTTCTAGACTCTGCTCAAACTCTCTGTTTGGACCAATACGACCGCTACCAATATTCTGCTAACACAACATGGGATTTCCATCTATTCTTCAATAGTTATCTCTACATCAAAGTCACCAACGCAGCAACTATATACATTTCTAGGACTTCGAATTTGTCTAGCCTTTGTACATGTGACTAGTTCTCTCTCTATCTCTTTATAATCATATCCTATCAAGATCAAACTAATAAGAAAAGTTATAATGTAGACGTAGGCTTAGTTAACAACCGAACCTCTATAAAATTCTTTGTGTTTATATACTTTTCCACTACTTTTGTATTATATTTGCTTTGTTCTAATAGGGTTGGTGCTTTCATATCTCACTCCAGGGTGTTGATCCGTTTTTGGGTTAACAACCACTCACTATGTAACATTTATATGTGATCGTATATGGATCAAATATCCATATTTTGTATTGCTTTTAGAATTCGAATTCACAAAAGGCAATACACTATATCAGATAAATAAATACATAAGCGACTAGGTTACGATATATTTGGTGGTTGTATATTTAGGCACTTGTATGGGTCTTAAAACAATAACATGCAAAATATTTATTGGTCAGTATACTTTATATTTTTATTTGTCTTTCTTAATCCATTACATTTTCATATATTAATTGATAAATGTTAACCCACTTTTGAGCGAAAGCATATTTCAACTGGAATTAGAAGATCAAAATAAGAACAAAATGATTCATGAACTTGGAAACATGATTAGAAGGACTAGAAAGTCGAATTCTAAAAAGTTGGATGGAAAAATGGCTAAGGCTGTAACTCACCACCGAGCTATCATAGGTTAGTGCCGACCTATGAATCCTCCCTGTTTCACTTTCCAAACACCAAACACCTCTTGCGCTACTCCAAAAAGTTGTGATCAAGTGATTTTCCGATGGTTTGGATGAGCAATACCAAGGATTGATGAGAAGAGATCTAAAAAGAAAGATAATTCAAGTGTTATCTAGAAGATTGCAAGAATCAACCCAAATCCAAAGGAAAAGGACTAAAATAACTTGAGTAGATGAAAGAAAAGCAAAGCAAGTGGAATGATTCAACTTGCACCAAGATACATAACTCAGTATTGAGCTATAGTTAGGTCGGTATCGAGCTATGGTTTTAGCTCGGTGCTCTTTAATTTTTCTTGTCTGACTTTGGGCTATCTCCTAGACTTCAGTGCAAGTGGGCTTCTAGACCAATACGTTTATTTCTCTATAAATACTAGCCTACCTACACCAAAACGGGATCTGATCTGCCATTGGAGACTCCTTCTTCTTCAATCCTATCATCTACCTCAAAAACACTCTAAAAACTTCATTGTGAATATGAGATCTAATAGATAGTGGTCAGATCCGATATAAATAGTTGTAATGCAGAGAGATAACAACTAATAACAAAGATTGAAGTGGACATAGGCCATAGATTACGCCAAACCACTATAAAAACATTTGTGTCTCCTTTTACTTTTCTGTTTTTTCTTTCATTTTGATAGAACTGGTTCTTTAATCTGATTTTTGGGTGTTTATCCATTTTTTGGGTTAACATTTTGGTGCTTTCATTGAGAAAGAAAAACTAGATCTGAAGACTTGAAGCTTGAATCCGAGATTTGGAGAACATGATGAGGCCTAACACTATATCTAAGGCTGGAGAATGCTAACCAGAGCCTAGGGGCAGCTAGGAGTTGTTCTCAAATTTTCATCAATCCATCTACGTGACTAAAGAAGAGATAAAGAAAATAATAAAGGAGATGCAGGATGGATTAATGACTCGACAACAAGAAATGCTTGAAGGATTTTTTTAAAGGATGGGACAACAAGGAATAGTTAGGACTATTGGAATTCAAAACAAAGATGAATGAGCTAATGCAGGAACATTTAGAGTTAGAACGGAGCAAACTAGAATAATGCCCCCACAAATAGAACAACTCGGTACTGACCCAAATCTACTCGGTACCGAGAGAACAATACTCGAGGGCAATGTTGGTGTGGCTACTGCGATCTCGAGAATGGATAACGTTGGGGCTCGAAACACAAATCAGAATAAAAATGGTCAACGACCAGAGGAATATGTGCCAGAACTTCCCTATAGAAACGGAGGAAGGAATAAGATCAGAGCAGCAGGTTAGAATGCTAATGTGCAGATGGAAGAGCATGAAATAAAGGCCCGTAGAGACCTTGAGAAGCTACTTGACAAGATTCAATGCGGCAGTAGCCGCAGTCGGTAAGCCGGATCCATCAATAATCTTAATGGCGGTAGTATATGAAGTCGCGAGCAAAACCGGTTTCAAGATTGCTTTGGAAAGGGATCTAGCAATGGATCTCACATAATTCTATCATGAAGTTGAGAGATATTTTCAGTAGGAGGAGGCCAAAGCTGAGAATGCTGAAAGTAATGCTGTGGATGATAGAGGACTGTCCAAAGCAAGAAACAGAAAAGATAATGGAAAACGAAGAGATTATGATGACTTTGAAGGACCGAAATGACAAAGGAGGGAGTTGAAATTCTCTTCCTCCACTGATCTAACCAAGACCCAGGAGTGGATATATCCGGACACTAGGGGCAGATCCCTTATTAGAAGCCAGCTAGGAGAGAACCCACTGATTAGGAGAGAAGGTCAGGAAATTTTTGCATCTTCCATGAGCTGGAAGGGTATGAAATGAACAAGTGCCGACACCTTCATGACCTAATAGAAGAGATAGTTCGTAACAACCAGCTATAATAGTATGTAAGGAACCAAGCTGCGATGGTGTAGGGGGAGAAACCACCATCTGCGGAAAATGCATTAAGGAACAGCCAGGGATCTGGATCGAGAATTGTAATCCCATGATCGGGATGGATGGGAGGCATATTCGCTTCCCGCGCTTTGCTTTTTGCTTTGAATAATTAAGATAGCAATAACCTCAGACCGCTTAAACATGTATGAGGCCTAAATTGGTCTCTAGGCATGCTCTGAGTCGGTTTTCTGGGAAGACTAGTTAGGACAATAATAACCTCAGACCGCTTACATGTGTCGAGGCCTAGATTAGTCTCTAGGCATGCTCTGAGTGGGATGTCTAAGATAAGCAATTAGTATTTCCATTTGCTTGTTTGCCTTTATTTTTTTTTGAAAAATCCACATTGAATGTGATGATCGATATTAATTGCTTTAAGTCCCATCCGGAGAGACAGGACCAGAGTGTGGGGTGCAAGTCCCCTCACTGGAGATGAGTGGATGGACTTATACGATATCGATCGCTATAAGTACCCTCCGAAGAGAGGGGACCGTAGTGCAGGTTTCACGTTCCCTTGTCGGAGAGCAAGTGGATGAATTTGTATAATACTGATCGCTTTAAGTCCCGTTCAAAGAGGCGGGAACGGAGTATAAGGCGCAAGCTCCCTTGCCATAGAGCAAGTGGATGGGCTTGTACAAAAAGTAAGTCCTTCACCGGAGAGTGAGTGGATGGGATTGCTTGGTCGTTGGTTCCCTTCATCGGAGAGCAAGTGGATTAGACTCGGCAAGAATCCAAAGATATTGAAACCCTAGATTGGGCGATAAACGATCCAGAGAGATCAAACCATAGAATGGGCGATAAACGACCAGAGAGATCAAACTTTAGATTGGAAGATCAATGGTCCAGCGAGACCAAGCCCCGGAGCGGATGCATACTTGATAAAAGGATTTGAACACCTTGCAATCATAGAAAGAATGATAAATCATGGGTAAATATGGGATGGCTAGGATGTGAAATGATACCCTCGGATGAAGACATCTTAATCATGATTCATGGTAGACACTTAAGCAAAGGATGGATCGTTAGCCAAACCAGGTCTGGAACAGCCTTTGATTTGCAAGAAATTCCAAAGGAACCGGACGATTCACCAAGATTAATATTAATGGATAGCCGGAGAGCTCAACTATCAGACAATGATTACCATAACTTGTTCTTGAGCAAAGTACACCTTACATTCGAAAGACGTACTTTGGGGGACGAGTATTAACCCACTTTTGAGCTAAAGCAGATTTCAACTGGAATTAGAAGATCAAAACAAGAACGAAAAGATTCATGAACTTGGAAACACGATTAGAAGGACTAGAAAGTCAAACTCTAGAAAGTTGGATGGAAAATAATTAAAGCCATAACTCGACACCGAGCTATCGCAGGTCAGTATCGACCTATGAATCCTCCCCGTATCACTTTCCAAACAACATACATCTCTTGCGCTACTCTAATAACTTGTAGTCAAGTGATTTTTTGATGATTTGGACGAGCAATTTCATGGATTGACAAAAAGAAAGCTAAGAAAGCAGGATAATTCAAGTGCTATCAAGAAGATCACAAGAATCAACTCAAATCCAAAGGAAATAGACTCGAAACAACTCGAGAAAATGAAAGAAAAGCAAAGTAAGTGGAATGATTCAACTTGCACCAAGAAACATAACTCGGTATCAAGCTATAGATAGGTCGGTACCGAGCTATAAATAGGTCGGTACCGACCTATGATTTTAGCTCGGTGCTCTCCAATTTTTCTTGTTTGACTTTGGGCTATCTCCTGGACTTCGGTGCAACTGAGTTTTTGGACTAATATCTCTATTTCTCTATAAATACTAGCCTACCTACAACCAAAATGGGATTTGATCTCTCTATCATTGGAGACTCCTTCTTCTTCTTCTCTCCTATCCTCTACCTCAAAAACACTCTAAAAACTTCATTATAAATCTAAGATCCACTAGATAATGGCTAGATCTGATACAACTAGTCGTAATCCAGAGAGCTAACAGTTAATAACAAAGATTGAAGTGGATGTAGGCTCGCGATTATGCCGAACCACTATAAAAACTTTTGTGTCTCCTTTTACTTTTCTATTTTTTTTTATTTTGATAAAACTGGTGCTTTTATTTGATTTCTGGTTGTTGATCCATTTTTTGATTAACGGTAAACATTTTATCAATTTTATTAGTTGCATAAATTTATCGATGTAGATTATTTAACTTATACTTAGCAGATATTCTTATAATATTAGAAAGGTTATTGTTACCATTTTATTTTTCTAATAACGCTCCCACTAGACTTTTATTTCTCAAAACCCTAAGATGAAACATAAAAATCTTTCGACTTCTCTAGTGTGTGTTTGGACTCGTTTGCCTTGGGATTATGGTCCTGAGGAGAGTTTAATAAATCATAAGTTCACATACGATGGATAACTCCTTATCAATTGATCACATATAACTCCTAACCTTATGGTCCTTGTCCTAATCTCATTTTTACCTTAAAGAAAGCTCAACAAATAAAGAGATTTTTCACTTTTACCTACCATTTCACGATGGCCTAAGTATAATGCATATACCTTAAGGAAATCACAACAAATATGTGCGGTTATCTTACCTCATATATTCTATATATTAATAGTACTACATATAACATCCCTAGCTTGAGGAAAGCTCAATAACTAAGGAGTATGCAAGTAACTTATTAATATATAAATGACATAGGATAACTTTATTTTAAAGATTCATAATCTTTAATATATTTAATTGAGTGATATCGACTTATGAAATAATGTAATTTTTTATGAAAATCCCTCGTAATTCAAGTATGAGACACATATGTATGCATTTATTCTTAAGTCTAATTAGGTTCTTACTGTTCCACCTTTTAAATAAACATTCATATTATATAAGATTAATTATCATGCAACATTTTATAATTTAGATAACTTATATAATAACCTTATATATAATCTTATATTAATTTTATTAGTTAAATCTTATTATTTTAATTTAATTAATTAAAATTTTAATTACTTTTATTTTAAACTTTTAAATTAAATATTTGCACTATAACATTTATGATTATACACATATATCTTATATATGTATTATATTATTTATTAATTAACATTTAATTAATTTATCAAATTAATTTTTTAAAATTAATTATGATTAATTTCCAAAATTACACATATATATTACCTTAACATCTAAAGATAATGTTACATATATCAATATATATGTAATTTAATTAATTAAATTTTAACTGATTATTTATTTAATTAATCTAATTAATTATTAATAATTTTTGAAAACAATTAATTTATTTTCAAAACAATTTTGAAAATAATTATATAACATTTATAAAATTATTACATATTTTGAATTTAACCTTTTAAATTTTAAATTTAACCTTTTAAAATTTAAATTATATTTTAATTTCAAAACATATTTTTAAAATTAGCCCTAGGTTCAAATCAATTTGGGAAGTTATATTGAGGATAACCATTGCGCTTAGCTCATCATTTCTGGCTAGGCTGGTAGCTAGGTAGGATGTAGTAACCTTAGATGCTACTTTTTTAGACTGTGCAAATTATTGAAAAGAAGTTTACAATTAGAATCAGGTTTCTATCTTGAGGTTAGAGTAAGTTGACGATCCCAAGTAGTGTTTGGAAGTGTAAGTTGCAATTTATGCACAATAAGTATTATATTATCAATTTTTAATACTATATATCATTGATTATTTAAATGAGCATTTGTTTTTTGTTGTTATTAAAGGAGAAACTGAATGTTTTTATGATCTATATGTGTTCTTGTTTATACTTGTTTGCACGAAAAATGGTCACAAACCCCAAGTATTGTGAAAGCACCAGTGTATGAATACAAATCAGCAATATCCAAACACAAATCTCAGATCTAAGCAAGCAACAAACAGCAATCCAGAAGTAAAGAACAGTGACACACAATTTATAGTGGTTCGGCTTTCTCCGACCTACGTCCACTTCAAAGTTTTATCTTTTATTGATTATCCTTGCTGGCTACAGATGATTACAGCAGATACAATGAGTCAATTCGAGTATAGCAACAATGGAAAGAAGTAGAATTGAATCTGGTAGAGTCTGGACGTTGGGCAGCCAAAAAGATCCCCTTTCTGTAGGCTTTAGGGGGCTATTTATAGGCGTAGGAGGCTGAGATCGCGCTCAAACTTCGGGAGACTTCTTCTGGCACGTGAGGGGGCCCACGCGACCGACCTCACTAAGTTTCGACTCGATCTGTGATCGATACAAAACCATTTCGTATCCATCAAAAAATGATCCAATCGGGTTGAAACTTGGTGGGAACATTCCTTACCTCGCATGGAAGCTACTGTGAAAATTTCGTTGCATTTGGATCAGCGGTTTGGGAGATATGATCGATGCAACCTTATGTTTCTCGAAGGCTGCTGAGTTCGAATCCATAGCTTCGTATCCATCCCCTTCGACTTGATCGAGGCACGTGCACGTGCGATGACGCGAAACGATAAACCTGGGTAGATCCATATTCTTCGCCGCTTTGAACGCTTCTTCTCTTGATTCACGCTCGCATCCATATTTTGCGTTCGCTCGTGCCGATAAATCTGCATCCAACTACCATCGTACCGTTCTTCGTATCAATTTCATGAAAGTGTTTTGTATCGCTAGTGATCGATACGAAGTGATGTGACACAGATCGACACGAAAAAGGAATGAAAGGCCAGAAGTTGGATGATGGATACGAGCGAAGCCTTACCTGATAGTTACGAGCATGGCCTTACCTGATGGACACAAACTTTGACAGCTTTCCATGGATACGAAAATGCCAAATCCCCCTCTTACTGATACGAAACCATCGAGTCGAACCAAAACCTGATCGATGCGAAGAGCCCAATGCCGAATGGATTCGAACAACACCGATTCGAACAAAGCCCTGGGGTGGATTCGGATGGATCGAAGCGGTATCCTTCCGATGGATACGGAATCAATCGATTCGAACAGGCCAGTACACGATTTCCTGATGGATGCGAATGATGGATTCGAACTGCTCCTAAACTCGATGGATACGAACTCCTTTATTTTGTATCGATCTTATCTCATCCATACGAACTCCGATTAACCTGAAACTTGAAACATAGCCTTTTCTAGTCCTCATCATCATCTCCAATTGAATTTGCTCTGATCGGAGCCCGGCCAAATTTTGACGACATCCATTGCGGCCTGGTTCCTAATCGATCCCCAATCCTAGTATCTATTGTTACTTATCAACTTGTTGATATTCCAGCCTTGACCAAAAGGTAGGATAACATTTGCCCCCCAAAACATGCCTTGTGACAATAAGGCGTGTTTTGAATAGTTTCGAATTTGAAGTCCATAGCCAATTCCATGTCCATCCAAACTCGATGACAGAGTTTTCAATCCATCCTTGTCCAACCACCGAATCCAAGACCTCTCCCGGTCGATATCCAAATCCATAACCTCTCTGGGCTCTTTCCAAGCGCAATCCATACCTGACGACCATTGTCCAGTGTCCCTGGATGTTGAGTAGTGCCATAGCTTGAGTCTTAAGCCGAATCCTAGACCTCTCCGGGTCACTGCTCAAATCCGTAACCTCTCTGGGTTCTTGCCAAGTGCAATCCACACTCGACGACCGTGGTCCAGTGTCCCTGGACGCGAGTAATGCCATGGCTTAAGTCCTAAGCCGAATCCTGGTCACTTCGGACCCTTGCTGAGCATAGTCCATACTCAGCGACCTGAAAATAACAATTGAAAATGCAAGGCCCAAGTCCTAGGCCGAATCCTGGTCTCTCCGGACCCTTATCGAGCATAGTCCATACTCGACGACCGTTTATCAAAAAACCAGAAAAAATCCAATCAAAATCCAGTCCGAAATCCAAATTAAATCGGAAAACCAGAAATCCATATCAAAAATCAAAATCATCCTCCAAAACGGAGAACAATCATCCGAATGAAAGCCAAAACCAGAAAACGAGCAAAATCAGGAGTTCAATCAGAACTCCAGGACCAAAACAGAAAAACGAGTGTCCAATCCAAAAACAAAAGACAGATTTCGCAAACCATGGCTTCGCAGTTTATCATCATTCAGAGCATGCCTAGGGGCTATCTCCGGCCCCATACATGTGTAAATGACTTGGTTGCTTGCAAATGGTTTGTTACTTATTTCATATTATCCCGGTCAATTGATAATCAATTGACCATCATTCCTGGACCCCACGCCATCATGGTTTGAGGTAGGCGGTGGTTGCTCCTGCTCCGCCGCGGCATTCTGAGCCCCAACATATTGCCTCAATTGTCCATTCCTCACATGCTCCTCAACTATATCCTTTAAGTGCCTGCAGCAGTTGGTATCATGCCCGTCCAAATCGTGGAAGAGACAATGCCTCCCTGATGCCCTTTCCCGTTCAGATGGTTCTCTCCTAGCCGGCCTTCGGTAAGGAAGGCGATTCCGGGTTTCCAAGTAAATCCGCTCTAGCGTCTCATTCAATCCTGTGTATGTGGAAAACTTTAGATCCTTCCAACGCTTCTTGGCTTTTTCAGAATCATCATCCAACTTCCTTTTCCCTTTATCTTTATCCAAACCTCTACTGGATGGTCCTCCACCCTCAGTTGCATTCACTTCCTTCAACTTTAAATCTGCACATGCGTCTTCTTGCCGAAGGAACCTTTCAGCTTCATGAAAGAATTCCCCGAGATCCAGTGGTGGGTCTCGTATTAAAGATACCTTGAAATCCGAATCCTCCCTGATTCCTGACATTGCCGCCATTAAAACCATCGATGGATCCGGCCGATCCACCAAAGCAACTGCTGCATTGAATCAAGTTAGAAATGCTCTAAGCGATTCATCCGTCCTTTGCTTTACTGATGTTAACGTCATCACGTTCTTAGGTCTCTTGATATGAACCCGAAACTGTCCTAAAAACCTATCCACCAATTCCCTCCAAGTCCTGATAGATCCTTCTTCCAGCTGCCTAAACCACATTGCAGCTAGATCTGTCAAATACAACGGGAAACATCTGGCCATCACCTCCTCCGATGCCCCCAGCACTTCCATGTGTCTAGTGTATCTCATCAAGTGATCAGTCGGGTCGGCCTTGCCATTATATACTTCTACACTAGGCAACTTGAACTTAGATGGATTCTGAGCTATCCTGATTTCCCGAGCGAACGGACTCTTGTTCACCACTTCCAGATCTCTATTGGTCAGACCTCCACGCATAGTCTTCCTAATGATTTCCATTAATCCAGCGTCGCCTGTCAGGGGTTGCCCCCCATGCTCCTGAGGGAACTCCAGCACATACTCTTCATATGGCTCATTAGCAGCAACGTTGGCCCTAGCCTGTTGAACTCCTTCCAAAGGTCCTCCTGTGTTGGATCCTGCGGGCCTGCCCCCAAGCCCTTGTTGATTGCCTTCCGGCTCTGTATTCTGTCCTCCATTGGGTTCCATAACCCTAGCTCGTTGTTCCACATTAACAGCCGCTGTAGTTGGTCCAAGGTTCTGCGTCCCTACAGCTCTCGTCTGCTCGAGGAAAGCCTCCATCATATCCTGTTGGCTCTTCATTATCCTTTCATGCATCAGATTGGTCATGGTCTCCATTTCGTCTCTAGTGATGTAGATCGAAGCTGGTTCTTCCCCAGTACTAGAGGATGCATCTTGACTTCCTCCTTGTTGGCTTCTCTCAGCTCTTTGTCTTGTTTGACGAGTCATCGTCTTCCAAATCTGATCCCTTCAAGCCTTTAAATCTGAACTCTGAATCTGATGTAGCGAGTGCCAATTTTCTCAGTGAAAGCACCAAAGTGTTTGCACCAAAAATGGTCACAAACCCCAAGTATTGTGAAAGCACCAGTGTATGAATACAAATCAGCAATATCCAAACACAAATCTCAGATCTAAGCAAGCAACAAACAGCAATCTATAGTGGTTCGGCTATCTCCGGCCTACGTCCACTTCAAAGTTTTATCTTTTATTGATTATCCTTGCTGGTTACAGATGATTACAGCAGATACAATGAGTCAATTCGAGTATAGCAACAATGGAAAGAAGTAGAATTGAATCCGGCAGAGTCTGGACGTTGGGCAGCCAAAAAGATCCCCTTTCTGTAGGCTTCAGGGGGCTATTTATAGGCGTAGGAGGCTGAGATCGCGCTCTAACTTCGGGAGACTTCTTCTGGCACGTGAGGGGGCCCACGCGACCGACCTTACCAAGTTTCGACTCGATCTGTGATCGATACGAAACCATTTCGTATCCATCAAAAAATGATCCAATCGTGCTGAAACTTGGTGGGAACATTCCTTACCTCGCATGGAAGCTACTGTGAAAATTTCGTTGCATTTGGATCAGCGGTTTGGGAGATATGATCGATGCAACCTTATGTTTCTCGAAGGCTGCTGAGTTCAAATCCATAGCTTCGTATCCATCCCATTCGACTCGATCGAGGCACGTGCGCGTGCGATGACGCGGAATGATAAACCTGGGTAGATCCATATTCTTCGCCACTTTGAACGCTTCTTCTCTTGATTCACGCTCGCATCCATATTTTGCGTTCGCTCGTGCCGATAAATCTGCATCCAACTGCCATCGTACCGTTCTTCGTATCAATTTCATGAAAGTGTTTTGTATCGCTAGTGATCGATACGAAGTGATGTGACACAGATCGACATGAAAAAGGCATGAAGGGCCAGTAGTTGGATGATGGATACGAACGAAGCCTTACCTGATGGATACGAGCGTGGCCTTACCTGATGGACACAAACTTTGACAGCTTTCCATTGATACGAAAATGCCAAATCCCCCTCTTACCGATACGAAACCATCGAGTCGAACCAATACCTGATCGATGCGAAGAGCCCAATGCCGAATGGATTCGAACAACACCGATTCGAACAAAGCCCTGGGGTGGATTCGGATGGATCGAAGCGGTATCCTTCCGATGGATACGGAATCAATCGATTCGAACAGGCCAATACACAATTTCCTGATGGATGCGAATGATGGATTCGAACTGCCCCTAAACTCGATGGATATGAACTCCTTTATTTTGTATCGATCATATCTCATCCATACGAACTCCGATTAACCTGAAACTTGAAACATAGCCTTTTCTAGTCCTCATCATCATCTCCAATTGATTTTGCTCTGATCGGAGCACGGCCAAATTTTGACGACATCCATTGCGGCCTGGTTCCTAATCGATCCCCAATCCTGGTATCTATTGTTCCTTGCCAACTTGTTGATATTCCAGCCTTGACCAAAAGGTGGGATAACAATACTCTCATAAAGCAGTTTCAGTTTTGCTACTTCATTTAAATTTTATTTATGGTGTTATAGTAGCAACTGTTTGGAAATTTACCAGTGAAGGCTTAGGTGTTTGAGAACTTGCACATACCAGTATATTATAAGGATTGTCAATGAGTATCCAAAAATTCGAAATCCATCCATATCCGTATCTGAAATATGAGAAACTATTTGATATTCAAAAAATGGATACGGATGCGGATATGGCCACATCCACATCTGATAATTATCCATCATGTAATTTTTATCAAGATTATAGTTTTTTTGTCTATTCAAGGACATAAAATAGTTGTCATTTACTATTTTATTTTGGTAAAAAAATTAACATGTGTATAAAAAATTAATATTTACTGCTTAAAATTATTATTTTTAGCAAATTATTATTTTTCTTATTTTTAGTACTGAAATTGATTTGTAATGAATCAAAATTTTCTAGTTATTTATTTTGATTTATTAGTTGTAAATTGGTCGAAGAATATCTGATATCCCTTAGCATCCACGAATATGGATATCCGATATTCAAAAATGATTTCAGATATGGATACAAATATGATATTATCTGAATCTGCATCTAACCATTTACAAGTTTAAATATTGTAAACTATGTTTACAAATTTCGGAAGTTTGTGAACGTGCTAAGTTTTAACTAACTTTTCACCATAATTCTGTTTATTGGTAAGGACTAAGTAAAATGATATTTCTTAACAATCTGCTAAATTTTGTAGCTTTGTTTTTCACTGGTCGACATGTTATAATATTGAGAACCCAAGTTACACAACCGATAGTATCGCATGATTGTGTATCTAGCTTTCAGCTATTCACTTTAGACGGCTATAGTACGAACTAGGAATTAATTTCACTTAGTTTGATGCTAATGATTTACAAAATGTTCTATTTCCTAATAACATTCCTGGATTGCAAAATTGGGGAGTAGATTGTGAAAATACTCTAAATAAACCCGATGAAACCTTAGTTGCCAATTCATTATACAAAGTTCATGTTTTTCCTTTTTCTTTTATGGTGTATTAGCTTATCAGCAATTGTATATCTTTTTTTTCTTTAATTGAATCATATTTATTACTATTTTTATTCCTAGTACACATGGTATTCACTCAAGAGAATAAAGTAGTTTGCTTATAAGAGATCTTAGTAGATATTTGTTTTTTAGTTTTACAACACTAATTAACTACCATCTATTGACATAGTAATATGGTCTTGATACGTACCACTCACTCTTAGCATTTGAAACTACTATATCAAGGCCTATAACACTTTTATACCAACAACATATAGGGACTGAACCAATGAATATGCACAAGGAACTAAAGGACATAAGTTGTTATTTTCATTTCTTTCTTTTATAAATTTCTATGATAATATTATTACAAAGTGTATTGCCGAGAATGGCCTCAAATCATAATGGTAAATATGTCAAATTTAGTTACATATTGCAGTTATAAATGTAATGAATGAAAAAGAGAAAGCAGGTTGGAAAAATTAATATTCACTTCTTTCGTGCATTTTCTTCTACCGCTTCTTCTTTCTTTTACTCTTCTTTCTCTCCAATTTTCTTCCAATGCAGTTTTACTTTAGTAGCAAATGTCGATCTTATTGTCAAGTGCTTTCACAAGACTGAACCATGGTCAAAACCATCATCCATAACCACACCATCGACAAATCCATCCAACAACTCCTTGAAACCACCACACAACATCAAACTGCCATTAGCACCATTCAACCCACTCTCGCTTACCATCAAACCATCATTGATACTTAACAAAAAGATATCGCCGACATCAAAACCATCCTCGCCTACAACATAACCTCCATTAATCATATCATTTATTCCTTATCCATTCTGGCCATGAAACTCAACATCCAAATCACATTACCACCACCCCTCTCTTTGCTCACTATCCCTGCCACTGGCTCTATAACTCCTTCCTTCCCTTTAGATCGCATTAAGCATGGTTCAACCCCACAACCCTAACTTTAATTCTGACTCCCCCTTATAATGCTGGCTATGAGATTGAATCCTCCACACTCCAGCTCGATGACGCTTTGCTTAATTATTAACGTAAGTGGATTCAGAAAGGTTTATAGAGGAGATATAGATGGTGAGTCCATTAAAGTGGAAATCAATAGAGGCATCCCAATGTTAGATCAGATCCAGCCAGACTTGTACTCCTTTGGATCATTCTTTTCAAGGTTTTGTGCGTAGGGCCAGCATTAAGTCCCACATTTGCTAAAGAGCGTGAATCACTACGAGAAAACAATTCAATTTCCTATGTAAAATTCGCTATGCCTTTCCTATGCCTGAAGGCGAGGCGTAGGGATGACGTATAAATAGATAGAAAGAGGTAAAGCCGTAGGAAAAGCGTAGGAAGTTACCTACGCCTACTGCAATATGTAGGAAAATGATTCATGCGTAGGAAAGGCATGGAAAATTCCATACGAAAAAATTTATGGCTTAGGAAAGATGTAGATAATCTTCTATGATATTTTCATGTCTTTGTTAATTTTCTAGAAATCTAGACAGACGTAGGAAAGATGTAGTAATGTTCCCACGCCATCCCTACGATTTAGGCTTGGTGTAAGAATTTTATACCTCTTTCCTACACCCTTATAATACTCATATATAACACAATAATAAATATTATTACACATCTCTTTTATTTCATGAATTTTTAATTTTAACATAAATTTTGTTGTAATATAATAGTTGTTTATCCAAAATGAAAATACTAGAAAATATTATTCATTTTTTCATTAATTAAGCATAGTTTAATAAATAATAAACATTATTTTTATTTTATACAAAGTATTTTTTAATTTATATAATTGGTTAGTACTACATATATTTAGTATACCTATTATTTATTTTCTACAATTTCAACGATATTATTGTTGTTTTTTTTCCAATTAAATAATATTTAAAGGACTCGTATACAAAATATATATGTCTATTATTTTAAAATTCGATCTATGATATATTGGGCATATAATTTAAATATCACTTTGTTTGCAAATAGTTCGTCTTAGTTTAATTTTTTTTTTGTTTTGAACGAATCGTGTAGTTTTTGATAAATAGTTGAAAGATTAAATATGCTAAAAGCTCAAAGGACATATCTTGAATAAAATAAAATATTTCTAATTTTTACTATATGAAAAACAATACAATTTTTAGATCAATTGTTAAATTAGTCTTTTCTTATAAACTTTAAAAATAATTTAAAAATTATGTAAATTAACTATTCTAATCTCACCCATCCAAAACCCCTATTTTCCCATCACATAAGCAAATGAACGAAAAAAATGCTCTCCTAAAATACACAAATAAACAAACCCTAGTTCTCCTTCGTACATGTCAACCCTAGTTCTCGATCGCCTCCGCTTCACCATCGCCGCTCCCAGTCGGTAGCCTCCGCTTCACCATCGCAGCATTGTCTCCCTTCATCAACACCGCATCTGCTCCGCTTCACTATCGCAGGTAAGAAATTTAATCTTGAAATTTTTTATACTGAAGGATACATTCGATTTTAAAGATCTAGCCACATGCTTTGATTAAGAAGACTGACATATAAAATTAAATATATTTAATATATTAGTTTGATGTTTTGCTCCATGATTTGTTTATTTATAGCAAGTATTTCCTAGTTTTCTCTCATCAAATCATTTGAATTTTGTATAAGTGCTTCATTTATAATTTTTATTTATTCATTTATCCATCTTATTTATCAGCATTACATTTTACAAAAGAGTACAGTAGGATGTTAAAAAAAGGAAACACACATTTCATGAAGTGGAAAATAGGCATAGGGACAAACTTTGAAAAAAATTAAGGCTGAAAGACATCAAGTTTCATCTTTGGGCTGAAGGACAAACTTTAAAAAAAATTAGGTTGAAGGACAATGCTAGTTAGAACTAGCATTTTGTATAGTGTAAAAACTGAATATAATGCTAGTCTATCTAGCATTTTGTATAGTGTAAAAACTGAATATAATGCTAGTTAGAACTAGCATTGTCCTTCAACCTAATTTTTTCCAAAGTTTGTCCTTCAGCCAAAAAATAAAACTTGTTGTCCTTTAGACTAATTTTTTGTCAAATTTGTCCTTTTCCCTAATTCCCTCTTTCATGAATTGCAAAATTCGATATTAAATGCTAAAACATGAGTAATTAGAATAATTGTCATTTGTGCAATTCCCTAATGCATATGAAGGTCCAGTGAAGCAGTATATGTGTAATGTAATATTTATTGGAAAATATAAAAGCAAACATTAAACAAGGAAGGAAGAAGCATTTTCAAGAAAATTGAATAAGGTAGGAAGAGGATTTCCAAGCTCGATTGAGCTATTCATTTGTAATCTGTTGTTATTTCATGTGTTATTTAACAATGATGTAATATCGATTTGATAATGTAAAGATATGGTTGCTATTTCATCTGTTGATGTCACCCTATGCAATTCGTATTTTTTATTTGCTGTAATGTCCTCTGTTTACGTTCTCCTATGCACTACATATGTCGATGCTAGCATTAATTTCTAGAACTATATAATTATACTACTTGATCTATATAAAACCAATGTAGAAAATTTAAAGCATCACCCAACCCATATACAAATGCTGATTGGATAGCTGGTTTTTGATTTGGTATACTATAACTAATACAGGCATCTGTATAATCTTTATTCATAAATATATTTATTTTCAACAAATGTACCGTTCTTCATTTCCTGAATCATTTCATACTCGATTGTTCTGCTATGCCTCTCAAACTAGTAATATTATTGTTTATGACACTCCAATTTATACAATATATACAAATACAAATACAATGACTTCGTCTTTGCATCCAATGTATAAATTTCGGAGATTCTAATAGTTGTATTTGAAACTATTAGTAAAAGCACATTATATTCTACTTTTAACAATAGTGAACTCTATTAAATATGTGTGTGTGATTATTTTTTTGAAGCAACTTTTGATATCTATCTTTAATGTGTTGATTGGATAGTAAAATAGATCATTGGTGATTCCCACCCAATAGCCACAGTACCATTATCTGATATGCATAGGAAGTGAGAAATAAATGCTAGAACCCAACTTTTATGTTACCAGTCCCATATAGGTACCATACAGTACCCAATAGCGACAGTGCATTAGTGATTCTTGTTTAATGTAAAGTTTAATAAAATGTAAAGATATAAAGACGCTACTTATAGCGTAAGTGAGAGTTATGCATAGGAAAGAACTAAGTTGAAGAAAGAACTAAAACACACTAAAGACGAACTACAAGAACTTAAAAGTTCTTTTTAAGGATTTAATAATCTAGTGTATCACACTACAACAAAAACACCATTTTACAACTGCCAAAAACAGTTGTAATAGGTCTATTAAAACGGGAAACCACCCGTCGTTATATCTAGAGTTGTAATAGAACCCTTTTTTATGACTGTCTTCGACAGTTGTAAAATAATTTGTTACAACTCCCTACAGCAGTTGTAAAAGACTTTCTACAACTGCCTACAACACTTGTAAAAGACTATTTTATAACTGCTTTTGGCAGTTGTAAAAGATATTTTACAACTGCTACTGGCAGTTGTAAAAGACGTTTTTACAACTGGGATTGATAGTTGTGGTAACAAGAATGCAAAATAAAAAAAAATTGAATATATTTTTCAAGTAAAGCAAGAAACTGATAAGCATAAATAATAGAATAAAAAAAACAGTACACTATAAGCAATTCAAATATTACATTATTATTATCTACCAAACTAATAAGTCATATTACAAATCAATGCAAACCAATACAATACACTGACATAAAGCACAAAACAAACCAACACAGTTGAAACAGTAACACTTTGACATATACACTCTGACCGAACCTTTATTTACCTATAATGCAAAAATTTAACCATGAGTAACAAAACTATGTAAAATCTGAAGCAAAATATTTCAATATAAAGCTATACAAATGCTAAAGTTATAGACATCACTTCATTGAAACCATTTCCCAAGTTCATGCCTGTTCAAGTTTCTAAAGACAAGATTGTTTGTAACGATCCTGGATTTTATATAAATTTAAATTGATAATTAAATTTAGTTTTTGAACAAAATTTGTGAAACTAATTGATAGATTGATGCGAGTTTCCCCCGAGTTCAAATAAATTGTGTTAAATCAAATGAATTTAAATCTTAAACAAATGGTTTAATAAATATATGAGTAGATTTGAATTTATATATATATTGAATTTGAATTTAAATTTTTAAATAAATGGTTTTTAAAATAAATATAAAATATAGACATTTGGCACAACATAAAAATAAATAATTTTAGAATTTAGAATTGATGGTTTGTGTTAGAAATAAATAATATATACATATATAGAAATATAAGTCAATAAGTATTAAAGTAAACTTTATAATAAATATTTAAGCTAGAAATAGAAATAAATATATAAAAGATTGACTATAAAAATATAAGTAACACATTGATTAAAATCTAACAACAAATTAAAATAGAAATTGTTTATATTATAAAGTAGTATTACAAAGACAAAGTAAAAAGAAAAGGAACATATGATACATTCAAGCAAGATAAATAAATATAAATATAAGTGGTACACTTGCAAAAGAAAACAAAAATAAGTATGAACACTTGTAAAAGAATAAAGCAAGTAAATATACTTGTGAATGAAGCTTGCAAAAGAAGAAATAAAATAACTATCTATTGGTACAAAGTAATTAATGCAAGCCACTAAACAAAATCATCTCAGCCACCAAGCAAACGAAAAAAAATCTCTGATCAATTGTACAAACAATGTCACTCAGCACAAACAAAAATATTAACTTGTACAAACAAATATCAATACCCTGTAACTTCATTTTTATATACATTAACTTCTCTTCATTTTCAGTTCGTCCATTTTAACTGAGAAAATCTGAAGTAATACTATTTAAAACTCACACAAAATTCAACTGAAACAAACAATATAAATTAATACAACCAGAGATCAAAGAGGAGTTTCGGTTTTGCAATTTTCACAAGCCTGGAATATATCAACTCTATCCTTCTTTCTGGAAAATAAGGTGAGTAGCATGTTTTTCTCAAATTTTAAAAGTATAAATCTATTGTTTATATATATATATATATCTGTGAGTAAGCTTATATATATATACATGATCCTCTAAATATAAGTTTAAAGCTGGAAGTGTTTATATAGGCTCACTGTCTGATACTCTGAAAACCAAACTTTGATTTCAAAAATCATTTCTGCTCAATCTACTTGATGTTTGGACTTAGAATTAAACAAATGTTGCTTGTTTAATTTTGAACTAAGTTTTAAAAATATATTCAAGTTTAAACAACTTGTGAATAACTCTGGGAACCAATAAATCTGAGCATAACCTTAAATAAGTCACAACTCGAATCTCTTAATTCTCGAATTCAGGTATCTAAACTGAATTCCCATACAAAAACATGATTTTTAAAGCAAGAATCCAAAATATTCGAGTTAGTAATTAAGAGCAGATCGAGTTTGTTTAAATTTCATTATATGGTCGATTTTTGGTGATCCTTTGGTTCGTGGTGGTCGGGATTGTGTCTGGAGGTGGAGGAGCCTAGGGTGGTGATAGGAAAAATGGTCGGAGGCGACCTCGACCACTGTGGCGATAGCGGCGAGCAATTTCTTTTTGTAAACCTAGTTTGGATGTGCGTGGGTATGTCGATTCGTTCGTCCTCCCCAGTTGATCGAGTGCAGCGAAACTTAGGGAGGTGGTAGTGGTTGAGGTGATGAAGTGATGACCAGAGTTTTGAGTTGTCTAATGGTCGGAATTTTGCGAGCGAGGCGTTTCCAGGTTTGGAATGGTGATGCCAGTGTTGTTCCAGGTTCGATAGGAACACTCGAATTTGATTTCGAGTAGATGGAGAGGCTTTGATGATCGTGATGGGTTTTAAGGTAGTTCGTCGTCGTGCTTGAAGTTTGGGTGGTGACCGGAGGTGGTCAGAACCACCATGCATGTGCACGGTGTGTTTATTTTCTGGTGAAGGGTTGTTTGGGTCTAAAGATGTTTGGTCTCGAGTTTTCTCGAGTGATGGACTCGAAGTCTGGTGATGTTCGGCTCGAAGCACATTAGGATGGGCTCGGGTAATGTTTTGTACAGGGTTAAAAAACAGAACTGTCCTATTTCCAAATTTTAAAAATTGAATTTTTAATTATAAATCAAGGTTTAAATTGAGTTTTAAATCAAACTAAAATATAAATTTAAGTTCATTTTTAAAGTTTAATTTGGGAATAAAGTTTGTAAATTTAAATTGTTTTAATAACTTGAAATGTTGAATAGTTAAGTGTAATTTAAAAAGAACTTGAATTTGAAGGAAATTTGAAATTGTAAAGTGAGAAATTTAAACAAAGTTTTAAAACCTGAACTTCACACTAAATTTGAATTCTAGATTTTTCTTAATAAAGTTTTATAAATTCAAATGTTTAAATAAATTTAAATGTAAAGTTATACTTTAAATATGTGAATACAAAGAGAATTTGATTTAAGTTCTTTTAAATATGTTAATGAAGGTCATTGACTAAGATTATTTGAATAATTAATAAATGTGATTTATTTTTCATAATTAATTAATTTAGATTAATTAATTTAATAATAATCATTTATGGAACTGTTTAAGTATAATTACTTAATGTAAGTAATTAAGGAATTAATTATTCAGTGTAATTAATTGAGTTAATTGAATTTGTTCAAGTTAATTACTTAAGTTTGAATTAATTCAGAATAATCACTTGAAAATTTTGGAAATATAATTACTTAGAAAAGTAATTAGTAGATAATTACTGAATGTGATAAATTGAATGATAATTTGAAGTTTGAGTATAATTATTTGTTAATAATTAAAGGATAAATTAATAATTGTGATTAATTAAGATTTATTTAATAATTAAAGATTAATTGATTCATTAATCAAGATTGATTAGTTAATAATTAAAGGTTAACTAATAAATTTGAAAGGGAAATTTATTTCAAATAATTTGTAATTAACTATGATGGTTAACCCAGATTAATGATTCATTCCAAAATAATATATCTGATTTAGATTAATCAGTTGATTAATTAAACTTACTTGTGGATGTTTGAATTTGATTGAATGGTTGAATTGTTGATATTCCCTGATCTGTGATGCTTTATGATACATCCTAATTTGTGTCTTGATCTGTTTCTCTGGGATGAATGTAATTAATTCCCTTTGATTTAATTTATTATCTGTGATACATTTGTATATTATCTGTAATCTATGTACAAAAGATAAGCGTTATAGTTTATACAGCTTATCAACTATATTTCTGTATTTTGATCTGTGATGATTTATTGATGTTGCACGATTGTGTTAAACCCCTGGACTACACCATATACACACAAATATGGATTTCACGTGGAAATCAGTTAAGTCACAGATTGTTGACAATTTTCAAAGGTTGAATTTGTGAATCCAAATAGTTTTGGAATTTGAATTGAGAGCTTTGCAAATGAGTTTCAAAAATAAAAGTTATTTTAAATAACTTAATAAAATTTGGAATCTTAATAATTTGATTTAAATTTGAATTCAATATAAGAAATTGAATTCAATGATTTGGAAATTATGGTCTAAAAAGATCATACCAGTTATAATGTGTTTTATATGGATTTTTAACCATATAAAAGTATGGTTTTGGAAATCTAAATCAAAATCCAAGTTTTATACCTGAATGGCTTTATCTTATGTAAATTGAAATCAGTGTTTTCCATAAAGAGAACTATGTGTTTCAAATAATAGCTTTCATGAAAAGAAAGGATTTCCAATTTGTATCGAAACATTTCAAGTTTGAAATGAAATTATAGATAGTTGAGAAAACTATGAATTAACCTTTGTGAAAGATGGTTGAACATTGTCTTGAAATCAAAGAGGATTTCAAATGGTGTTTCTTTTATATTATAAAAGATTTGAATTGTGAATTGTTTTGAAAGTTATCAATTAAATCTTTGATTTACAGATTGAATGGGTTAATTCAATTTGAAAATTGAATTGTTTTAAAAAGCTATAATTGAATCTTTGTGGAAGATCATTACACTTTGTGTTTGAAATTGGAAAAGTATATCTTTTGTATAAAAGATTTGAAATGGAAATCGATTTGAAAATCCATGAATAGATCTTTGTGACAAACTGGGTGAACTTTGTGAAATAAATCTTTTTCATTTAAAAAGATTAGAAATGGTAATTTGTTTAAACCATTTGAAAGAAAAGTTCTGGATCATATGTTGTGACTTAACTAAAATCCCAATATCCATATGTTTTAAAATATTGCGCTCACTGTTCGGTTTAGCCGGGAGAGGACTTTGTGTCATATAACCCATTCTGAATAGTGATACGACGTGAATGGATAGCATTTGAAGACCGGTGTTGAAGATCGGGTATTTTCGAAAACGAAAGGATAACACGTCGATTGTCTCTGCACTGAGTCGCACCGGTATAGAGATTTCCTAAGTGATAGGAAGTTCGATCGGGATTGTGATGTAACGAATGCGATTTTTCGTCGCTCGAAAATCGACATTAATACATTCACTGTATCAACTGCCGAGCAATCGAATGTCGGAAAAACCGAATTGTTATGGAGAAAAAGAAGAGGTAGAAGAAGACAGAAGAAAAGAGAAAGAAGAAATAACAAAAACTCAAAAATAGTATCAGAATCTCACATTCGCAGCAGAATAACATATAATAGATAAATGAATAATCTTTAAATCAAGGAACTATATCATTTTTATACATCACATCATCATCAGAGTTTACAACAACAATATACAACACAACTAGACAGTTATATGAACTTGTCCATATACAGAATACACAGCGGAATAATACTATCATATACAAGTGGTACGTCTCGCCATCCAACTCGCCACTAAGCTTCACAGCATCTTCTGAATCCAGAATAACTTGATAACCTAACTCTAGACTGCCCGTGTGGAAAATGATGGGCACCCAGAGTTTAGGAAGGAAACAATAAACTCCAGGTCAGTCATGGTGACTGGTGTGAGAACTTAAAACAGTTTATCTTTAAAACAAACAACAGGATAATTTTAAAGTCAATTTCGCAATGCTTTTGGAAAATGAGACTACCATAAGGCCTCCCACACACACACACAATGCAAACGCAGAATCGAAGGAGATTTCTCCTTATGATAGTCAAAGATGCTTGATACGCAAAATCAAATCATTTTTGATATTATTATTAGTGCATAGTGTAGAAAAATCATTTCGAAAGTATAATATAAATCTTAGCCAACATAGGCATTCCGCACTTATGCCTACTATAGCTACTATGTTCAATAGCAGGTTACCGCCACATTCCATAGCAGGTAATACAACTAAAACCGTACAAGTTTCGTATTGTTTCTTTGGATTTTCCAACAAATGGTCAGGCTAAGGAACTTCCTTCCCTCCTGCCGAATGGGATCGCCTCTGGCTGGACGTCCCGAGAGACAAACTGCTCTCTGCCAAACAAGGCCGGGTTACTCCTGTAACAAGTAACTCACGAATATGTCATCACCCGGTCCTTTGGGACCTTTATCCGAGCGCTCGGTATCCATCATCACACATAATAAATAAGTGTATCCACATGAGTAAGTATCTGGTCTCCATACCATGATACCACCCCTTTCCAGAAGGAAATGACATACCCTAAAGGGCGCGACCCTCATAACCTTGCCGCAACATTCCTGTTTCGACCATTTTCGGGTTGTTGAGGCCCTGACGAAGTCTCGTCCACAAAGCTACGCTTTTTCACAAAAGCTATGCTTTGGGTCAAACAAATGATCAACCTATGATCACAAAGATAAATGATCAAACAAATGATCATATCACAAATGATCAAACACTGATCATTACACATCAACACTCAGCATGTCACATTACCAAATTGGGAATATATCGCTGATAAATTTCAACTACATAACCTCTGAGCTCGTACGTCTCAGAGAAGGGTGTTAAGCTAAGAGAATAAATTCTCCGCCACCAACAGAAATGTATTTGAAAGAAATCAGTTTTATATCTCAATTTTTAATGTCAGACATACAATCCATACAAGTCTGTTCCGGGATCGAACAGAACCGAAGGCACTTCTCACGAAGCCTTTGCAAATCCGGATAATTTTCAATCACGTCCGGACTTCCCGTCACTAAGGTGATAAAACCTCTAAATCGAAAATCAGTCGATGTAGAGTAACTCGACGGTAATCCTTCCGTTTTCAAAAATATCCGGTCTTCAACACCGGTCATCAAATGCGATTCATAACGACGTATCACATATTCGGAATGGGTTATACGACCCCATGGTCCTTTCCCGGCTAACCCGAATAGTGAGCGCTTATTCAAAAATAAGTGTGGCATTCAAATTCAAGCAAATCACAACAAATACCTATTCAAGGTAATTATTGATAGTCGGTTATTTAACTATCAATAAAGATGCGCAACATCATCAGATTCCAAATAATTTTCCCAATTATTTATCTTCCAAAAATATCTTTACAAGATATATAATTTCCACACTTCAATTATTTGAAAACAATTTCAAATCAATTTCCACATTTCAATTTATCTTTGAAGATAAAATCTCAAAACATTTCACTTCATATTGGAAAAACATTTCCATACCTATTTAATAATAGGTAATTCACAAATCCATTTATTTTCAACATTTGAAAATACTCAATATACTTAAATCAAAATTAAGTATATATTTTATTCTTTAAGGAAATCATTCTCTTTCACAAATTTTATTTGAGTCAAAATGAATGTTGCGTAAAACATCGTTACAACAACTCAAAATCACTAGTATAGGGATTCGAAATTTAGATAGATATATAAATCCCAATACTATATAAACCATATCCTTTCGGAAATCATTTACTATAACAACAGTGTTATAATCTACCATTTTCTTATTCCTCGAAACGTTTATTTCAACAATAAATGTTGAAATCTATGTTTCGATACTTAACACGTTTTAAAACATCTTTTAAAACAACTACTTCATTTAACATATTCCTTTTCCCAAAATATATTGATTTTATTCAATAATATATTTTCACTGTCCAAAATCGTGAATATAATCACTATCCCAATTTCAACAATTTCTACACAATTTATTTCAATAACAATTCGCTATCCAAAATCGCGAATATACTTCCTTTAATAATTTTCTATATTCAATTTATCAAATTCCATTTATTTCGAATTTATAAACAATGTCTATAAATTCTTTCCCTATTCATAAACTTCAATTTATAAAAAATCCCTGAATTAACAAATTTAATTCATAACTCGATTTCATATCAAAAATCTAATTTATAAGTTAATTACTTATAAATCTTTTATTTTACAAAAATCTATTCATTTTATAACTTCACATTATAAATCTATTAATTTCATTCACTTATGAATCCCTTTATACTTTCTTTAACGTTTATAAAAACTCATTTTATAATTCCAATATTTTAATTTATAAATATCAATTTTATAAATCTTTTATATAAACCGTTTATAATTATTCCAAAATCTCAATTTAAATAAACCAATTCTTTCAAAAATCACTTTTAAAAATCAAAAATGAATCCGATGATGCAACAGCACCAAATAGTCAACCACAGCATCCAAATATCATATACCATCATATGATAACAGAATATACAACAATATCTGTAAATAAATCACTACGGTGAGGAATCCAGTTGGATCCCTCCAACCTGTTTCCCTGCATCCACAGATGTTAGCACAATACCAATTCCGCTCCAGTACGGAATTATCGTGGTATATGGGTTTAATAAATATTATTCGCTATTATGCGGCGCAATAAGTTCTCATCCGCTATACAAAATGCGGGAAATCAACAACTCCAATATATACATATGCCAATATGTATATATCGCTATATATATATAAATAATACCAATTCCACTTCAATGTGAAATTATCGCAGTATATGTTTTTAATAATTAACATCCGCTTAATAACGGCGTATAATGTCAATTTATCATAATAAATAGCATTCATCATTCAATCCACACAATCAATCACTATCAACAATTTTAAATCTAACTATTTAAAATTTTAATTGAAACCAAACATTCGATTGAGTGAGGAGTTCTCACCTTGATTTCAATTCTGTTCCAGCTTTTTATTTCGAATAAAATTAAACAGACGTTTAATTTCACTCGAAATTCACACTAGCTCCTAATGGCTCCAATTCAGTTCCATAGCGAAGTGCTCGATCATACGATTCCAACGCACGTCGTTTCGTCGGAATCTGATAACGTATGACTAAGACATGATATTTTAAACATTTACGAATTAAAATAAAATTAAATTACAAATTCCTTTTATATTTTAAACCCACATCAATTCACTGCTGTTGATTCCCACTTGCATGCATCAGGGCCGCACCTTTGTTCTTCTTCCCCTACAGGCAAGTATCGAACGGAAGAAACTCATTTGGCCGCCGCATTACTTCGAATTACGGCGCCATCTCCGACGCACTAGCATTTGATCAAGTGATGCCACTCCGACCCCCCACGCGAACTCCTTCCTCGGCCAGGAGCTCGGCCAGCTCAGCCCTCCCTATGCTTGGGAAAATGAGCATAAACGCACGCCGTTTGAACGCGTACTGCAGTCAATCTACCACCCCGATTTTGATCATCACCGTATAGATCGATAGTTCTTGCGAAGCCCTTCAACTCTCATTTAGGATGTTTCTCGAATTAATGCGTGGATTGTGAGATATTGAGGAAAGAAATTCGATCATTTCTGGCCTTTGAATATATTAGTGGCGGCTGAGCAAATGAATTAGGGTTAGGTTTTGTTTGTTAACGTGTGTGTGTGTATATATATATATATATATATATATATATACGTATATAAATAATGTTAAATTCATTTTAAAACGACTTTTCCAACGATCTCCAAATCACACGTGCCGCCTGACGTTCGTAAGGTTTAGCCCGCGTTCCGAACACAATGAAACGTGTTTCGGAGGCTAATTCGATCGTAAGTGAGAGTTACGGAAATAAACAATCGATTTTAAATTAAACCGATTTAAACCGATTTCGATACGTTTTGGCTTGCCCCAGACAAACCGTGCATCCGATTGACTTGAAATTTGAAATCTTATAATAATATCACATTACGGATCCGATGAAACTAGTTTCGTCAAAATCCGAGACTTTTTGAAAAATGACTATTTTAACTCGCCGAATTAAAATTAAAACAATTTCAATGCGTTTCGAGCTGCCACGGTCAAACGACAACTTTGATTGCTACAAAAATTGAAATCCAATAATAACAAACCATTACGGATCCAATGGAACTAGTTTCGTCCAATTCTGAGACTGTCCCAAAAATGGCTAATTTCACTAGTCGATTAAATATTAAAATATTCAATTTTCATAAATTAACTTTTAATCCGATTTTAAAAGTTCTAT
Organism: Allium fistulosum; assembly: GCA_030737815.1. Taxonomy (NCBI): domain Eukaryota; kingdom Viridiplantae; phylum Streptophyta; class Magnoliopsida; order Asparagales; family Amaryllidaceae; genus Allium; species Allium fistulosum. The sequence continues at coordinate 963,673,343 of CM060902.1, read as the reverse complement.
AACATCACTATAACTCCAGTATGATTAAGTAAAATTTTACAAATCATTTTCAATCATTTAAAACTCGATATTCAATTATTTCTGAAATTTCAATTATTAAATCATCGATTTAATTACTCAATTAAATCCAATATTCGAATTTAAAATTATTCAACTTATTAAATTCACTTATTAATATTCAAAATCAATTAAATATTCAAATTTTAATTAATATAAATTCTGGGTCGTTACAAACTTCCCCCCTTAAAAGAATTTCGTCCTTGAAATTACCAAGTAAGAAGAAGATACAAAATCTATTAACTTTCCAAAACAAACCGTTCAAATTAGATTTACAAATCTCTTAAATGTTTAACTTTTTTAGAAATCCAATAGTTAAACTTTTTAAAACATCTTTACTAAGTTTTCCAATTTCATACTTAGTTTTCAAAATCTTCAAATTTCTCAAAAATATTCTAACGCCTTAAATTTTCGAAAAAAATTCGCCGGAGTCTCCTTTGCGCGGCTCGATCCGGAAAAAAAACGACAGTGTATATATATCACAAATATACATCTCATCAAGTGATGAGGCATCCCGTAGGGAAAAAGTGTAAAAGTACGATATTTAATCTGAGATATGTACCTTATATATTTCTAGCGAGCGTATAAGGCTATTATAGCGCGAAAGCGAGCTCCAAATGCGAAGCAAATGCCATCCGCACCTACTAAACACTCAATCAAACAAATGAGAACATGTATATAGAAAATAATATCGATATACATCATATAGCAACATAATATTGACCAATATAGCAAATGCAACAACAACAAATGCAACCATCAAACAACTATCAATCAGTAGTCATCCAATAACTTCACAACCAAATCAATATTCTCATTAATATTCAATGAATTTGGTTTTCAATTTAAATCACATTTGATTTATTAACATTGGATTTTACTAACATCAATTCATTTATATTAAATTAGTTTACATTCACTAATTCAAATTCACATTAATTCAGTTTCAATTTGAATCAATTTCAATTCTATTCAAATTCATTTACTTCCAATTTGAATTCAATTGCTTTAGCTTCCAATTTGATCAATTCAATTTCATTAATACTTAATGAATTTTACACAATCAACTAACATCCATATAACAATCAATTTATATTCAACATAACCAATTTATTAAATTTTACATTCGATTTGGTTCAACACTTTTAATTCCAATTGGTTTAATATTAAATTGACTGACATTCAATTATTCAACTTCCAATAACATTTAGCTTTTTAATGAATTAACACTTACATCCATTTTTCAATATCAATTTATTTATATTCAATTAATTAACATTCAATCCATTTATTCAATTCAATTGTTAATTCATTTAACAAATAAAATTGAATTTTATTTATATAGCTCAAGTTCACATTCATTTAATAAATTCACTTTATTAATTTACTTTGATATCAAAATCAATTTCATTCAACATCACTTAAGTTATTTTCCCTTTCAAACATCATTTGTTCAAATTAACTTAAGTTTCCACTCATAAATCCAATTCAGATTCAAATTCTATTTAACTTTTACCAAAGTCAAATTTATTGGCTCATATTATAAGTTCAAACTTGGTTACTTATATTCAACAATTACAGCTTAGATTTAATTGATTCACTTATACTTACTTTAATTTAACTCCATTTTTTTAGTTAAATTTATTCTATCAAAATTCAGATTGTATAAGTATCAACTCATTTATCATTTCCATAAATATTTTAAATAGGATTCCAGAGTCTTTTCAACCTTTCAAAAACATTTTGAAATCAATTCAATTTATCTTTTGAATTTCTAAAATCAAATCCAAAATTTTCAAATTCTTTCATTTAAAATAATCTGGCAGCAATTCCTCTTTTGGAAACCCGAAAATGAACACCAATGATGTCGCGATCATCATCGAAATTATTTTCCAGCGACCTGAAAAGAGTTTAGAGCTTTCATCTCTCCAAAAAAAATTTCCAAAACATCAAATCCTTCTAAAACACTTCCTTGGAATTTTATTTTAGATTATAAATCACATTGACAAATCTTTTACTTATAAAATTTCACTTTCTTATATATATAAGATTATTTTTACCATTGTATATCATTTTAATTATAACTTCATACATTATAATTCATTTGCTTATACACTTCATTCTTTTACAATTGTTGTTTTATTTAACTTATTCAAACAACTTTTATCAACTTATATACATTTACATTTTTAACAACCAAACAATCAATTTATTGTATACACTTTAATAATTTCAGAAAAATTATTTCTTTATATACGAAATATAATCAAGGTAAAATTATTTCATTTACCCAATTTTAAAACAATATCGTGCCGAATGGTTCTGAACAAGTGTTTAGAGATCCCTATCGATAGAGTTGTACAGACTATACCGACCAGAATCCATATACCACTCAACAAATCAATCATCACAATATAAAACAATTTTATATTCACTAACAAATACGCACTCGTATCTATTAGTACACTCAACTCATTCTAGAGTACTACTGACTCTATCTCTAATGAGTAACACCCAACAGAGCAGGGTTGTCGCTTAACCATATGCTCTGATACCAAATGTAACGAACGCGATTTTTCGTCGCTCGAAAATCGACATTAATACATTCACTGTATCAACTGCCGAGCAATCGAATGTCGGAAAAACCGAATTGTTATGGAGAAAAAGAAGAGGTATAAGAAGACAGAAGAAAAGAGAAAGAAGAAATAACAAAAACACAGAAACAGTATCAGAATCTCACATTCGCAGCAGAATAACATATAATAGATAAATGAATAATCTTTAAATCAAAGAACTATATCATTTTTATACATCACATCATCATCAGAGTTTACAACAACAATATACAACACAACTGGACAGTTATATGAACTTGTCCATATACAGAATACACAGCGGAATAATACTATCATATACAAGTGGTACGTCTCGCCATCCAACTCGCCACTAAGCTTCACAGCATCTTCTGAATCCAGAATAACATGATAACCTAACTCTAGACTGCCCGTGTGGAAAATGATGGGCACCCAGAGTTTAGGAAGGAAACAATAAACTCCAGGTCAGTCATGGTGACTGGTGTGAGAACTTAAAACATTTTTTCTTTAAAACAAACAACAGGATAATTTTAAAGTCAATTTCGCAATGCTTTTGGAAAATGAGACTACCATAAGGCCTCCCGCACACACACAATGCAAACGCAGAATCGGAGGAGATTTCTTCTTATGATAGTCAAAGATGCTTGATACGCAAAATCAAATCATTTTTGATATTATTATTAGTGCATAGTGTAGAAAAATCATTTCGAAAGTATAATATAAATCTTAGCCAGCATAGGCATTCCGCACTTATGCCTACTATAGCTACTATGTTCAATAGCAGGTTACCGCCACATTCCATAGCAGGTAATACAACTAAAACCGTACAAGTTTCGTATTGTTTCTTTGGATTTTCCAACAAATGGTTAGGCTAAGGAACTTCCTTTCCTCCTGCCGAATGGGATCGCCTCTGGCTGGACGTCCCGAGAGACAAACTGCTCTCTGCCAAACAAGGCCGGGTTACTCCTGTAACAAGTAACTCACGAATATGTCATCACCCGGTCCTTTGGGACCTTTATCCGAGCGCTCGGTATCCATCATCACACATAATAAATAAGTGTATCCACATGAGTAAGTATCTGGGCTCCATACCATGATACCACCCCTTTCCAGAAGGAAATGACATACCCTAAAGGGCGCGACCCTCGTAACCTTGCCGCAACATTCCTGTTTCGACCATTTCCGGGTTGTTGAGGCCCTGACGAAGTCTCGTCCACAAAGCTACGCTTTTTCACAAAAGCTATGCTTTGGGTCAAACAAATGATCAACCTATGATCACAAAGATAAATGATCAAACAAATGATCATATCACAAATGATCAAACACTGATCATTACACAGCAACACTCAGCATGTCACATTACCAAATTGGGAATATATCGCTGATAAATTTCAACTACATAACCTCTGAGCTCGTACGTCTCAGAGAAGGGTGTTAAGCTAAGAGAATAAATTCTCCGCCACCAACAGAAATGTATTTGAAAGAAATCAGCTTTATATCTCAATTTTTAATGTCAGACATACAATCCATACAAGTCTGTTCCGGGATCGAACAGAACCGAAGGCACTTCTCACGAAGCCCTTGCAAATCCGGATAATTTTCAATCACGTCCAGACTTCCCTTCACTAAGGTGATAAAACCTCTAAATCGAAAATCAGTCGATGTAGAGTAACTCGACGGTAATCCTTCCGTTTTCAAAAATATCCGGTCTTCAACACCGGTCATCAAATGCAATTTATAACGACGTATCACATATTCGGAATGGGTTATACGACCCTATGGTCCTTTCCCGGCTAACCCGAATAGTGAGCGCTTATTCAAAAATAAGTGTGGCATTCAAATTCAAGCAAATCACAACAAATACCTATTCAAGGTAATTATTGATAGTCGATTATTTAACTATCAATAAAGATGCGCAACATCATCAGATTCCAAATAATTTTCCCAATTATTTATCTTCCAAAAATATCTTTTCAAGATATATAATTTCCACACTTCAATTATTTGAAAACAATTTCAAATCAATTTCCACATTTTAATTTATCTTTGAAGATAAAATCTCAAAACATTTCACTTCATATTGGAAAAACATTTCCATACCTATTTAATAATAGGTAATTCACAAATCCATTTATTTTCAACATTTGAAAATACTTAATATACTTAAATCAAAATTAAGTATATATTTCATTCTTTAAGGAAATCATTCTCTTTCACAAATTTTATTTGAGTCAAAACGAATGTTGCGTAAAACATCGTTACAACAACTCAAAATCACTAGTATAGGGATTCGAAATTTAGATAGATATATAAATCCCAATACTATATAAACCATTTCCTTTCGGAAATCATTTACTATAACAACAGTGTTATAATCTACCATTTCCTTATTCCTCGAAACGTTTATTTCAACAATAAATGTTGAAATCTATGTTTCGATACTTAACACGTTTTAAAACATCTTTTAAAACAACTACTTTATTTAACATATTCCTTTTCCCAAAATATATTGATTTTATTCAATAATATATTTTCACTGTCCAAAATCGTGAATATAATCACTATCCCAATTTCAACAATTTCTACACAATTTATTTCAATAATAATTCGCTATCCAAAATCGCGAATATACTTCCTTTAATAATTTTCTATATTCAATTTATCAAATTCCATTTATTTCGAATTTATAAACAATGTCTATAAATTCTTTCCCTATTCATAAACTTCGATTTATAAAAAATCCCTGAATTGACAAATTTAATTCATAACTCGATTTCATTTCAAAAAACTAATTTATAAGTTAATTACTTATAAATCTTTTATTTTACAAAAATCTATTCATTTTATAACTTCACATTATAAATCTATTAATTTCATTCACTTATGAATCCCTTTATACTTTCTTTAACGTTTATAAAAACTCATTTTATAATTCCAATATTTTAATTTATAAATATCAATTTTATAAATCTTTTATTTAAACTGTTTATAATTATTCCAAAATCTCAATTTAAATAAACCAATTCTTTCAAAAATCCCTTTTAAAAATCAAAAATGAATCCGATGATGCAACAACACCAAATAGTCAATCACAGCATCCAAACATCATATACCATCATATGATAATAGAATATACAACAATATCTGTGAATAAATCACTACGGTGAGGAATCCAGTTGGATCCCTCCAACCTGTTTCCCTACATCCATAGATGTTAGCACAATACCAATTCCGCTCCAGTACGGAATTATCGCGGTATATGGGTTTAATATATATTATCCGCTATTATGCAGCGCAATAGGGTCTCATCCGCTATACAAAATGCGGGAAATCAACAACTCCAATATATACATATGCCAATATGTATATATCGCTATATATATAAATAATACTAATTCCACTTCAATGTGAAATTATCGCGGTTTATGTTTTTAATAATTAACATCCGCTTAATAACGGCGTATAATGTCTATTTATCATAATAAATAGCATTCATCATTCAATCCACACAATCAATCACTATCAACAATTTTAAATCTAACTATTTAAAATTTTAATCGAAACCAAACATTCGATTGAGTGAGGAGTTCTCACCTTGATTTCAATTCTGTTCCAGCTTTTTATTTCGAATAAAATTAAACAGACGTTTAATTTCACTTGAAATTCACACTATCTCCTAATGGCTCCAATTCAGTTCCATAGCGAAGTGCTTGATCATACGATTACAACGCACGTCGTTTCGTCGGAATCTGATAACGTATGACTAAGATATGATATTTTAAACATTTACGAATTAAAATAAAATTAAATTACAAATTCCTTTTATATTTTAAACCCACATCAATTCACTGCCGTTGATTCCCACTTGCATGCATCAGGGCCGCACCTTTGTTCTTCTTCCCCTACAGGCAAGTATCGAACGGAAGAAACCCATTTGGCCGCCGCATTACTTCGAATTACGGCGCCATCTCCGACGCACTAGCATTTGATCAAGTGATGCCACTCCGACCCCCTACGCGAACTCCTTCCTCGGCCAGGAGCTCGGCCAGCTCAGCCCTCCCTATGCTTGGGAAAACGAGCATAAACGCACGCCGTTTGAACTCGTACTGCAGTCAATCTACCACCCTGATTTCGATCATCACCGTATAGATCGATAGATCTTGCGAAGCCCTTCAACTCTCATTTAGGATGTTTCTCGAATTAATGCGTGGATTGTGAGATATTGAGGAAAGAAATTCGATCATTTCTGGCCTTTGAATATATTAGTGGCGGTTGAGCAAATGAATTAGGGTTAGGTTTTGTTTGTTAACGTGTGTGTATATATATATATATATATATATACGTATATAAATAATGTTAAATTCATTTTAAAACGACTTTTCCAACGATCTCCAAATCACACGTGCCGCCTGACGTTCGTAAGGTTTACCCCACGTTCCGAACACAATGGAACGTGTTTCGGAGGCTAATTCGATCGTATGTGAGAGTTATGGAAATAAACAATCGATTTTAAATTAAACCGATTTCGATACGTTTTGGCTTGCCCCAGACAAACCGTACATCCGATTGACTTGAAATTTGAAATCTTACAATAATTTCACATTACGGATCCGATGAAACTAGTTTCGTCAAAATCCGAGACTTTTTGAAAAATGACTATTTTAACTCGCCGAATTAAAATTAAAACAATTTCAATGCGTTTCGAGCTGCCACGGTCAAACGACAACTCCGATTGCTACAAAAATTGAAATCCGATAATAACAAACCATTATGGATCCAATGGAACTAGTTTCGTCCAATTATGAGACTGTCCCAAAAATGGCTAATTTCACTAGTCGATTAAATATTAAAATATTCAATTTTCACAAATTAACTTTTAATCCGATTTTAAAAGTTCTATAACATCACTATAACTCCAGTATGATTAAGTAAAATTTTACAAATCATTTTCAATCATTTAAAACTCGATATTCAATTATTTATGAAATTTCAATTATTAAATCATCGATTTAATTACTCAATTAAATCCAATATTCGAATTTAAAATTATTCAACTTAATAAATTCACTTATTAATATTCAAAATCAATTAAATATTCAAATTTTAATTAATTTAAATTCTGGGTCGTTACATGTGAATACCCGGATTGCAAGGGCTTCTTCGGAAGTGCCTTCGGTTCTGTTCGAACTCGGAACAGACTTGTATGGTTGTATGTCTGACATTACACTTTGAGATATAAAGCTGATTTCTTTCAAATACATTTTTGTTTGGTGGCGGAGATTTATTCTCTTAGCTTAATACCCTTCTCTGAGACGTACGAGTTCAGAGGTGATGTAGTTGAAGGTTATTAGTGATATACTCCTAATTTGGTAGTGTGGCATGCTAAGTGTTGATGTGTGTTGTTGATCATTTGTTGATCAAAGCATGGCTTTGTGAAAAAGCGTAGCTTTGTGAAAAAGCGTAGCTTTGTGGACGAGACCTCATCGAACCTCACAACCCGGAAATGGTCGAAACAGGAAAGATGCGGCAAGGTTATGAGGGTCGCTCCCTTTAGGGTATGTAACGACTCGCTATTTTGGACTATTCGCATACGCACATGTCGAACTTGAATAATTCAAAATACCGAATTGTTAATTAAATTTGGAAACAGAACATATACAGTAAATAAATAATCTCAGATCACGGACACAGAGTAATAAATGCAGCGGAAACAAAAGATAGTAGTTCATGAAGCTACTATATACATATCAGAGCAAAATAAGGTACAACAGATGTCTCGAATACAATAATCAAATATAATATCAGAATGCATCACTAGAATCAACTGGATATCTGAAAGCTGGATAGATACCTGGTTCTCCAAGCGAAGCTCCAACTCCAAAGGCGAGTCTTGAATATTGGTATACTGAGTCTGACCCGAGCGTCTAGCAAAACACAAAACACTCGAGTTAGGATTCACATTCTTATATCAATAAATCCAAATCAAGTGAAATAGCAACTGAAATACAAGTAACTCAAAGGATGTTTGGAATAATCATCCTTTAAGGATCCGTTAAACTATCTACTATGTAGTAGTGTACGATAAGTAGATAATGCCTATCAGTAATATAAAGTATCAAAATAGTGTTAAGGCGTTACCATTATCCCCCTTAACACATTTTATATAAGCATCTTAGTCTATACAGCACTGTAAACTCCACCGTAAACTAGTGGGCTATCGGGGAGTACTCCATAGGTATAACACAAAACAAATCATAGTGGTCGTGCATAGGGATACAAGTATGACAAGGCACATTAGGCAATACCCAAGGTAGTGAAACTATCGTTTTCCTGATCCGGACTGGTGAGAACGCATCGCCGCAGCGATCGCAACACCACGAAACAACACTCCCTAATCAAGGGTGCTCCAATCGATAACAAGTAATGAGTAGTTTTCGAAGAAGTGTGTTCGCTCGAGGTATCTGACCCCATTTGGCCCGTCACGGCTCCTATTTTAGTCATTTCCAATTTGACACAAGTGTCAAGGCTATCCATTATCGTTCTTTTTCTTCAGTCATCACGTACGTCATTACAACCACTTCATTCTGGACCATACTCCGAGTATAGTTATTAAAGTGGTTTTCAGTTTAGACAGTGAGTATGTCCCTAACCAATTCTGGTCTCTTTAATAAATTTCGTAATTATTAAACCGATTGGTCGTTTAACATATTTCAAAACTCACGTCTTTGGACTTTACTCACGTCTTCGAACGTCTTTGATGGTTTTGGGATTGACTTCTTTGGACTTTACTCACGTCTTCGAACGTGAATTGATTTGTTCTACAATCGTTTTATGACTTGTCACTTTAAAGATATATGAAGGTTTCAATACTAATAGTAAATATCAAAACTCTTTCAGAAAAGCGATTTCAACACTATTTTAAATATCAAAAGTTCGTTTTCTCAAACCGATTTTTAATCTACTTGTATATACAAGCCTTTACTTCACTCGAATGAGAAATCGACTTAAACGACTTAGTAAAACGAGTGGTATGAAACGCTTGCGTTCACTTCGTCGGTTAGCTCTTGGACTTGTTCGATTGAACCCTTTTCGTGACAATTTCCTAGTGAAGATTTACAGCTTGTTCGTAAATATTTAAGTTAAGCAAGTGGTTATGGGACATGAAGCTAAACTCATATATTTACTAGCTTGGTGTGATTGACACTTCTCGCTGATCATGATGATCATTTTATGATTTAGACTAGCAATTGTGCGATGTCTCTTTGTCCATATGAAGGACTGTACTTCATTTTATTGAGCTTCGTCTCATTTCTTTGTGGGCTGGCAACCCAAGTACTTTTAATGTGTTTGATTCATCTGATGTACCGTTTGTACTACATCGATGTCTTGGCTTTCTGATTCATTGGACGTACCGTTTGCACTACGTCAATGTTCGATTCATCTGATGTACCGTTTGTACTACATCGATGTCTCTGTCTTTCTGATTCATTGGACGTACCGTTTGCACTGCGTCAATGTTTGATTCATCTGATGTACCGTTTGTACTACATCGATGTCTTGGCTTTCTGATTCATTGGACGTACCGTTTGCACTACGTCAATGTTCGATTCATCTGATGTACCGTTTGTACTACATCGATGTCTCTGTCTTTCCGATTCATTGGACGTACCGTTTGCACTACGTCAATGTTTGATTCATCTGATGTACCGTTTGTACTACATCGATGTCTTGGCTTTCTGGTTCATTGGACGTACCGTTTGCACTGCGTCAATGTACCGGCATTCATGCTCCTGTTTGGGATTGGCCATCCTTTTCTTGTGATTTCTGGATTTCTAATTATTGATTTCTGGAAATTTATGTTTCACCAGCTTTTACCATTGACATTGATGAGTATGTCATTTTATTGTGGCTTGGTGAATTAAATTAAGAATATGACATTCTTTTCTCTGTTTTGAGATTATTGAGATATTGTATGACTTTTGTGGGATTTCTAATGTATACTTTTCATAGTATGACACCTTTTTGTTATCATACGTTCTATTATCATATCTCATATTCTATCTCATTTTATCTGATAATTATAGCTAGACTGATCCGTTTATTATTTTCTTCTTAAATAATACTCGGGTCAGACTGAGTTTTTACAGGTGCTTCATCATGACTTCTTATCTGGAGCCATCTTCTGACTTTTGGCTAACTACTCTAGTTTAGTAGGTTTTTGTTGTATGAATTTGTGATGAGACTCCTTGATGTATACGTATTCTATTGTCTTGCACTTGTATCTATTCTTTTGTGTTATTGTGGATCTTATTTGACCACTACTCTGATGTACACTTTTAGGTGTAATATTCATATCTTATTCCGCCTTTGTGATATGAATTGTCTGTGACTGATTTGTGTTATGTTTATTTCTATATTTGTTTCCGAAGATTATATATCGCCACCGTGTGATAGCTTTGTGTTTGTATCGGTATGTTGGATTTCCTCTTTAAAAGATATGCATTATATTCTATCTGACATATCGGTGCTCGCGCAAAGAAGTTACATGGATGGTCGCTCCTCAACAGCCTTATTCTCCGTGCTAATTGACAGCACTACATCGTAGTGTTCTTGGTTAGCGTGGGTATAGAGGTGGGGCGTTACAGTACTTATAAAATATTTACATGTATATAATGTATTTATCTTTTCATAAATAAGCTTTTACATTTCTATATAAATATACAAATATGAATTTATGAAAACAATTATTTATAGTAGCTTATGCTTTGATCAAATATTTATAATATATTTTTATATGCTTGAGAAACTTATTTTAACTTTATATATATTTTTACAAATCAATTTATCTTATGTTTGAATTTTATAACATAACTCCAATCACAATATATATACATATATATTATAATTTGAAAACATATCCTTTATTAAATTAAAGACTCCCTATTTATAATATATACATCAATATATATACATTATAAATAGAAAACATTATATAAGCTTTGGAAGATAAATCTTACCAATTTTAAATTGTTTAGAAAAGATATTAATAAGTATTGCCAATTTAAAATATTATTAACTTTTAAAAGAATTAAACTTGTCAATTTATAAAATAAAATCAACAAATCAATTTAATTATTAATAAAGATTATTAAATTGATATTGCCAAAATTCCGGGATATCACAAAATCATTATAATATATACCTATGTGTATTCCACTGTATGAGGGTATACACACAAAATGTATAAGTTATATATATATATATATATTCATATTATAAACAACTTTTATAACTATATAAATACAGACAATATATCATCTATAAGCTAATACAAATTATAAAATCATTGCTTAAACTAGAGCACATGCAACTTTAACAATCAATATAAGTTTACCAGGTTAAAATATATATAACTATATATTTCTACAGCAACCAAACAAAATATTATAAAATCCTGTGCTTAAACTTGCTCATATATATCAGTATAACTAATATGTAAACTTTATGTTTATTATAAAATAACACTTGAATAACTCAAAACAAAACACATATGGCTGTACAACATAGGTATATACTTAAGCAACTGCAACAACATATATGGACTATCAAAATATATTCGCATATACCCATTCCTTACTTCAATAAAACAATAGAGCAATAGGCTGTAACTTATAATATACTATAATATAAGGTAATATAATATAATATAATATATTATATTATAATATAGTACTATATATAATAAACATCTAATATTGTAAAGAAAGAAGGCCGCTGTCAACCGAAGAAAAAATATGAGCAAGATAATATGCTTTGTTACAAACCTGTAAATATATATATATATATATATAAATTAACCGCATGAACCCAACTTTATAACTCACATAAAATCAAACTTAGAACTTAAAAATCTATATACATATAAACAGCCACTGTGTAGTATAGTTTAGAAAACATACACGTAAATATTTTTCCATAGCCCAAAAAAGCATGTATAGTTTATATTTAAAACATACTCTTTAAATCTAAATATAAAAACTTAAGTAAACTTTGATATATAAATATATATAAATGCTTTTAAACACATATATAAATATATAAACTCAACAGAGTATATAATAACAAATATATGTACATACCAAAAGAACTACAGCAAGGTGAAGGAGAGGGCATGATGGCTGATTCTCTGGTGGTGGTCGGAAAAGTAGGTGATAAAACAAATAAGGTGGGATGGCGGAGCGGAGGCAAGAAGACTGGAAAAGTGGAGGAAGAAAGGGGATGCGTGGGTTCTCGGTTTCTGGAAAGAAGCGGAGTCGGGCCATCGGAGGTGAATGGGTTACGCGAAAAGGTGGCAGTCTAGGCTACGGCTGTTCGGCTATGACTAGGGCGTTCGGCTGGAAGGTTTCAGGTGGAAGGCGACGGTCAAGGCAGTTGCGAGCTGGCATTGTGGTGGACGAGGCAGAATAAGGGGGTGGGTTCTGAAATGTTAGAGGGTGGAAGGAAGTGACTATCTGGTTTAAGCAAGGAGCATTTTCATGTTTATAAATTTTCAAAGGAAATGAACAACTGATAAGTAGAAAGAGAGGGGAAGAGGAAACATGTAGGCACAAAGATGAAATAGCTAAAAGTTGGATTCAGAAGAAAATGAGCTGTCAACATTAATGCATTAAGTACGTTACATATAATTTTGTACAGAATGAAAAATAATAAATTCAAAAAAATTGAAGTGATGGAAAAAAATAACAGCTGGCTATTGAATCAACAATAGTTATTAAAGCAATTAATATATTGCTAGGATTCACGTTCAAATTTTAAAAGGCAACGGAAAGCTAACGGTCACAATTTATGGTACCGATACGACGTACAGTTTATTGTTTCCGCTGTGCACCGGTCATCAAAAGACAGAAATAAATATACCGTAGAGATCAACATGACGAGACGATCAATACGGTATACAGATATTGGTATTATGATTGAATTATAAAAATTCGAATTTTCTATTAGCGGAAAATGCAGCAAAAACGCGGAAAAATAAGATCGACGGAGCTAAAGAAGTCCGAATTTGGAAAAACGAAAAATGACGTCTTGTTCAGAAGATGATGTAGAATTTTTCTATGTAAAAATATTTAGGTTTCGAAAACATTTTATTTTCATCAATTACTAACTGATTAAATTGAAATAAAAATTACACACGAAATAAACTTTCATATTTTCGGATGAAAATTTACCAGTTGCTATGTTTAACTAGACGCATTCCAAATATCAAATTTTTATTTCAAAATTTATCGTTTAAAATTTCACAAAATTTCAGCTAATTACGTTATTAAAACAGTTAAAATTTACAGGTCGTTACATTCTCCCCCACTCAAAACTTTTCGTCCCCGAAAAGGAAGGAGGTAGGAGAATAGAAACAGCTAGAAAGAAAGAATGGATTTTGATATTCGAAATAAACAATAAATTTAAAACCATATAAATTTATAATTAAACTAATTAATATTCCACATTTGGTCTAATCCATCTGAGTTCACTTAAGTTAAATCAATCCATCTATTTCTAAATTCATTATCTTATTATCTAGTCATACTCAATTAACAATTTCTAAATCATCAATTTGTATAATCATTTATTATACTCATATTTCATTCAACAAATTTAACTCTTTTATCCCAAATCATTATTGAGTTTATTCCACTTAATATGTCTTATTACATATATTTAAACTATATAAATTAATTTAAACCATATAAATTTCAATTTAAATTATTTTATATTCAATAATTAGTTTAAATTTAAGGTATTCCCCCAAGTTGATCTAATTTCAATTTGTTAATTCTTTCAGAACAAAATTTATTATATTCATCTCATTCAATTGACTTATTATTCTATCATCTTTATTAGCATTTTTTTTATTTATAATTAAAATCTAAGTGTATAACATTTATTATAAACACTCAAATTTTATTTATAAAATCATTTTATATTGTATATTATCCAATTACATTTTAACTTCTGAATAATTTAGGTAAGTTATATTGAAATGCAATTTAGTACTATACAAATAAAACTTTCAAATTCAATTATTTCAAGTTTAAATATTTATCCAAAAATTTAGCATTATTTATAATTGAAAACATCCTTTAACATAATTTTAAGAATTAAATTTCCGTTTAATTTCAAACCCTTTGGAGATAATTATGTATATACTATATATATTAAATCAAATTAAATTTAAAATAATATTCCCATATATATATAAATCAAGTCATACTTAAGAAATTCAAATTAAAATATTTCCCAAACAAAACCGTAGCAAAGCTACAGATTGGTTTCTCCACTTCGAAACTCGGAAATGAATGTCGATGATGCGGCCGCCATCACCGAAATTATTTTCCAGCGACAAAGAGAAGAGCACTGATTTCAACATTTTAAAATTCTTTGAAAACGGTTTCTATTTGAAAATATTTTCAATAATATACATTTTAAAATTTTAAAAACCAAAGCTTGTAATTTTAGGAAATTAAATTCTCAAATTCTTACTTTAAATTCATTTAAATTTCTAAATAAATCTATAAACCAACTTTTATAATTCCATTTATTTTTATGTTGGAATAATCAATGATTTACAAAACAAATAGTGAAAATCAAATATTACCTTTCTGACAACTAATTTAGTTAACAATTCAATTTCAGAAAATTTATACTTATATATAATATAATCATACAAGATTATTTTATTTACCAAATTTTGAAAATACTATTGTGTCAGTTTGCTCTGTTCAAGTGTTTTGGAAATCTTATCGATGGCGTTGATCAGACGAATCGATCGAAAACCCAAATCAACATCAACAACTCAAACAACACAATAAAGAAAACATTTTTATATTAATAACAAATGCACTACCTCGCACGATGATACAAGGATGGATTTCAAAATAAGTATTGGGATTCAAATTTGATGACTCAAATCAAAGAGAATTTTGGTTCGAAGATAAGTTCGAAACAAAGATATGATGATTAAATAACAAAGTAGGAAGATTGATAAGTTTATTAAATCGCGGGGAACCTTAACCAGGTCGACCGTGACTTCAAGAATAAGATCAATGTAGAATTTCGAGGTAAATCGACATTTGATCTCAAGAGATAGAATTTGGCATGACCAAAGATGTCAGCATCTAAACCGAGGAAATATAAATCTCCGGTGAATCGATTCTATCGTAAAAGAGTTTCACCCCTTTACAAATCAATTTGAGATTGGCGGGACCGCCAACTCATTATAAAGATCATTCAAGGTTGAGTTATGGGATACTCCGGAATTAGAAGACGAATGGTGAGGGACACGAATGGATTTTGGAACCGCAGGGAACGTTCCAAAATTCAAAGGAATCGAGTCAAAAGGAAGAGATTCAACTTGAATGAAAGTGATTCTGTAAATACATTTACCCTATATGCTAAGTTTTGCCTAGAGCTACCAAAGCTCTGATACCAACTATAACGACCCGCTATTTTGGTCTATTCGCATCCGCACATGTCGAACTTGAATAATTCAAAATATCGAATTGTTAATTAAATTTGGCAAAACTGAATATATACAGTAAATAAATAATCTCAGATCACAGACACAGAGTAATAAATGCAGCGGAAACAAAGATAGTAGTTCGTGAAGCTACTATATACATATCAGAGTAAAATAAGGTACAACAGATGTCTCGAATACAATAATCAAATACAATATCAGAATGCATCACTAGAATCAACTGGATATCTGAAAGCTGGATAGATAGCTGGATCTCCAAGCGAAGCTCCAACTCCAAAGGTGAGTCTTGAATACTGGTATACTCAGTCTGACCCGAGCGTAAAGCAAAACACAAAACACTCGAGTCAGGATTAACATTCCTATATCAATAAATCCAACTCAAGTGAAATAGTAACTGAAATACAAGTAACTCAAAGGATGTTTGGAATAATCATCCTTTAAGGATCCGTTAAACTATCTACTATGTAGTAGTGTACGATAAGTAGATAATGCCTATCAGTAATATAAAGTATCAAAATAGTGTTAAGGCGTTACCATTATCCCCCTTAACACATTTTATAGAAGCATCATAGTCTATACAGCACTGTAAACTCCACCGTAAACTAGTGGGCTATCCGGGAGTACTCCATAGGTATAACACAAAACAAATCATAGTGGTCGTGCATAGGGATACAAGTATGACAAGGCACATGAGGCAAATACCCAAGGTAGTGAAACTACCGTTTTCCTGATCCGGACTGGTGAGAACGCATCGCCGCAGCGATCGCAACACCGCGAAACAACACTCCCAAATCAAGGGTGCTCCAATCGATAACAAGTAATGAGTAGTTTTTGAAGAAGTGTGTTCGCTCGAGGTAGCTGACCCCATTTGGCCCGGCACGGCTCCTGTTTTAGTCATTTCCAATTTGACACAAGTGTCAAGGCTATCCATTATCGTTCTCTTTCTTCAGTTATCACGTACGTCATTCCAACCACTTCATTCTGGACCATACTCCGCGTATAGTTATTAAAGTGGTTTTCGGTTTAGACAGTGAGTATGTCCCTAACCGATTCCGGTCTCTTTAATAACTTTCGTAATTATTACACCGATTGGTCGTTTAACATATTTCAAAACCGAATCAATTTCAATTTCAATTAGAATTCGTAAATCAACATTTCGTTTGTCTTTCTAAATCAATTTCCAAAATTTTACGTTTCAAAACTTCCAAATTTCCATTTCAAAATCTAATAATACAATTTCAATTTTTATTTAAAACCATTCCAATATTCATTTAAATTCGTATATAAGTTTCATTCCGAAAACATTTAAACTAATTTAATTTAACATTCAAATCAATTTAACTTCATTTATCGATTTCATTCAATATTCGTTAAGTAAATTTATCATTCAAACCATTTCTATTTAATTTCCAATTCACTAAATCAATTACTTAAGTTCAACTTCATTGTATCAAAACTTACAATTTGAATTAAATTAAATTCATCAAATCAATTCTTTCAATTTCAAGTCATACATTAATTTCAATAAAACACACTTTATTTCTTGTTAGAGAAATTCAATTTCACTTATTTATTTACTTAGTTACAATTTCAAAACTCAATTGATAAAGAAACTTAATTTCACTTATTCCAGAAGTTCAATTTCACTTAATAAAGAATTCAATTTATTTAATTATTAAATAATTCAATCTTATTTAATTATAAAATAATTTCAAAACTTAATTATTAAATAATTTCAGACTTAATTATTAATAATTTCAAAACTTAATTATTAAATAATTCCGAACTTAATTATTAATAATTCCAAATTTTAAAACAACGTTCTTTCATCAACTACTACGTTAATATTTTGATTCAGATTATTAAATATTAACATTTCCTTTTATTCAAATTCCAACTTCGTTTCAAAACCATATTATTTATTCAAATAAAATCTTCATTTTTATTTTTAAATCAATTTTATTGACCAATCGGTTTTTATTTAATTCTCTATCCTAAGTCAAAGTTTTTATTTTGGGTATTTATCATTTCAACCCGATTCCATTTCAATTCAAAGTCAAAGCATAGCAAAGGGAACTTGCAGTGTGATAACTGGGATGGTGTCAAAGTAAATAAACAAGCAATAACAACAAATCAATAACAATCCAATAATTAATTCAAATAATCCTGAAATAATCGTATTAATTTACATTGTTATTTGTGTAAATTAATATAATTATTTCTAGAATCTACACTATCATTTCATGTAGATTAAAGATTATTACACTAATATTCATACGGTTCTTCACTTGATATTCATTATTAAATTTCATACTACATCAATCTATACAACATACATTTAAATGGTTTAAGGTGTGATTAACCATATTTCTACGTATCAATTTATTTAAACATTTAAAGAGGTCATATTATGCAAATGTCATCAAATCAAATTTATCACATATATCAAATCTAACTATCCTACGTCAATTTCGATTTCAAATTATTTATCACTTACAACATTAAAGATTTAACGTCCAATGTCAACATCAATCAATCAATCATTTAACAACCAAACTAGATTATCATTGTATAAATAACAGACAATGGTGTCAGATGTCATAGGTGAACTGATACAGGTAAAACATATATATAATAGTGTAGATAACTAACAACAACACATTTCAATTGTCGTTTCAATTGAAATCAAATTTAATAAATAAAAGAACATTAATCGTGAGTGATTGCTCACCTTTCGAGGCTAGAGAGTACCGAAGATGACACGTATACGCCCACTGATATGGACACTGAAATTGGTTTACGAATCCAAGCAAGCAAAATTGGCATGAATTAGAAGAGCAAAGCTGATAAATAGGAATAGACGAATTCAAATCAGAACCGGATCGATGGAGATAAATGGTATAAGTAACCTACGGTATATATAACCATATATAAAAATCATATTTTAAATTCAAACACGTATTAAATTATATATATATATATCGAAAATCATTGTTTTACAATAAAACTCATGTATAAAAATCAAACATAATATATTTGAAATCAACAATATATATCACTACATACATTGAACCATATAGATAAAATCATAACACATTATTTATATTCGAACAGCAGATGCCACAATGTTAATAAAATTATAGTTTATACTTAAACTTACGTACTTATTATGTTAAAAATCAACTTTTAACTCAAGAACAATACAAAGATTAAATCATTATAATATATACCTATGTGTATTCCACTGTATAAGGGTATGCACACAAAATGTATAAGCTATATATATAAAAAAATTCATATTATAAACAACTTTTATAACTATATAAATACAGACAATATATCATCTATAAGCTAATACAAATTATAAAATCATTGCTTAAACTAGAGCACATGCAACTTTAACAATCAATATAAGTTTACCAGGTTAAAATATATATAACTATATATTTCTACAGCAACCAAACAAAATATTATAAAATCATGTGCTTAAACTTACTCATATATATCAGTATAACTAATAAGTAAACTTTATGTTTATTATAAAATAACACTTGAATAACTCAAAACAAAACACATATGGCTGTACAACATAGGTATATACTTAAGCAATTGCAACAACATATATGGACTATCAAAATATATTCGCATATACCCATTCCTTACTTCAATAAAACAATAGAGCAATAGGCTGTAACTTATAATATACTATAATATAAGGAAATATGATATCATATAATATATTATATTATAATAGTACTATATATAATAAACATCTAATATTGTAAAGAAAGAAGGCCGTTGTCAACCGAAGAAAAAAAATGAGCAAGATAATATGCTTTGTTACAAACCTGTAAATATATATATATATATATATATATATATATATATATATAAATTAACCGCATGAACCCAATTTTATAACTCATATAAAATCAAACTTAGAACTTAAAAATCTATATACATATAAACAGCCACTGTGTAGTATAGTTTAGAAAACATACACGTAAATATTTTTCCATAGCCCAAAAAAGCATGTATAGTTTATATTTAAAACATACACTTTAACTCTAAATATGAAAACTTAAGTAAACTTTGATGTATAAATATATATATAAATGCTTTTAAACACATATATAAATATATAAACTCAATAGGGTATATAATAACAAATATATGTACATACCAAAAGAACTGCAGCGAGGTGAAGGAGAGGGCATGATGGCCGATTCTCTGGTGGTGGTCGGAAAAGTAGGCGATAAAGCAAACAAGGTGGGATGGCGGAGCAGAGGAAAGAAGACTGGAAAAGTGGAGGACGAAAGGGGATGCGTCGGTTCTCGATTTCTGGGAGGAAGCGGAGTCGGGCCATCAGAGGTGGATGGGTTACGCGAAAAGGTGGCAGTCTAGGCTATGGCTGTTCGGCTATGACTAGGGCGTTCAGCTGGAAGGTTTCAGGTGGAAGGCGATGGTCAGGGCAGTTGCGAGCTGGCGTTGTGGTGGATGAGGCAGCATAAGGTGGTGGGTTCTAAAATGTCAGAGGGTGGAAGGAAGTGACGATCTGGTTTAAGCAAGGAGCATTTTCATGTTTATAAATTTTCAAAGGAAATGAACAACTGATAGGTAGAAAGAGAGGGGAAGAGGAAACGTGTAGGCACAAAGATGAAATAGCTAAAAGTTGGATTCAGAAGAAAATGAGCTGTCAACATAAATGCATTAAGTAAGTTACATATAATTTTGTACAGAATGAAAAATAATAAATTCAAAAAAATTGAAGTGATGGTAGAAAAAAAATAACAGCTGGCTATTGAATCAACAATAGTTATTAAAGCAATTAATATATTGCTAGGATTCACGTTCAAATTTTAAAAGGCAAAGGAAAGCTAACGGTCACAATTTATGGTACCGATACGACGTACAGCTTATTGTTTCCGTTGTGCACCGGTCATCAAAAGACAGAAATAAATATACCGTAGAGATCAACATGACGAGACGATCAATACGATATACAGATATTGGTATTATGATTGAATTATAAAAATTTGAATTTTCTACTAGCAGAAAATGCAGCAAAAACGCAGAAAGATAAGATCGACGGAGCTAAAGAAGTCCAAATTTGGAAAAACGAAAAAATGACGTCTTGTTCAGAATATGATGTAGAATTTTTCTATGTAAAAATATTTAGGTTTTGAAAACATTTTATTTTCATCAATTACTAACTGATTAAATTGAAATAAAAATTACACACGAAATAAACTTTCATATTTTCGGATGAAAATTTACCAGTTGCTATGTTTAACTAGACGCATTCCAAATATCAAATTTTTATTTCAAAATTTATCGTTTAAAATTTCACAAAATTTCAACTAATTACGTTATTAAAACAGTTAAAATTTACAGGTCGTTACAGAGTATGTCATTTCCTTCTGGAAAAAGGTGATATTATGGAATGGAGCCTAGATATTTACCTGTGTGGTTGCTCCAATCTCATTTACTGTGTGATTGTTGCTTTGTGATCGAGGGCCCTCGGATAAAGGTCGCAAACGACCGGGGGGTAGCATATTCGTGTAGTAGTTACCTAGTAAGAGGTAATCCGACCTTGTGTTGGCAGAGAGCTAGTTAGTTCTCGGGACGTCCCTCCAGAGGCGTACCCATTGACAGTAGGAAGTTCCTTAGCCTGACCATTTGTTGGAAATCCAAAGAAACAATACGTACCTTGTACGGTTTTAGTTGTATAACCTACTATGGAATGTGGCGGTAACCTGCTATTGAACATAGTAGCTATAGTAGGCATACAATAATGGTTGTATGTTGGCTAAGATTAATATTATATTTTCGAAATGGTTTTCTACACTATGCACTAATAGTAATAATATCGAATGATTTTGCGTAGTAAGCATTTTTGACTATCATAAGGAGAAATCTCCTCCAATTCTGCCGTTTGCATTGTGTGTGTGGCGGGAGGCCGTATGGTAGTTTCATTTTCCAAAAAGCATTATGGATTTCAATGTTTAAAATTCCTTTGTTGTTTGTTTAAAGATAAACTGTTTTTTTTACTCACACTAGTCCCATGACTGACCTGGAGTTTATTGTTCCTTTCCTAAACTCTTGGTGCACACAATTTTCAGCACGGGCAGTCTAGAGTTGGGTTTTTCAGATAGTCAGGTTTAGTAGATAATCGGGAGCTAGTTCAGTGTTCGGAGTTCACGGACGACTGCCCTTGCTTCTCTTAGTCAAACGTGATGGTGGTTTGAGCTTGATGTTGGAGTGATTGGTCTCATTCTCTTTGTCGGATCACTTGGAGTATCACTTCTGTTTTCCGCTGTAGCATCTTTATTTATTTCTGATATTCTTGTATCATATGGATAGCATTGTTGTATATCATTCTGGATATTGTATTCATTGGAGTTGTATATGATATTATTCATTTCTTTATTCCGCTGTGTTGTTATACTTACTGTGCTATAAGCTCCGGAGAGCCAGATTCGGCGTTTGAATCTACGACATTTGAGTACAAGTGAAGTACAGGTGCCGATTTTCGAAGGCCGAGTTCAGGATCTCTACATTGTTAATGTTCAAATTATGTATTCTTAGTAGCTGGTATTTGTAATCTATGCAAAGTCTTTGGTCATCTTTACAAAACTATGAAAAAGATCTAAAAGCCGCTCAATCAGAGTTCATTCAAATGTAGCAGTTGCTATTGCAAAGAAAAGACTCACTTTTGAAACTAGGGTAATTGTAGCAGCGTTGATAAAATATTCCATAAAATAAAACGTCACCTTTAGGCCCTACTTTCTGCCTGCGAGATGATTCGGTCTTTTAGAACAATGCTTATATCTCTATGCTTATATCAAACTATTGTTTTCTATGTTAATTTCAGTTAACTCCTTGCCTATTCAATATTTTTTTTCTCATTTGACAATTGTTGGGATATACATTTTCCCTATCATTAAACATGCTAAATAAATAATAAATAACTGAATAGGAAGTTTATTTTCAAGCAACCAAGTATTTCAGAATAAATGAAACAAAAAATATTATCATACGACATAGTAAAAAAATAACCAAAATGAGTGTAACCCAAGAAATATTTGCAATGTTACCTCCAGAATAGCCGATTATCAACCAACTGTATATGGATGTTTAAAATAATTTGCATACCAGGCAGCTTTATACATTTCTAAATGTGCTTCCACTACAGAAAACAGTAAAAGAAAATACAGATATTTGTAATTCTATATATGTGGTACCTGCTGAAGTAACCAAACAACTTGGCTTTAATACTTAGCTCATTTCATTTCCAATAAGATTGCTTTATTATTCAGTAACACTAGTTCTCCATTGTTAAATGATAATCTTCATTTGCCACTACATAAACACAAGCTACTTGTGAAAGCAAACTGATTAGTAAATATTGGTAAAAATTGTAGATTCTAGGACATAGTCGTCCATTCTATTAAAGAAAATTCACCATGAGAACTGTTAAAAGAGGTGGAAATTGAGAGCATAGTTTATAATTTATATACCCTTATGTATCGTTTTTGCATTACAGGATATAGCTATTTCTTGATCTTTACTATGTGCACACTTCAGACACCACCATAATAGAAAAATCATGTTTCTTGATCTTTACAAAATGTGGTTCTCACAAAATTGTGATCGTTGGTTTTGACATTGAATCCAAATCCGAAAAAAGTATAAACATAATCTTGACAAGGGACTGGTGATTTTGGTAGAGATCTCAATTGTTTCATTGCATAGTTCCATAAAGAAATATTTCTGTTATAATCTACAAGACATGTTATACCATTTGATGAAAATGCCAATTTTGTTATCGCTTAACAAACAAAATTGCTTACATTGATCGTAAATAATATCAATGCAAACGCCAAGAAGATTGTTGTTACCACTGTTATTATTGAAATGTTGGGAAATGAAAATAGGGCGATTAATGAGAGTGTACCAAGATTTGTAGATAGATTTAAATTGTAAGAGGCTTGTTACAGGTAGCCATAATAGAATGTCAAACAGCAAATGTTCGGGCATATCACGTCTGTTGTCCATTGATGAATATTTCATGATTCCAGAATAAATAAATATAATCGTCAGTACGTAAAATGAAAAGACTTCTTTTTGGAGCTTAATCACTTGTATGCTTTGTCAACAAAATTCTATGAAAAGGATGTTTTCCATCATAGTAATTTGAAGTAAAATAAAGTACATATACCACTGTATTCAAGCACATACAACATAATGAAGTTCTAACCCATTACCTTCATGAAATTATGAAATTTATTAATAAAAGTGAGTTTTTGTAGGTCTATGGCAGCTCTTCATTCATAAAACAATAGGAATAGGAAAATACTACAGCTTAATAATAAATTCACTAAAAAAATTATCACTTGCGCCTTTAATAAAGCCTAATTTATGAATTAAAATATCATATTTAATCATAGTATAAAACTATATATAACCATTTATTATGAAAAATCTTCTGAAAATTAATTTAGAGTATGGTAAGAATTGGAGAGTTATTGATAAAGTTAAATCAAAAATACTTTCTATTTCTTACCATATCATGAAACCATGCTCATTACTTCTCATAATCCACTAAAGTGGTCGAGTATCAAATATGTTCTCAAACTGGACTAAAATATACAACACCTTGCAAACATTAATTTCAAAATCATTAAGGAATTGGTTATGAACATTAATTAATTCACATTGCACCACTGATCATCTAAATCAACAAACGGTCTTGCAAACTGGGAAGAAAGGAACTTTTATGTTCAAATAGGAAGCATAAAAAGTTACTTAGTTATGAACATTAATGAATTGCATCAAATACTATATGGTAAACATATTTTGAATTGCAGGTAATAAAATGCAAAACAAACGTTCAAGGTGGATTTTTTTTAAAACACTAAAATCACATATAAAACCCAAAAAAATTCATTATATATGTCACATCTCATAAACTAACTACTAAATATGAGGTTTTCAAAATATAAAGCAAACTGTTTATCTACTCAAATACCTCAATCTGCAAGAATGGAATGCTTTTACAAACTAAAAGAATGCAAAATAATACATAAATGAATGCAAATAAAAATTATATGTAGTACACACTACTTACAGCCAGATCATTCATTAGCATTGTAGAAAAGATTCGATATAGTAGTTTTAATAGCCGTAGGAATAAAATATGTCACTGATTAATCAATATATATGTAACATGTTAACAATTAATATCCAGACACCTCATTATATGTATTTATAAAAATTATAGAACAATCATATGTTTCAGTAGACTCAAAATATTAAAATTATAGAACATCCATATGTTTTAGTAGACTCAAAATATATGCAGGTTTACTTCTAGAACTATGCAGGACAAACAAAAGAACACCAATGTCTAACCAAAAAATTATCGCATGCACACATCGACATAATCATTAGTAAGTAAATGATAATCCTAACTTAACAGATCAGTAATCATCACTAATCAAAATCCAATCAAAAAACAAAAATTGTTTGTTCAGTGAAATAAATGGTAGAATGCAATACCAGGATCATATGAAAATTCATTAATAACAAACAATAACCTTAATTTAAATAAGCACTAATCATCAGTAATCAACACTAACCAAAACTAAAGAAAAAATGAATTAAAAAATTTGTTCTTTGATAGAAAAATGTGATAGAACGCAGTACCAGGATTATATGAAAATATGATAGAAAATAAATCTTGACATGGAAACGCAATAGTCGATTTAAATTGTATATTAAAGAAACTAAAAGAAATAGCAGATGAAGTAATTAAAGGGTTTGGGATTTTACCGGGTTTTGTTGTTAAGGACCTGAACCAGAGTAGATCTTGGCCAATGAGGCAGCAACCAGCGGTGGGCGAGCAACCGATACAAAGAGGAGAGTTGAAGGAGATCAGCCATTTAAAATCAAATCAAGCATGAATAAAGGCGGAAAGAGAAGCGCAAAGAGAGGGAGGAATGACTACTTGATGCTGGCACAACCACTAGAAGTAGAAGGAAGAGAAATGAGGTCGGACAATTAGCAATACACAGTGCCTCAGGTTGGCCTTAGTTTGGCGATGAGGTACGGGGACCAAGAGATTGGGTGAATTGAAGTAGGCATCGATGTTGAAGTGGTTGAAGTCGGCGTTCGATATTCGGAAGTGGATGAAGTCGCCGTTGATTTTATGAAGTGGTTGAAATCACGTTGATTTGGAATTTAGGGTTCAGATGCAGGCGGGAAATGAAATTATAGAGGAAAAGAGGGCGGGAATTTTGTTTGGAGTGAAATTTTTTGATGTAAAGCCAAAAATATGGATTTGGAGCCTAAAGAAAACATATGGGTGTGTTGTAGCTTTTTGAAAGAAATGGCGGTTCCCTCTCCCCCCCTCCCTTGTTCCGTTCTCACCCTCCTCCTCCTTCTCCTCCTCCGCCTCCTCCTCCTCCTCCTCCACCTCTTCCTCCGCCTTCTCGTTCATCTAGCATTCATCTTTCTTCCTCGTCTCCGCTTTCTTCTTCCCAGTTCCTGCGTCCTTCCCCGGTTCTTTCTTCTCCTTCTCTGATTCTTTCTCATTCCTCTCCGATACCTCCTCCTTCTTCCTCGATCCCGTCTCGTCAAACCATTTCTCCTCTTCCTCATTCTCCCCTGATCCCTCCTCAATCCTCTTGCCTTCTTTCTTCTTTCGCTCCATCTTTTTCTTTTCCCACTGGTCCCTCTTCTGTGATAGGGGACCTTCGAGTTGTTGATGAGAATAAGATTTGTTTTGATCTTGCTGATCAGATTAATTCCTCTAATGGCTTGGCTGTTGATTCTTCATGTGTTGGGGATGCGGTTTCTTTTAAGGAATCAGGTCAGCATAATAATGATTTAGTTCCAAAATGGTCTTCTCTTTTCAAGAAAAAGCCAAAGAATGTTGGAGTTTATGTTCCTAGAGAGTTCAAAATTATTAGAGATGGTAAACCTAAACAATTGCCAGAAGATGTTAAAAATGAAGGTATTAAATATTGGAGCGATCATTTGGTTGGATTCTTCCTGGATGGAACACTTTCTTATCTAACAGTTACTAATCATCTCAAAAGATCTTGGAAGCTAAAAGGTGAGGTTGATATAAAATCTGACAATGAGAATTTTTTCTTCAAATTTTCGAATGAGCAAGATAAATTTCATATTCTTCAATCTGATCCCATTTTTATAAAAGGAAAAATGTTCATAATTAATATGTGGAATCCTTCAATTGGTTGTGTGCAAGCAAGTATTAGGAAAGTTCCAATATGGGTTCATTTTTATAAAATGCCTACAATTGCATGGACTCTTACGGGTATTAACTGGCTAGCATGTCATATTGGAAGATTGATCTGTTTTGATGAGAGTATGGAAAAGTTGAAAAGATTTAAATATGCAAAGGCATTAATAGAAATTGAACCAAATCAGAAGCTACCTGATTTTATAGAAATTGATGGTTTGGGTGAAGGTAGTTATAAAGTAAGAATTGAATATGATTGGCTTCCTAGTATTTGTGAATTTTGCAAAGTTTTTGGACACACAACAGAAAAATGTATGGAAGATACTTTGGGAAATTGTTATGAGGCTTATGAAGATGATGGCCTTAGGAATAATTACTCTGAAGATAATAAGTATGTTAGGGAGACTAATAATGGTAATAAGTATGTTAGGGAGACTAATAATGGTAATTTGTTGAAGAATAATTCCTCGCAAGATAAATATTCAAGGGAGTTGGAAATGAACAATTTTGTTACTCAAAAAAGAAAGAATAAGGTTTGGAAGAAAAAGGATACTATTCCAGTGGATAGTATTAAGCACAAGGCAATGACTAATGAAGCTGTATTTGGAAATGAATTTGGTGTACATGCTGGGGATATGCATAACACAGAAAATGTAAAGGAAGTGGTCAAGAACCAAGCTGATGAGGTAAATAAATCAATAGGAAATCAAGATGCAGGCCTAAAATCTAGTGAGGTGGCTACTTCTAATAAATTCTCAATTCTAGCTGATATGAGTGAAGGAGATAATAACAATTCTGATAATAAGATTGTGGATGATTCACCCGCAAATTCAACCCATTTCGTCTCTCCTTACTCACACTTGTCTCCTCCTGATAATATAATACTTCCTCCTCCTATTTCACATTCTACCCCTTCTACTTTTAATTTGAATTCTTCCTGTACTCAAGTTAATGCTTCTATGATTCCTAAACCATCTTTGAAGGAAAATCCCAGCATTTCTAACCAAAAAAATGATCCTTTTTCCACACAGAGCTTGACAGTGAAAAGGGGTAGAAAAGCAAAGAGTAATAAATTGTCTCAGGATGTTGTGGATAAGAATAATGATATTGATAGTAGTATTGAGGAAATTCAACCTAAAACAGACAGCATAGTTTTTGATTCTATAGGAAATGTTTCAAGACATACCCGAAGGCATCCCAATAAGTTAATCATTCCCAATTCTTGATGATGATGAAAAATATAGCATGCTGGAATATTAGAGGAGGGCACTTGCTCTCTAAGCAAAAAGAAGTTAAGAAATTGATTAAAGAGGAAAACATTCATATTATGTGTGTTAGTGAAACCAAGTTGAATGCTGATTTAACTAGAAGAGCTTGTATGTTTATTGCTCCTAATTGGCAGCATGATGATAACCTTTCAAGTGCTTCCTATGGAAGACTAATGGTGATGTGGAACCAAAATTATTATCAGCTTAAAAAATTAGAAGAATCAGACCAATTCTTGCATTATGAAGCTATTTCTGTTGAAACCAATTCTTCTTATCTTCTTACTTTTGTCTATGCCCAGAACTGCAGTGATAGAAGGAAAATGCTACTTAATCAACTGCCTAATCTTAAAAATTCATCAGTGCCTTGGCTTAGGAGACTTTAATTGTATGTATTTGTCTTCCCATAAATCAGGTGGTACTCCTCTTTCTTCCAGAGATATTTCTCCTCTCTATCAAATGTTATTGCATGCATTTTTATCTCCCATTCAATCCATTGGCCCTTCATTCACTTGGAACAACAAAAGTAAAGATGGACCTAGAACTTTTTGCAAACTTGATCATGCCTTTCAAAATATTTCAGCTATTTCACTTTGGCCTTCTCTGTTCTGTAACATTCTTCTTCCTTCAATTTCTAATCATAGTCCTATCATTTTATCTTGGGGAGAGGTCGCAAAGGCAAAGTTTACCTCTTTTAAATTTTTTAAATTTTGGACTAATCATTTTTCTTTTCAGGATTTAGTTTTACAGGTTTGGCAAGAAGAAGTGTATGGTAATCCTATGTATGTTCTTAAGACTAAACTCTTCAAATTAAAGAGCAAATTGAAGATTTGGGCTAGGAATAATTTTGGATCTGGTGTTGATATATCCTCTGATTTGAGAAAAAGGCTATCTGAGGTACAAAAATTTCTCCTTTCTGATCCTTCGAATTCTTCACTTGCTATGGAGGAAGCTGAATTATCTAAGTCATTGCAAGATATTTTAGAATATGAGATATCTATATCTAAAGAGTTACTTCATGCTAAATATGATAAATTTGGAGACAGGAATAAAAAATTCTTTCATGATTCTATCAAGGTCAAACAATCAAAGGAAAGAATTAATTGTATTTATGATAATAAAGGTTTAAAGCATGAAAATGAAGAAAATATTAATATTGCTTTTGTGGATTACTTTGCCTCCATTCTTGCTAATCCAAAGCCTTTTGTTGCTGATGTGAGTCCATTATTTCAACTTCAAACTCCTCATTTATCAGTAACTCAAGCTAATAGTCTTATTGAGGAGATTACTAATGAAGAGATTGAGATAGCTGTCTTCAGTTTAAATAAGGAAAGTTGTGGAGGTCCTGATGGATTTAATACCTAATTTTTTCAATATTGCTGGAAGACAATTAGTTTTGTTGTTTTAAGAGAAATATAATTCTTTTTCAGTTCTAATAAGCTTCCTAAAGGAGTTAATTCTACTACAATTACATTAGTCCCCAAGATTGAAAACCCATCATATGTTTCAGATTTTAGACTAATATTTTGTTGTAATGTTGTTTACAAGATAATCTCAAAAATTATAGCTTCTAGAATGCAAGCAGTTCTCCCTTCAATAATATCTAAAAACCAGGTGGCTTTTCTCCCCAATAGGAACATCAGCGATAACATTCTTCTAACACAAGAGTTACTAAGGTCATATGGAACTTCTAATATTTCTCCTAGGTTCATGTTAAAGTTAGATATTAGGAAAGCCTTTGATACTATATCATGGAATTCTATTATTGCAATCATGGCAAGAATGAACTTTCCAAAACCTCTGCTGGCTTGGATTTATACATGCATATCTACACCTTATTATTCTCTTTCCAGAAATGGTTTTTTAAATGGATTTTTCAAGGGTACTCAGGGGGTTAGGCAAGGAGATCCAATCTCACCTTATTTGTTTATCATAGCAATGGAGATTTTAAATGTTCTAATTAAAGAGAAGGTAGAAAATAAATCTTTGGAATTACATCCAAAATGTAAAGATCCTATGATTACACACTTACTTTTTGCGGATGATTTGGTATTATTTACAAAGCCTACTATTGCTAACGTACAGACAGTATTGGAAGTACTTGACAAGTTTTGGAAAATCACAGGTCTTCATATTAACATCAGTAAGTCTAATATTCTTATAGCTGGTGTTGAAGAGGATATCAAATATGATTTGATTAAATTTTCTGGATTAAATATCATGCCTTCTTCTGCAACATACTTAGGATTACCACTTATAACATTTAGACTCTCAAAAGTTAACTGTTTACCTTTATATGAGAAAATCACTGAAAAGCTTTCTTCATGGCCTAGCTCAAAAGTATCTCAAGATGGAAGACTTGTTATAATCCAGTCCATTGCATCTGCCATGACAACTTATTGGATGAGGCATTACATATTACCTGTTAAATTAATTTCCATGATTAATAGTGCATTGAGCAGATTTCTTTGGCATGGAGATCCTTTCTCCAAGAAAATAATTCCCATTTCATTCAAAAAGATAACTCTGCCAAAATCTAAAGGAGGATTGGGTATTATCAATTTACAACTTTGGAATCAAGCTGCAATATCAAAATACTTTGACAAAATTCTGAGTAAAAATGATGATTTATGGACAATATGGATTAATAGAAATTTGATCAAGAGGAAGAATTTTTGGGATATGCAAATTCAACAAAATGCTAGCTGGAGTTGGAGGAATATATTAAAGTTGAGGGAGAAATTTCTATCAATGATACAGATCAATCCAAAGAAGAATTTAAATTGTTATTTTTGGTCTGATCCTTGGGCTAAACCTGGATTAATTTTAAAAAAATGTATGAATCACTCTAGTTTTATGACCATTGGCATTCCTCTTCAGGTCAAAGCATTAAATTTTATACAAGAAAATGAAGTTGTGCTACCTTACAGTAGTTCTATGGAGGTTAGAAAGATTTGGAATGAAATTGCTAAAATTAGAATTCCTGAAAGTGATCTTGCTGTATTTTGGTCAAGGCAGAGAAGAAGTCACTCAATAAAATTAATATATAACCTGCTTCTGGATAATGAGTGTAGTGATAAATTTGCTTGGAATAATAGAATTTGGAGCAATGATAGACCAGCTAAAGAAAACTTCATGCTATGGAAAGTAATAGCCAATGCTTTAATGACAAAGGATAAACTTGAAACTTATGGATTGATTGATAACAGCACTTGTGTACTATGCAATGATTAGATGGAAAACAATACTCATCTATTTTTTAGTTGTGCTTTTACAGGTGATATTTGGAACAAATTGTTGATATCTGGTAATTTTCGCTCTCCTAATAAGAACTCCAAAGAAGAATGGTTCAATATTTACAAAGCTACTAGATGGAGGAATTCCAGAGCTAAAGAATTAATGTCAGTTCTTAAAATCTTTGTTTATGAAATTTGGAAGGAAAGGAACAGGAGAATCTTCTCTAATAAATATAATTCAGCCAGTGAATTATTTTCAAGGATTATTAGCAAACTTTATAAATGAATGGTTATATGTTAACTGACTGAGATAGGCTTCCTGATCCTTTGTTTGCTATACCTCAAATTGAATGTCATCATATAATGGGTAATGACTTAAGATATGGCTCTAATGCATAGAAGCAGTAGCATGGGCACTGAAGTACAAGCATGGGCTTTAAACAAGTCAAGTGGATAGTTCATATAATATTTTCCTTGTACGGTTTTTTTTTACCTGTATACTTTGCAAGATTTGAGCAGGTGTAAGTTGCATTGTAATTCTGTTGTAATGAATAATGAAGCAATAAATGGGCAAGGCTCCCTTAGCCTATTGACTTTCAAAAAAAAAACTTATGGTGCTCTGTGTCATATAGAGATGCAAAGATGCAAACTTGTAATTTTTGATTAAAAATTATTTTTCATCATATTTTTCTATTAAACATTACTTATCGATTATTGATCATTAAATATTAAATATTACTCATAATTAATAACTATATATTAATAATTACTATTTATTAATTATTAAATTAAGTATTAAATATTAATAGTAATTATGTAATATTAAATACTAATAGCAATTACTATAAAATATAATTGTTAATAATTTAATATTATTTATTAATTATTAAATGTAATTAATAAATATTGACTATAATTTACTAATTATAAATAATTGACTATAATAAATTATCAAATATGAAAAATAATTATTGATTATAGATTATTAGTTGCTATTATTTAATAGTAATGATTATTTATAAATTATTAATCATTAATTAAATGTTTATTATTTATTTATTGATTAATTATCAAAAATTAATTACTAAATAATAATTATTAACTATTAATTATCAAAAATTTAGTATTAATTATTACTTCTTAATTATTATTATTAGTTATTACTTCTTACTTATTAATATTAATTATTAATTATTAAAAATGAATTATTATTTATTAATTATTATTTATTATTAATTAATTAGTATATTAATTGTTAATTATTGAAAAGTAATTATTAATATATTAAATATTACTTCTTAATTATATTGAATATTAATTCATAATTATTAATATTAATTATTCATTATTAAAAATTAATTTGTATTTATTTAATAATAATTATAAATTATTATTTATTAATTATTGAATAGTAGCTATTAATGTTAATTATTTCATATTTTAAAATTAATTACTAATTATCATTATTTAATAGTAATTGTTAGTTATTAACAATTTTTTTTATAAATTGTTGATTATTAATCATTAATCATTAATTATTAGTTATTATTATTTAATTATAATAATTAAATAATTATTACAATGGGCAACCGAAAAAGGTTGTAACAGACATCTATTACAGTTGACAAAAAAGAAGAATTATTAAAAATAGACACCTATTACAACTAACAAATGAAACTGTTGTAATAGACATTTATTACAACAGACAAAAAAGAAAAGTTGTTAAAAATATGCATTTATTACAACTGGTAAAAAAAGAAAGTTGTAATAGACATCTATTGCAACTGGCAAAATAAAAGAGTTGTTGAAAATATGTTTATTACAACTTTCTGAAAAAAAAAAGTTGTAAAAACTCTTTATTACAACTGGCATTTTTTGACAGTTGTAAAAATACAGTTGTAATAGGGTCTTTTTGTTGTAGTGTCAGCGCTTAGATGGAGATCCAAACCAAAGTCAGCCGAGACAACCTTGAAGTTATTCCTTTTATGCTATGTATGTATTTAGTATTTTGTTTAAGTAAGTTATGTAGTGTTAGAACATATTGATGCCATTTTAAACTTATGGATGTAACACTATGTGGATTTAATTAAATAGATGTTATAGAGTATTGACTATCATATTTAATGATTATGAAATTTTTTTTGTTGGTATATATTTATAATATCGCTTGGTTTGGTTCTATATGATTTTATCGCATTGATTTATGTTGGTGCAAAACAAAAGCATCAATAATATACCAAAAAGTAGAAAGGCGTATCAAGTGCATAGGAAAACCCAAGTAAAATATAAGATGTGGGAAGGGCGTAAGAAACAACCGGGCATAGTAAAAAACTGGACGTTGGAAGGATGTAGGATAAAACTGGACATAGAGAGGACGAAGGGAAATTTTGGTGTAGGAAAGACGTAGGAACCTGTACTATGCATAGAGTAGGAAGGTCGTGGAAAATATTTTTGCCACCCTCAAATTTCCAACGTTATCTTAGGCGTAGGCGGGTCGTAGGAAACTCAAATTTCCTACGCCATTCCTATGCCATACTGGTGTAGGAAAAAAAGAAAATCCTTGTAGTGAATGGAATGATGCACACAACGTGTTTGTTGAAATAAACAACCTGAGATGTGAAAGAAAAGTACACATCTTCAATTCCGGTGGTACATTCAACATAGAGAGCATCTTTGACCTTGAGGACAAGGTCGGTTATAAGGTGAGGGTAATGATAAGGTATTGATACATATCACTCACTCTTAGCATTTGAAACTACTGCATCAAGGCTTATACCACTATCTTACCAGCAAGATATAGGTACTGAGCCAATGAATATGCACAAGAAATTAAATGATAAAAGTTGTTATTTTCATTTTTGTCTTTTATAAATTTCTGTAATAATATTGTTATAGTGTATTACCAAGAATGGCCTCAAATCTTAGTGGTACAGCTGTCAAAGTTAGTCGCATATTGCAACTATAAATATAATGAATGAGAAAGAGAATGCGGGCTAGAAAAATTAATATTCTCTTCTTTTGTGCATTTTCATCTACCGCTTCTTCTTTCTTCTTCCCTTTTTTCTCCTCCAAACTTCTTCCACTGCAGTTTTACTTTAGCAACACATATTGATCTTATCACATAGATCATGTTTATTTGGTTAAAGATTGTTTTGATTTTATATCTTTGCAATGTTTACCATTGAGATTTGTAGAAAATAATTTAATCCATGAAAATTGATATTGACAGCGAGCTATGTATTTGTATATCTAGTTCAAGTTTATATAAGGCATTTTCATGCATTGATGTATGTATGTATGTATACATGTGTGCGTGTGTGTATTGTGTGTCTATATATATGTGTGTACACATATACACTTCATTTTCAACCCTTGCTCTTTCAATACATTTTCTTTAATTTTTTTAATTTTTTGTTACTAACAATATAAATAAGGGTCTGTCAAACATATTATCATGTATTTAATTGAATTAAGAAATAATTGCAACAAACATGTTTTTTAATATACAATTAAACAGTCAATTCACTCATTGTTGTACGGTTGTACTTATGACGACCAACCTACACCCCCAATGCCCATATAATCGAATAGTGCACTACTGGAGCATCCAGCTGACATAAAATGATTGTCAAGGGAAAGAAATAGAAGTAAACAAGAGCAATAGAAAAGAAGAGAAAAGAAGAGAAGAGAAAGAAACATCAAACAATTACAGAACATGTCGTATATCTCACAATGCATCGAATAAAATATAATAGTCATCACATATATAAAACATGTGAGACTGTAATAACCACATAAACCACATAATCAGAGTACACAGGCTTATACATTTATACAAAACAACAATAGAGTTTATACAACTGATAAATAAACTCAGCTGATAAACCGTCTCTAGTAATAGTAAATCAACATTATCAAGGCTTCACGGTGTCTCACAGCGGAATATGCAATAATAAGCCCAAATATAAGTATGAGAAAGTGATGCCTCCTATTAGTCCATCTGTAGAACTCCATTTACCATTTACACATGTTTTCTAGTCTACTCATTTTAGGATACCCAAGGTAATAAGAAGCAAAGCATAAAACCTCGAGTCGGACAACAGTCTGGTGTGAGCAATAAACAATCTCAAAATACTATAAAAGTCGATATAGTATAAACAATCTCAAGCATACACGCAACCAACAAGCATACAAACGTCTATAATAGCCTACATACATTTATAATAACACACATCCAATACATCCAAGCAACCAATGTAGGTTTAATATCAAAATAGCCTAAATCTAGCAATATCGTAAAAATAGCACCTCAATGGAAAAAATGTGATATTTAATTTAAAAATTATTTTAAAACACTTTTAAATTCTTTTATAAACTAAGATGTAGGTTTAAATATATTAGAAATCATGTTTTAAAGTTAGAAATCATTTCAAAACATCATTTCAATACTATAGTAATAATCATAGTATAGTGAGAGACAATATCACTCACCTCAACAAAAGCTGACCAAACCATCGTTAAGTTGTAATGTTCTTCATCACGAGCGCAACCCAAGTAACCACATCCAAATGTTGTCTAGAATGCAAAAGATACGCGTAGTATAAGAAACGAGATTAATTAAATAATTAATTAACTCAATTTGTAATAAAACTACCTTAATCCCCTATAATAATTCTTACCCAAACGTACACTCATGTACATGTGCACGAACAGTAAACTATATCACCGCAAGCTTCCAACTTCTATTTCTCCTTCATTTCTCAACGAAACATTGTGTCGTCTTTGTCAACGCATTCCTACTCGATCTCTATGCTACAGATTCATGAAATGAAGCTCAACACATCAACCTAAAACACGACCTGTAGCAGCCTCCTTACGAGAGCGAATGTCATGTTTTGCAAGGAAAGACAGCAATCTTCACCACTTGAACACTTCGACATGAGAAATGAGATGCCACACTTGGATTTTCTTATCATCACCTCAATCTCTCTTAAACTGAAACCCTAGTACGACTGTTATATACGGCCACTAATCTCATCACCACCGCACGCCACATCAAATCCATAGACATGAAGCTCTCTTCGATACGAGTTCAACCGAGTTGGTTTTGTGATTTTTTGTGGAGTATATCTCTCGATTTAAAAATTTGAAAGTATTTGGGAAGTGGCGGCACTGTTTTCACTTACAGGCAATGGAACGATAGTGATAAAAATGAGAGAGAGGGTTTAGTTGATTGCTGGATTATATAATATTATTTAATCTATTTGAATTCTCAAATAAATCGTCGTATATTTCGATCATACAGTGCGTCCGATCACAATAAAACTTGTCTACATACTTTATCTCATTTTTCCATTCTCAATGGAATAAATTTCGTCGCTATCCGAGCTCTAAGATGATAATTTCACGCATTTTGAGATAATTTTGGCCATCGGATCGTACGATCTCCAAATATAGTGATGCTTATACTCGTCTTAATCCGTAATGTCGATACGAACTCAACGGAAGTGGTCTCGAGTTCAATTTCGACTTTATGCGAAAAATCATATTTTTGGGTCTTTAAATAAATTAACGACTCAATATTTAAATCAATTATTTAAATATCCTATTGTTAAAAATAAGGGTCTTTACATTCTCCTCTCCTTAAAAGTATTTCGTCCTCAAAGTCCCCAAAGTAAGGAAAACGTCTCCTAACCCATAAGCTTTCGAAGCCCTTCATGTTTTAGAAAAATTCGGTAGCACCTCCTTTGCGTGGCTACGTCCGGGGAAAATCTCAATACAACATAAATATATATACATCTCATATCTGGGGCATCTCATTTTTGAGGACAACCAAGCATGTATACCCAAATCTACGCTACAGATGTTACACACCTTTTTTATAGCAAGAGCATACCATTTAGATGCTAATAAAAGAGAGTAAACATCCAAATAGCCAACACCTGCTTCCATGTACCTGATCAAGTACTCAACAAATAGGGATAAACACAACAGCAACATCAATAATGTATTTAAACATACTAAATCATATATATAGCAATTGACTCAAATAAATACATTATATCAATCCATAACTACCATGCATGCCTAACAACCATATAAGCATAAGCTATCATATCAAATTCCAACAATCAAACATCAAACAAGTACATAAAAGTAACATCCACGCCTATCCTAGCATGTAGGATACTAAATTATCTTTTACAAGACATCAAATATAATATCCAATATGAAAGCTGACGAAAAATGAAATCTCACCAAGTGAAGAGCTCTGGATAAGTAGTCCTCATGCTCTCATCGGTCTCTCATATGCGATTGCTTCGCTTTTACTCCACTGAAGCTTTACCACTTCATCGCTTTCCTCCTAACCTATTTTGTATCATGTTTACTGATACGAATAGACCTACGAGGTCTCGAAGTTTTTCGTTCAGTCTCGATATCATCTAATCGATTTGGTGCCAAATTTCCAAATGCCTCTTGTAAGTTCTTCCAAAACCCACTAGTGAACAACGGGCTTCGGCCA
Source organism: Allium fistulosum (assembly GCA_030737815.1). NCBI lineage: Eukaryota > Viridiplantae > Streptophyta > Magnoliopsida > Asparagales > Amaryllidaceae > Allium > Allium fistulosum. The sequence continues at coordinate 963,634,868 of CM060902.1, read as the reverse complement.
CTTATAATGCTCTTTAACACACAATGGAATCACACTATCCATTCCACATATAACTTGACTAATTTGGATGCCACTCTACCGGACTTAACGAACATAAATCTACCATTCTTCATCAATTTATCGATCGTGATCTAAATGCTATCACATTCTCTTTCAGTCGTTGGCATTCCATTGACGAAGTCTGTAACGACCCGACTTTCCAGTCCCGGAAAATCGAACCATTTGTGTTAAAGAAAAAGAGGTAGAAGAAGAAGAAACAGAAAATCAACAACAGAATCTCACATCGCAGCGGAATAAAATATAATATATACAAAACAGATCTTTACTCAAACAGAAAAATATATCTGTTTATACAATATATTTACAGAATACATCATCAGAGTTCATCACATCAATGATATACATCCAAATACACAGCGGAACAACAAACAAATACGGAAGTACATATCGCCATCTAGCTCGTCTCCTGAGCTCCACAGCTACAATCTGAACCTGTTTATCTCGGTCTGACCCGAGCATCATATAAAACAATACCCGAGTCAGTCTGGAAAACCAGCGTGAGAAAATCACACTCAATTGATTATTAAAGTTTCAAAAATCCTTTTGAAAACAAAAGCATCTCGTAAGACCACGCCACAAATAAACATGTCGGGTTTTTACCTTACGATAGCTAAAACACTTTTTATAAAATCCTCTGATATTATAATAGTGTCTATTTACAAATACTTAATAAAATAGCTGAAATTGTTACATGATTAAATTCCAGCATACTAGCCACAACGTGGGTAATACAAACAAAACTCGTACAAGGCACGTAGGGAGAATGGATTTCCAACGAATGACTAGGCACTGGGGTACCACCTGTCACAGTACGTGGCCTAGATCACAGTACCGAGGAGTACGCCCGCTCCCCTGCAACACAAGGCCGGAATCATCCCTTACTGGATAATTCCAAATAAAATCACCCCACGGTTGGGATCAGCAACCGCAACACTAAGCCGAAATAAAAGGGACATCTAGACAGGGATGACCTTACTCTCAAGTGGGGGCTACCCACGAAGCCTTGCTGCATAACCCCTGATTTTCAGTCATTCCCGGTTGATGAGGCTCGAGGCTAAACGATACCTTTATAGCACATATCCCTTAGAATGCCCATCGCCCACCTGACGATGTCACGAAAGCATTCGTCCATACAAGTCCGTCCCGGGTTCGAACGGAACCGAAGGCACTATTCCTACTACATCCATTTTGGAAATATCCTCAGGATTAGTAGCGACTAGCCCTTGCACTTCACTGCTCCATCTTCGACTCCGAAATCGTTACACGAAACGTACAAACCGGATCGAAGTGGTATTCGAGTCTCCAGACCTAGAATCCCGGTATACGGAAACTCGATCCCGGTCTCTTCGAAACGATCAGCGCATTTGGCCAATATTGATAGTCGGTTATTTAACTATCAATTAACATCCATAACAACCATCAACAATCAATAATTTCTCCAAATTATCTATTTTTCCCAAAATATCTTCACCACATATTATTTCCCTTTCCAATCCCCATTGGAAACAATTTCAAACTATATTCCCTTCAAGGAATAATTTTCCAAATATTTATTTTCACTGGAACACCAAGTACAAACCATTTTAGATTTTAAAATAATTTTAAAACACTTTATTATAAATATACTTTATAAAACACCTTTGAAAACTACTTTAAAACTTAAGTCCAAATATATATTTAAAAACATTTAAAATAAAGCCACTTTTAAAAATATAAACAAATTTCCTTTTAAAACGTATTATCAAATCACTTTTATATCTATTACAATAATAGTTTTGAAAAATACTTACTTTTGAAAATTTACATTTGAAATAATAGATTTTCTAAACCTGATTTGTAAAATAACAATAAATCTTTAGCAAATATTTAAAATTGCTTTTAAAACCAAATGTACTTGGCTATCCAGAAAATACTTCTCTTCCACTTCTTTAAAAAATAAATCATTATTTATTCTTAAACCAATTCTCCTTCCTTTATAAATTCCCATCCTGAATTTATATTTAAAATGTCCACCGACATTTATTTCACTTTATAAACTCAGTTTATAAATTTCCAAAATCTCATTTCTCTTTAAATTTCAACATTTACATCAATTCTACAATTGATTTCAAATTTGCTTTACTTTGGAATAAAATTCCTTGTTTACTTTATTTATTTCAAATACAACACCCTTTTAAATTTTATTTCTCATTTGTGAATTTAAAACCCCCTTTTACTGAAAATACCTATTTTTAATTCCCAACATTCCTTATTTACGCTTTTAATTTAAATTATAATAAATCATTAAATTTAAAAGAAATTTCTATTTCTTTAAAAACAATATCACTTGAGTTTTAAATTTTATTACTCCTCAGTAAACTTTAAATTTCTTTTTCCCATATTTACTAAAATTCCACTTCACTTCATTTTATCTTATTTCCAATTCACCTTTAAATTTATTCCAATTTACTTAAATTTTTATTCTTTATTTTCTTCAAAAATTCAATCCCATAGATTTTCAAAATTTATTATACTGGGAATTCAATCAACCACAACATCCAATATCAAATCATCACAGGATATCAATATTCAGATCACAGAATAATAAAATAAATTTTTGAGGAATCCAGTTGGATCCCTCCAACCTGTTTCCCTGCATCCACAGACTTTAGCACAATACCAATTCCACTTCGAGGTGGAATATCGCGGTATATGGGATTTAAATAAATATCATCCGCTATTATGCGGCGCATAGGGTCTCATCCGCTATATAATGCGGGAATATCAACAATTCCAATATATACATATGCCAATATGTATATATTGCTATATACTACTGTATATATAGCACATCAATCAATGCAATCATCCAATCAATGATTTAAATTTATCCATTTAAATTTAAATTCAACTGAGTGAGATTAACTCACCTTTTGCCCCCTTTTTACTTTGAATTCAACCCAAATCAATAATCCTCTTCACGATGCCAGACCTTGAATAAACATTGTACGGTCTATTAACATTTGAAATAAAACCGAACAATTTATTTCCATTCAATAAATTGAATTTATTAATTATTTAATTTAAAACTAAATTCCTTTTAATACAATACAATTTGTTTTAATAACTTAATCAATTAAATAGATTACTAAACAGATTAATCCTCGTAATTATTTTAGAGAAAACTAATAACATTGAAAATGTATCAAATTATTATTATATGTTATATATTTTTACTTTAAAACTACTCTATATCTGTATACTCATAAAAATAAATTATATTGTCATTTAAAATTTCTGCTTTCTAAATATTATTTACATAAACTATCCTCTATTATTTTCTGTATACATACCTATATATAAATCTTGTAATAAGAGTCAATGAATTGTTTTATTTCCTACTGCATAATTTCTGTTAAGTGATAACAATCAATAGTAATTTTCTTTACTTTAAAAACTTTTCTTTTATATATATATTTTCTTACAGTTTATAACTAAAACTTTTTGATAATAGAATTAACCAATTAAATTACAGAAGTAAGCTAAGAAATTACCCTTACTCGAGAAAGACCGCAGCTATCACCAACCCGCTGCCACCTACTCCTCGTCGATCTGACATCAATCCCTCAATGTCGCACAGCAACCCTACGTTCACCCTCCATCTCGAGCGACGCCGCAATCAACTCAGCCGCGATTCCCAATTCGTCCCCTCTCAAGTCGTCCTCGAACGAGCATGCCTCCTTGGGTCTCGCGAGTTCAATCGCCCTTCCTCCATTTTTTTCCGGCTGCTTCGATTTGAATAAATTAGAGAGGACGAAGACGCGATTTCACTCGGTAACTAAATTGATTTTGAGACGAACTGGGCTTGAAGAAAATTGGGGAACTCGGCTCTGTTAAATTAATTCATATCTTTATTTCAATTTGTGTTTTAACGCTCTAACAACAATTTCAATGAGGATGCCATTTTTTTTCTTTGTTCTGATATTCGTTCGAATTAATGAAAATAAGGGTGTACGAATTTATTTAGAAGGGCTCGACTTTGGCTTCCAGAAGAAGGAAGGAGGGAACAAGAATAGACGTTATTGTACAAGTGAACATTATCCCTGAATTCACGGTGAAAAGTTTTTGATGTGAATGGGTTTAAATTGGTCAACAATATATATTTTATATTGTTCCGATATGAAATTTTATTGCGTTTAACTATCGTATGCTCACTCAACAACTCCAACCGCTCTGAAATTTGAAATCCGATAATAATACAATATTACGGATCCAATGGAACTGGTTTCGTCGAATTCCGAGACTGTCCCTCGAAAGGCTATTTTTGAATTCAATTTAAACGTTATAAATTTCAAAACTTAACAAAACACTTCCAAATTCAATTCTGACATTTTTATCATCTTCAGTATTATTAATATGAATTTTATAAGCCTTCAAATTATTTTTAACCGGCTTAAAAATCTGGATTTAATATTTTTATCTAATTTCGATAATTAAATTTCACAATTAATTATCAAATAAATCTTGATATTTGAAATTAAAGTTAATAATTAATCTTTGAATATTTAAAATTAATTAAATATTCCTATTTCAAATGCTCAAAAATTCCGGGTCGTCACATTCCTCCCCCCTTAAAAGAATTTCGTCCCCGAAATTACTAGTTAGGAAGAATGATTCAATCTCCGTTAACTATTTCCCAAATTCCAACAGTTTTAACAATACCCAAACAATCTTTTGTCAATGATACACTAATCATCTTTTAACTTCCCAACTTATTCATAAGTTCAACTCATATCACCTACTTATCAATTCAAATTTAAATTTGAATTCAAATTTTAACTTATCAAAATTTCTCAAAATTTTTCTAACTCCCTAAATTTCCGAAAAATTTCGCCAGCGTCTCCTTTGCGCGGCTAGCTCGGTACTACTACAAAATGGCTCTACGGCCTCCCAATCTCAAAAGGAAAACAAAAAGCCAAGTGGCTGGATCAAAAACCCAATCAAATTTCATATAGAAATTCAAATACATACCTTTTGTCGGGCCATTAAATTTTATCTTCTAAAATCAAAATCTCAATCTATCCATTGCTTTTATACACCTGTATATCCTACTAAGCAATAATATTCAATCACAATTCCAAAGTCATTTTATCGACTTCTTTACAAATTTTCAATATTGTTTTACTTAAGCCCGTACGATGTATATATATCACCCGTACGCAATATCACATTCGATCGCTCAATCGATCACACAATTTCACTTCCGAACTAGTATCGTCCACCCGACTTCCTAGTGCGGACTCAAATCTGGTTTCTTGATCAGAAACTGTCATTCTCCTTGCATAGCCACCAACTATGATAGAGAATTTCAGAATCAATCAACAATCCATATCCAGGCTCGCCGTCGAAAATCGAGTGAAAAATTCCAACTCGGATCGATATATCTATCTTGAAATTCTGTGTTCGACACCTGGACCAAATAGCTATGCGAATAAAATAATATACGTACATCTTACGTATAAATTCCAATTGATTACCAATTATATCAATTCTCTTTTATTTCGCATTCAGTTTGATTTTTATCCACTTTCCACAATTATCCCATTTCACAACTTCCAATCTAACCCTTTATGCAATTATCCCCTTAGAATAATTCCCTCAATATCAACTTCAAATTTTAATCGTCGTTCAATTATTCACCTAGAATAATTTTCCTCAATACCAAATTTCTTAAGAATCTCACCATTCACTTCTTAAGTTCAATATAAGTACTTTATATACTTCTTATATTCATTTCACTTCACTACTGAAGTTTATATTCATTTTTAATCACCTTTGTCTATACAATTCTATTTGTTTTCAATTTGGCTTCCATTCGAATATTTAATTAGTTGCACCTACTAATTAATTTAAATTTCAATTAAAGGTTTATTTGCAACTTTACTTTCTTAAGTTCCTTCGATTGCACTTACTTTACATTCATAATTAAAATAGATTCCAATTATTCAGTTTCCATTCCATTTGCTTAGCAAATTTAAATCATTTATTGTTAATGAACATTTCCAAAATTTCAAAAAAAATTCTAACTCCCAAAATTTCCGGAAAATTTTGGCAGAGTCTCCCTTGTACGGAGGGACTTCTGCGAGATCGCAGGATGCACAAATATATATATACATCGGCCTCAGGCCGGAAATCACAATATATAACAATATAAACAGTTCATAAATCCTATTTGAATTTTTGCGTAGGCGTACCTTTATTTTAGCATTTTTAAGCAAGCGGCTATTTATTTACGCAATTAACGCAGTCAAAATCAGCCAAGCGGCTTCCCTGAACCTGTACTAACTCAATTTAAACAGTTAAGTGACAATATACAAAATTTATAGCATTTCAATAGCTAAATCATGGGTTTTACAAGTCATACTTGCCAAATAACACTTAAAAGTAATTTATAAAGTTTCAACCACCAATTTAATTGTTTTCACTCGCTTCCAACCAATTTTAATGTCATTTCGTTCAATTCCATTGGTTCACAATTCAATTCCTTATATCCAATTTATTTGAATCCAAACGAACTTATATTTATTACAATTGATTCAAAAACCAATTATATTTACTTCCATTAATTCATAGAATTTTATTCGATTTCATTTTAATTGATTTATTCAATTTATTTTACATTCCATAATCATATTCAATTTATTTAAATTCATTTATTAATCTTGGAACATTCCATAATATTTACATCAAATATTCGTTTCATAATTCATTTACAAGCAAAATACTTGTCACATCAAATTTATATCTGACTTGCATCTAACCAATTCAGGTTCATCTCCATATTTCATTTACCAATTCATCATCTATTTATATTTCAGTACTTGGTTTTTAATTCCAAATATCACTTCATTTAATTTCCTTAAGTTAAATTTATTTTATAATTCAAGTTTGAATTTTTCGTTTATTTTCCACTTCATCCAAAATATTTATTTTGGGGTTTCCATCCCACTTTCAGTTTTATATGTCACAACTTATGATTTTACACATTTCCATGGATTTTTAATTCTTTCACAAGTATTCTAATTTATTTATTCCAATCTAATTCCTTATCCAATTTATTTAGGTAAGAATCCAATTCCATTTAATAACTCAACTGGATTTTTATTTTCTTCCAATTCAACTTAACTCAGATTTATTTAATTCAATTCGATTCAATTTTATTCAAATACAACTGAATATTATTCTCAGCCTATTCAATTAATTTCAATCCAGTCAAATTTTTATTTCCCAATCCAAGTTAAGTTCATTTTTTTAACTTTTCACTTTACAGGTTAATGCTAATATTCAAAGCTTATATTCCCTTCCTGATTTGAAAATCATTTCAAGTTATAAGCTTACAACTTATTTCATCAGGATTTCCCTTTTTAAACACCCGGCTTTTAGTTCCAAATCATTTTGGAAACTCCAACATCTCCAAATCACACTTCTCAAAAATTTAAACCAATCCTGGTTTTTATTTCCAACAAATTTCCTTTGAAAATTTCAAAAACAAAGAAAATTTTTCTGAGTAAATCAATTTGGCAGCAATCCGTCACTCAGAAGTTCGAAAATAAATTCTGAAGATGCGGCCGTCATCCTCCGAATTATTTTCCAGCAACTGAAGTGAATTTATTGCTATATCCCTTACAAAAATTTATTTGAAACAATTTCCTTTCCGAAATCCTTTTCAAAATAATAATGCTATTATTTATCTTCAAAACACTTTGAAAACACTTCCAAAATCTCCGGGTTTTAAATTTTAAAATTTGATTAAATCAAATTTTAACTATAATTCATTTGTAATTTTGTACAATTTATACTTATACAAATTTCCATTGATTATGCAAATCTTTCTAATTTTATAATCTTATCATATATTTTTCTTCAATTTTATTTATTTGTTAGAATATTTTCATCCAAACATCCAAATACTATAATACTTTACAAAAATTTATATTCTTTATATACAAAAAATAATTTGGGTAAAATTATTTCATCTACCCATTTTAAAACAATATTGTGTCGAATTGTTCTATTCGAGTGTTTAGAAACCCCTTCGATCCAGTTTCGAGGCTGTGCCGACGAAGGTTTATATACCACTCAATAAATCAATCAACACAATATAAAACCATTTTATATTCACCAACAAATACGCACTCATATATATTATTACACTCAAAATTCCCACCAGAGCCAAGGTTATCGCCAACCTTTGCTCTGATACCACTGTAACGACCCGACTTTCCAGTCCCGGAAAATCGAACCATTTGTGTTAAAGAAAAAGAGGTAGAAGAAGAAGAAACAGAAAATCAACAACAGAATCTCACATCGCAGCGGAATAAAATATAATATATACAAAACAGATCTTTACTCAAACAGAAAAATATATCTGTTTATACAATATATTTACAGAATACATCATCAGAGTTCATCACATCAATGATATACATCCAAATACACAGCGGAACAACAAACAAATACGGAAGTACATATCGCCATCTAGCTCGTCTCCTGAGCTCCACAGCTACAATCTGAACCTGTTTATCTCGGTCTGACCCGAGCATCATATAAAACAATACCCGAGTCAGTCTGGAAAACCAGCGTGAGAAAATCACACTCAATTGATTATTAAAGTTTCAAAAATCCTTTTGAAAACAAAAGCATCTCGTAAGACCACGCCACAAATAAACATGTCGGGTTTTTACCTTACGATAGCTAAAACACTTTTTATAAAATCCTCTGATATTATAATAGTGTCTATTTACAAATACTTAATAAAATAGCTGAAATTGTTACATGATTAAATTCCAGCATACTAGCCACAACGTGGGTAATACAAACAAAACTCGTACAAGGCACGTAGGGAGAATGGATTTCCAACGAATGACTAGGCACTGGGGTACCACCTGTCACAGTACGTGGCCTAGATCACAGTACCGAGGAGTACGCCCGCTCCCCTGCAACACAAGGCCGGAATCATCCCTTACTGGATAATTCCAAATAAAATCACCCCACGGTTGGGATCAGCAACCGCAACACTAAGCCGAAATAAAAGGGACATCTAGACAGGGATGACCTTACTCTCAAGTGGGGGCTACCCACGAAGCCTTGCTGCATAACCCCTGATTTTCAGTCATTCCCGGTTGATGAGGCTCGAGGCTAAACGATACCTTTATAGCACATATCCCTTAGAATGCCCATCGCCCACCTGACGATGTCACGAAAGCATTCGTCCATACAAGTCCGTCCCGGGTTCGAACGGAACCGAAGGCACTATTCCTACTACATCCATTTTGGAAATATCCTCAGGATTAGTAGCGACTAGCCCTTGCACTTCACTGCTCCATCTTCGACTCCGAAATCGTTACACGAAACGTACAAACCGGATCGAAGTGGTATTCGAGTCTCCAGACCTAGAATCCCGGTATACGGAAACTCGATCCCGGTCTCTTCGAAACGATCAGCGCATTTGGCCAATATTGATAGTCGGTTATTTAACTATCAATTAACATCCATAACAACCATCAACAATCAATAATTTCTCCAAATTATCTATTTTTCCCAAAATATCTTCACCACATATTATTTCCCTTTCCAATCCCCATTGGAAACAATTTCAAACTATATTCCCTTCAAGGAATAATTTTCCAAATATTTATTTTCACTGGAACACCAAGTACAAACCATTTTAGATTTTAAAATAATTTTAAAACACTTTATTATAAATATACTTTATAAAACACCTTTGAAAACTACTTTAAAACTTAAGTCCAAATATATATTTAAAAACATTTAAAATAAAGCCACTTTTAAAAATATAAACAAATTTCCTTTTAAAACGTATTATCAAATCACTTTTATATCTATTACAATAATAGTTTTGAAAAATACTTACTTTTGAAAATTTACATTTGAAATAATAGATTTTCTAAACCTGATTTGTAAAATAACAATAAATCTTTAGCAAATATTTAAAATTGCTTTTAAAACCAAATGTACTTGGCTATCCAGAAAATACTTCTCTTCCACTTCTTTAAAAAATAAATCATTATTTATTCTTAAACCAATTCTCCTTCCTTTATAAATTCCCATCCTGAATTTATATTTAAAATGTCCACCGACATTTATTTCACTTTATAAACTCAGTTTATAAATTTCCAAAATCTCATTTCTCTTTAAATTTCAACATTTACATCAATTCTACAATTGATTTCAAATTTGCTTTACTTTGGAATAAAATTCCTTGTTTACTTTATTTATTTCAAATACAACACCCTTTTAAATTTTATTTCTCATTTGTGAATTTAAAACCCCCTTTTACTGAAAATACCTATTTTTAATTCCCAACATTCCTTATTTACGCTTTTAATTTAAATTATAATAAATCATTAAATTTAAAAGAAATTTTTCTATTTCTTTAAAAACAATATCACTTGAGTTTTAAATTTTATTACTCCTCAGTAAACTTTAAATTTCTTTTTCCCATATTTACTAAAATTCCACTTCACTTCATTTTATCTTATTTCCAATTCACCTTTAAATTTATTCCAATTTACTTAAATTTTTATTCTTTATTTTCTTCAAAAATTCAATCCCATAGATTTTCAAAATTTATTATACTGGGAATTCAATCAACCACAACATCCAATATCAAATCATCACAGGATATCAATATTCAGATCACAGAATAATAAAATAAATTTTTGAGGAATCCAGTTGGATCCCTCCAACCTGTTTCCCTGCATCCACAGACTTTAGCACAATACCAATTCCACTTCGAGGTGGAATATCGCGGTATATGGGATTTAAATAAATATCATCCGCTATTATGCGGCGCATAGGGTCTCATCCGCTATATAATGCGGGAATATCAACAATTCCAATATATACATATGCCAATATGTATATATTGCTATATACTACTGTATATATAGCACATCAATCAATGCAATCATCCAATCAATGATTTAAATTTATCCATTTAAATTTAAATTCAACTGAGTGAGATTAACTCACCTTTTGCCCCCTTTTTACTTTGAATTCAACCCAAATCAATAATCCTCTTCACGATGCCAGACCTTGAATAAACATTGTACGGTCTATTAACATTTGAAATAAAACCGAACAATTTATTTCCATTCAATAAATTGAATTTATTAATTATTTAATTTAAAACTAAATTCCTTTTAATACAATACAATTTGTTTTAATAACTTAATCAATTAAATAGATTACTAAACAGATTAATCCTCGTAATTATTTTAGAGAAAACTAATAACATTGAAAATGTATCAAATTATTATTATATGTTATATATTTTTACTTTAAAACTACTCTATATCTGTATACTCATAAAAATAAATTATATTGTCATTTAAAATTTCTGCTTTCTAAATATTATTTACATAAACTATCCTCTATTATTTTCTGTATACATACCTATATATAAATCTTGTAATAAGAGTCAATGAATTGTTTTATTTCCTACTGCATAATTTCTGTTAAGTGATAACAATCAATAGTAATTTTCTTTACTTTAAAAACTTTTCTTTTATATATATATTTTCTTACAGTTTATAACTAAAACTTTTTGATAATAGAATTAACCAATTAAATTACAGAAGTAAGCTAAGAAATTACCCTTACTCGAGAAAGACCGCAGCTATCACCAACCCGCTGCCACCTACTCCTCGTCGATCTGACATCAATCCCTCAATGTCGCACAGCAACCCTACGTTCACCCTCCATCTCGAGCGACGCCGCAATCAACTCAGCCGCGATTCCCAATTCGTCCCCTCTCAAGTCGTCCTCGAACGAGCATGCCTCCTTGGGTCTCGCGAGTTCAATCGCCCTTCCTCCATTTTTTTCCGGCTGCTTCGATTTGAATAAATTAGAGAGGACGAAGACGCGATTTCACTCGGTAACTAAATTGATTTTGAGACGAACTGGGCTTGAAGAAAATTGGGGAACTCGGCTCTGTTAAATTAATTCATATCTTTATTTCAATTTGTGTTTTAACGCTCTAACAACAATTTCAACGAGGATGCCATTTTTTTTCTTTGTTCTGATATTCGTTCGAATTAATGAAAATAAGGGTGTACGAATTTATTTAGAAGGGCTCGACTTTGGCTTCCAGAAGAAGGAAGGAGGGAACAAGAATAGACGTTATTGTACAAGTGAACATTATCCCTGAATTCACGGTGAAAAGTTTTTGATGTGAATGGGTTTAAATTGGTCAACAATATATATTTTATATTGTTCCGATATGAAATTTTATTGCGTTTAACTATCGTATGCTCACTCAACAACTCCAACCGCTCTGAAATTTGAAATCCGATAATAATACAATATTACGGATCCAATGGAACTGGTTTCGTCGAATTCTGAGACTGTCCCTCGAAAGGCTATTTTTGAATTCAATTTAAACGTTATAAATTTCAAAACTTAACAAAACACTTCCAAATTCAATTCTGACATTTTTATCATCTTCAGTATTATTAATATGAATTTTATAAGCCTTCAAATTATTTTTAACCGGCTTAAAAATCTGGATTTAATATTTTTATCTAATTTCGATAATTAAATTTCACAATTAATTATCAAATAAATCTTGATATTTGAAATTAAAGTTAATAATTAATCTTTGAATATTTAAAATTAATTAAATATTCCTATTTCAAATGCTCAAAAATTCCGGGTCGTCACAAAGTCCATCAATATATATTCACATTTCCACCTGGGAATCTCAAGCGGTTCTAGCAACCACTTGGCTTCTTCTATTCAGCATTTACTAGTTGACAATCCATTCATCTCGAAATGAATGCCCCAACGTCCTTCTTCTTCCCTTCTCAATAAAATGTCTTCCTCGTATCATGGTCCATTTTATTGCCATCGGGATATATAGTCAATCTGGAATAAGACCACATTCGTGGTGCCATATCCCTCAATTTAACGACATCAGGAACAAACATTATATAAGCCATACGGAGCCAACCATCTCCGTTGTGTCCGCACTACATCACCTTTACAACCACTACTCGTTTCTCTAGTTTAGCCATAACCTCCGTTAGTCAAACTTCATGCCTCTAACTAGTGCCAATCTGCTAAATCAAAGTAGTGCTAATAGTCAGACTGGCCATCATCTTTGGCACTAGCTCATATCGAGTTCTGAAGTCAAAACCAGTGATAAAATCAACCAACGTCCACTTTAAGAATATCACTCCCAAACTAGTATGTCTTCCACTCAAAGCATCAAAGATGACATTTCTCTCACGAATGTATAAGAAATGTCAAAGTCGTAAGGAGGCTATGAATTCCAACCATCGCTACTGGCGAAGGTTGTGATCCTTCTCGGAGAAAGGATACTTCAATGATGTGGGATCAATGAACAACTTGAACCCTTCTCCTAATAGATAGAGCCTCCCAATCTCCAAAGCAAATACTACAATTGCGAACTCAAAATCATGAGTCGGATACTTCCTTTCATGTAGTTTCGGTTGTTGACTAGAATTTGCGATAACCTTACCTTTTAGCATTAATACCGCACCTAGTTTAGTACCACAAGCATGTGTGTACTATCAACTCCTCATTCCCGCTCGGAATGACTAATATCTGTACACTCGTCAACCTCTTTGCCAGACTCACTAACGCATGCCAACACCTCACATCCTAAATAAAAATTCTAATTCTTCTTATCAATTCGGTTAACGATGCTACTACCTTAGAGAAGTCCTGAATGAATCATCTATAATATCCAGCTAACATTAAGAAACTTCTCATCTATAATGCTCTTGGGTCTGTTCAAATCCTAGACTATCGTAACCTTTGCAGGATCTACAGCAATGTCCTACTCCAAAACAACGTGATCCAAGCATCGAGCTTCCCTTCTCTAGAAGTGATACTTCGAAAATCTCATCCACAGTCATTGTATTCTCAACACTTACTATATAATCATCATTCGTGCCTTGCTCTCTTCTTTCGTCCATAAGTGTTCAAAAGTATCATCAATGAGCACAAGCACGGACTTACTCAAGTGATCCCTCGAACCACGGTTTTAGCAGATCAACAAAGCATGCCGATGCATTGGTTAATCTGAACAACATAACCAACCAATCAAAAATCAAGGTAGCATACGAAACGATGTGTTCAGCATACTCTCTGTAGATACTCTTAGTGGATAAAACCCCATCGCAAGGTCCAACTGAGAGAGCACCTTCGCGCAATAGAGCTGGTCGAATAAGCCATCAATAAGTGGGAGTAGATACATGTTTGTTATATCATTCAGCTCACAATAATCAATATACAACCTCAAAGAGCCATCCGCCTTTGTGGCAAAGACTATAGGTGCATCCTACTCCAATATGCTCCTATGAATGAACTCTTACCTCAATAGGTCATCTGCTCACACCTTTAGTTTCCTCCGCTCTTTGGTCGTCATATACCTTAAAGGCATAACTACTAGTCTAGCACCTCTAACCAAATCGACATTGAACTTAATTCTTATATGGAGGTAATCTGATCACCTCATCGAATGCGTTCGGACACTCTCGAGCTACATGCATAGATGACAACTCATCGTATGGGATATCGAGTGAATTTAGAAAGCTAACCATCACCTCATCATCAGGTGGGCAGCCGAACAATACCTTTCGTTCATCGTCGGTCCTTATAGTCACCAACGGCCTCTTACAATCTACCACCATTCCATATCCTTTCAGCCAGTTAATTCCCAAACTATAATACCAAACCCAGTTAACCCAAAAAAAATCAATAACAAACAAACATCTTTGACTCGATAAGGCAAAGTCTCGACAAACCATGTATAGGCTGGTTGAGCCCCCAACAAGGTCCATCATAATTAAAAGTCCAGTTAACTATTTTGGGCCTCAATCCTAATCTATCCACAAATCACTAGATATAAAGGAATGTGAAACCTCAACATCAAATAAAACATGTATGGAAATGCCATAAGTGGAAAGCATGCCTCAAGTGGTGATGTCATTTCCCTTCTCTTTCATCGATTGTTCTCTTTTGTCGATGGAACACTTGACGAAATTGGATCGCATTCAATGCATACGCTTCCACAGTTTGTCCCTGCTCAGCTTGTTCGGGACAATCCTTCTACACTAGGTAAAGGCTCTCACATCGTAAAGCCTTCTCGATCAACTTCTCGAAGCTCTCGTCAATATGACCAACCAATCACTTCTCAAGATGATCGCTCAAGCCAACAATAAACTTTCCATTCTTTCAGAGTGGAGTATCAATGAAAGATAGACCGTACTTCGATAGCACATCAAATTCGACCATATACTCTGACATAGACATATTTCCTTACTTCAAGCCGACGAACTTCTTAAACAACACCGACTTTTGAGAAGTTGAGAATAAACTTTCTTCGAAGCGAACTATGAACTAATGCCAAGTAAGTCAATCCTCTGGAGTGAAGCTATAATGGCACTCCACTAGTCCACTTTCATCCCTGGAGTTATCAGGTCGACTTCTACCTCATTGCATCGTCTAACTCCAAGTCATCGAAGATCCTCTTACAAGTACCCTTCCAATCTTGCATCTCGATTGCGGACTCTATTCTAAGGAACGGTCTGCCTCTTAGACTCACACAATCTTTATACAGCTCGGCAAGTCGACTCTCGGCATTTGCACATGAGCATCATAATCATTTGAATCAACTTGGGTATTCCAGATAATGACTTGCACCATCTCTACAAACATATTCTGTAAATTGGGGTTGGTGGCCTCCAACCCTACTCATTCCTCAACTCTGAATAGGGAGTCAATAATAGCATTTCTCGTATGCCAGATCATTCCTAATCTACAATAAGGATGTTCAGTCTCTCATAAAGAAATCTATGTCAATAGTGCTTGTGGGTGCAACACAAATTATATATTATATATACTACTATATAGTTTTGAAAACCAAAATATATAACAAATAAGCACTCTCTCGTATATAGGTATACTCTCAATCAAGCCTAAGACGACAACTCCTACCCTATCTCTACTGAATTATGGTACCAACTCAGATTAATCACGTAACCTAAGCTCCAATACCAAATGTAACGACCGCCCTACATTCCCAATGCCTATATAACCGAATAATGCAATGTTGGAGCATTTGCTGATGTGGGGCGATTATCAAGGGAAAGAAATAGAAGTAAAGAAGAGGAATAGAAAAGAAGAGGAGAAAAGACGAGAAGAGAAAGAAACATCAAACAATTGCAGAACCTATCGTATATCTCACAGCACATCGAATAAAATATAATAGTCATCACAGATATAAAATAGGTGAGACTGTAATAACTACATCAACCACATAATCAAATTACACAGGCTCATACATTTATACAAAACAACAATATAGTTTATACAACTGAAAAATAAACTCAACTGATAAACTGTCTCTAATAATAGTAAGTCAACACTATCAAGGCTTCAGAGTGTCACACAGCGGAATATGTAATAATAGGCCCAAATATAAGTATGAGAACGCATCACCTCCTGCTAGTCCATCTGTAGAACTTCACGTACCATTTACACCTGCTCTCTTGGCTACTCATTTAAGAGTACCCAAGGTAATAAGAAGCAAAGCATAAAAGCTCGAGTCAGACTATAGTCTGGTGTGAGTGATAAACAATCTCAAAATACCATAAAAGTCGATATAGTATATGGAACAAAGGGTATGGAGATTCATACCTAACCCGTCCCTGCATCCACAAAGTTAGCACATGACATCGAATATATGCTACTCTACATCATTATCATCATGGGTGTATTATATATCAAAATACTAAGGGTGTCTAAGTATATGCATTGATAATATCTACATTGTGTGACTTTCTAAGGTGATACACAATCAAGCAAACATAGCATCCATCATCCATCCTTACATTCACTCACTCAGTGCATTGGATATATGATACTCGAATACATGTCATTAAGAAGGCCAGGTACTAGACTATCATCACATCAGTCCAGGGTAAACAGATTGAAACATCATGTGATCTGGGGCATCAACGCAAATCCGAAGTGAGCGTCTTCACAAACTAATGTTTTACGAGTACACATTGAACCTACAAATACCAATGATACCTTTACACATGCCATTCATAGCAGAGCTCATCCTCATCCCAGAACTGTCTTTACAACCCCCGTCTGAAGTCGTCGTGGTTGGGAACTATTCTAGGCAGCCATCATTAGTCATAGAATGTAATCATGTGTCCCATAACTTTCCTCCAACAGTTCCTTCCATCCGGCTACTATGCATCCCGAAATGTTTCTATCCATCGTCGAAGCCATCATTTCCATCATGGAATCATCATCGTCGAGTCCTTAAGTCATCGCGTCGAAGAATCACATCTTCACTTCAACGCCAAGACCACTCGTCGAAGAGCCATAACATCAAAATCGAATGTCGAACAAAAAAACCATTGCATCGTGCTCCTCGAAAGCCTCTCCATTGTCTACATCAAAATTGACTGAATCGACCATCATCAATAGTGGTAGATATCAACCACTCTAGAGTAGTCGATAACGGCCACTTTGGCAGTGTACTTGGCCAAAAAAGGCTAAGTACAAACCAAATGAAAACGTCTGGTATCCATTCTGAAATCCAAAGCACATCTCCAAGTCCATCTTTCATCATCAATTGGCATGCACGAACTCTATGCACGAAATCATATTTTATGGGATATTTTCAAATATTATATCGCTTTCGAACGGCGTATTCAACCAAACTAAGTAAATAAACATACATGCGACCAACAAGCATACCAACATCTATAATAGCCTTTACATCTATAATAACACACATCCAATACATCCAAGCAATCTGTGTGGGATTAATATCAAAATAGCATAAATCTAGCAATATCGTCAAAGTAGTGCGTCAATGGGAAAAATGTGATATTTAATTTAAAACTATTTAAAAAAACTTTTAAATTATTTTATAAATAAGATGTAGATTTAAATATATTAGAAACCACGTTTTAAAGTTAGAAATCATTTTAAAATGTCGTTTTAATACTGTACTAACAATCATAGTATAGTGAGAGACAATATTTGTAACATCCCTAATTTTAATAACATTATTCAGGAGATTTATTTAGAATAAATTAAATAGAATAATATAGTGTGATAAGGGGATTGAGATTGGTAAATGAATAATAGTGGCCTTGCTTAGTAAATGAATGGGTTATTAAATGGTTAAGTGTTACTAAGTAATTATAAGGGCATTAGAGTAAATTGCCACCCATGTTCCTACCCTTATACTATTTCCCTAAGACCATTCACGTTCACTTTAACATAAGAAAAATTACAAATGTAAGAAGAAAAGGAGCCAGCCATTAGGAGGAAGATAAGAAGAGGAACTCAAATCTAAAGCTTAGGTTCAAGCTAGAAGAAATCAATCTCAATCAATCTCCAATTTCCTTATCCAATCTAAGGTGAATAATAATCACTACATCTCTATTTTTTTATAATCATACATTTTGGATTTAAGGGTAAATTCGTTTTTATGA
Source organism: Allium fistulosum (assembly GCA_030737815.1). Lineage (NCBI taxonomy): Eukaryota > Viridiplantae > Streptophyta > Magnoliopsida > Asparagales > Amaryllidaceae > Allium > Allium fistulosum. The sequence goes on along the minus strand of CM060902.1, from coordinate 963,616,257 downwards.
TATATTGGATAATGATATGCTTGATTTATAATTTGTTTAGATTAAACAAGATTGTTTCAAAGGAGATATGCATGGTTTTAGGGTAAAATTAAGGTTAAATAATTTTTAAATGCCATGGAAAAATTACATGTTGTAGAAAACATGATTTTAGGGTTGTGTTTCAATTTTTATAATTTTCCAAGCCGTGGAGAATTAATTATGAATTTTCAAAGGAAAATATGGTTATTTGGGTTTATAAATTTATTTCGGAAATTATATTGAGAATTTTGGTCTGAAATTTTGATATGTTTGATAACATGATTAAATTGAATTTTTGAAATTTTTGGGGATTTTTACTAAGTGATTTAGCAATGGAAATTAAATTATTTTGAAAGGAGGACCTAAATGATTTAATTGCTTTATTACTTCGAATGGCTTATGTGTTAATTGTTATTTGGTTTTAGATTTGAGAAAATGCGACAAATATTAGCCAAATTATTTGAAAGTTTATGATAGCCAATTAAGTGTTTACAAGTGGGCAAGTTTGTTATAAAAAGTTTACTTTATTTAGTAAAAACATCATTTAGCTCAGAAAAGTGGGTTCTGCCTCCTTTGGAAGGAGCTTTCGACCTAGAGCTTCCGCCTTCGATCTAGTCGAAACCTTCTACCACGAAACCAATACACACGGTATCACTTAGTTTGTACGTAGTGGATTGGAAGAAGGCGGAAGGTAGGGTGTCAAAACATAGCTTCCGAAGGTGTCGATACCTTTGCTTTGTTTTTAAAAGAAAAGCACTTGCCTATTTACAAAAAGGTTCCGACCCAGTCGAAACAAATGCTTATGAAAGGGTATTTCCAAAGAAGCTTTCGAAGGAGAGCTACTGCCTTTGTTTTAAAGTAAGCAGCTTCCGAAGAAGTTACTAAGTTTCAAAGTGATGCTTTCGAAAGGGGTAGTTTCGACCAAGTCGAAACCCTTCTGTAACTTTAGGCCTTTCGATGGAATTGAAGTTATCAATGTTTTCGAAAGGTACCATGTGTTTTATACATATAAGTCACTTCCTACTGCTTTCGAAAGTGGTTTTTCGAAGGCAATGGTTTCATAAGGGGCTTCGAAGCCAACCTTCCAATATTTTACCCAGATGTTTTAATGCTTTCAAAAGGATGGTGCCGACACCGTAAAACTTTCCCTAATATTTTTATATGATAAAAGATGGTTTCGAAAGAGGTGCTTTCGCTTATGCTCACTTTGACCCAAATTGATGTTTTAAAAATAAATCCAATAATTTCGAAAGGGGGACTTTCAATGGTTTCAGAAGGTATACTTTGAATGGTTTCGAAAGGGGTACTTTCAATTAGTTTCGAAGATATGCTTCTAAAGTTAAAGGGTAATGCTTTAATATAATCGAAAGGTTTCAAAAGAGAAGTTTTAAAGTATTCGAAAGGAAGGAGCCTAATGTTTTGAAGATAGATTTTAATGCTTTGGAAGGAGGTCATCCTATGAGGTCGAAAGCAAGGTTTTGAAAGTGTCAAAGGGTTTTAAACCCAAACTCATTTTTAAAAGGAAAAAAACCATGGCTAAATAAAGGAGTTTCGAAGTGATTTAAGTATATAAATTTGAAGAAGTATTTCCTTGATAAAAGTATAGGTTAAAGGGATTAACTATGTTTATATGAAGAGTATTTCAAGGACCTTAAACCCACAAGAGTGGTATTGCTTGGTTATTATGTTTGCTTCTTCAAATATAAATTTATTCACATGATAAAGGACTCATAACTGTATATTGGAGATAAAGGGGTAGAAGAACTAGGTAGGTTAACCCAGTAGTGAATATAAACTGATCAAACTCCTGAATGAGTAGAATTGCATCCAGGAAGTCAGGGAGACCAGAAAATAGGATGCCTAAACTTTGAAGTTGTCCGGGAGATAGGTTCATAGTAAACCCATGAAAACTATGATTAGGAAGTTATTAGGGGTAACCAACAGGTTCATAGTAAACCTATGAAAACTATATATTAAGGACGGTTGGTAGGGGCCAATTTGTTTGTAGTGAACCCATATAAAAATATATCCAGATTAAGTATTAACATCAGTCAAAAGGTTCTTAGCTAACCCATGAAAACTAGGATAAGAAAGAAGTTTTTGAAGGCATTGGTAGGTTCCTAGTCAATCCATGAAAACTAGGCTAAGATGGGAGTTACTGGAGTAATCCATAGGTTCTTAGTCAACCCATGAAAACTAGGATAAGAGATGAGTTATTGAAATCACCAATAGGTTCAGTGGAACCCATGAATTAGTTAAGTTAACTGGCAGAGGCCTATAGGTTCTGAGTGATCCCATGAAAACTACTAGGTTAATAGTGACCTTAGAAGCTATAAATATGACAAGGAGTCAATCAAACCAGTTATGGGAAATCCAAGATGTTTTTATATATACATATCATCATAATATTTTGAAATACTTTGTTTAAACCATTATGGTTGCAAGAGCATGGTATATAGTATTAAAAAGAGGTTTTCGGATACTAGTGAGGGGAAAACCCGTTCCGCTAAGCGGCGTGGTCTCACTAGATATCTAAATGGTTGAGATGTTAGATTATTATTCATACCAGGCTTTATGTCCAACTCGATGTTTTTGTTTTCCCCTTAAACTCTCGGATACACAATTGATTTTGAGTAGTTTGAGGTTTAGGGTTTCCAGGTTCTCTTCTTAGACGAATGAAGCTTCCGGTGGCATGTAGGAGGCAGTTAGTTATTTAGAGTTATCTTATTCCGCTGTGTACTTTGGATCTAAAGGCAGACTTATTAGCCTTGTTACACTACACCAAACAACTCATTTTGTAACACTTTTCCGCTTTCAATTTACAACGCCAATAACCGTTACAAATTACTAACGGTTATATCCGTTACAAACATTTACAACGGTTATTACCGTTAGTAAATATGGTAATTTTGTAAATAATTAAAAGCAGCATGGATAAGACCGTAAATTTATCTTTTGTTATCTCACGGTAACTTTTCATTTCTCACTCACGTTTTACTTCTCTTTCGTACGGGTTTCGTCTGCCACCGCCTCCTCCATCTGCCATCGCCTACGTCTTCTGCCACCGCCTCCTCCATCTGCCATCGCCTACGTCTTCTGCCACCGCCTCCTCCATCTGCCATCGCCTACGTCTTCTGCCACCGCCCTCTCCCTTTGTTCTATCAAATTGAAGATCTAGGTTGCGAACTACAAATATAGGGTTTTGCTTTTCCACCTCCGTCTACTCAGGTATGAACATTTTTTTGTAATGATTCTAATTTTATGTCTTATCGTACTTTCTGGCTTTCGTAGATCTATGCTTTCCTTCTAATGATCCTAATTTTAATTTGCGGGTCGTCACTTTATGCTAGATTAAACTCCCTAGTTCATTATTTTTGAATTAGCTTACATTTCAAGTGATTAATTCCGTGCAAGAAAATTTATGTAATAAAAAAAAGTAAGATTAATTCAGGTACGTTTCCACGAGGAGGCTTGCTGCAGATTGATGGTTCATCTCTCTTCAAACCACTTCAAAGTGGTTGGTAGTAAAACTATGATTCCCATTCTCTTCTTTTTTCTATGCCTATGCGGTTGATGTTGTGCATATTTTAATTATTTCATTTTTCATTTTTCTATGCCTCCATTCCACACCGGTACATCCTTGAAACGCTTATTTCAATTATTTCAATTTTATTTAATACAATTATTCTGTAGATGCAATTCAAAGGATGAATAGAGAAAGAACTTTCATAGCTCAACAAACTGCTATGATCCCATGGGGTTGAGTTCAATCTTTGTATCTTTGGTTAAGGAAATGTTCATAGTTATAAAAACAATTTGTTCTCTATTCGTGTAATGATAACCTACTTCATTTCTTTGGATGTTTGATTACTATTCTCGTTATTTTAGTGCATTAAGAGGTAATATATTATAGTATGTTAATTCTATTTATTGCTTGATTAGAGTATATTAGTTAAAGGCGCATAGTTGTGTCATAATCTGTGAACTGTTTTATCATAATGATTAAAATAGGGGATTTTTTAAAAGCATTTATTGATATCAATTGAATAAGATACGTGGAACTGGAACATGCAATACTAAAGGACTTTTTAGGCAGACAAATAGGCCATTATATATTGGTAGATGTTTTGAATTTTGGAGATTTTTTATTCCACTTCTCATCCATCTAGGTGTGGTGCTTTTAACCAATTATTTGCCGTATTGTTAACAGCAGTGGCGTTTTCAGTCACAAATAAGCCATGTTTGTTTACATTTTCACACCCATTTTCAATAGTTATTCATGTTAATGATATTTTTTTCCTTTTTCGAGGAGTTGGACATGTTGCATTTTCATGGAAACTGGAGTAAATATGTTCGTAATACATCATATGATTATGGCTCAGGTGCAACTCCTATTTTTGAAGTCTAAACAAACAAAAATGCATTCTGTAAAATGATGCTCAACTAAATATATTATAAACTACTATAAAAAATTAAAATCATAAATTATGTACATGATTTCCTCCAGTTGTCTACTTTTTTCTACCTACATCGAGGGTAAAATCACAACCACAGGAGTAATAAAACAATTTAGTTAATTAAAACACAAATCATGTAAATGCAAAACAAATAGCACAAGGAAGAATATTCAAAGACAAGTGTTCCACATATGAACCGATATTGATAGACAAAGATAGCATGGTAATGGACTGACCAGACCTACATGATAGATTTCATATGTTCATATGCCAACTGGCGTTCTACAAAGAGCCTGTGTAGTGGCAACTATTAAATCAGCAGAAATATTACGCCAGAAAATGTAGAATGCAAGCCTCATAAGAGTGAAACTATATATGGTCAGCAAAATTGTTAGATGAAAGATAAGGAAGAATGCAATTCTTAAAAACAGAGATGGCATAAAAGTTCAACAGCATTTCAGTAAAATTAAACCGAAACATAGGTCCAAAGAACATGTTTAGGTTTAGATTTAGGTTTTAATGACGAATTAGATCTAAGTGTACTAAATCCTAATGGTTTGCCCATTTCGTAGGTGAACACCTGCTAAAGCCTTAATAATTCATGTTATAGCATTTAGCGAGAGTCAGCCTCTAGCTTTGATACCTCAGTATTCTTAAATAGCGGAATCTCTCAAAGCTTTGTTATTTACCAGTTGTCTAGCTAAATCTCAATTTTAGCATGTGCTTTAGAAATTCTAATATATATATATATATATATATATATATATATATATATATATATATATATATATATATAAGTTAGGTTATTCAGTTGGGTATATACTCAACTTCAATTCCCAAGTGCACAAAATAAGATAAATCGCTATTTCTAACCCAAAGTCAGAACTGGGTTTTGTTATACCAGAGTAAACACGGTTTCTTCGTACTAACAATAAATTGATTTTATCACTTGGATACAAATAACCGACAATCCTAACCAAATCTTACTAATAAATTTTTTTGGGTGTACTTCATGTGAAAATAACAATATATCTGCAATCAAAAAAGATATATTTAGTTTGATTTTTTTGGGTGTACTTCATGTGAAAATCTTACTACTGCACTGTGACTTTACTTAGTTTGATTTTAGCTATGTAGGTTTCAGTTGAACTCTATGCACAACTTGTGTAAGGGTCCTTGTTGTCCTGAACATTAAGCATCATATCTTCTGAAACAGACATCAACGTAATCAATGCAAATGACACTATAGCTCAGCCGTCAATAATGAGCAGGGTCTAAATTTGTATTATTCAGTTGCATTTTTTTCTATACAGATTCTTCTCCAAGTGAAGCATTGACTATTTAACTATTTGAACCATCTATTCCATAGTCTGTTGCCACAATAATCTACAGCAGGACTCTTTTTAACTTAACTTAAAAGTAGACTTTTGCCACAATAATCTACAGCAGGGTCTCCCTTGTTAATCGATTGCTTTGCTTGCATGATGATTGCAGTCGGTTGGTTCAAGTATCAAGTTAATTGCTGATTTTCATACGTTAGTTTTCCCTTTTTAATATTTTATTCGACCTCGACTATTCTGATTGCCAATGACGAAGTAGGTTTAAATAAGATTTGATTTTGGAAAAGATTGCGTGATTTTCAATTTTAAAATTTCAAAGCTTAATTTCGGTATTTAAATTTGACCATTGAGTCCTGATTGAACGGTTTTTTGAAAAATGACTTGTTCATTATTGATATATATGTTTAATTCTCTAACTTGGATTTACTTAAGCCTTTGACATAATTTTTTGTATTGAGCTTCGGCCTGAAATTGAATTGTTTATCTTCTTGATATATGTGAAAATTCTATTGAATATTTCAATACGAGAATATATCATTCATTTACTATTTTCTGACCGTTTTCTCTTTTGCAATAATTTATTATGCAACTGAGTGTTATGGTTGTTCAGTAAGTTTGGTTGTTAACTTGATTGTGTAGTTTGGTTACTATAGTTGTGCACCTATCTGTATATGCATTTGAACGTACTTCTCCCTGTTGTACTTGTACCTTGTTACTACTTGCATGTAATTGGTTGTTCTCTGTAATTCCTTTAGTGTAAGTGCTTCAGTCTTTTTATCTTTGAAGTTTACAAGGTTTTTCTATTTATTGTCCGTCTTTGTTACATGAGCAGACAATGGTAGTCATACAAGATATGCTTCGAGTTTTAATAGTTCGCATTGCCAGCAAGAGGCTTGAATCTGCTGATATGCTTGTCAAGCAATTAGCTCTACATCGACTATGAAGCAAGTAAAGCTTACACAAGCATCAAAAGCAATAGCTAATTTCAAGGAAGATGAAGATAGAAAATGGAAAACAAAGATGGAGAGGTGATGAATGGGGAAAGAGTTGTATGGGTGGAGAAAGTGTTTGATCCAGAAGCACCTATTTATGAAGCACCACAAAATGATAATTACAAGCTATTTGATATAATTGATGGAGGTTTTGTTATTTGGCATGAGTGTCATGTTTGTTGTTTGTAGGATCTAGAATTTATTTTTAAGTAATGTTAGAAATTGTAATATTTTGATTTCATACTCTTTAGTTATGTATGATGAACTTGTGAAATTTCGAATCTTCCTTTAATTTGTTTGACAAATATTTGTGCAATTTAAGTTGGATGTTTGGATGCGTAATTGTTTATTGTTATTGAAATTCTGTAATTTTTGATATGTATGTACGTACTGTATTATAATAGACAATTCTGTAGTGTAAATGATAGCAAAAATGCAGGTCTACATGGTTTGGTAGCTGTAACGAACATATTCGTTACTAAAGACGAAATTTATAACGAGCATAGTCGTTACTATTGATGAAATTTGTAACGAACAAGGGCGTTACTAATGATGAAATTTGTAACGGACAAGATCGTGATAATTTAGAATGACCACCCCTTCTTCCACCATGAAAGGGAAAACTAAGTAACGGAAAATACCCGTTACAAACCGATGCAAATAATAACAACCTATTTCGTTACAAAAATTTAGATTTCTAACGACAAAGTCCGTTGGTAAGTGATATATGTAATAACGGGCTGAGGCCGTTATAAATATTTGTAACGACATTCCTCACGCCTGTACCGCTCACGACTATATCTGTTATAAATTTCATTTGTAACGACTATATTCGTTACAAATACACCTTTTTGGTGTTGTGTTATATATTCTAATCAACTAAGAGGGCATCTTCATATGTCGCTCTTGGCGTACGTGTAATAATTATATTTTTCTGAACGTGGTTAATGTTTGTGGGATTATTTAATGAACATGAAATGTTTTGAATGGAATGTGGAAATATGTTTTTAATTTGTTAAATTTTTCTATATTTTTGTGATCTATGTATCAATGTATCTAACACCGCCGTATTTGGTCGCCAAGGAGTAATAAATATAGATGACTGTAACATCCGTAGCCGTTAGTTTTGGGCCTCTAAGTAGAAGGATGTTACAAGTTGGTATCAGAGCATAGGTTTATGAAAATTTAAAAGAAAAGTTAAACCTAAAAGCTTTTTGAAACATAATCCAATAAATCAGAAATATGATTGGGGTTTGGGTTAACGTTATAGTAACGTACTTGTATTTGATATTTAGGTATATATCTAAGTACGTGTTCCCCTCTCTTCTCGACCATTCTTCTGTATCTTACTAAGGCTCGTATGTAGATTTACGAGAAAGAGGATATGGAAGCAGGAAACGGAAGAGGAAATCTAGGTAAAGGAAGCACCACAACTAACGGAAATGCTCGACCTAATACCAGGAGGAACCAAGGTCGATAGGCTAATTCTAACCAAAGTGCTGAGGCCAATGTAGGTGTTGGAAATCCGCTAGTAGATGCGGGGATGGTGTATCAGTTGTTGGCCAATCTTTTGCAAGCTGGAGTAGCTGGTAATGTGGGACGAGCTAATCCTATAGCTCCAGCTAGATATAATTATGCTAGACTAAGCAGAGAATACACCAGTCTGGGTAATCAATTTATGGGAACGGAGGATGCTGTTGAGGTTGAGGATTGGCTGTTGAGCTGTGAAAGGATCTTTACTGATCTAGGCTTGGATGATAGGGAAAAGAGAAGGCTGGCCTCTAGGCAGTTGCAAGAGGTAGCACTTCACTAGTGGAATAGTGTGGCAGCCGGAGTTCCGGAGGAAGACCTGACATGGGCAGATTTCAGAAAGAGGTTTGGGTAGAGGTTTTTATCTGAGGTTGCTAAGTCAGCATTGATGAGGAAGATGGATTTAGTCAAAGGAGATATGTCGGTAATCGAGTACGCTGCTAAGTTTGATGAGCTGTCTCGCTATGGATATGCCACTATAGGCACTGACATAAGAAAGAATAAGAGGTTCATTTGAGGACTGAGGCCTGAGCTAGCTAGAATGAGCATGACTCATATCCGAGAACATTGTCATGTGGTGGTGGAGATGGTCATTCGCCATGAATAAATACTCGCTGTATCTGCTAGGGAGAAGCCAGTTGAATCCCAGGGTCCTCAGAGAAAGAAGAGGAAATTCTTTAAGAAGAAGGGAGCCTAGAAAGAGTGATACCAAGAAGGCGAGGGTTGATTTAGTGTGCTTCAAGTGTGATAAGAAAGGTCATTATGCTCACGAATGTGGAACGGGAAAAGGGAAGAAGCCCGCAGAGAAGAAGAATGTGAAATGCTTAAACTACGACCAAGTTGGGCATTACAAGAACTAGCGTCCAAAGCCAATCAGGGCGAACAAAGGGAAGGTTTTTGCTATTGGACCACCATCATCGTCTAGGCCTACTGCCTCAGAAAAAGGAAAAACTATGATGGAATGTACGCTTTTGATTCAGAGTATACCAGTTAGGGTACTATTTTATACTGGTGCATCACACTTATTATATCACCGTATTTGGTTGATAGGTTATGCATAGAACCCGCATACCTTATTACTCCCTTAAGGGTTGCAAATCCAATAGGAGGGTATGCAACTCTAGGGATGAGTTATAACCAGTTAGAACTTGATTTGTTGGGTCATAAGTTTGCATGTAGTTTGTATGTTTTTGATTTCGTAGGTTTCAGGATCATTTTGGGTATGGATTGGTTGGGTAAGTATGAGGCTAGGATATTTTGCCAAGATAGGGAAATATCACTGAGACACCCAAATAGTCATAACCGAATCATCTTCTCAGTAGAGAATTCCAGTAGGAGTAGTTGTGCTTTGTTAAGTGCTATGGAAGTGGGAGAAGAGCTAAGTCAGGTCAAGTGGTAAGGGAATTTGCAGATTTCTTTGAGTCGATTACGGGGTTACCACCATAACGAGCTGTTGAGTTTCGAATAGATCTTGTACCGGGAGCTGAACCTGTGAGTAGACCACCTAGCAGGATGACACATACCAAGATGAAGGAATTAAAGGTGCATCTAGTGGATTTAGAGGGAAGGAATTTTATTAGACAAGCAGTTTGCCTTGGGGAGCGGCTGCGGTGTTTATGAAGAAACCAAATGGGTTGTTAAGGATATGCATCGACTATCGTAAGTTAAACAAAAAGACAATCAAGAATGGGTACCCTCGGCCGAGGATAGATGATTTGTTTGATCAATTAAGTGGAGCCAGAGTGTTTTCCCAATTGGATTTGGCAACATGGTTCCATCGGTTGAAAGTGGCGAAGGACATCATTACTTTGACAGTATTTCGAACTAGGTATGGTTCGTATGAGTGGTTAGTAATGCCTTTTGGATTGACAAATGCACTTGCTTTCTTCGTGCATTTGATGAACCGAGTTTTCTAAGAGCACATGGATAGGTTCATGTTGGTATTCATTTATGACATTTTAGTGTACTCGAAAGATAAAAGAGAGCATGAGAATCATCTTAGAGTGGTACTTGAAACGCCGAGGCAGAATCAGCTAAAGGCGAAGTTTTCCAAGTGTAATTTTTGGAAGAAAGAGGTTAAGTTTCTTGGTCATGTGGTTTCAGAGGAGGGCTTGTCAGTCGATCTAGTTAAGATCGAAGCTGTCAATAATTCGAAGAGACCAGAGATGGTAACCAAAATAAGGAGTTTTCTTGGACTTGCTGGCTATTAACGGAGATTCATTAAGGATTTCTCACGAATAGTAGCACCTTTGACTAAGTTGACCAGGAAAGATGTGAAGTTTATTTGGTCCGACAAATATGAGGAAGGGTTCCATAAGTTAAAGCATTTGTTGACCAATGCACCAGTGTTAGTTGTTCTAGATGGAAACCAAGGATTGGTAGTGTACACTAATTCATGTGGGACTGAATTAGGAGCAGTATTGAAGCAGAAGGGTAAAGTCATTGCCTACGCATACAGACAGCTTAGACCGCATGAAGTGACATACCGTACTCATGACTTGGAATTGGCTACGGTGATCTCTGCCTTGATGATTTGGAGGCATTATATTTTGGGAGAGAGATTTGAATTGTATACCGATCATAAGTCTTTGAGATACCTATTCTCTCAGATGGAGTTGAATATGAGGTAGTAGAGGTGGCAGGAGGTTTTAGTGGCTTATGATTTCGGTATAGAGTATACTCCTGGGAAAGGAAATAAAGTAGCAGATGCTCTTAGTAGGAAACATCAGAATGTGTTTTTGGCTATGTTGGCAGAATGGAAGGATCTAGAAGCTTTGGATAGTTGCGGTGTGTAGTTAAGATCTACTGCTAGTTCTAGTCAGGGTACTGCCATGTTGTCTTGTTTAGAATTTCAACCAGTGTTAATCGAGAGTATAGCTTCTTAGAAAAAAGAGGATCCAGTATTAGCCGAGAAGATTAGAAGGCTTGAGGTAGGATCAGAGATCGATGATCTAATGGATTTTGGAATCGACCAGAGAGGATGGTTGAGAAAGAAGGGACGATTATGTGTTCCGAATGTAGAGAACTTAAGGAGGGAAGTTCTTGAGAAATGTCATCGATACAAGTTTACGATTCATCCTGGAGGAACCAAGATGTGTCAAGATATGAAGAGGAGCTTCTATTGGGAAGGCATGAAGAGGGATGTTGGCTTATGGGTTAGGCAGCGTGCAAACTGTCAACAAGTGAAAGCCGAACATCAGAAGCCGAGTGGATTGCTTCAGCCTTTAGAGATTCATGTATGGAAATGGGATTCGATATCGATGGATTTCACAGACGGGTTGCCAAGGTCGAATAGGGGAAATGAAAGCATATGGGTTATAGTGGACATATTGAACAAGAGCGCCCATTTCATTCCAGTTAAGTCAACCAGGATGGCACCTGTTTTGGTGAAGTTGTTCGTGAAGAACATAGTTAGACTTCATGGGATTCCTAGTAGCATAGTCAGCAACAGAGATGCATTATTCACTAGTGAATTTTAGAGGAGTCTATAAGAGGTGTTAGGCACCAAGCTCAAGATGAGTGCAACATATCATCCACCGATGGATGGGCAGATAGAGAGAGTCAATAAGGTACTCGAGGATTTATTGAGAGCTTGTGTATTGGACTTTGGTGGATCTTGGGAGGATCACCTATATTTTATTGAGTTTTCCTATAATAATAGTTATCAGATTAGTATAAGAATGGCGTCATTTGAAGTTTTGTATGGAAGGTTATGCAAATCACCTGCATGTTGGTTAGAGAAAGGAGACAGATTGGTCTTAGGTCCAGATTTGGTTAGAGAGGCATCAGAAAAGATTGAGTTAATCCGAGGTCGGATGAAGAAAGCTCAATCCAGACAGAAAGGTTACACAGATAAGAGGCGTAAAGCCCTAGAGTTCTCAGTGGGAGACAGGGTTTTCATTAAGGCATCACCGATGAAAGGTGTGGTACGGTTTGGAAAGTCGGGAAAGTTAGCCACGAGATATGTTGGTCCATTTCAGATTATAGAAAGGATTGGAAAGCTTGCGTACAGAGTAGAGTTACCGAGAAGCTTGGCAGGTGTCCATAATGTATTCCCTGTGTCTCATCTTCGCAAGTTTGTGCATGATCCAAGGACTACTATTCCTCAGAAAGAGTTGGAGGACTTGGTAGTAGAGCCTGATTTGACTTTTGTAGACAACCAGTTCGGGTTGTAGCGAGAATGAAAAAAGATTGAGGATCAAGACAGTCAGGTTGGTGAAAGTTCAGTGGAGCGACAACGAGAAGCACTGTACTTGGGAGACAGAGGACAGGATTCGAGATGCTTATCCTGATTTTCTCTGACGGTATATCTATATTAGATTTATATAGATTAGTTACTAGTCGGGTAGGCTGGTATGGATGTTAGGAGTGGTTACAGATGATTTCTAAGTTTAATATTTAGTCCTTACTAAATTTCGAGAAAGAAATTCTTTAAGGAGGGGAGCCTGTAACACCCCTAATTTTAATAACATTATTCAGTAGATTTAATTGGAATAAATTAAATAGAATAACGTAGTGTGATAAGGGGATTGAGAGTGGTAAATGAATATTAGTGGCCGTGCTTAGTAAAATGAATGGGTTATTAAATGTTTAAGTGTTAACTAAGTAATTATAAGGGTATTAGGGTAAATTATCGCCCATGTTCCCACCCTTGTACTATTTCCCTAAGACCATTCACGTTCACTTTAACATAAGCAAAATTATAAAGGTAAGAAGAAAAGGAGCCGACCATTAGGAGGAAGATAAGAAGAAGAATTCAAATCTAAAGCTTAGTTCAAGCTGGAAGAAATCGATCTCAATCAACCTTCAATTTCCTTATCCAGTCTAAGGTGAATAATAATAACTACATCTCTATTTTGTTTTTATAATCATATGTTTCAGATTTATGGGTAAATTTGTTTTTATGATATATTAGATGATGATATGCTTGATTTATAATTTGTTTATACTAAACAAGATTGTTTCAAAGGAGAAATGCACGATTTTAGGGTAAAAACGAGGTTAAATGATTTTTAAATGCCATAGAAAAATTATATGTTGTGGAAAACATGATTTTGGAGTTGGATTTTAATTTTTATAATTTTCCAAGTCATGGAGAATTAATAATGAATTTTCAAAGGAAAATATGGTTATTTGGGTTTATAAATTTATTTCGAAAATTATATTGAGAATTTGTGTCTGAAATATTGATATGTTTGATAACATGATTAATGTAAATTTCTGGAATTTTTGGGGATTTTTACTAAGTGATTTAGTATGAAAATTAAATTATTTTGAAAGGAGGACCTAAATTAATTGCTTTATTACTTGGAAGGGCTTATGTGTTAATTGTTATTTGGTTTTAGATCTGAGAGAATGTGGCAAATATTAGCCAAATTATTTTAAAGTTTATGATAGCCAATCAAGTGTTTACAAGTGGGAAAGTTTGTTACAAAAAGTTTACTTTATTTTGTAAAAACAGCCTTTAGCTTAGAAAAGTGGGTTCCGCCTCCTTTGGAAGGAGCTTTCGACCAGAGCTTCCCCCTTCGACCTAGTCGAAACCTTCTACCACGGAACCAATACACACGGTATCACTTAGTTGGTACGTAGTGGATTGGAGAAAGGCGGAAGGTAGGGTGTTGAAACATAGCTTTCGAAGGTGTCAATACCTTTGTTTTGTTTTTAAAAGAAAAGCACTTGCATGTTTACAAAGAGGTTTCGATCTAGTCGAAACCAATGCTTGTGAAAGGGTATTTCAAAAGAAGCTTTTGAAGGAGAGATGTCGCCTTTGTTTTAAAGTAAGTATCTTCCGAAGAAGTTACTAAGTGTTCAAAGTGATGCTTTCGGAAGGGGTAGTTTCGACCAAGTCGAAACCCTTCTGTAACTTTAGGCCTTTCGATGGAATTGAAGTTATCAATGTTGTCAAAATGTACCGTGTGTTTTATTAATATAAGTCGCTTCCTACTGCTTTCGAAAGGGGTTAGGAGTTTCAAAGGCAATGGTTTCGGAAGGGGTTTCGAAGCCAACCTTCCAATATTTTACCCAGATGTTTTAATGCTTTCGAAAGGATGGTGCCAACACCGTCAAGCTTTACCCAATATTTTTATATGATAATGGATGGTTTCGAAAGAGGTGCTTTCGCTTATGTTCACTTTGACCAAAATCGATGTTTTAAAAACAAACCCAATAATTTCAAAAGGTGGACTTTCAATGGTTTCATAAGGTATACTTCCAATGGTTTCGAAAGGGGTACTTTCACACTACAACATTCAGGGTTTTTTACAGCGTTCAAAAAATGCTATAAAAGGCTTTAATTTTTCATGACGTTGTTTAACGACATGCCTTTAAAAGTCAGGGATCTAACATAGCATTAGATGAAACGCTATAAAATCATAGCATTCAATAGCGTTTACGATATGCAATTAAACACATTTCATAGCATTTTACGAGAGCTAAGAGTATTTTTTATAGCATTTTGATCCATTCTGAGAATACTTTTTATAGCGTTTACAGCCCATTTTTAAAGCATTTGAAGAATGTTGTTAAAGGATTTAATAACGTTTTTATGTATGTTGTATAACAACATGTCATGGTAGATTCATGTCCTATTATGGCTTAAAGGAAACGCTATTGTATATTTTCTACAACACAACAAAAACGCTTTTGTAGGTTTTCTGTATCATATAAAAAACACCATTATAAATTTTCTATACTATTTGAAAACACTATTTTCTTTACAACGCTTTGAGTTTACAATAGTCTATCTATACATTAGAACATCTAACAACAAGATATATTTAACTCAATTAATTAACAATTAAATTAAATCAAACAACAATAATATAAAACTTTTGATAATCAAAACATATTATATATTATACACAAACAAAATTACACCAAATTCAATGTTGTATACAATATTTCATAATCGATATTTTTAAACATACATGATAATAGTACCTTTAGGACGCTCTAAAAGAAAATACCCAAATATCATGATCGTAAAATGTCCAGGTTTTTCATCTTCAAACATCTAATTCCCTAAAAGAAAAGGAGAGAGCATTTAAAGCATATGTATGAAAACATACATAAAAGGATATATGAATAAGGCTTAAACTAAAACATACATATTAAACATATTGACATGCTTAATGTCGATACACATTCTACATAATCTTATGTCAGATATATATAATGCTATCACAGTTAAGGATTTTTTATATTACTTATTATTCACAATTCAAACTCAAGTTAGAATAAATACATGTTGACCTTATATATCTAATAGTCACATTTTATGGTTGAACTTGATTAACTTTTATGAATTTATTTAATATTATAAAAATTAGTTAACTTAGTTGATTTTTATGACTTAGTTAACTTTTATAAACTTATTAGTTATTATAAAAATAAATTAACTTAGTTACTTTTTATAAACTTATTTAATTATTATAAAATTTAGTTAACTTGGTTAATTTTATAGATAGGTTAATTTTTATAAACTTATTTAATTATTATAAAATTTAGTTAACTTGGTTAATTTTATAGATAGGTTAACTTTTATAAGATTTAGTTAATTTTTACAAAAAATATTTAATTTTTATAAACTATATTAATTTTTATACAATTTAGTTAAATTAGTTAAATTTTTATAAAACTTAGTTCAAATATATAAAAAACAATTATGTTTTATTAACATGGTTATTTTTTACAAAATTTAGTTAATTTTTTTAAACTAGGTTAATTTCTATAAAATTTAGTTTATTTAGTAAATTTTTATAACATATTTTGTAAAACTTGGTTAATTTAGTTAAAATTTTATAAAACTTAATTAATTTTTATAAAACTAAGTTAACTTAGTTAATTTTTTAATGCTAACTTAATTTTTATAGATCTTATTTAATTTTTTTTATAAATCTTAGTTAATTTTTATAAGACTTATTTAATTTTTATTAACGTTATAAAATCTAGTTAATTTTTATATAACTTAGTTAATTCTTATAAACATAATTAATTTTTATAAAACTTCGTTAACTTGGTCAAATTTTATATAATTTAAATGATTTTGATAAATTTAATTAATTTTTATAAAACTTAGTTAATTTTTATAAATATAGTTAAATTATATAAACGTAGTTAACATAGTTATTTTTTATTAAACTTAGTTAACTTGGCTAATTTTTTATAAAAAATAGTTAACTTTTAAAAACTTAGTTATTTTTAAAATTTTAATTACTATTTATGAAACTTATTTAACATAGTTAATTTTTATACATTTAATTAATTTTTTATAAAACATAATTAAGCCTTCCAATTAATGTAAGCAATTTCTTTTATATAGCATGTGGTGTTAAAAGAAGGTTAGTAAGCACTATGCATTATGCAAATTCGAAAGGAAGTGGAAAATTATATATCAATGTAAGTAGTTAAAGAATGATGATCATTAAATGAGAATGAAATTTCAAGCAAGTTAAAAATATATACACGATTGATAAATTAATCATTTTTATTTACATCAATTGATAAGGTAAGGGGAAGTTTCCTTCATGTACTTTTACAATAAATAAAGTATTTTCTTCTTTTATTCTTTTTTGAAGTGAAAATAACAATCAATAGAGTTATTCAATTTTGATCAGATATTGTTCACCACTACATGCGTATATACATGCCCATGAGAACTGAAACATTAAATCATAAGGGTATACTTGATAACGAAGATAAATCAATGTCATCATGGATAGTTAACAAAAATTCGCAAGATGATTTTTGACCAAACCAAATCTATAAGGAAAATCATGTTAAAACAAAATTTAACATCATAGATTAAAAACTGTGTTATATAAAATGCATAAACAAACATATAATATTACCTTGTGTCTTGTTGTGTATGGTCTGAAACTAAGCTTGCATCCATATTCCACCTACAGAGCCTGCCAAGTACATATCAATGTTGAGATGCAAATAAAAAAAAAGTCATGTATTAGTTTCTGAAATCAATAATGTCTTATGTACTTACACCGTGATGCTATTGTTTACACTAGATGCTAATCATCATTTTGCTGCGACTATGCTGCTACATTCCTCAATATGCATTTCAGTTTATTGCAATGATTGCAGTTTTCCAGTCCCACTTCTTTATTCTCAGACTCTACCGCAATACGTCATTTTTTTTTGAAAAAAAGGTTCTTTATAAATATAAATAGAAAGCATATACTTTCATGATATGCCTCATTAAAACCTTGCAATCCCCCTAACCTAGATGGGTGCCTTGCAAGGAAAAAGAGTACATATCAAGGAAAAAGAATACATCATTTTGTTCCTATATAACTTCAACCTCTCTACTATATATTTCTGCCTAACACCATCAACTCAATTTATGTCACTTAGCTACAATTACACAACATCTCATCGCCTGCATTCTTATATTCCATTATGCACTACATTTCCATACTTTGTGATAAAGTTTAGATCTTGTTCCTGCATTTCAACGCTTGTCGATGCTTCAATTCATCCCTACATTTCTATGCTTGTACATTTTATTAATAAACATTCAGGCTTTAAATTGTATTTAGTTTTCACAAGACTGCTACAATGACCACATGCTGCTTCAGTTCTGCTCAGTTTGCATCAGTTCATTCCACTATCACAAGCCGACCGACTTGTACAATAGATTAAATTAGACTATTGGTACCATGCATTTGTGTTGCAAGTGGGAACATATGTTTCATTCATCCATTTTGTAAATTCAAACACGATGTCTCTTTGTTTACAATGCATGTATATTTTGACCTTTCACTTACAAAATGACAGTTTCCAAAGTATTGGCAAATTATTGTAAATCTAAACACGGTGTCTCTTTGTTTACCCTTACCACCAAGTCCAATTCCTAACCCATTTTTGATGCCTCCAACTGCCACACATCACGCGCCGACACGTTAGTTAGACTGCCCATGCATACAGAGTCAAGTACCCCTGCTTTTGAATATATTTCCACCCTAAATTACCAACATGCTTCCTCCCTTGTACATGTCCCCATTTCCCTCTTTAGTTCCATATTAAAATCTTCCCTTAAGAAAGATTCATGCACTTCCACTTCAAGTCCCATGTCTGTAGCCATGCTTTCGCCTCCTTCACTATCCAGAACTAAGTTAACTTCAAGTTTAACAAGTCTCACTTCTAGAGTACACCCATCAACCCCATCCGCAACTGATATGTCACCCTCTTCCCTAACCAAGTATGCCTTGCCTGCATCTTCATCAAAACCCTCTGCATACATGTCCACAATACCATCAGTATTCCACCTTCCATCTACCTTTAGGCCATCCAAGAAACCAACAGTGGCCCAATAATCCTATCCAAAACATTCCTATTTCTTCTGCCTAGACCCACCTTCAGCCCAATACCACAAACCCCCGCTCTCTGAGCCAAGCCATCACTCATCTCTACCCCACTAGTTTCAAAAACTCTATCAACCTTATCATAACAAACACCAACTACTTTTCCATGATCAAAGGAGTTATCAAAGCCCAAAACAAGATGTTTCCCAAATGAAATTTTATTTTGTCCCTTAAGCATAGTTGCCGAGTTAAGCACGGAAGTGGCTGTCAATAATATTTGAGCACAGATTCATTGAAGGCTTCTATAACCACTACTAAATCAAGTGAGGTTAATGTGTTAGCTCCAAGTGCTAAAGCTGATAGTGATTAGGTGGAGATACTTATTGGTTCAATAACTAGAATGAATATTAGTCTAATAACAGAAAAAATGCATGTTAATACCTATGTGTAGTCAATACTTATTTAACTTTGTTTGAGGGGACTCCAACATAGTTTTAATTGTTCGTTATTCTTTGTTGAGTTTTAAATTTTGCTTTCAGACTCCAACAAAACAAACACTTAACCATTTCTGTTTTAGTCACAAAAGCAGAAGACAATAAGCAAACAATACCAAACTGAAAAAGATTATGCCAGTGCAAGGAAAAGACCACAACTGCTATAGAAAATGAAAACTAGAGTTAATACCATAGAGTACTTTCTGTTTTATAACAAAAAATTCAAATATAAAATCATATTTTACCATATGTAAGTTTGAAAAAAAAATTAAGTACTTTTTTATATTTATGGAACAAAGTAAAGAGAGAGATAGAGGGGAAAAAACAAACATCAAACTCAACCAAAGGGTACGAGGATAAGAACCTATTATAGATATCCCAAAAGGTAGTTCATCTTATCATGAATCCATCTGTTATGGAATTGATACGTCCAAGTAAAACCTAGGCATTAAAACAACACAAATTTGAGCCATTAAAGCAACATCTACAATTTTTAACATCTATCAAGATTGTAAGAATCAAAAACTTGTTTATCCAATTACCTCAGAAGAATGTTTTAGCAACACAAATTTGATGTTCTGATCCTGTTTATGAAATAGTGCAACATATATAGAACCTTGAGTTGACATGATTATAAACAATATTGCAGCAACAAAAAAATACATACAATATTTAACTAACTAAAGCACTTCAAGATATTTCCAAACAAACTCATTAATTAACCATTTCCTTCCTCCTCTTCTGCATTATCAATCTCATTCAAGCAAGAAAAGTAAGAAGAAGGACAAGTAAACGAAGATAACGAACAAGTAACAGACACACTACTTCTGCTGCTAAGACCCGATGAACTACCACTTATTGATTCAAAAAGCAAATCGACGTAAGCCTTAACAGTATACCCATAAGTCCATTTCACGTTCATTCTCAAGTACCATCGCAGCATTTCTTCAAACCAAATCGCATCTTTAACTTCTTCTCCATTGTTGTAGCTTGCTTCGATCATCTCCTTCATAGAAAACTTGAAGTCATTGTATATGTCTTTTGATTCCATTTCGACTGCAATGCTTCCTTCAAAAGGGAAATGTAACTCTTTAAGTGCTAGTTCTTTACCAACGATGTTTCGGTCGATGCATAGTCTTTTGGAGCTCAATGCATGCATTGCTGCCTCGACCGATGAACGTTCTGAAATGGTAGTTAATAAGGTTTCTTCCTCGGTTGAAGGCATGCGAAAAGAAGGGGTTTCTGGTTTTGTGCAGGAAGGGAAATGGCATGAGAATGGAAATAATGGCCTTGTGTTCTTGGACTTGAAGTGAGATTTGAAGGGCAGTGATTTTCCCATCAAATGATTTTGATATTATATTTGAGTTTGATATGTTCTTATAATCAAAAAAATTATTGATTAAACCATGAATAAGGACGTATCAACTTTACAATGTTGTACTCCAATGTCCCTAATAGCTTTAACATGTGGGTGAAATGGTATTAGATAATAGTAAAGAAGATCATAACTTTGAAACATCTGAATTCAGTAAGTCCTATAGTCAAAGTGTCATGATTGGTAATACAAACTTACCGTCAATAGCACATTACATCAAATGAAAAAAAAATTGATTATGCAGTTATATACATTATAATTCTGTAACCAAGCAACTAAGTATACATGGTTAAATATCACGTAAATGTAATAAATATACCTTATTAATTTGCACATTCCAACAACATAAGCTTCTAGGTAAAATGGTTCTAAACATCCACTAGTTTTACTATCCTCGCTATATCTTTATGCCTTATCCACTAACATGGAAAAAGAATGAGAAGAAAATGTTAGTTTGAAGCTTATAGGGACTTGTTTGCAAGCATATCTAGTTAAGGAAGATAATGGAATACAATTAGTCTATTAGTAACTAACTGTACTGGAATCTATGGTACCAAGAATACACGAAGTATATATCAACTCAACTCTCTACCGTAAATATGTTAAATCAAATTTTGTTAAACTATTAGCTCTATCACACTATAGAAACTACAGACTGGACAATACTTATTCATGACATGTGTATAAAGGTTAGGCAGCTTGGATCAATACTCAATGTTCAACCCCTAATTCAAAAAGATAATTGGCTTATTTATTGAATTATAAACTACTAGACTGAATCTATTAACAACCCATTATTTTCTCTCCACCCTATCTTAAACCACTTATTATATTCCCTACTTTACCCTTGCCAAAGCACGAACCTGAGTATATCAAAAACAATTTTTAACTAACCTATCAAATACAATAATGAATACATACAAAGGACAATCTCCTCATTACATGAACCAATTGTGGCCCTTTTATATCAAGTTGTTTATGGAAGTTTCTTTTAAATTTCATAATTCACTTCTTTAGGTGCCAACACATTTTAACAATATATATAATCCTACAAGTAACCCATACCTGAAAAAGTTGGTCTTCCTTTAATGTTGATAAGCTAACCAATATAGGAAATCTTCCAATAAACTCTGGAATGATACCATATGATAAAGATCTCCACTCTCAACCTATAGTTAATTGCCAAATACAATAAAGCTTGTATGGTTTAGGAATCCATAATTATTAGAGAAGGGAAATTTGGGTATCAACAAACTACTAAGACGTACATTACATATTATCAATGAATTTACCGATTTATAAACCAAAGAATAAATATGGAACATACTAATTCCAACAAGGATGAAGTCACTACAACATTAGTTAATCCACTATCCCTACAACTTGCATGTTTCGAGCCCCAAAACCTATAGAACAATCTTTCCATCTGTAGTATAATGAAAAAGCAGAAACCTCTCAGTTTATGGGAGCAGGAAATTGATAAATAATAAGGTTGTTAGATAAATTCACATTTCTGATATCGTTTTCTCCAACCTAATTAACAAAATTAACTTTCAATATTCTGCATAAATTACCTCAAATCAGATTATTGAAGAGAATCGTCAGAGAATTCTTTAGTGAATGGTGGTCATAACTATTGAGTGAAGTCAAAATCAGATCATTTTCTTTTGTTTGCCAAGGACAAATTCAAGAGGCATTAGGGTCGACTGAATTGGTATTACAGACAAAATCAGAGAATGAACAAAATTTCATGGGAGATTTCATGTGTATTTGGTATTTTAATTAGGTTTAAAATAATCAATCGAAGGATTCGGGATTTTACGAGAAGTTAAAAGGAAAAGGAAAAGAAAGAAAGGAAGACGGCTAAAGTAACCGCGAAATGAAAAAATGTCAACATTGAACGGCTTAGTTTAAACATCGTTTAATATTCTAGTTTTTATTTTTTAGCATACTTTTGTTAGTGGTTAGGGTGGAAATGCTGACTTCTAATGCTGCCAAAACCACATTTGTTGTAATGTCACTTGGTTTCGAAGCTATGCTTCTAATGTTAAAGGGTAATGCTTTAATACAATCGAAAGGTTTCGAAAGAGAAGTTTTAAAGAATTCGAAAGGCAGAAGCCTAATGTTTTGAAGATAGATTTTAATGCTTTTGAAGGAGGTCATCCTATGAGGTCAAAAGCAAGGTTTTGAAGGTGTCGAAAGGTTTTAAACCCAAACTCATTTTTAAAAGGAAAAAAAACATGGCAAATAAAGTAGTTCTAAAGTGATTTAAGTATATAAATTTGAAGAAGTATTTACATGATAAAAGTATAGGTTAAAGGGATTAACTATGTTTATATGAAGAGTATTTCAAGGACCTTAAACCCACAAGAGTGGTATTGCTTGGTTATTATGTTGCTTCTTCAAATATGAATTTGTTCACATGATAAAGGACCCATAATTGTATATTGGGGATAAAGGGGTAGAAGAACCGGCTAGGTTAACCCAGTAGTGAATATAAACTGATCAAACTCCTGAATGAGTAGAATTGCATGCAGGAAGTCAGGGAGAGCAGAAAATAGGATGCCTAAACTTTGAAGTTGTCCGGTAGATAGGTTTATAGTAAACCCATGAAAACTATGATTAGGAAGTTATTGGGGTAACCAACAGGTTCATAGTAAACCAATGAAAACTATATATTAAGGACGGTTGGCGGGGCTAATTGGTTTGTAGTGAACCCATGAAACTATATCCGGATTAAGTATTGACCTCAGTCAAAAGGTTCCTATTTAACCCATGAAAACTAGGATAAGAAAGAAGTTTTTTGAGGCATCGGTAGGTTCCTAGTCAACCCATGAAAACTAGGTAATATAGGAGTTGCTGGAGTAATCCATAGTTTCCTAGTCAACCCATGAAAACTAGGATAAGAGATGAGTTATTGAAATTACCAATAGGTTCAGGGGAACCCATGAATTAGTTAAGTTAACTGGTAGGGGCCTATAGGTTCTTAGTGATCCCATGTAAACTAATAGGTTAATAGTGACCCTAGAAACTATAAATATGATAGGGAGTCAATCAAACAAGGGTTGAGAAATCCAAGATGTTTTTATGTATACGTATCATCATAATATTTTGAAATGCTATGTTGTAACCATTGTGGCTGCAGGAGCATGGTATATGGTATTAAAAAGAGGTTTTAGGATACTAGTGAGGGGAAAACCCATTCCGCTAAGCGGCGTGGTCTCACTATATATCTAAATGGTTGAGATGTTAGATTATTATTCATACCAGGCTTTATGTTCGACTCGAAGTTTTTTTTCCCTTAAACTTTCGGGTAATCAATTGATTTTGAGTAGTTTGAGCTTTAGGGTTTCCAGGTTCTCTTCTTAGATGAATAAAGCTTCCGATGGCATGCAGAAGGCTGTTAGTTATTTAGAGTTATCTTATTCCACTGTGTATTTTGGATGTAAAGGTAGACTTATTAGCCTTATATACTCTGATCAACCAAGGGGGCATCTTCTTATGTCGCTCTTGGCGTATGTGTAATAATTATATTTTTCTAAACATTGTTAACGTTTGTGGGATTATGTAATGAACATGAAATTTTTTGAATGGAATGGGAAAATGCATTTTTTATTTGTTAAAATTTTTCCATATTCGTGTGATTTGTGTATCAATGTATCTAACACCGCCGTATGTGGTCGTCGAGGATTAATAACTATGGATGACTGCAGCATCCGTAGCTGTTAGTTTTGGGCCTCCAAGTAGGGTGGTGTTACTATATCACTCACCTCAACAAAAGCTGACCAAACCATCATCAAGTCATAGAAATCTTCATCACGTGCGCAACGCAAAAAACTATATTCAAAATAGACCTTGTATGTAAAAGATACGCGTAGCATAAGAAACGAGATTAATTAGATAATTAATTAACTCAATTTGTAATTAAATTGCCTTAATTCCTCCCCTGTAATAATCCTTCTTCCCCAAACGTGCACTCCTGTACATGTGCACTCCTGTACGCCGTGCCGTCTTCGCCAACGCGTTCCATTACTCGATCTTTCCGCCACCGACTCAACGAAATGAAGCATGGCCAATCAACTCAAAACGCGACTGTAGCAACCTCCACATGCACGCGAATGTCTTGTTATGCAAGGAACGATCGCACTTCACAAAATTGTCATCACTATAACTCTTCTACATGAGAAGCGTGTTGCCACACTCGGATTTTCCTATCATCGCCTCAATCTCCCTTAAATCAAAACCCTAGTTCGACCGTTACGCATGACCACTAATCCTGTCACCATCACATGCCACATCGAACCCATAGAAGAGAAGCTCTCTGCGATACGAGTTCAACGGAGTTGGTTTCATGATTTTTCGTAGAGTACATCTCTAGATTTAAATTTTTGAAAGGTTTTGGAAAGTGATGGCCATGTTTTCACTCTATAGGCATTGGAACGGTAGTGATAAAAATGAGAGAGGTAGTTTTGGTGAGTGTTGGATTAAATTATATTATTTAATTTATTTGAATTCTCAAATAAATCGTTGTACGTTTTGAGCTCGTACGATCACATGGTGCGTCCGAATGCAATGAAATTTGTCTGCGTACATCACCTCATTTTTTCGTTCTCGATGATATAAATTTCATCGCTATGTGAGACAATGCTATAGGATGATAATTTCATGAATTTCGAGATTATTTTGGACATCGGATCGTCCGATCTACAAATATAGCGATGCTTATACTCATCTTAATTCGTAACATCACTACGAACTCAATGGAAGTGGTCTTGAGTCCAAATTCGACTGTATGTAAAAAATCACATTTTTGGATTGTTCGTAGATGGAAATTCTATCAAGTTAGAAATCCATCAAACGAATTTATAACAAAAATTTACTGCAAGCGCACGGTGTATAAATGTTAGTATGTGGCGAGTACGGGTCGATCCATAGAAAATTGTTAGATTTTAAATTTCTATTCAATCAAATTAAACCAAAGTTGAAGAGAGTGTTAAGCTAGAAAATGAGAAAACTAACAAACTAGCAAATTAAAAGTGATAAATATATAAGAGTATAAAGGCAATTTAGAGCTAAATTGTGATATCCCGGGTTTTTGGGTAATATAAATTTAATAATCTGTATTGATAATTTAATTGGATTGATAATTATCCTATGAAATTAAATTTAAATTGGTTAATTTAATCTTTTAAAGGTAAATAATAAATACTTAATTTGGCAATATTAATAAGATTTGTTTGTTAAAGCTAATAAAATCTTATTCTATTTATAATATATATATTGATATATATTGTGAATGGAAATATCTTTTGTTTTGTTTTAAAGATGAATTTTCAAATTTGTAATATATATGTATGAATTGTGATTTAAAGCTTTGTTTTAAAATTAATATTTTTCAAAAGATAATTTAAGTTTAATTCAATTGTTTTCAAAATATAAGATAATTGTTTATTTTAAACATGATAGTTTAAAAAAGGGTTTAATCAAAGTTTTATTCTAGTTTTCTTTAAAGTGTTAAATTTTAAATGGTTATATAAATGTTCTAGATTTTAAATTACATGTATAAGGAATTTATTTATATTTATAATTAGTTTTAACATATTTTCTTTTAAGGGTAAACTAATATTTATTAATTAAGTAACTAAAAAAGTAAGTTTTATATTAACATTTAAATTAAATAAAAATTTAATTAAAATTACTTAGGACATGTGTTAGTATCTTAACACATGATAATAGCACTTGTAAACATATAAAAAAATTGGACATTTGTAATGCAATAAAAATTACAAGTGGCAAGATTTTTATTTTCTTTAAATTAAATTAATATAATGTTACAGAATAACATATGTTAGAGAAACCTGTATTCATTTTCTGAGTTCGAATCTTTTCTTCCTCCATCTTCTTTTTCTCTCCATCTTTCTAAATTCAATAGAAAATCAAAACTGAAACCAAAATCAAAAGAAAGTAAAATCAAACAGTTATCTCATCTTCAATCTGGGTTCAAGCAACTAAATCAAGCTCTGTAATTCAACATGCAAATGAAGTTCAACAGCAACTTCAACACCAGATTCAACATAAATAAAGCATGCAAAAGGATTTCAAATCTCAATAACAAAATCAAGAGCAGTTTCCAGAAATCAGAAATTTAAAAGCCTGTCTCTCTGTTTTGATATTAAGGTGAGTAAACTTCTTTTAAAAACAGTTTTAAACCTGATCTTATGTTGATACATGTGATAAATTTGTATACGAAAGTTATAATATGGTTGCATAAAAGTTTTATCTGGAATATGGATTAAACTGTTCTGCTTTGTTCTCTGAAATTAAAACAAGAAAGTAAACTAACCCAATTTAACTAAATACTGTGATATGTTTGGATGTTAATACTTGCTGTTGTTAAGAAAAAGTTGTATTGGATGAAATTTATATCTGCATACATATATGTACATGAGGATTGAGGATGCATATCAATATACAGGAAAATATAAACTTTTGTTCATCATTTCCAGGTTTTAAAACCTGTTCTAAAAACAAAATCTCTGCTTCTAAATAATTTTAGCTAGTAATGTTTAAACAAAAAGGGTATAAAACAACAGGATATTAATGTTAGAAATAGTTTTAAGTAATTATATCAAGTGACCATTTTAAAATATGAATTTACAGAAGAAAAACAATTCAAGGTAGAAAATTTATTATCTGGAAATCATGTTTGAATTATATAAACAAATTCGTAATTGTAAATGGTGAATTTTAGGGATAATATCATGATTTTTAGTATAGTATTTGTCGAGATAATTGGAGTTGATTAGTTTCGACATTTTCGTCGATTTACGTTGATCGGAGGCGAATTGTTTGATGATGTTTGGACTGGAGGTGGCCAGAGGGTTGGGGATTGCAAGAAAAATACTTAGAGTATTTATCGATGGTCGTGGCGATCTATCGGAGGCGAAGTAGGGTTTCGTATGGGTTTTTGATGAGGTCGGAATTTCCTCTGCAGTGATGTCTCTGGATGATCGAGCTTCACCAGAATTTGGGGAATGGTAGTGTGGAGGCTACCAAGTGTAGGGCCGGAGTTCTTGATTTTCTGGAGATCGGCATCGGAGGATTCGTGGCAGTTTTGGTCGATGGGATGGTTTCCAGTTGATCTTGGAAGCTCGAATTTGATTGTGGGTTCGTGATGATGTCTGGGTGGATGGAATCGTTAAAGGAGGCGATCGATGACTTGCCGGAGGTGGAGCAGATCGCCGAAGCGCTGCCGTGGTCCTGTGCACGTGCACGTGTGCACGATATTGTCTGGTGATGTTAAGGTTTGGGGAAGAAGCTCTTGGATCGGTTAGACTCGGGACGGTCTCGTGATTTTTGCGTGAAAACTCGAAGTGGATGGTGTTGCAAGGAGACTCGAGAAGACTCGCGTAGTTTACTGTTCGACTCGAAGAAAAACGAGAGGGTTACGGGTTGAACTCGAAGCAGGAGAAGAGCAAACTTTAAATCATGTTTTAAAGGTTTTGAAAACTTAAAAGAGGAATTTGTTTTAAAGTCATTTCTTAAATAATTCTTTTCTTTATCAAATGTTTTTGAACCTTTAATTAAAAAGTTATTTGTTTATTTCAATTAAGTTTTTAATTAAACTTTAAGATATTTGAAATTTAACTTTTAATTAAGTTATAATTAAGGATTTAAAATTATTTTGTCTTAAAGTATAATTATATTTAAATATATAAAATAAATTTCTAAATAAAATGATGGAAGTAATTAGTGGAAATTACTCATGGGAGTAATTAAATGAAAGTGATTAATGGATAATCACTTGATTAAATAATTGATTAATATAATTGTTTTAAAGTTAATTAATTATAAAGTAATTAAATTATTTGAAGGATTAAGAATTATTTAATGATGGGCCTTAATTACTTGTTAAGGTAATTAGTTAAGAGAGATCATTTAATGAAGTAATTAGAAGATAATTACTTAGGTAAGTAATTAAGAGTTAATTTCTTAATTATTTTGGTTAATTAATTAATGTGATTAATTAAATGTATTTAATTTAAGATTAATTACTAAGTGTAATTAATTAAAAAGTAATTAATTTATAAAGTAATTAATTAAGGATTATTTGTTAATTTAAATTGATTAATAATTACTTAATAAAGTAATTAAAGATTAATTAATTAGATTAATTAATCAAGGTTAATTTAATTAATTAAGAGGTAATTAATTAAGATAAATAATTACAAATTGTTAATTACTGTTTATGGTTAATTAAGACTAATTAATGAAGTGGTTGATTAAAATTAATTATTTAATTAATTAAAAGGTTATTTAATTAATAAGGATTATTTAATTAATGATTTAATCAAGTTTGATTAATAAAAGCAATTAATTTAAGTATGATTAATTAATTGTAATTAATTAAGGATTAATGTAATTAAATATAGTTAATTAATTAATGTAGTAATTAAAGATTAATTACTGAATGGTTTAAGATAATTAATTTGTGAAATTAATTAAGTTAAAGGGTAATTAATCAGGAATGATTAATTTAGATGGATACTTAGAGTAATGATTAATTAATTGGTTTAATTAAAAATTAATTAAGCAGGATTTATAGGATGAAGTAATTAATTTAATTCACTTTAAATTAATTAGATATGATAAATCATTACTTAAGAATGGATGAATGATATTGAATGCTTTGCATTGTTGATATCTCTGATAAGAGATGTGCTGATCTATGATATAGATGTTTGGTTGGATTGAAATGATAATATGAATTATCTGTTTGGATGATAATATGGATTATCTATTGAATTATCTATCTTTGTGTATATAGATAAGAATTGAATTGTTTTAACCTTAAAACAACTTGGCCTTAAAGATACGCTTTGGATTTCGATGAGACCGGGATCGGGTTTCCGTATACCGGTATTCCAGGTCTGGAGACCCGAATACCACATCGATCCAAATTAACGATAGGTCGTGAATCTCAAGTGAAGATGAAGATTCAGAGTGCAAGGGTTATTGTCGTTAACTCTGAGGGTGATTCCAAAACGAGTGTAACGAGATAATGCCTTCGGTTTCGTTCGAACCCGGAACGAACTTATATGGATTGAATGCTTTCAGCACATCGTCAGGCGGACGATGAGCATTCTAAGTGATATGTTCTGATTAAAGGTAATCGTAACCTCAAGCCTCATCAACCGGAAATGGCTAAAACAGGGGAGGTGCAGCAAGGCTTCGTGGGTAGCACCCACTGAGAGCAAGATAGATCCCTGTCTAGAGGTCCCTTTCTTTTATTCGGCTTAGTGTGTTGTTGGTCGCGCCAACTACGGGATTTGTCTTGTTCGGAATTATCCAGTAAGGGATGGTTCCGGCTTTGTGTTGCAGGGGAGCGGGCGTACTCCTCGGTACGGTGATCTAGGCCACGTACTGTGACGGGCGGTACCCCAGTAGCCCTGCCATTGTATGGAATCCAAACTCCAATAAGTGCCGTACGTATTAGTTGTGCCCAACTATGTTGGAATGTGAGATGTAAGCATTTCAGCTATTTCTGTATTTTACTTGAAAACCCTAGACCCTATTATAATATAACTGGATTTCATATCAAATGTTTTGGTTAGCGTAAGGTAAAAACTTTTCCATGTTTATGTGTGGGAAGTCTTACGTGATACCTTTGTTTTCAAAAGGTTTTGAAGTTAAACAATTTTAACCCGTTTACTCACACCAGACCCATGTCTGACCCAAGTGTTTATTTTCTGTTTTATTAAACTCTTGGGTACTCAATATTGTATTGAGTAGTCGAGGGATTCAGGTTAGCTTTGACGAATTCTGGAGGAGATTTGGAGCAGGAGGCTTCACCGTGTAGATATATGATGATTCCGCTGTGTATATGTTGTGTCTGTATCTGTGATACTTGAGTTGTATGAATTAGACAGATGTTTATAACTGTCTAATATGTGTAGTATAAGTTGTGTAACTCTGATGTATATGATACTATGTAATATTTTATATGATATATTATATTTCATTCGTTCCGCTGTGAGTTTCTGATGTTGTTGTTCTTTCTTCTTCTCTTCTTTTCTATTTTCTACCCCTTTCTTTCTTCATAATGATCCGACTTTCTAGGCATAGGAAGTCGGGTCGTGACAATTGGTATCAGAGCATAGGTTGAGCGAATGCCTAAGCTTTTGGTTAAGTGAATATCAGAACACTAGGTTGAGTGAATACCTAGGTTCGGAAGGATTGTTCATTAGAGATAGGATCTGTAGCAACCTATTGAATCTGAATATATATATACGAGAGCGCGTATTTGTTAGTTATATAAAATGGTTTTATATTGTGTTAATTGATCGGTTGAGTGGTATATGGATTCTGGTCAATACGAGTAGCTAACGTTATTGATAGGGATCTCTAAACACTTGGACCAGGCCAATGGACACAATATTGTTTTAAAGAGGTAGATGAAATAATTCTACCCAGATATAATTTCTATATAAACAGTATCATTTTAAATGTATATGGTATTAGTAATGATTGGTTGAGATAATAATAATTTATCATCTAGGATTAGGAGTCTGAGTGTTGAGGTTGGAAGTGTATTTATCGAGACTGTAAACCCAATACCGTCTCGAGTAAGCTTTGCTGTGGTGAAGGATTTCATCGATCTCCGAAGGAAACTGTAATGGTTCGGAGTTTATCTTTGAAGTGTGGATGAGTAGAGTTGGATCTGTCGATGAGGCAGAAGTGAGTAATGGTACCTTGATACCTCAGGTAATAGTAGCTGTGTGATAAGACGCAGTATCTATGGATATTCCCGAAGGAGATTTTCTTTTGGAACAAGATTAAGAAGGTATTGGAGGAACAGTTGATGTCTACCGCAGGAAAGACTCGACTGTATAGGAATTCTCTGATATCGAGTAAGAGAGTTTTGTCTATTTGGAAGTATGGGACTAAGGTCGATTAGTTGTTCTTCGGACATGGTCTCATTGTTCCCTTAAGAAGAGTAAGATATTGGCGTTTGGTTGGGAGCCCGAGTTTCTTTTGGGATGTCTGCCATCTCAAAGGTTCGTTGAGAGGTTTGTTGATGGTTTTAGTTTTGAGAAGCCTTTGGATTAGAAGTTCTTGGTTAGCTGTGATAGCAGTGCAGCTCGGAGTGTTCGGTGTACTGTCGAGATAGAGTTTGGAAGCAGCAGTGTGGTTCGTTTCTTCGATTTGGTTCCTAGAGAAGGGTTTGGTGAAGTATCTTAGAATTTTATGGAGTATCTGTGTTTTCTCTTCTGCTTCTAGTTTCGAGTTTCCTCTAGCCAAGGATAGCTGAAGACAGTACCTTTGACCGAGGACTCGTCTATTCTTTGAGAAGTTGGTTATGTCTTTAAGATAACCAATGTTTCCACTTGTTTGTGTATCTAGTTTGTGCTCGAGTTCATCGACATTCTCATCTATTTCAAATCAGAGTTGTGCAGCGAAAGCAAAGGTAGTAGCTGTGCAAGAAAGGAAGTAACCTCAGATTTCTACAAGAAGTTTATGTGAATTTCTAAGTGTGTATAGAATTTTCTGGAATCTGGGAGAAGGAAGTTCAGTCTTCTATTTCTTGTGGAGTAGAGTTTGTGGATTTCAGCAGATTTGAAGATCATTTTGTGCTTGGTTCATAATTTGTTTCAAGGAGCATCAGCGAAGGTTAAGCTGATCAGGAAGAGATGAGGTAGCCCAGGATCGTCTGGTAAGTTGTGCAGATATGAGACAGAGTTTGGAATTCGGAGTTGGAGATTGGAAACTGTTTAAGTTTTTCCTCGATTATAAGAGCTGTAAGATTTGATAAGATTGGAAAGTTAGCACTGAAGTATTTTGGATTTTCCTGTATTCTCGAGAGAAGTAGTTCTTTGATCTACAGGATTGAATGGCCAGTTTGGATAGCTGGAATTCATTCTATTTCACGTATCTCTGAGGGAGTACGTGTATGATCTATTACTGATTGTAGAATCTGCAGTTCAGATGGATTTGGAAGTTGAGTTGGACTTGGGTATGATCTGATATTTTGTTCAGATTGGTGAATCTAAAGAAGAGAGGAGCTCTGGATTATGATGTGTAGTTTATTTAGCTTCTGTAGAGCGAGTCTCCCGGTGATTTTTACTCGGGAAAACTCGAGATAGTATTATGAAGTCTATTCTGATTTATGTCAGAATAGTTAGTTAGATTAGATTGTTTGATTGGTTGCTTTGATTGATAGGAATTGGATGATAGATTTGTGTTTGAAATTAAAATCTTTGCTGGATTATTAAATTAACTTTGTTTTTAATTTCGGGGACGAAATTATTTTAAGGGGGAAGGAATGTGATATCCCGGGTTTTTGGGTAATATAAATTTAATAATCTGTATTGATAATTTAATTGGATTGATAATTATCCTATGAAATTAAATTTAAATTGGTTAATTTAATCTTTTAAAGGTAAATAATAAATACTTAATTTGGCAATATTAATAAGATTTGTTTGTTAAAGCTAATAAAATCTTATTCTATTTATAATATATATATATTGATATATATTGTGAATGGAAATATCTTTTGTTTTGTTTTAAAGATGAATTTTCAAATTTGTAATATATATGTATGAATTGTGATTTAAAGCTTTGTTTTAAAATTAATATTTTTCAAAAGATAATTTAAGTTTAATTCAATTGTTTTCAAAATATAAGATAATTGTTTATTTTAAACATGATAGTTTAAAAAAGGGTTTAATCAAAGTTTTATTCTAGTTTTCTTTAAAGTGTTAAATTTTAAATGGTTATATAAATGTTCTAGATTTTAAATTACATGTATAAGGAATTTATTTATATTTATAATTAGTTTTAACATATTTTCTTTTAAGGGTAAACTAATATTTATTAATTAAGTAACTAAAAAAGTAAGTTTTATATTAACATTTAAATTAAATAAAAATTTAATTAAAATTACTTAGGACATGTGTTAGTATCTTAACACATGATAATAGCACTTGTAAACATATAAAAAAATTGGACATTTGTAATGCAATAAAAATTACAAGTGGCAAGATTTTTATTTTCTTTAAATTAAATTAATATAATGTTACAGAATAACATATGTTAGAGAAACCTGTATTCATTTTCTGAGTTCGAATCTTTTCTTCCTCCATCTTCTTTTTCTCTCCATCTTTCTAAATTCAATAGAAAATCAAAACTGAAACCAAAATCAAAAGAAAGTAAAATCAAACAGTTATCTCATCTTCAATCTGGGTTCAAGCAACTAAATCAAGCTCTGTAATTCAACATGCAAATGAAGTTCAACAGCAACTTCAACACCAGATTCAACATAAATAAAGCATGCAAAAGGATTTCAAATCTCAATAACAAAATCAAGAGCAGTTTCCAGAAATCAGAAATTTAAAAGCCTGTCTCTCTGTTTTGATATTAAGGTGAGTAAACTTCTTTTAAAAACAGTTTTAAACCTGATCTTATGTTGATACATGTGATAAATTTGTATACGAAAGTTATAATATGGTTGCATAAAAGTTTTATCTGGAATATGGATTAAACTGTTCTGCTTTGTTCTCTGAAATTAAAACAAGAAAGTAAACTAACCCAATTTAACTAAATACTGTGATATGTTTGGATGTTAATACTTGCTGTTGTTAAGAAAAAGTTGTATTGGATGAAATTTATATCTGCATACATATATGTACATGAGGATTGAGGATGCATATCAATATACAGGAAAATATAAACTTTTGTTCATCATTTCCAGGTTTTAAAACCTGTTCTAAAAACAAAATCTCTGCTTCTAAATAATTTTAGCTAGTAATGTTTAAACAAAAAGGGTATAAAACAACAGGATATTAATGTTAGAAATAGTTTTAAGTAATTATATCAAGTGACCATTTTAAAATATGAATTTACAGAAGAAAAACAATTCAAGGTAGAAAATTTATTATCTAGAAATCATGTTTGAATTATATAAACAAATTCGTAATTGTAAATGGTGAATTTTAGGGATAATATCATGATTTTTAGTATAGTATTTGTCGAGATAATTGGAGTTGATTAGTTTCGACATTTTCGTCGATTTACGTTGATCGGAGGCGAATTGTTTGATGATGTTTGGACTGGAGGTGGCCAGAGGGTTGGGGATTGCAAGAAAAATACTTAGAGTATTTATCGATGGTCGTGGCGATCTATCGGAGGCGAAGTAGGGTTTCGTATGGGTTTTTGATGAGGTCGGAATTTCCTCTGCAGTGATGTCTCTGGATGATCGAGCTTCACCAGAATTTGGGGAATGGTAGTGTGGAGGCTACCAAGTGTAGGGCCGGAGTTCTTGATTTTCTGGAGATCGGCATCGGAGGATTCGTGGCAGTTTTGGTCGATGGGATGGTTTCCAGTTGATCTTGGAAGCTCGAATTTGATTGTGGGTTCGTGATGATGTCTGGGTGGATGGAATCGTTAAAGGAGGCGATCGATGACTTGCCGGAGGTGGAGCAGATCGCCGAAGCGCTGCCGTGGTCCTGTGCACGTGCACGTGTGCACGATATTGTCTGGTGATGTTAAGGTTTGGGGAAGAAGCTCTTGGATCGGTTAGACTCGGGACGGTCTCGTGATTTTTGCGTGAAAACTCGAAGTGGATGGTGTTGCAAGGAGACTCGAGAAGACTCGCGTAGTTTACTGTTCGACTCGAAGAAAAACGAGAGGGTTACGGGTTGAACTCGAAGCAGGAGAAGAGCAAACTTTAAATCATGTTTTAAAGGTTTTGAAAACTTAAAAGAGGAATTTGTTTTAAAGTCATTTCTTAAATAATTCTTTTCTTTATCAAATGTTTTTGAACCTTTAATTAAAAAGTTATTTGTTTATTTCAATTAAGTTTTTAATTAAACTTTAAGATATTTGAAATTTAACTTTTAATTAAGTTATAATTAAGGATTTAAAATTATTTTGTCTTAAAGTATAATTATATTTAAATATATAAAATAAATTTCTAAATAAAATGATGGAAGTAATTAGTGGAAATTACTCATGGGAGTAATTAAATGAAAGTGATTAATGGATAATCACTTGATTAAATAATTGATTAATATAATTGTTTTAAAGTTAATTAATTATAAAGTAATTAAATTATTTGAAGGATTAAGAATTATTTAATGATGGGCCTTAATTACTTGTTAAGGTAATTAGTTAAGAGAGATCATTTAATGAAGTAATTAGAAGATAATTACTTAGGTAAGTAATTAAGAGTTAATTTCTTAATTATTTTGGTTAATTAATTAATGTGATTAATTAAATGTATTTAATTTAAGATTAATTACTAAGTGTAATTAATTAAAAAGTAATTAATTTATAAAGTAATTAATTAAGGATTATTTGTTAATTTAAATTGATTAATAATTACTTAATAAAGTAATTAAAGATTAATTAATTAGATTAATTAATCAAGGTTAATTTAATTAATTAAGAGGTAATTAATTAAGATAAATAATTACAAATTGTTAATTACTGTTTATGGTTAATTAAGACTAATTAATGAAGTGGTTGATTAAAATTAATTATTTAATTAATTAAAAGGTTATTTAATTAATAAGGATTATTTAATTAATGATTTAATCAAGTTTGATTAATAAAAGCAATTAATTTAAGTATGATTAATTAATTGTAATTAATTAAGGATTAATGTAATTAAATATAGTTAATTAATTAATGTAGTAATTAAAGATTAATTACTGAATGGTTTAAGATAATTAATTTGTGAAATTAATTAAGTTAAAGGGTAATTAATCAGGAATGATTAATTTAGATGGATACTTAGAGTAATGATTAATTAATTGGTTTAATTAAAAATTAATTAAGCAGGATTTATAGGATGAAGTAATTAATTTAATTCACTTTAAATTAATTAGATATGATAAATCATTACTTAAGAATGGATGAATGATATTGAATGCTTTGCATTGTTGATATCTCTGATAAGAGATGTGCTGATCTATGATATAGATGTTTGGTTGGATTGAAATGATAATATGAATTATCTGTTTGGATGATAATATGGATTATCTATTGAATTATCTATCTTTGTGTATATAGATAAGAATTGAATTGTTTTAACCTTAAAACAACTTGGCCTTAAAGATACGCTTTGGATTTCGATGAGACCGGGATCGGGTTTCCGTATACCGGTATTCCAGGTCTGGAGACCCGAATACCACATCGATCCAAATTAACGATAGGTCGTGAATCTCAAGTGAAGATGAAGATTCAGAGTGCAAGGGTTATTGTCGTTAACTCTGAGGGTGATTCCAAAACGAGTGTAACGAGATAATGCCTTCGGTTTCGTTCGAACCCGGAACGAACTTATATGGATTGAATGCTTTCAGCACATCGTCAGGCGGACGATGAGCATTCTAAGTGATATGTTCTGATTAAAGGTAATCGTAACCTCAAGCCTCATCAACCGGAAATGGCTAAAACAGGGGAGGTGCAGCAAGGCTTCGTGGGTAGCACCCACTGAGAGCAAGATAGATCCCTGTCTAGAGGTCCCTTTCTTTTATTCGGCTTAGTGTGTGGTTGGTCGCGCCAACTACGGGATTGTCTTGTTCGGAATTATCCAGTAAGGGATGGTTCCGGCTTTGTGTTGCAGGGGAGCGGGCGTACTCCTCGGTACGGTGATCTAGGCCACGTACTGTGACGGGCGGTACCCCAGTAGCCCTGCCATTGTATGGAATCCAAACTCCAATAAGTGCCGTACGTATTAGTTGTGCCCAACTATGTTGGAATGTGAGATGTAAGCATTTCAGCTATTTCTGTATTTTACTTGAAAACCCTAGACCCTATTATAATATAACTGGATTTCATATCAAATGTTTTGGTTAGCGTAAGGTAAAAACTTTTCCATGTTTATGTGTGGGAAGTCTTACGTGATACCTTTGTTTTCAAAAGGTTTTGAAGTTAAACAATTTTAACCCGTTTACTCACACCAGACCCATGTCTGACCCAAGTGTTTATTTTCTGTTTTATTAAACTCTTGGGTACTCAATATTGTATTGAGTAGTCGAGGGATTCAGGTTAGCTTTGACGAATTCTGGAGGAGATTTGGAGCAGGAGGCTTCACCGTGTAGATATATGATGATTCCGCTGTGTATATGTTGTGTCTGTATCTGTGATACTTGAGTTGTATGAATTAGACAGATGTTTATAACTGTCTAATATGTGTAGTATAAGTTGTGTAACTCTGATGTATATGATACTATGTAATATTTTATATGATATATTATATTTCATTCGTTCCGCTGTGAGTTTCTGATGTTGTTGTTCTTTCTTCTTCTCTTCTTTTCTATTTTCTACCCCTTTCTTTCTTCATAATGATCCGACTTTCTAGGCATAGGAAGTCGGGTCGTTACATAAATCCACCCTTTAGATCATATAGTTCAACAAAACATGAAATTATGATCTTTTTTTTCATTAGTGAGTTTAATTGATGTGTTTATCATAAGTATGACATATTTGTGCTATTAGTTAGCTCAACAGAAGCCATCAAACTATAACACATTCCTTAAACCACTTACCAAATCTCATGAAAAATGACAACAAGTTGAAAGTAAAATCTATTTTAAGCATGGCCTATTAACTATTAATTAGAAATATAGACCATCAAATTTTGATTTCAACATTCACTTCATTACCATAATCATATGTAGAAGAAGAGGTAATTTGTGTTTAGTGATTGTTTAAGCATAGCCTATTTCATGTCAACAATATAGGCTATCAAATTCAAACCAAAAACAACAAGTTAACCACTTCAAGCATTTTCATTAAGCATAAAAAGAGAGCAATAATCATTAAAATGTTGAAGCTACATAATTGAGAGCTTCATTACCCCTAAATTGAAGGGTTTAGCCTCTCATTTGTGTTATCATATCAACACAAGTAGCTTGCAACATAGAACAAAAGAAGAGGAAAAAGAGACCAAAATGAAAAGAAAAACTAACTAAAAAGAAATAAAACTATTCTACTTGCCTGAATAAATGAAACTACACTACTAGCATGAAAGGAAATGAACACGTGATTTAAAGGAAACAATAATTAACATTGCATAAAAAAAGAAAAATTACATCAGATAAAAATGGCTAAGTAGCCATGAAAAGAGAAAGAGAGCTTTCTTTTATTTTTAGTCTAAGCTAAAAACTAACTAAGAGGAAGAGAGGTTACATGAAGCATAAGGGGTATTTATACATGTACGGAACCATAATTCACTTTTTTGGGGAATGCTCAAAATACTCTCTCAGGAAGTGTGGAGGCCAAGTAATCATTAGCATCAAATAATCATCATTTAAGTGTGCATAAAGCTTTAAACTCTATTAGCATGTGCATTAGCCTCTAATTTGTAAATTAAGATAGGTGGGTAGGTGGGGTCCTCCATTATCATGAGTTTGAATTATTTCCATCTTCATTCCTTTGTATTCTTTTGTGCATGCATATTTTCCATAAAACCCTCTTTCATTTGAAGCCAATTTCCTAAAAAATAATGTAGAAATTTCCAAGTAAATTTTTATAAATTAATATATGCACAAAAATGACCATTTTGCCCCTATATGAAGATGAATATATGACGATTTGAGAATAATATGAATTTTGGTTTAAACATGTTAAAATACCCGATATAATCATTTATTTAATTTAATTAGGTTAAATATGGTGGTAAAAATATGCACATTTATGTGCACATCAAATACCCCCACACTTATCTTTTTATTCGTCCTTGAATAAAGGAAAAAAAACTAAGATAAATTCGTTTTCGTAGGGAGCACGATTGCATTGAGCGTATGCAACAAGCCGTTAAACCTTTGGGTGTTCCCAGTAGGATGAGTGTTGTCTCGTAAGGGTTTTCAGCGGATACTACCCACAAAATTCAAATGTAGGATGAAAATATTTACAAAATGCAAGATTTATTTACAAAGAGATGAATGCGAGTTTTTGAAAATATTTACAATAAAGGATTTACTTTTAAATTGACACAAATAAGTTAAATATAAGTTTTGGTCATTATCTTGAAATTAAAGTCATTTACTCGTCAAAATTTACGATAAAAACGAAGTTATCGTAACAAATGGGCTATAGTTAAACTCGTTGTTTCGGTCAACAATACAGTGTAACTATGAAATGGATCCTTAGTTGATTATCAAAGTTTCTCTGGTATTTTCATTTCTTTTCAATAACAAGTCAAATCAAACAAGTTAAAATAGTGCTTGGATTTCAATTGCTTACTCTCTCTAATTTTTTATTTGAAAATTTTATTGATATTAACAATATTTACATATGCTTAACTCAGATAAACTGAGGCCAGATATATTACCCATGCACTGCCTTGCGGACTGATGTGGGGGGAATATAGAGCGTGGCGAGTGAACACACAAGTGTGAACACTTATTGACTGTAGGCGTTATTAGTAAAATAATTTTTATATACACACACCTAACTCAGATAAACTGAAGCCAGATATACCGATCGTGCACTGCCTTACAGGCTTACGTAAGAAGGGTACAGAGCATGGCGAGTGAACACACGAGTGTAAACACATGACTCTAGGTGTTTATTAAAAAATATACATATATACAAGAAATATTTTTTGTTTTTTTGTTTTTGTTTTTGTTTTTTTTTGTTTTTTAGAAGAGATAGTTTCGCACTAACATCTTAGCACCATTTAACTTAGAAGACAAAAAAAATGTTATATCTTTACTTTAAATTAACCACTTTTTAAAACAAAGATTTACAATTAGGATGTATTTCATAATTAACACGTATGAATCTTCCTATATACTAGTTAAACCATTGTTATTTGTAATCAAACTTCAT
Organism: Allium fistulosum; assembly: GCA_030737815.1. Lineage (NCBI taxonomy): Eukaryota > Viridiplantae > Streptophyta > Magnoliopsida > Asparagales > Amaryllidaceae > Allium > Allium fistulosum. The sequence goes on along the minus strand of CM060902.1, from coordinate 963,575,896 downwards.
TTTTATTTTTGTTAAGACAAATAAATTTTCAAAATTTTCAATTTAATAAACCAAAACCATATATTTATCCTATAGTGTTTATTTAAAAATAAATAAAAAATGCTTAAAAAAATTTGAGATTTTTTTTTGTTTTTTTCTAAGTTTTGGAAAGAAAATGTAAAAGTAAACCATGAAAAATTAAAAATGAAGATGAGACTCCCGCCACACTTTATTTTGACTGTGTCCCCACAGTCAACCCAACTGGAAGGGGAAGAATAAAACAAAAATAAAATGATGACCTATATTTACATGAAAATGAGCGGTATTTACACAAGATCAGAAGTATATAGTCAAAAAGTAAATGAAATGGTCTTCCATAGACCGATTCATTTGTCTCGTCAAAAGCTTAAGCTCGGAAAACCAAACCGTAAAAGATTTCAAAATTGAATGTTGATATGGAAAAACGAATGTCATTTTATTAAAAATCGTATGAGTTGTTTTATTATCAATGATTTTTGGGGTCAATAAAACAATTGATTGAAATTCAAGTTCATTTTCACCACATTGAAATTCAAGCTCATCATTGACGAATTCTTCAAAGTTATTGATTTCAAAATCGAAATGGTGATTTAACTCTTCCCCTTTGGAATTTAACAACTCATTTTCGAAAAGTTCAAAAAAATCATGTTCATTGAATTCGTCTTCCTTTATTGGATTATCAACAACTTCATTGCGTATATCGTTTTCAAAATCCAAAGTTGTTGTATTCAAATTTTCGAAATAAGAAAAAGGAAGATTGAATCATAAATCGAGTTTCACACCCTCAAAAGAATTGAAATCCAACTCAATTACCGTGTTTTCAACAACTTCATTAAGATCATCATTTTCAATTTCAAAAGTTGTTGTTTGAAAATCGTCAAATTGGGTAAAAAAATGGATTATCACACGACCCTTCACACGTTGGGATTTGATTTTGTTGTTCACGTAATTTTTTGTATGTTTCAATCAACAAATTCGTGTGATCTTCGTAAATTTCATTCATTTGTTTAACAAAATCCAATTTATAATTATTAACTTGAGGATTTTCGATTTGGACTTGTTGAGAACAAGAATCATCAATTTTGATAAACGATGGATTATCATTTGATTTTTCACACATTGGGATTTGATTTTGTTTCTCACGAAATTTTTTCTAGGTTTCACGCAATAAATCCTTGTAATCTTTTTCCATTTTCTCAACTAAATCAAATTCATGATTATTAAACTGAGAATTTTCAATTTGAATGTGTTAAACACAAAAAATTTCACTCGCATTGTAGTCGAGATTATTCCCATTGCCAAAATTATTTGAAAAGTTTCTCACATTTTCATTTTGATTTTGAAATTCACTTTGGAGTTCGAAATTGAATTGGCATGAGTTATACTCGAAATCGTTTGAAATTTGAAGTGAATTCAAATCTTGATTATTTTGAAAACTTTGACTTGAGTTATAGCACAAATCTTTCATCCTTTGATTTAGTGTGATGAGTTCAAGTAAAGACGAAATGCTATTTTCAAGAGTTGAGGGTTGTTCATCATTGATGTGCACGCAAATGTGTATATTTTTACCACCATATTTAATCTATTTAAATTAAATAAATGATCATATCGGGTATTTTAACTTGTTTAAACCAAAATTCATATTATTTTCAAATCGTCACATATTCATCTTCATCCAAGGGCAAAATGGTCATTTTTGTGCATATATTAATTTGAGAAAATTTAATTAGAAATTTATATATTATTTTATAGGAATTTGGCTTCATATACAAGTGGTTTCATGAAGATGTATGCATGCACAAAGAAGATACAAAGGAATGGAGATGAAAATAATTCAAAGGCATGATAATGGAGGACCCCACCTACCCACCTACCTTAATGTACAAATTAGAGGCTAATGCACATGCTTATGGAATTAATGGCTTCATGTACACTTAAATGATGATTAGTAGAAGCTAATGATTACTTGGCCTCCACACTTTCTCAAGGGTATTTTGGGCATTCTCCAAAAATATGAGTTAGGGTTTAACACATGTATAAGTACCCCTTATGTTTCATGTAACCCTCTCCCTTAGTTCCTCTTAGTTTAGTTTAGGCTCACAAATAAACAAGCTCTTCTCTTTCTCTTTTTATGGCTACTTAGCCATTTTTATGTAATTTTTTTTATGCAATTTAATATATGATCTTTTCCCTTTCTTGTTTATTTCCTTTCATGTTGTAGTGTAGATTTACTTTCATGCAAGTAGAATAATTCTAATTCTTGTTAATTAGCTTTCTTTTTCATTAGCTTTCATTTTCCTTTCTTTTTGCTTTTATGTTGCTAGCTACATTTGTTAATCAAATGACAAATATGAGAGGCTAAACCCCTTTAACTTAGGGGTAATGAAGCTCTCTAATTATGTAGCTTCAACTATTTGTTAATTCATGCTCTCTTTTTGTGCTTAATGAAGAATGATTGAAGTGGTTTAATTGTTGTTTTTGCCTTGAATTTGATAGTCTATATTGTTGACACCAAATAGGCTATGCTTAAATAATCACTAACACTAATTGCCTCTGCATCAAAATATGATTATGGCAAAAGAAAGTGATTTGAAATTAAAATTTGATGGTCTATATTTCTAATCAATAGTTAATATGCCATACTTAAAATAGATTTCATTTTCATATTCATTATCAAATTTCATGAAAGTTTGTAAGTGGTTTAATGGGTGTGTTATAGTTTGATGGCTTATGTTGGCTAATCAATAGCGCAAATATGCCATACTTATGATAAGCACATCAATTAAAGCACTAATGACCATAAAAGAGAGATTATGATTTCATATGTGTTGAACTACATAATCTAGAGAGTGGATTTATTCTCTAAATTGTCATTTAACTCTTATATTTGCATCTCTTTTCTTTTAGTTAGTTAGCTAATTTTCTAATTCTCTAGCTTAACTTTCACTCGACTTTGGTTTAATTTGATTGAATAGAATTTTAAAATCATCAATTCCCTACGGATCGACCTGTACTCGCCACGTACTTCAATAGTACATCATGCGCTTGTGGATAAATTTATTTCGAAATTTTTTGGCAAATTTCTAATCCGATAGAAATTTTGTCGATTAACAGGTTTTTAGCGCTGTTCCTGGGGAATTTGTTTTGATTTTGATTTTCTATTCTTCGAATTATTTTTGTTTGCTTTGTGTGTTTTAATTTTGTATGTGTGTTGTGTATTTAAAAAAAATATTTGTGTTGTGTGATTTTTGTTTACATTGTGTTTGTGTCTTGTTTTCTAGTTCTAGTGTCTATTTTGCATTTGCATATCTACAATTTTAAAAAAAGAGCATACTCAATCTACAGAAAAATTCTATTTCATTTACATTGTACTTTTCTTTGTACATTGCTTTTCCAAAAAAACAAAAAACAAAGAAAAAAAATGTTCTCAATCAAACAATTCATATCACTGTGCACAACCCTGCACAACTCCTACTCACTATTGCATCACTTACAATAGTGACCACCATCTCTGTGACGACCCGACTTTCCACTCCCGGAAAATCGCATCGACAGTAAGAAAGAAAGGGGTGAGAAATAGAAAAGAGAAGAAGAGAAAAGAAAACAACAACAGATACTCACAGCGGAAACGAAACGAAATATAATATATCACATAGATATTACATAGTATCATATACATCATCTATCAGAGTTACACAGATTACACATCACATACTAGACAGTTATGAACATCTGTCTAGTTGTTACATCTCAACACAATACAGATTAATACAAAGATCAACACAGCGGAAAACTACTATCTATATCTACAACGCCGAAGCCTCCTGCTCCATTGCTCCTCCAGATTACTCGTCAAAGCTAAACCTGAATCCCTTGGCTACTCGTAAAAATTTGAGTACCCAAGAGTTTATAAAACAGAAATAAACAACTTGGGTCAGACATGGGTCTGGTGTGAGTAACAGGTTAAACTTGTTTAACTTCAAAACCTTTTTGAAAGAAAAGGTATCACGTAAGACTCTCCGCACATAAACACGGAAAAGTTTTTACCTTACGATAACCAAAACATTTGATAGGAAATTCGATTGTATTATAATAGGTCTAGGGTTTTCAAATAAATATGAAATAGCTGGAATGCTTACATCTCACGTTCCAACATAGTTGGGCACAACTAAAACGTACGGCACTTATTGGAGTTTGGATTCCATCAATGGCAGGGCTACCGGGGTACCGCCCGTCACAGTACGTGGCCTAGATCACCGTACCGAGGATCACTCCCAATCCCCTGCAACACAAGGCCGGAACATCCCTTACTGGATAATTCCCGCACAAGATATCCCAGCAGTTGGAGCTCACAACTGCCCACACAGCCGAATAATAATAAGAAGGGACCTCTAGACAGAGATAATCTTGTCCTACTTGGGTGCTACCCACTAACCTTGCTGCACCTCCCCTGTTTTAGCCATTCCCGGTTTGTGAGGCTTGAGGTCACGATTACCTTAGAAAAGAACACATCACTTAGAATGCTCATCGTCCACCTGACGATGTGCTGAAAGCATTCAATCCATACAAGTTCGTTCCGGGTTCGAACGAAACCGAAGGCATTATCTCGTTACACTCGTTTTGGAATCACCCTCAGAGTTAACGACAATAACCCTTGCACTCTGAATCTTTATCTTCACTTGATTCACGACCTATCGTTAATTTGGATCGATGTGGTATTCGGGTCTCCAGACCTGGAAATCCGGTATACGGAAACCCGATCCCGGTCTCATCGAAATCCAAAACGTATCTTTTAAGGCCAAGTTGTTTTAAAGGTTAAAACAATTCATTTCAATTATCTTTATACACATAGAAAGATAGTTCACAATAGATAATCAACATTATCAGATAATCCATATTATCATCACAATTAAACTAAACATCCAAATCACACAGCATATATCTCATCAGAGATATCAAACAAATGCAAAGCATTTAGTATTATCATCCATCCATAAGTAATGATCTATATCATCTCTAATTAATTTAAAGTTAATTAAACTAATTACTTTTATTTTATAAATCCTTCTTACTTAAACATTAATTAATTACAAAATTAATTAATTATCCTCTAATTACCTTTTTCAATTAATCATCTTTGATTAATTATCTTTTAATTACCTTCAAGTAATTTATCTTTAATTAATTACTCAAAATTAATTAACCTTAACCACTTATAGTAATTAACCTTTAATTACTTCATTAATTAATTAACTATAATTAATTAAATTAATCAACTATGATTAATTATATTTATCCTTAATTAATTACATTAATTAATCACTTCATTTATTAATTATTACTTAATTAACCAATCTTAATTACATCATTAATTATATTAATTAATGATCCTTAATTACAAATTAATTATTAATTACTTAATTAAATTAATTACATTAAGTAATTAACCTTTAATTAAACAACATTTATTAATCACTCTTGATTAATCTCATCTAGTAATTAACTACCCTTAATTACTTTTTAACTAAATTAATTACTTCCTTAATTAATTTCTTAATTAATCCCTTGATTAATTATTCAAAGTAATTAACTCCAATTACTTCCATTAATACATCACATTTCAACTAATTACTTCCAGTAATTATCTATTATTTACTTTCCGAAATAATATACCTTATTAATTACATTTAAGTAATTTATTTATCAAATCATCCATTTACTATTCTAAATTAATTAACTTAACTAATCACATTAACTTAATTAATTACAAATGAGTAATTAATTTCTAAATTACTTCCATTAAATAATTTCATAAAGGATTATCCTTAAATCAATTAATCTAATTAATTATTAAAATTAATCAAATTAATTATTTATTAAATAATCTCAAGTTAATGACCTTCATTAACAATTATTTAATTACTTTCCTTAAGTAATTAACTTATATTAATTATTATTAATTCCAAATTAATAAACTAAATAACCAATTTATTAATTTCTAATTACTTAATTAATTAAGTGTTAACCATAACTTAATTAATATTTAATTACTTATTAATTAATTCCTAACCATTAATTAATACTCTAATTTATAATCCTTAATTACAAATTAATTATTCCTAATCAATTTATCTTAATCATTAATTAAAAATCAAATCCTATTTAATTAATGAATCTTAATTACAAGTTAATTATTCTAAAAATAATTAATCTTAAACCCTTAAGATTGAACCTTTAATTACCTTTAAGTAATTATTTATTTCATTAATTTATTAGATAAATTAATTATACATTTAATTACTCTAATAATTAAATGCATACAAATCATTAACTTATAATTTAACTTCAACAAGTTTTAAAATCAACTTAAAATATTTAAGTGATAAAAATATTTTCCTTGTAAAATAAATTTTACAAGATTTAAACAAATCCCTTTTTAATTTCAAACCATTTAAATTTAACAACATTTAAACTTATTTATTTCATACCTTTAAGATTCAAAACTAACTTGAATCTATATAGTTAAACTTTTGATTTACTGTTTAAATATTTCTTTACAAATTTAAATCTGTTTAAACTTAAACAGACAGTCTTTTAAAAACCTGGCAACAACTGTTACTCGAGCACACAACAAAAACTTCGAGTCGCCTCTCCAAAATACTCGAGAATATCATCTTCCCAAACGCTCTACATTCCAGCAATTACTCGAGACTTTTACAACTTTACTTCGTGCCTTACTCAAAATAACTCGAGAAACACTCGAGTAGCCTTCCCCTGAAAACCAGACTTCACCAGATATACACACGATCGCGTGCACGTGTACCATCACCAGCAACGTCTCCGACCATCACCGAGCATCCCCACACATCGACGATCAACCCTACACCAGATTACGATCATCCAACCTTCGATCAACACTTGAAATCGAAAACGAGAATTCGAGCCTGAAAATCGAAACCTGGAACAGAAATTCCAGACCATCACGAAACCTGTCAACACTTCGTCTTCGAGATTCCCACCACCAGAGATTCTAAAATTCCGGCTATGTCATCGTCATCTACCAAGCTTCCATTTCCCCAAACCTCACTACACTCGATCCATCATAGAAATCGGGGTGATCATTTTATCAAGACTAAGTAAAACTAGGGTTTAAAACTTTAATCCCAAATCAAATCTTCCCCACGGCATTAAAAATTCTCCTGACAATTTTTACATCATCCCTGATCATTCCTCTGCCATTACCCAAAACCCCGACTACCACAAATCAAAAGATCACCAGAATTTCCCAAAATCCCCTATTTAGTTCAATACAGAACTGCACTCATTTTACTAAACTAAAAATTATGATTTCAAAGCTAAAAATCATATTATAGTTTATACTTTCAATTCATGTACCTGGATTTATAAAATACAAGATTTAAATTTTCACTTTTATATAACATATACTGTTATTTTTGATTTCCAGAGACACTTGGTTTTAAAGTTTAACTTAACTAAATTTTAAAACATTCTTCTATGCTAAATCAACAATTTTTGTTTATAAGTTTAGTCCTAACAAAAGCTAGATCAAGTGGTAAATGATTTAAAAGGAATTCTGGAATCTGGAAAAACTGAACAGAGAACATGATCACACATGCATACAAAACATCCATATATACATACAGCAAAAATTTCACTTGTATATCAATATATATGCAGAACTATCTATGCATTCACATGCAACCATCTTTCATAAGGATTTGAACAAGAAATCATTTATTTTTGATCAGGATTTAAAACTGGCTTACTAGAACAGGCAATAACATATCAAAACATACATGCATTCCAAACTATACATATTACAAAGAATTTTATCACTACAAACATGATTATCACAGGAAAAATCAAGCAATTATATTTACTTAAGTTAGTTTAAGTTAAAATTGTTACTCACATGATTTAAACAGAGGCAGTTCTTTTATATTTTTGAAGACTTTAGACTTGAAACAGGGAAACTTGAATTCCTCTTTAGATTTGATTCTAAACTTGAGTTGCTGGCTTTAAACTTGATTTAAATTATATGCATGCTGGCTTCCAGGTTGAAGAAATGAAGGCAGATAGACTTGAGGTGGTTCCAGATTGAAAATGAATGCAGACAGTTTTCTTAAGTTGATTCCAGATTGAAAAATGCATACTGGCCTTTGTTTTTGATTTGAAGAAGAATGTTACAACAAGTTGATTTGCAATTTAGTTTGAGGAATGATACAGATTTGTTTTTGAAGAAGAATGTTGGATGATCTGTTTGATTTGGAAGATGAATTACAGAGGTCTTTGGTTTTGAATATGCAGACAGCTTTTTGAGATGATTTGGAAAATGAATTATAGATTGTTTGAATTTGGTTTCGTTTTGAGGTATTTTGAATACTGATTTCAGATTTTGTATTAGAGAATTGGTTTGGGTTTTCTTGGTTTTGAAATGAAGATTTTTAAAAGAAAATGAAGTGGAGATATGCAAATGTATATATGTATGTAAATTATGTTTTTATAAAATAAAAGAAATGAAATTAATTAAGACACTTGTCATACACAATTGTTACTTAAATTACACATGTTAACATGAATCCTAAAATGATGACACTTGTCTTTTTAAGTAATTACTATTTATCTTTATTTATTTTAAAAGTAGATAAAACCTTTTCTTATTTATTTAAATGCTTATCTATATATATATATCTTTTTAAAGAAAGAAAACCAATTTATTTATAAATATAAGTTTATACAAATATTATAATATCCAAACAATTTAAATATTTATTCTTTTGAATTTCAAAACTTAAATTAAATTCAATTCAAATTAAATCCTAGATTCAATTTGAAAAGTTAAGTTATACATATATAAAACTACTTATCAAATTTTAAAAATAGCAATTCCATATTCTTTAAAATCCATTCATACAATATTCAAAATAATACATTATACTTATTATTTGAAATTAACATATTTGATATTTAAATAATTTATATAAGAGATTATATTATCAAGTAATATTTTAAAAGAAATAAAACAAACCATTTTTGTTAATCTTATTTATATTTAAACTTAAGTTAAAATATCTCTTAAACAATTTAAATAATTACCTAAAGTATATTTAAAACTATAAAGTTATTTATTTAATATCTTTGAAATATTAGATAAAATTAAATCTAATTTCCAATTTACTAAAGCTTTTCTATTTACAATATATACAAATAAATATATATATTCAAATAGAAAATATCTTATTAACTTTTTTAAAAGATAAAATCATCAATTAATACTAATTTAATCAGATTATTAAATTAAATTCAAATCTTATTATCAAAGATTATCAATATCAATTTAATTATTTAACAGATTATTAAATTGATATTGTTAAAATTTCCGGGATATTACATTCCTTCCCCCTTAAAATAATTTCGTCCCCGAAATTTAAACAAAGGTAATTTAATAATCTTATTAGAGATTTTAATTCAAAACACAAGCATATACTATCAACCATATGTTAACAACCATAGCAACCAATTCATCCAATCAATCAAATCTAACTATCCAGACAAAATTCTAGATAGAATTCCTCGAGTTTCCCCAAGTATATATATACCGGAATACTCGCTCTACAACAATCTAAACTACTAAGCTATAGATCTCCTACTCATCTAGATCTACAGAACTAAACAGAATATCAGACTACAAACGAGTCTGACTCAACAACTAAACCTTCCAGAACTGCTGATTCTAAAACTAGAGATAGATCAAACACGTACTCCCTCGGAGATACGTAAAAAAAATGAATTCCAGTTGTCCAAACTGACAATTCAATCCTGAAAACCCAATACTTATCCAAATCAAAACACAGAAGAGATCCAAACATAACTTTACTTCACAACATCAGTAGATTCCAAACTTACTTCTCCTATCCATAGATATACTCCAAACTGCTTTCGCTGCACAACTCTGATCTGAGGTAGAACACAAGCACAGACTGGACAACTCATTCCAGAAATAAGGTTCATTGATCCATAAATAAAACTCAGATACTTCATCAAAACTTGAGTTGCTGCACCAACTCCATCTCTAGGAAACATCCTTCAACTAGACTGAACCACCGGTACTACTCCTGGAATCCAGTCGATAAGAAAACTCAACCTTCAGATGCGGACAACTCCTGACTTCTCTGAAGACATCCAGAAAAACTCTGATAAACCAAGAGAACCCTCAAACTATCGCAAGTCACTTTTGCGATCAATCCAGCCTATTTCCAAAGAAAACTGTTCCTCTTAACAAATCAGAACAGCCCATACTTGACTATCCAATCCACCGAAGAAATGGATCCACTCTGCTGCTTCTACTCTTCACCTCTAGAAAAACTGCTCAGCCAGAAAAACTTCCTGCCATCACAGAATACTCCGAGCTGCACTGCTGATACTGATGCCAAGGACTTTCTACTCCAAAGATCTTTGAGAAACTCGAACTCCAAACCAAACAGAAACACCATGCTGAACTCAGCCACAACACCAAAACAGACATACTTCCTTAAACTCGTTCCAAAGAAAACATCTTCGGAAACATCCATCGTCACTGTATCTCATCATACAGCTACTATTACCTGAGGTTTCCCGGATACTATTACTTGCTTCTGCACATCCGACAGATCCAACTCTACTCACCCAACTTGCACTTCAAAAATGGACTCTGAACCTCAACAGGTTTCCTTCAGAGATTCGATGAAATCCTTCATCACAGCAAAACTTATTCGAGATAGCATTGGGTCTATAGTCTTGACAAATGCACTTCCAACCTCAACATTCAAACTTCTATCAATGGTAGTCGTGTTACACACACTACCACCCTATCTACCTTTATATCTTATATTGGAGAACCTGTACGGGTAACCCAACAATATAGGTAGAATATATATATAGTTATATAAAAATTACAAATACGCTCTCTCACGATAGATACCACTCCAGAGCTAGGTATTCACTCAAACAATAGCTCTGATATTTGCTTAACCAAAAGCTTAGGCATTCGCTCAACCTAAGCTCTGATACCACGTGTGACGACCCGACTTTCCACTCCCGGAAAATCGCATCGACAGTAAGAAAGAAAGGGGTGAGAAATAGAAAAGAGAAGAAGAGAAAAGAAAACAACAACAGATACTCACAGCGGAAACGAAACGAAATATAATATATCACATAGATATTACATAGTATCATATACATCATCTATCAGAGTTACACAGATTACACATCACATACTAGACAGTTATGAACATCTGTCTAGTTGTTACATCTCAACACAATACAGATTAATACAAAGATCAACACAGCGGAAAACTACTATCTATATCTACAACGCCGAAGCCTCCTGCTCCATTGCTCCTCCAGATTACTCGTCAAAGCTAAACCTGAATCCCTTGGCTACTCGTAAAAATTTGAGTACCCAAGAGTTTATAAAACAGAAATAAACAACTTGGGTCAGACATGGGTCTGGTGTGAGTAACAGGTTAAACTTGTTTAACTTCAAAACCTTTTTGAAAGAAAAGGTATCACGTAAGACTCTCCGCACATAAACACGGAAAAGTTTTTACCTTACGATAACCAAAACATTTGATAGGAAATTCGATTGTATTATAATAGGTCTAGGGTTTTCAAATAAATATGAAATAGCTGGAATGCTTACATCTCACGTTCCAACATAGTTGGGCACAACTAAAACGTACGGCACTTATTGGAGTTTGGATTCCATCAATGGCAGGGCTACCGGGGTACCGCCCGTCACAGTACGTGGCCTAGATCACCGTACCGAGGATCACTCCCAATCCCCTGCAACACAAGGCCGGAACATCCCTTACTGGATAATTCCCGCACAAGATATCCCAGCAGTTGGAGCTCACAACTGCCCACACAGCCGAATAATAATAAGAAGGGACCTCTAGACAGAGATAATCTTGTCCTACTTGGGTGCTACCCACTAACCTTGCTGCACCTCCCCTGTTTTAGCCATTCCCGGTTTGTGAGGCTTGAGGTCACGATTACCTTAGAAAAGAACACATCACTTAGAATGCTCATCGTCCACCTGACGATGTGCTGAAAGCATTCAATCCATACAAGTTCGTTCCGGGTTCGAACGAAACCGAAGGCATTATCTCGTTACACTCGTTTTGGAATCACCCTCAGAGTTAACGACAATAACCCTTGCACTCTGAATCTTTATCTTCACTTGATTCACGACCTATCGTTAATTTGGATCGATGTGGTATTCGGGTCTCCAGACCTGGAAATCCGGTATACGGAAACCCGATCCCGGTCTCATCGAAATCCAAAACGTATCTTTTAAGGCCAAGTTGTTTTAAAGGTTAAAACAATTCATTTCAATTATCTTTATACACATAGAAAGATAGTTCACAATAGATAATCAACATTATCAGATAATCCATATTATCATCACAATTAAACTAAACATCCAAATCACACAGCATATATCTCATCAGAGATATCAAACAAATGCAAAGCATTTAGTATTATCATCCATCCATAAGTAATGATCTATATCATCTCTAATTAATTTAAAGTTAATTAAACTAATTACTTTTATTTTATAAATCCTTCTTACTTAAACATTAATTAATTACAAAATTAATTAATTATCCTCTAATTACCTTTTTCAATTAATCATCTTTGATTAATTATCTTTTAATTACCTTCAAGTAATTTATCTTTAATTAATTACTCAAAATTAATTAACCTTAACCACTTATAGTAATTAACCTTTAATTACTTCATTAATTAATTAACTATAATTAATTAAATTAATCAACTATGATTAATTATATTTATCCTTAATTAATTACATTAATTAATCACTTCATTTATTAATTATTACTTAATTAACCAATCTTAATTACATCATTAATTATATTAATTAATGATCCTTAATTACAAATTAATTATTAATTACTTAATTAAATTAATTACATTAAGTAATTAACCTTTAATTAAACAACATTTATTAATCACTCTTGATTAATCTCATCTAGTAATTAACTACCCTTAATTACTTTTTAACTAAATTAATTACTTCCTTAATTAATTTCTTAATTAATCCCTTGATTAATTATTCAAAGTAATTAACTCCAATTACTTCCATTAATACATCACATTTCAACTAATTACTTCCAGTAATTATCTATTATTTACTTTCCGAAATAATATACCTTATTAATTACATTTAAGTAATTTATTTATCAAATCATCCATTTACTATTCTAAATTAATTAACTTAACTAATCACATTAACTTAATTAATTACAAATGAGTAATTAATTTCTAAATTACTTCCATTAAATAATTTCATAAAGGATTATCCTTAAATCAATTAATCTAATTAATTATTAAAATTAATCAAATTAATTATTTATTAAATAATCTCAAGTTAATGACCTTCATTAACAATTATTTAATTACTTTCCTTAAGTAATTAACTTATATTAATTATTATTAATTCCAAATTAATAAACTAAATAACCAATTTATTAATTTCTAATTACTTAATTAATTAAGTGTTAACCATAACTTAATTAATATTTAATTACTTATTAATTAATTCCTAACCATTAATTAATACTCTAATTTATAATCCTTAATTACAAATTAATTATTCCTAATCAATTTATCTTAATCATTAATTAAAAATCAAATCCTATTTAATTAATGAATCTTAATTACAAGTTAATTATTCTAAAAATAATTAATCTTAAACCCTTAAGATTGAACCTTTAATTACCTTTAAGTAATTATTTATTTCATTAATTTATTAGATAAATTAATTATACATTTAATTACTCTAATAATTAAATGCATACAAATCATTAACTTATAATTTAACTTCAACAAGTTTTAAAATCAACTTAAAATATTTAAGTGATAAAAATATTTTCCTTGTAAAATAAATTTTACAAGATTTAAACAAATCCCTTTTTAATTTCAAACCATTTAAATTTAACAACATTTAAACTTATTTATTTCATACCTTTAAGATTCAAAACTAACTTGAATCTATATAGTTAAACTTTTGATTTACTGTTTAAATATTTCTTTACAAATTTAAATCTGTTTAAACTTAAACAGACAGTCTTTTAAAAACCTGGCAACAACTGTTACTCGAGCACACAACAAAAACTTCGAGTCGCCTCTCCAAAATACTCGAGAATATCATCTTCCCAAACGCTCTACATTCCAGCAATTACTCGAGACTTTTACAACTTTACTTCGTGCCTTACTCAAAATAACTCGAGAAACACTCGAGTAGCCTTCCCCTGAAAACCAGACTTCACCAGATATACACACGATCGCGTGCACGTGTACCATCACCAGCAACGTCTCCGACCATCACCGAGCATCCCCACACATCGACGATCAACCCTACACCAGATTACGATCATCCAACCTTCGATCAACACTTGAAATCGAAAACGAGAATTCGAGCCTGAAAATCGAAACCTGGAACAGAAATTCCAGACCATCACGAAACCTGTCAACACTTCGTCTTCGAGATTCCCACCACCAGAGATTCTAAAATTCCGGCTATGTCATCGTCATCTACCAAGCTTCCATTTCCCCAAACCTCACTACACTCGATCCATCATAGAAATCGGGGTGATCATTTTATCAAGACTAAGTAAAACTAGGGTTTAAAACTTTAATCCCAAATCAAATCTTCCCCACGGCATTAAAAATTCTCCTGACAATTTTTACATCATCCCTGATCATTCCTCTGCCATTACCCAAAACCCCGACTACCACAAATCAAAAGATCACCAGAATTTCCCAAAATCCCCTATTTAGTTCAATACAGAACTGCACTCATTTTACTAAACTAAAAATTATGATTTCAAAGCTAAAAATCATATTATAGTTTATACTTTCAATTCATGTACCTGGATTTATAAAATACAAGATTTAAATTTTCACTTTTATATAACATATACTGTTATTTTTGATTTCCAGAGACACTTGGTTTTAAAGTTTAACTTAACTAAATTTTAAAACATTCTTCTATGCTAAATCAACAATTTTTGTTTATAAGTTTAGTCCTAACAAAAGCTAGATCAAGTGGTAAATGATTTAAAAGGAATTCTGGAATCTGGAAAAACTGAACAGAGAACATGATCACACATGCATACAAAACATCCATATATACATACAGCAAAAATTTCACTTGTATATCAATATATATGCAGAACTATCTATGCATTCACATGCAACCATCTTTCATAAGGATTTGAACAAGAAATCATTTATTTTTGATCAGGATTTAAAACTGGCTTACTAGAACAGGCAATAACATATCAAAACATACATGCATTCCAAACTATACATATTACAAAGAATTTTATCACTACAAACATGATTATCACAGGAAAAATCAAGCAATTATATTTACTTAAGTTAGTTTAAGTTAAAATTGTTACTCACATGATTTAAACAGAGGCAGTTCTTTTATATTTTTGAAGACTTTAGACTTGAAACAGGGAAACTTGAATTCCTCTTTAGATTTGATTCTAAACTTGAGTTGCTGGCTTTAAACTTGATTTAAATTATATGCATGCTGGCTTCCAGGTTGAAGAAATGAAGGCAGATAGACTTGAGGTGGTTCCAGATTGAAAATGAATGCAGACAGTTTTCTTAAGTTGATTCCAGATTGAAAAATGCATACTGGCCTTTGTTTTTGATTTGAAGAAGAATGTTACAACAAGTTGATTTGCAATTTAGTTTGAGGAATGATACAGATTTGTTTTTGAAGAAGAATGTTGGATGATCTGTTTGATTTGGAAGATGAATTACAGAGGTCTTTGGTTTTGAATATGCAGACAGCTTTTTGAGATGATTTGGAAAATGAATTATAGATTGTTTGAATTTGGTTTCGTTTTGAGGTATTTTGAATACTGATTTCAGATTTTGTATTAGAGAATTGGTTTGGGTTTTCTTGGTTTTGAAATGAAGATTTTTAAAAGAAAATGAAGTGGAGATATGCAAATGTATATATGTATGTAAATTATGTTTTTATAAAATAAAAGAAATGAAATTAATTAAGACACTTGTCATACACAAT
Source organism: Allium fistulosum (assembly GCA_030737815.1). Taxonomy (NCBI): domain Eukaryota; kingdom Viridiplantae; phylum Streptophyta; class Magnoliopsida; order Asparagales; family Amaryllidaceae; genus Allium; species Allium fistulosum. The sequence continues at coordinate 963,559,746 of CM060902.1, read as the reverse complement.
TGTTACTTAAATTACACATGTTAACATGAATCCTAAAATGATGACACTTGTCTTTTTAAGTAATTACTATTTATCTTTATTTATTTTAAAAGTAGATAAAACCTTTTCTTATTTATTTAAATGCTTATCTATATATATATCTTTTTAAAGAAAGAAAACCAATTTATTTATAAATATAAGTTTATACAAATATTATAATATCCAAACAATTTAAATATTTATTCTTTTGAATTTCAAAACTTAAATTAAATTCAATTCAAATTAAATCCTAGATTCAATTTGAAAAGTTAAGTTATACATATATAAAACTACTTATCAAATTTTAAAAATAGCAATTCCATATTCTTTAAAATCCATTCATACAATATTCAAAATAATACATTATACTTATTATTTGAAATTAACATATTTGATATTTAAATAATTTATATAAGAGATTATATTATCAAGTAATATTTTAAAAGAAATAAAACAAACCATTTTTGTTAATCTTATTTATATTTAAACTTAAGTTAAAATATCTCTTAAACAATTTAAATAATTACCTAAAGTATATTTAAAACTATAAAGTTATTTATTTAATATCTTTGAAATATTAGATAAAATTAAATCTAATTTCCAATTTACTAAAGCTTTTCTATTTACAATATATACAAATAAATATATATATTCAAATAGAAAATATCTTATTAACTTTTTTAAAAGATAAAATCATCAATTAATACTAATTTAATCAGATTATTAAATTAAATTCAAATCTTATTATCAAAGATTATCAATATCAATTTAATTATTTAACAGATTATTAAATTGATATTGTTAAAATTTCCGGGATATTACAATCTCCTTCTCTGACTTCAACATTGCCACTGCTAGACTTCAAAACTGCTGCAAGCCATTACAAATTCCTTGCTTTTACTCTAAACTTTCATTCACTACCTCATCCAAAATCCATCAATCTACAAACACCCCACATCCAAACAGAAATCAACATCAACTCCACTCCATTCTTACCCATCTACAACTGACCACAACATCCCTCAACTATTCCCTGCTTCATTCAACTGCTCCAACAACATACATCACTCAACAACCCTACAACCACATCCACATCCCTTACCACCTGATTCCATCGCAGACAATACAACAGAGAAACACAGTTTTCTCCCTATATCAACACAAACAGTGCCACACTATTACACACAGTTGCAAAAACTGCTGCTCCTTGTTCAAACCAACCTCTGTTGCAAATTACTCCACATTGAAGTGACACAACCATCTCCAAACCAACCATCGACAGTTCTACCCCTTCCTCACTTTCAACTAGTTGTCACTGACCACAGTCAATCAGAAGCAGCTCCTCCGACCACACGAAATCCTCCAACCTCTGTAGTCCTACCAGACTCCATATTCACTGCCATCTCAGTTCTGCAACCACATCAGAAACTACTGCCAACCATCAAACTATACTTCAGCTTCCAAATTGTCACAACCTTACAATCAATTCACTTCAAACTTCATTGCTCCTGCATCAACAACCACCTGTTACACTGCCCCAACCACACTACGGCAACCATTCCTCCATCATCCACCACTTCAACCACCACTGTCACAAAGCCAACAACAAACTCCACTTCCCTTCACCATAAAACTGCCTGTACCTTAACACTATGCAGTGACCACATATCCATTCAACAACTTCCATCCTCTGCACTGCAGCTCAGCCTTCAGCTACCAGTCACAGCCTCTGTAGTAACCCAATTCGCGAACACGACAGACTTCAAACATCACCTTCTCCTACTGACTTCAAAACTATTCCACTGTCTCACCACTCCCCACCACAACTACACAGTTCGCAACCACCACCCTGCCTGCTCCTTCCAACCTCACAACACCCTCTGCTGCATCACTCAGTCACTTCTTGCTCAAACAACCACTTCTATATCATAACAAACTCACTGCCTCAACCCGAACAGACACGAATCACCGTGACCTCCTATCCTCATCAGTCGTCTACACTTCGCCGTCAACAGAACCACGCCGACCACCCTCAACTCCAAATCACCGCAACCCAATCAGTCGCTACACCAATTGCATCGTCGAACTAACCTCTACATCGAATCACTTCGCCTCCCAAATAACAACCCAAATTCACCAAAATCGGCCTGCTCGAACTACCTAATCCCCCCAATCATCAAACAACACCGTGACCAATCGCCTCAACCTTGAACACATATACCCTAAAAAGGAATCGAATCTCCCAAAACCAAGTTTTCTGGGATTTAATTTTGATTGCGAGTTGTTTGTAAGTTTAGTTTCTGGGATTTGAGTACTTCGGTGTAAATCGTGAAATATAAACGAGGTTGTAATTGATTTAGAAAAGTTTGGGACGGGTTTGAAACAAGTCTGGTTTTGTTTTAACTAGTGAGGGTTTTTTTCAGTAAAAAAAGAAAAAGAAAAAAAAAAGAGAAAAACAAGTTTTAATTTGTTTTGTTTCGATTTGTTTTGAGTTTCATCAATATTTTTTTTAAGTAAAACTTCACTTTTAAATTTTATTTCCTTTTCATCAAAAAAAAACTTTGGAATTTGTTAAAAAAAAGGCGGGGTTGTTTTGAATTTGTTTTGGTTTAGTTTGTTCTATTTTTTTCATTTATTTTAGTCTTTCTTTGATATAAAAAAATTGTATATATTTTGTTTTTATTTCAGGTTGACAAAGCAGAATTTCAGAAGAAGAGGAGCTGCTGCTATAAAACTACTCCTCTTGCTTGTTTTAAAAAAAAGTTTTTTGCTTCCATCTCTAGTTTGTATTTTCCTTTCATTGTTGTTTGCTTGCATTTTAGAAAAAAATCAAAAATTTCAAAAAAATAAATAAATAAAAACAAAAAACAAAAACAGAAATTTCATTCGTAGTTGCATTGTTAACACACGTTTAATTTCTGCTTTGCATTTCATCCTAGAATTTGTTAATAATAACGGTTAGACATCGATAGCTCTTAATTGTATATTGACAAGTTGTCTTCTTTGAACAATTTACTTTCTTGGTGTCTAGGCTACGGTAGAGTAATAACCATTTATAAATATTATGGTGATTCGTAAATATTATAGTGGTTGTTCCTTTGAAGGTACTTAAACCTTCGACTGCATTGCTACGGTGATTCGTGGTGCACCGATAAATCCTGTCCGTTACCTGGCTGAGAACTATCTTGTTGATTTAAGACAATTTGTGATTATACAATTTTGGGTTAACTTAGGATAAATAATTGTAACTAACCCTTGCATTCATTTAGTTGCATTAGTTCATGCATATTTAAAAACAAGAACAAAAAAAATTCAAAATCCAAAACTAAAAATATTGTAAATATTCCTTTTCTTTTTCTTTGAAATTTTTGAATCTTTTTCCTTTGAAATTTCAAAAAAAAAATTATAAAACCTTTTCAAAAACAAAGAAAAAATTTGAAAATATTCCCTTTTGAAAAATAAATTCTATTTGTAAATATTTTTCCTTTATAAAAAAACCAAAAAAAATTCTTGAAAATGTCCAAGTTTCCCTACTTACGTGAATTTTACAATAGTTGTGAAAATCAATATAATCCATACGATTTCACTCCAAATTTGTATGGATATTTTAACACCAACTATTGTTTAAACGATTCGAATTTTGAACAACAAAGTTTTCAAAACGATGACCAACCTTTGAATCTTGAAAATAGCATTTCATCTCTACTTGAAATCTCTACACAACAAAATCAAATTATAAATGAGTTATGCAATTCATATTTGTGCGATAACTCGAGTCGAAGTTTTCAAAATAGTCAAAATTTGAATTCAATTCAAAATTCAAATAATTTCGAGTATAACCCATGCCAATTCAATTTTGAACTCCAAGTTGAATTTCAAACTCAAAATGAAAATGGAAACAACTTTTCAAATGAATTTGGCAAAGGGAATAATCTTAACCACGTTACGATTGAAAATCTTTGTTCTCAACAATATCAAAGTGAAAATCCTCATATTAATAACTATAAATTGGATTTTGTTGAGCAAATGAATGAAATTTACGATGATCACACGGATTCGTTGTTTGAAACATATATGAAATAATATGAAAAACAAAATCAAATTCCAACGTGTGACGAGTTAAGTAATAATCCATCTTTTACCCAAATTGATGATTTTCAATTAACAACTTTTGAAATTGAAAATAATAAGCTTAATGAAGTTGTTGAAAACACGGTAATTGAGTTGGATTTCAATTCTTTTGAGGGTGTGGAACCAAATTTAAAATTCGATCTTCCTTTTCTCGATTTTGAAAATTTGAAAACAACAACTTTGGATTTTGAACTTGAGATGCACAATGAAGTTGTTGATAATCCAACAAAGGAAGACGAATTTAATGAACACAAATTTTTTGGACTTTCGGATGATGAGTTGTTAAATTCCGACGGGGAAGATTTAAATCACCACTTTGATTTTGAAATCAATAATTTTGAAGAAGTTTTCAATGATAAGTTTGAATTTCAAATTGGTGAAAATGAACTTGAATTTCAATCAATCGTTTTATCAACCCCAAAGATCATTGAAAATAAAACAACTCATACGATTTTTAATAAAACGACATTCATTTTTCCAAATCAACGTTCAACTTCGAAATCTTTTACGGTTTGGTTTTTCGAGCTTAAGCTGTGTCTCGTATACTTGACGAGACAAATGAATCGGTCTTTGGAAGACCGTTTCATTTACTTTTTAATGATATACTTTCTGATGTCATGTAAATAATCATCTTTTCATTTTCATTTAAATAAAGGTTATGTTTTTATTTTTCTCCTTCCAATTGGGTTGACTGTGGGGACGCAGTAAAAATCAAGTGTGGGGGGGAGACTCATCTTCATTTTTAATTTTTCATGGTTTATTTTTGCCTTTTCTTTTAAAAACTTAAAAAAAAAATCCCAAAAACAAATTTTCTTTTGATTTATTTTTAAAGAAACACTATAGGATAAATATATGGTTTTGGTTTAATTAAATTGAAATTTTTGAAAATTTATTCATCTTAACAAAAATAAAAATGAAGTTTGATTACAAATAATAATATTTTAACTAGTATATAGGAAGATTCATACGTGTTAATTATGAAATATCCTAATTGAAATCTTTGTTTTAAAAAGTGGTTGATTTAAAGTAGAGGATATAACATTTTTTTTGTCTTCTAAGTTAAATGGTGCTAAGATGATTTTGCAAAACTCTCTCTTCGAGAAAAAAATACAAAAAATATATTTCTTGTATATATGTATAGTTTTCTATTAACACCTACGGTCGACAGGTGTTCACACTTGTGTGTACACTCGCCATACTTTGTACCTTTCTCACGTAAGCCCGAAAGGCGGTGCATGATCGGTATATTTGGCCTCAGTTTATCTGAGCTAGGTGTATGTATATAAAAATTCTTTTATTAATAATGCCTACAGTCGATAAGTGTTCACACTTGTGAGTTCACTCGCAACGCTCTGTATTCCCCTCACATCAGTCCGCAAGGTAGTGCATGGGTAATATATCTGGGCTCGATTTACCTGAGTTAGGCTTATAAATATTGTAAAAATCAATAAAATTTTCAAAAATACAAGAGAGAGTAAGCAATTGAAATCCAAGCGCTATTTTAACTTATTTTATTTGATTTGTTATTGAAATGAAATGAAATACCACTTTAATAAACTTGGATAATCAACTAAGGACCTATTTCATGGTTACACTTGTTATCAACTAAAACAACAAGTTAAACTATTGTCTATTTATTATGATAACTTGATTTTTGTTTGAAATTTTGACGAGTAAATGACTTAAATTTTCAAGATAATGACCAAAACTTATATTTAACTTATTTGTGTCTATTTAAATGTAAATATTTCATTTGTAAATATTTCCAAAAACTTGCATTCATCTCTTTGTAAATAAATCTTGCATTGTGTAAATATTTTCATCCTGCATTTGGATTTTGTGGGTAGTATCCACTGAAAACCCTCACGAGACAACACTCGTCCTACTGGGGACACCCAAAGGTTTAACGGCTTGTTGCATACGCTCAATGCAATCGTGCTCCCTACGAAAATGGATTTATCTTAGTTTTCCTTTATTCGAGGACGAATAAAAAGATAAGTGTGGGGGTATTTTGAAAATTTTATTATTTGAAATTCGAATTTTTTACACAATAGTTGTTGTTAAAATACCCATAAGAATTTGGAGTGAAATTATACGGATTAAATTGATTTTCACAACTATCGTAAAATTCATGTAAGTAGGGAAACTCGGACATTTTAAAGAATGTTTTTGGTTTTTTTTTATTTTTATAAAGGAAAAGTATTCACAAAGAATTTATTTTTAAAAAAGGAATTTTTTTTGGTTTTTGGAAAGGTATTATATAAATATATATATATATATATTTTTTTTGGTTTTTTGCTTTTCTGAAAAAAATTAAGTAAATTTTTTTTTTGGATTTTTGATAAAAAAAAATTCAAAGGAAAAGGATTTAAAAATTGAAAAGGAAAAGGAATATTTACAATTTTTATTTTATTTTGGATTTGGACTTTTTTTTTATATGCAAGAACTAATGCAACTAAATGAATGCAAGGGTTTAATTACAAATTATCTATCCTAACTCAAAATTTTATAATCACACATTGTCTTAAATCAACAAGATAGTTCTCGGCCAGGTAATAGGCAGGATTTATCATTGCACCACAAATTACCGTAGAAATGCAACCGAAGGTTTATGTATGTAACGCCCCACTCTGAGACCCACTATACCAAAGAATATTACGGGAGTAATACTGTCTGTTAAAGCGGAGAATAGAGTATAGTGGAAGCGACCATTTGTAATCAAGCTATAACTATCTACCGAATACGTCGAAAGGTGGAATCTATTTAAATTTTTCTCAATCAGGTGGTTCGACATATTCGGTAAATACTTATAACGAAATTACAAATGGCTAAAGATCTATCAGGACAAAGCATAATAACATAATGAAATAGCATCACAGAACAAAATCACATAACAGATATAAAATCCCAGAACAATACATCGTCAATACAGATCCAAATACTATAAGTGGGTACAAAGCCACCGCTCACACATGTGAGTCAAAAATATGTACATATCAAAGTCTGAATAATAAAAGAGTAGCGTAATAGTGGACAAATAAAAGCTCTATCTATCAGCATAGCAGATAATGTCCAAGCGGAAGCACAGAAGCTAAGTCCAGAGACCTAACCTGAAACAACTCGGTCTGACCCGAATGAAAACACTCGGGTCAGGCTAGCTAAACAATCAGTAATAACTGAGATATATAATAATGCGGTACATAAATAAAACAGTACTTATCCAAAGAGAAGTATATTATGAACCACATGAATATAATGACGATCCCTAATCATCAATAAACAATAAAAATCTCCAAAGAGAAATCAACACCAAAGTGTAGAATAAATAAAATCGCCTCATATCATCGGCTTAGCCAAAGCTATAAAAAGATGCCTATAGGCAATAATCCCAAGAGTGACCAGAGTCTGTAATCAATGCCCAAGCAAAGATCGATGCTCCAAAGAGCAATGGGGATATAATGAAAAGTCAATGAAATCCAACACTGAAAAGCAGTGTCCAGAGACACTGTGAATCCACAAGGCAATCGCACTTACATCGTATGGTTCCATAGAACCAACACCGAATGGCGGTACTCGAATGGATATAAAAATCATCAAATAATACCAGTATTGCACGTGCACCGACCGAAGTCGTTGTTGCCAAGTACTGTAGAGTTGTGATCGATCACTCGCACAGATGCGGAACGCGCGAGACGGCGAGATCCTTCCCAGAAGGATAAAGGCCCAGAGGCATACGCCGAAAAAGATACTACTCCATAGAACAGGTGTCCAGAGATGGTTGCCCAGAGGCGTGGTGACCCAGAGGTCCAGTACTGGCCGCCCAGCGGCTAATGTGCCACTAACTTCTTGGAGAGGAACCCGTAAAGTGTTTACAATGAGTCCCATACCCCACGTTCGCACTAAACGGTTTACTAACCAATAGCAAGCTCATACTCCAAACAATAAAAAGTCCACCTCATATCATCAGTAAACTAGACCCAAAGGTCAAAATGATCAATCGAATAGGTCGGGGATTAACCGAAAAGAAAATACACACGGTTCCATAGGCCGGAGATTTCCTAACCGTTTAAGCACCTTTCCACTTCGCTCGACATGCTAAAAAGTGAGTGTGAGATTTTTATTATAGAAAATAATGGTGCGAAACGGATTTATAATTGATTTTGAAATCACTTTAAAACGGCTTTTGAAAACTCTCCTATTATGGTGTAATTAATTTAATAATTAAAATAATATTATATAATAATTTGGAAAGCCATTTAGGAGTGAAAAATCTTTTTAAAATAATTCATAAAACCCGTGTACAAAATCTAGAGACAAATCTCAAAGAAATCAATAAAACCAGAAAATCACTGAAAAATATTCTAAGTGTTTGTAAACATTCAAAAACAGCTGCGAACCCAAGTTCGGCAATTTATTTGGACCAGCAAACTGTGTCCAAATGTCATGAAAATTTGCAGGTATGTAGTCCAACATCCCTACTTTAAGATGCAAAAAGAATTTCTGGATTTCGAGTTGAGAGGAAGTGGCAGCGACATCTCAATTTTGGACCCAGAAAAAGATTCATACTGTTTACCAACAGCGACCAGAGTTTAACTTCGACACAAAATTCGAAGTAACAAACGAACTCCGATGTTGCCCAAACTTTACAGAGATGAAGTTCGAAACTCCACCTTTCCAATGAGACCGGAAACGTCGAATTCCGACTTCGGATTCGATCATGGTGGCATCGCGAAGTGGAGGTAAAAGAAATCGGGAAACAGGATTTTTATTTTTATTTTATTTTTTTTCAGGCCCCAGCCCGCCTGGGCTAGGGAAGCCCCCGCCCACGCGGGCTGGGGTTCTTCGGGTCCCCAGCCCGCCTGGGCTGGGGAAGGCCCCAGCCCACGCGGGCTGGGGTCTTCGGGTCCCCAGCCCGCCTGGGCTGAGGAAGGCCCCAGCCCACGCGGGCTGGGGTCTTCGAGTCCCCAGCCCGCCTGGGCTAGGGAATGCCCCAGCCCATGCAGGCTGGGGTGTAGTTCCTTCCCCAGCCCGCCTGGGCTGGGGAGCCCCAGCCCATGCGGGCTGGGGTGTAGTTCCCCCCCCCCCAACCCGCATGGGCTGGGGTGTGCTCCCCCCCCCCCCAGCCCGCCTGGGCTGGGGAGCCCCAGCCCAAGCGGGCTAGGGTGTAGTTCTTCCCCAGCCCGCCTGGGCTGGGGAGCCCTAGCCCAAGCGGGCTGGGGTGTGGTTCTGCCCCCAGCCCAGGTGGGCTGGGGTGTGCAGCAGCCTGGGTGCACCCCAGGCCTACCCTGGTGCACCCAGATCACTGTTTCTGCTTGTTTTCAGGCTGAAACATTCCAGCCAGCATAATTTGTTGATTTTGGTGGTTTAGGGGTGTTTTTATCAAGTTTTTGGCATCAAATTTCACCAATATTATAACTAGCAATAACCACTAATGAATAGTAATTACCTCAAAGAAGCAAATGATCAAATGGTTTGTGTGCACAATATCAAGCAAGCCAAAATCCTCAACTCCAAGCAAAAGATCAAGAGACTTCAAGGACCCAAAATAAATAAAAAACAATACAAAGATTACACAAGATGGTAGAGGTAAATAGGGATTAAGAAGGATTAGAGAATAGGGGAGATTGCATTACCTTTTGTTAAGATCAAACTAGTTTAGATATGTAGAGAAGGAGATGGGTCTTCTACCAAAGGGAGGCCATTAGTTATGTTTAGATCTAGGTTTAGGAATAATGAAGAGGAGGGTTATAGTTTATGGAAGGGGTTTGAGATATTATATAGAAGTGGGTAGGCTAATGGGTCATGTTAGGAGGTTTTAAAACCCATTAGGACTTAGTTTAATTTCTAAGGTTATCATGTGAAAAAAATCCTAAGTGGCATCCTAGTTTTAATTAAAACCATATAATTGTCTCATTTGGCCAATTAAACCTATAATCACATTTTAAAAATTCCCCATTTAACCCAAAATATTTTATTTTGCAAACCAATTGCAAATTTAAATTCCCAAAAATTTGTTTAGCTCCCTTTTTAACTTAAGATCATAATTTTTAATTTATCATTCGGTAATTGCAATCTAAGGGTTGTTACAGACTCCCTCCCTTAAGAAAATTGCGTCCCCGCAATTCCTTAAATATAGAAGTCGTCTATAAGATCTAATCCACAAAAGGAATACAGAAGATAAAATATAGATGCTCACCCGTGCCGGAAGATGAAAGAAAACCAGGATAAGTACGCTCGATAAATTATCTGGTCTCCCAAGTGCAGTCCTTAGGATTAAACGACCATTGAATCTTCACAAGCGGAACCTCTTTGTTTTAAAGACGTCTGATCTCCGAATCAAGCACACGAAGAGGATGCTGCTTTATAGATAGATCGGGTGAGATCTCCAAATCAGGCACGATATGAGGCTCGATAATAGAATCAGGATCGCGCACACACTTGCGAAGCTGAGAGGCATGGAACACATCATGTATTCCAGAGAAATGAGCAGGTAGAGCCACACGATAAGCAACGGGGCCGATGCGTTCCGTAATGGGAAATGGTCCAACATAGCGAGGAGCCAACTAACCTGTAGAGCTGAAACGCACAACCCACTTCATTGGAGATATCCGAATAAAGACATATGATCACCAATGGAGAACTCAAGAGGCTTCCTACGGTTGTCCGTGTAGGATTTCTGACAGTTCTGCGCCTCTTTCATTCTCTGACGAATAAGAATAATCTTCTTAGAAGATTCCCGAACAGAATCTGACCAAGAAGGTGCTTCTCACTAGATTCTAACCAACAAGCAGGAGAGCGGCATGGCCTTCCGTAAAGAGCCTCGAAAGGTGCCATGCCGATACTAGACTGAAAGCTGTTGTTGTAGGAGAACTCTACAAGCGGTAAGTGATCCTCCAAACTACCTCCGAAATCCAGAATGCCACAGCGCAAAAGATCCTCCAAAACACGATTCACCCTCTCCGTCTGACCGTCGGTCTGAGGATGATAAGCAGTCGAGAGATTCAGCTTTGAGCCCAAAGCTGACTGTAGGCACTTCCAGAAGTGACTAGTAAAGATAGTGTCTCGATCACAGACGATAGAGCTAGGAATGCCATAAAGTCGAACGACTTCCTTCACATAGAGCTTGGCCAACTAAGGTGTAGTCCGAGTGGACTTAACAGGAATGAAATGAGCTGATTTGGTCAAGCGATCGACGATGACCCAAATAGAAGTATGGCCTGACCTCGATCGAGGCAGGCCGTCAATAAAATCCATGGATATCTGATCCTATTTCCACAATGGAATCTCTAACGGCTGAAGAAGACCAGATGGACGCTGATGCTCAGCTTTGATCTGTTGACAAGTCATGCAACGGCTTACATAACTTGCAACATCACTCTTCATGCCCTCCCAATAAAATAGGCGACACATGTCGGCAGACATCTTACTCGACCCGGGATGTATAGTGTACTTAGTGCGATGACACTCGTCTAGATTGTCACGCCTAAGTGATAAATCAGATGGTACCAAAATACGGTTCTTCCTGCGAAGACACCGATGAGAATCAATAGAATAATCCAACAATGTCTCATCACTGGATCCCGACTCAAGGAGATGAATATATCGCAACAAGTCTGGATCCTACCGCTGAGCATGGGCAATGCGATCCAATAGAATAGGTCGAGCTTCCAAGCTGAATAACAAGATCTGAGGATCAGAAGATGGAGCTCGATTCCGAATATCACACATAGAAAGAGTCTCAAGAATATCCCACTCGGCTATCATCATAGAAACTACTGCCGAGTGTTTGCGACTGAGTGCATCAGCCACACGATTACCCTTGCCAGGGGTATACTGAATGTTTAAGTCATATGAGGCGAGAAACTCAAGCCATCGCTGCTTCCTCATATTGAGATCCTTCTGACTGAATAAATACTTCAGCGACTTGTGATCGGTGTAGAGAATGAAACGTTCGCCCAATAGATAATGACGCCACGTCTTCAAAGCAAAGACGATAGCTGCTAACTCAAGATCATGAGTAGGATAGCGAACCTCATTCGGACATAGCTGCCTAGAAGCGTAAGCAACCACCCGATCCTTCTGCATAAGAACAGCACCGAGGCCGCTACCACAAGCGTCGGTGTAAACAACAAGATCCTGGTTACTCTTAAGAACCACAAGGATAGGAGCATGAGTGAGAAGTTCCTTCAATCGCTGGAAAGAAACTTCACACTTATCAGACCAAATAAAGCGAACCTCTTTACGAGTCAGAGTCGTGAGGGGAAGTGCAACACGAGAGAAATCCTTGATAAATCGACGGTAATAACCCGCCAGACCAAGGAAGCTGCGAATATCATGAACGTTCTCGGGCTGCTTCCAATTCTGAATAGCTTCAACCTTGGCAGGATCGACAGAAATACCCTCAGATGATACAATATGGCCCAAGAACTTGACCTTGCTCTCCCAAAAATGGCACTTGGAGAGCTTGGCCTTAAGCTGATGCTGACGAAGAGTATCCAAGACGATCCGCAAATGATGAGCATGCTCTGCTTCGGATCTAGAATAAATAAGAATATCATCGATGAAAACCAGAACGAATCTATCGATGTATTCCCGGAATACTCGATTCATAAGATTGACAAAGAAAGCCGGAGCGTTCGTCAAGCCGAACGGCATGACCAGCCACTCAAAAGAACCATAACGAGTGCGAAATGTTGTAAGAGGAATGCTGTCTTTGGCGACTCGTAGCTGATAGAATCCAGTGGCAAGGTCGAGCTGAGAGAAGACCTTCGCACCGCTCAACTGATCAAACATATCGTCTATCCGTGGCAATGGATAACAATTTCTGGTGGTCAACTCATTAAGCTTGCGATAGTCAATGCAAAGCCTAAGAGAGCCATCGGGTTTCTTAACGAAGACCACAACAACACCTCATGGCGAAGAACTGGACCGAATGAACTGCTTCGCCTCAAGCTCCACTAACTGCTTCCTGAGTTCCTCATTCTCTTTTGTAGACATCCTCGTGGGAGGACGCCCAACTGGGTGGGAGCCTGGAATGAGATCGACGCGGAACTCAATGGCCCGCTTTGGCGGCAGGCCTGATACTGGTTCGAATATATCGGGAAAATCCCGAACAACAGGAATACGAGATATGTCCACATCCTCATCTCGTGAATCAAGAGCAAATAAAGTAATATCAGAAATCCCAACATCCTGAAGAGCAATAGCTAACGGAGAGGACGAGTCAGGATGACGAAGAAATAATATCCGCTCCGAACAAATGATTTTGGCGTCGTACTGAGCGAGCCAATCCATGCCAAGAATCATGTCAAAGCCCAAATACTCCATAACGTGCAGATTCGCACGGAAAGAAAATCCACAAAGATCAATATCTATATCCTCACAAAGCAAGCTAAGGGTCGTGGATCCGCCGATGGGATTCACAATCCTTAGTGAAGAAACCAAACAAGTAACATCCAAAGATAAAGTATCAACTAGTTCCTTTGATATGAATGAGTGAGAGGCACCCGTATCAAAGAGAACTCTACAAGATCTACCATGAAATAAAATAGAGCCTTCAAGAACGGAAGGATGTGTACCTTTAGGCTGAGCAGAAGTTGTAGGAGCCTTGGCAGCATTAAGCCTGCCAGGCTTGGCACTAGCTGGAGCAATAGGACAAGTGGAGATCCGGTGTCCTTCCTTCTTGCAGAAGGTGCAGAAGAGAGGTTTGGGACACTCTCGAATAAAGTGATCTGGAGAGCCACAGTTGAAGCATTTCTTCGGAGGACGTGTCCCACTAGGCTGAGCAGGAGTCTGAGACTGTGTCTAAGGCTGAGAACTAGAGCTGATCGCTTTCTTCTTCTTGTGCTGAAAAGAAGAGCCATACTTGCCAGGAGGAAACTCTTCTTGGTGGGGTTTGTGGACCCCCACCACCATCATCACTATGCTCCATCTCGACTGACTCAAGATGTAGAGCTGCATCGACTAGCTTCTCGAATGAGAGCTCAAGCTGTAGCATAAGCTGCCTCTTCAGATATTTCTTCAGGCCCTCAACAAATTTGAGGTTCCTCTTATAAGGAGTAGCAATAAACTCAAGGCCGTACTTGGACAGGGCCTCGAAGGAAGAGACATAGTCGGATACAGAAGACTTCCCCTGCTTGAGATCAAGAAAGCAGCGAGCAAGGTAGTTCTTCTCTGACTCTGGGATGAATTTGAGCTCAAATCTCTCACGAAACTGAGCCCAAGTAAGTGTGGTCTCATCGATCTCGGCAATAAGGAGTTCGTACCAATCCAGGACACGACTTTGAAGCTGACTGGAAGCAATAAGAACACGGTCATGATCCGGGATATCCATACGAGTGAAAATGCGCTCGCATATCCGAATCCAAGCCTGGACCTCTAAGACATTCTCGGAGCCACTGAACGGCTTCCCTCCGAGATGGGTAAAATCACTGCAGAGACGCGCAAAAGCAGACTTGCGCGGAGCATCAGCAACTGGGGCTGGAGACTGAGAATGAGACTGGGAATTCCGAACCAGCTCCATGATCTAGTCGGTGGTCATGAACACGCCCTCTGGATGAGTGTTGCTGGACTGCCCAACAGCACTGGTCTGACGTGTGGTTCTCCCTCTTCCCCTTCCAGACATACTGAATGTCAAACGAGAATTAGAGTTAGACATGATTCAATGATAGATAATTAATTAAGGAATACTACGGAATATAACAGATTCCTACATATATTCCTAACTTATCTATCAATAGGCACAAGGAAGGGATTTGATTTAATTCGGATCCAATTAAAATGTATTGTACTAAGTGTATCTGTTCTGTGTTTATTATGCTTATTCCTAAAACCAGGCTCTGATACCAAACTGTAACGCCCCACTCTGAGACCCACTGTAACAAAGAATATTACGGGAGTAATACTGTCTGTTAAAGCGGAGAATAGAGTATAGTGGAAGCGACCATTTGTAATCAAGCTATAACTATCTACCGAATACGTCGAAAGGTGGAATCTATTTAAATTTTCTCAATCAGGTGGTTCGATATATTCGGTAAATACTTATAACGAAATTACAAATGGCTAAAGATCTATTAGTACAAAGCATAATAACATAATGAAATAGCATCACAGAACAAAATCACATAACAGATATAAAATCCTAGAACAATACATCGTCAATACAGATCCAAATACTATAAGTGGTTACAAAGCCACCGCTTACACATGTGAGTCAAAAATATGTACATATCAAAGTCTGAATAATAACAGAGTAGCGGAATAGTGGAAAAATAAAAGTGCTATCTATCAGCATAGCAGATAATGTCCAAGCGGAAGCACAGAAGCTAAGTCCAGAGACCTAACCTGAAACAACTCGGTCTGACCCGAGCGAAAACACTCGGGTCAGGCTAGCTAAACAATCAGTAATAACTGAGATATATAATAATGCGGTACGTAAATAAAACAGTACTTATCCAAAGAGAAGTATATTATGAACCACATGAATATAATGACGATCCCTAATCATCAATAAACAATAAAAATCTCCAAAGAGAAATCAACACCAAAGTGTAGAATAAATAAAATCGCCTCATATCATCGGCGTAGCCAAAGCTATAAAAAGATGCCCATAGGCAATAATCCCAAGAGTGACCAAAGTCTGTAATCAATGCCCAAGCAAAGATCGATGCTCCAAAGAGCAATGGGGATATAATGAAAAGTCAATGAAATCCAACACTGAAAAGCAGTGTCCAGAGACACTGTGAATCCACAAGGCAATCGCACTTACATCGTATGGTTCCATAGAACCAACACCGAATGGCGGTACTCGAATGGATATAAAAATCATCAAATAATACCAGTATTGCACGTGCACCGACCGGAGTCGTTGTTGCCAAGTACTGTAGAGTTGTGATCGATCACTCGCACAGATGCGGAACGCGCGAGACGGTGAGATCCTTCCCAGAAGGATAAAGGCCCAGAGGCACACGCCGAAAAAGAAACTGCTCCATAGAACAGGTGTCCAGAGACGGTTGCCCAGAGGCGTGGTGACCCAAAGGTCCAGTACTGGCCGCCCAGAGGCTAATGTGTCACTAACTTCTTGGAGAGGAACCCGTAAAGTGTTAACAATGAGTCTCATACCCCACGTTCGCACTAAACGGTTTACTAACCAATAGCAAGCTCACACTCCAAACAATAAAAAGTCCACCTCATATCATCGGTAAACTCGACCCAAAGGTCAAACCGATCAATCGAATAGGTTGGGGATTAACCGGAAAGAAAATACACACGGTTCCATAGGCCGGAGATTTCCTAACCATTTAAGCACCTTTCCACTTCGCTCGACGTGCTAAAAAGTGAGTGTGAGATTTTTATTATAGAAAATAATGGTGCGAAACGGATTTATAATTGATTTTGAAATCACTTTAAAACGGCTTTTGAAAACTCTCCTATTATGGAGTAATTAATTTAATAATTAAAATAATATTATATAATAATTTCGAAAGCCATTTAGGAGTGAAAAATCTTTTGAAAATAATTCATAAAACCCGTGTACAAAATCTAGAGACAAATCTCAAAGAAATCAATAAAACCAGAAAATCACTGAAAAATATTCTAAGTGTTTGTAAACATTCAAAAACAGCTGCGAACCCAAGTTCGGCAATTTATTTGGACCAGCAAACTGTGTTGAAATGTCATGCAAATTTGCAGGCATGTAGTACAACATCCCTGCTTTAAGATGCAAAAAGAATTTCTGGATTCCGAGTAGAGACGAAGTGGCAGCGACATCTCAAAGTTGGACCCAGAAAAAGATTCATACTGTTTACCAACAGCGACCAGAGTTCAACTTTGACACGAAATTCGAAGTACCAAACGAACTCCGATGTTGCCTAAACTTTCCAGAGATAAAGTTCGAAACTCGTCCTTTCCAACGAGACCGAAAACGTCGAATTCTGACTTCGGATGCGATCATGGTGGCATCGCGAAGTGGAGGTAAAAGAAATCTGGAAATAAGATTTATTTATTTATTTATTTATTTTTACTTTTTTTTCAGGCCCCAGCCCGCCTGGGCTGGGGAAGCCCCAGCCCACGCAGGCTGGGGTTCTTCGGGTCCCCAGCCCGCCTGGGCTGGGGAAGGCCCCAGCCCACGCGGGCTGGGGTTCTTCGGGTCCCCAGCCCGCCTGGGCTGGGGAATGCCCCAGCCCATGCGGGCTGGGGTGTAGTTCCTTCCCCAGCCCGCCTGGGTTAGGGAGCCCCATCCCAAGTGGGCTGGGGTGTAGTTCCCCCCCCCCCCCCCCACAGCCTGCCTGGGCTGGGGAGCCCCAGCCCAAGCGGGCTGGGGTGTGCTTCTCCCCTAGCCCACCTGGGCTAGGGTGTAGTTCTTCCCCAGCCCGCCTGGGCTAGGGAGCCCCAGCCCAAGAGGGCTGGGGTGTGGTTATGCCCCCAGCCCAGGTGGGCTAGGGTGTGCAGCAGCCTGGGTGCAGCCCAGGCCTGCCCTGGTGCACACAGATCACTGTTTCAGCCTGTTTTCAGGCTGAAACATTCCAGCCAGCATAATTTGTTGATTTTGGTGGTTTAGGGGTTTTTTTTCAAGTTTTTGGCATCAAATTTCACCAATATTATAACTAGCAATAATCACTAATGAATAGTAATTACCTCAAAGAAGCAAATGATCAAATGGTTTGTGTGCACAATATCAAGCAAGCCAAAATCCTCAACTCCAAGCAAAAGATCAAGAGACTTCAAGGACCCAAAATCAAAAAAAAACAATACAAAGATTACACAAGATGGTAGAGGTAAATAGGGATTAAGAAGGATTAGAGAATAGGGGAGATTGCATTACCTTTTGTTAAGATCAAACTAGTTTAGATATGTAGAGAAGGAGATGGGTCTTCTACCAAAGGGAGGCCATTAGTTATGTTTAGATCTAGGTTTAGGAATTATGAAGAGTAGGGTTAGGGTTTATGGAAGGGGTTTGAGATATTATATAGAAGTGGGTAGGCTAATGGGTCATGTTATGAGGTTTTAAAACCCATTAGGACTTAGTTTAATTTCTAAGGCTATCATGTGAACAAAATCCTAAGTGGCATCCTAGTTTTAATTAAAACCATATAATTGTCTCATTTGGCCAATTAAACCTATAATCACATTTTAAAAATTCCCCATTTAACCCAAAATATTTTAATTTGCAAACCAATTGCAAATTTAAAGTCCCAAAAATTTGTTTAGCTCCCTTTTTAACTTAAGATCATAATTTTTAATTTATCATTCGGTAATTGCAATCTCAGGGTTGTTACAGACTCCCTCCCTTAAGAAAATTGCGTCCCCGCAATTCCTTAAATATAGAAGTCGTCTATAACATCTAATCCACAAAAGGAATACAGAAGATAAAATATAGATGCTCACTCGTGCCAGAAGATGAAAGAAAACCAGGATAAGTACGCTCGATAAATTCTCTGGTCTCCCAAGTGCAGTCCTTAGGATTAGACGACCATTGAATCTTCACAAGCGGAACCTCTTTGTTTTGAAGACGTCTGATCTCCGAATCAAGCACACGAAGAGGATGCTGCTCTATAGATAGATCGGGTGAGATCTCCAAATCAGGCACGATATGAGGCTCGATAATAGAATCAGGATCGCGCACACACTTGCGAAGCTGAGAGGCATGGAACACATCATGTATTCCAGAGAAATGAGCAGGTAGAGCCACACGATAAGCAACGGGGCCGATGCGTTCCGTAATGGGAAATGGTCCAACATAGCGAGGAGCCAACTTCCCTGTAGAGCTGAAACGCACAACCCCCTTCATGGGAGATATTCGAATAAAGACATGATCACTAATGGAGAACTCAAGAGGCTTCCTATGGTTGTCCGCGTAGGATTTCTGACGGTTCTGCGCCTCTTTCATTCTCTGACGAATAAGAATAATCTTCTCAGAAGATTCTCGAACTGAATCTGACCAAGAAGGTGCTTCTCACCAGATTATAACCAACAAGCAGGAGAGCGACATGGCCTTCCGTAAAGAGCCTCGAAAGGTGCCATGCCGATACTAGACTGAAAGCTGTTGTTGTAGGAGAACTCTACAAGCGGTAAGTGATCCTCCCAACTACCTCCGAAATCCAAAATACAACAGCGCAAAAGATCCTCCAAAACACGATTCACCCTCTCCGTCTGACCGTCGGTCTGAGGATGATAAGCAGTCGAGAGATTCAGCTTTGAGCCCAAAGCTGACTGTAGGCACTTCCATAAGTGACTAGTAAAGATAGTGTCTCGATCATAGACGATAGAGCTAGGAATGCCATAAAGTTGAACGACTTCCTTCACATAGAGCTTAGCCAACTGAGGTGCAGTCCGAGTGGACTTAACAGGAATGAAATGAGCTGATTTGGTCAAGCGATCGACGATGACCCAAATAGAAGTATGGCCTGACCTCGATCGAGGCAGGCCGTCAATAAAATCCATGGATATCTGATCCCATTTACACAATGGAATCTCTAGCGGCTGAAGAAGACCAGATAAACGCTGATGCTCAGCTTTGATCTGTTGACAAGTCATGCAACGGCTTACATAACTTGCAACATCACTCTTCATGCCCTCCCAATAAAATAGGCGACACATGTCGGCATACATCTTACTCGACCCGGGATGTATAGTGTACTTAGTGCGATGACACTCGTCTAGAATGTCATGCCTATGTGATAAATCAAATGGTACCAAAATACGGTTCTTCCTGCGAAGACACCGATGAGAATCAATAGAATAATCCAACAATGTCTCATCACTGGATCCCGACTCAAGGAGATGAATATATCGCAACAAGTTTGGATCCTGCCGCTGAGCATGGGCAATGCGATCCAGTAGAATAGGTCGAACGTCCAAGCTGAATAACAAGATCTGAGGATCAGAAGACGGAGCTCGATTCCGAATATCACACATAGAAAGAGTCTCAAGAATATCCCACTCGGCTATCATCATAGAAACTACTGCCGAGTGTTTGCGACTGAGTGCATCAGCCACACGATTACCCTTGCCAGGGGTATACTGAATGTCTAAGTCATATGAGGCGAGAAACTCAAGCCATCGCTGCTGCCTCATATTGAGATCCTTCTGACTGAATAAATACTTCAGCGACTTGTGATCGGTGTAGAGAATGAAACGTTCGCCCAATAGATAATGATGCCACGTCTTCAAAGCAAAGACGATAGCTGCTAACTCAAGATCATGAGTAGGATAGCGAACCTCATTCGGACATAGCTGCCTAGAAGCGTAAGCAACCACCCGATCCTTCTGCATAAGAACAGCACCGAGGCCCTGGTTACTCTCAGGAACCACAAGGATAGGAGCATGAGTGAGAAGTTCCTTCAATCGCTGGAAAGAAACTTCACACTTATCAGACCAAATAAAGCGAACCCCTTTACGAGTCAGAGTCGTGAGGGGAAGTGCAACACGAGAGAAATCCTTGATAAATCGACGGTAATAACCCGCCAGCCCAAGGAAGCTGCGAATATCATGAACGTTCTCGGGCTGCTTCCAATTCTGAATAGCTTCGATCTTGGCAGGATCGACAGAAATACCCTCAGATGATACAATATGGCCCAAGAACTTGACCTTGCTCTCCCAAAAATGGCACTTGGAGAGCTTGGCCTTAAGCTGATGCTGATGAAGAGTATCCAAGACGATCGACAAATGATGAGCATGCTCTGCTTCGGATCTAGAATAAATAAGAATATCGTCGATGAAAACCAGAACGAATCTATCGATGTATTCCCGGAATACTCGATTCATAAGATTGACAAAGAAAGCCGGAGCGTTCGTCAAGCCGAACGGCATGACCAGCCACTCAAAAGAACCATAATGAGTGCGAAATGTTGTAAGAGGAATGCTGTCTTCGGCGACTCGTAGCTGATGGAATCCAGTGGCAAGGTCGAGCTGAGAGAAGACCTTCGCACCGCTCAACTGATCAAACATATCGTCTATCCATGGCAATGGATAACAATTTCTGGTGGTCAACTCATTAAGCTTGCGATAGTCAATGCAAAGCCTAAGAGAGCCATCGGGTTTCTTAACGAAGACCACAATAACACCTCATGGCGAAGAACTGGACCGAATGAACTGCTTCGCCTCAAGCTCCACTAACTGCTTCCTGAGTTCCTCATTCTCTTTTGTAGACATCCTCGTGGGAGGACGCCCAACTGGGTGGGAGCCTGGAATGAGATCGACGCGGAACTCAATGGCCCGCTTTGGCGGCAGGCCTGATACTGGTTCGAATATATCGGGAAAATCCCGAACAACAGGAATACGAGATATGTCCACATCCTCATCTCGTGAATCAAGAGCAAATAAAGTAATATCAGAAATCCCAACATCCTGAAGAGCAATAGCTAACGGAGCGGACGAGTCAGGATGACGAAGAAATAATATCCACTCCGAACAAATGATTTTGGCGTCGTACTGAGCGAGCCAATCCATGCCAAGAATCATGTCAAAGCCCAAATACTCCATAACGTGCAGATTCGCACGGAAAGAAAATCCACAAAGATCAATATCTATATCCTCACAAAGCAAGCTAAGGGTCGTGGATCCGCCGATGGGATTCACAATCCTTAGTGAAGAAACCAAACAAGTAACATCCAAAGATAAAGTATCAACTAGTTCCTTTGATATGAATGAGTGAGAGGCACCCGTATCAAAGAGAACTCTACAAGATCTACCATGAAATAAAATAGAGCCTTCAAGAACGGAAGGATGTGTACCTTTAGGCTGAGCATAAGTTGTAGGAGCCTTGGCAGCATTAAGCCTGCCAGGCTTGGCACTAGCTGGAGCAATAGGACAAGTGGAGATCCAGTGTCCCTCCTTCTTGCAGAAGGTGCAGAAGAGAGGTTTGGGACACTCTCGAATAAAGTGATCTGGAGAGCCACAGTTGAAGCATTTCTTCGGAGGACGTGTCCCACTAGGCTGAGCAGGAGTCTGAGACTGTGTCTGAGGCTGAGAACTAGAGCTGATCGCTTTCTTCTTCTTGTGCTGAAAAGAAGAGCCAGACTTGCCAGGAGGAAACCTCTTCTTGGTGGGGTTTGTGGAACCCACACCACCATCATCACTATGCTCCATCTCGAATGACTCAAGATGTAGAGCTGCATCGACTAGCTTCTCGAATGAGAGCTCAAGCTGTAGCATAAGCTGCCTCTTCAGATATTTCTTCAGGCCCTTAACAAATTTGAGGTTCCTCTTATAAGGAGTAGCAATAAACTCAAGGCCGTACTTGGACAGGGCCTCGAAGGAAGAGACATAGTCGGATACAGAAGACTTCCCCTGCTTGAGATCAAGAAAGCAGCGAGCAAGGTAGTTCTTCTCTGACTCTGGGATGAATTTGAGCTCAAATCTCTCACGAAACTGAGCCCAAGTATGTGTGGTCTCATCGATCTCGGCAATAAGAAGTTCGTACCAATCCAGGGCACGACTCTGAAGCTGACTGGAAGCAATAAGAACACGGTCATGATCCGGGATATCCATACGAGTGAAAATGCGCTCGCATATCCGAATCCAAGCATGGACCTCTAAGACATTCTCGGAGCCACTGAACGGCTTCCCTCCGAGATGGGTAAAATCACTGCAGAGACGCGCAAAAGCAGACTTGCGCGGAGCATCAGCAACTGGAGCTGGAGACTGAGAATGAGACTGGGAATTCCGAACCAGCTCCATGATCTAGTCGGTGGTCATTAACACGCCCTCTGGATGAGTGTTGCTGGACTGCCCAACAGCACTGGTCTGACGTGTGGTTCTCCCTCTTCCCCTTCCAGACATACTGAATGTCAAACGGGAATTAGAGTTAGACATGATTCAATGATAGATAATTAATTAAGGAATACTACGGAATATAACAGATTCCTACATATATTCCTAACTTATCTATCAATAGGCACAAGGAAGGGATTGATTTAATTCGAATCCAATTAAAATGTATTGTACTAAGTGTATCTGTTCTGTGTTTATTAAGCTTATTCCTGAAACCAGGCTCTGATACCAAACTGTAACGCCCCACTCTGAGACCCACTGTAACAAAGAATATTACGGGAGTAATACTGTCTGTTAAAGCGGAGAATAGAGTATAGTGCAAGCGACCATTTGTAATCAAGCTATAACTATCTACCGAATACGTCGAAAGGTGGAATCTATTTAAATTTTCTCAATCAGGTGGTTCGATATATTCGGTAAATACTTATAACAAAATTACAAATGGCTAAAGATCTATCAGTACAAAGCATAATAACATAATGAAATAGCATCACAGAACAAAATCACATAACAGATATAAAATCCTAGAACAATACATCGTCAATACAGATCCAAATACTATAAGTGGGTACAAAGCCACCGCTCACACATGTGAGTCAAAAATATGTACATATCAAAGTCTGAATAATAACAGAGTAGCGGAATAGTGGAAAAATAAAAGTGCTATCTATCAGCATAGCAGATAATGTCCAAGCGGAAGCACAGAAGCTAAGTCCAGAGACCTAACCTGAAACAACTCGGTCTGACCCGAGCGAAAACACTCGGGTCAGGCTAGCTAAACAATCAGTAATAACTGAGATATATAATAATGAGGTACATAAATAAAACAGTACTTATCCAAAGAGAAGTATATTATGAACCACATGAATATAATGACGATCCCTAATCATCAATAAACAATAAAAATCTCCAAAGAGAAATCAACACCAAAGTGTAGAATAAATAAAATCGCCTCATATCATCGGCGTAGCCAAAGCTATAAAAAGATGCCCATAGGCAATAATCCCAAGAGTGACCAGAGTCTGTAATCAATGCCCAAGCAAAGATCAATGCTCCAAAGAGCAATGGGGATATAATGAAAAGTCAATGAAATCCAACACTGAAAAGCAGTGTCCAGAGACACTGTGAATCCACAAGGCAATCGCACTCACATCGTATGGTTCCATAGAACCAACACCGAATGGCGGTACTCGAATGGATATAAAAATCATCAAATAATACCAGTATTGCACGTGCACCGACCGGAGTCGTTGTTGCCAAGTACTGTAGAGTTGTGATCGATCACTCGCACAGATGCGGAACGCGCGAGACGGCGAGATCCTTCCCAGAAGCATAAAGGCCCAGAGGCACACACCGAAAAAGAAACTGCTCCATAGAACAGGTGTCTAAAGACGGTTGCCCAGAGGCGTGGTGACCCAGAGGTCCAGTACTGGCCGCCCAGAGGCTAATGTGTCACTAACTTCTTGGAGAGGAACCCGTAAAGTGTTAACAATGAGTCTCATACCCCACGTTCGCACTAAACGGTTTACTAACCAATAGCAAGCTCACACTCCAAACAATAAAAAGTCCACCTCATATCATCGGTAAACTAGACCCAAAGGTCAAAACGATCAATCGAATAGGTCGGGGATTAACCGGAAAGAAAATACACACGGTTCCATAGGCCAGAGATTTCCTAACCGTTTAAGCACCTTTCCACTTCGCTCGACGTGCTAAAAAGTGAGTGTGAGATTTTTATTATAGAAAATAATGGTGCGAAATGGATTTATAATTGATTTTGAAATCACTTTAAAACGGCTTTTAAAAACTCTCCTATTATGGAGTAATTAATTTAATAATTAAAATAATATTATATAATAATTTCGAAAGCCATTTAGGAGTGAAAAATCTTTTGAAAATAATTCATAAAACCCGTGTACAAAATCTAGAGACAAATCTCAAAGAAATCAATAAAACCAGAAAATCACTGAAAAATATTCTAAGTGTTTGTAAACATTCAAAAAAAGCTGCGAACCCAGGCCTGCCCTGGTGCACCCAGATCACTGTTTTAGCCTGTTTTCAGGCTGAAACATTCCAGCTAGCATAATTTGTTGATTTTGGTGGTTTAGGGGTGTTTTTTTCAAGTTTTTGGCATCAAATTTCACCAATATTATAACTAGCAATAATCACTAATGAATAGTAATTACCTCAAAGAAGCAAATGATCAAATGGTTTGTGTGCACAATATCAAGCAAGCCAAAATCCTCAACCCCAAGCAAAAGATCAAGAGACTTCAAGGACCCAAAATAAAAAAAACAATACAAAGATTACACAAGATGGTAGAGGTAAATAGGGATTAAGAAGGATTAGAGAATAGGGGAGATTGCATTACCTTTTGTTAAGATCAAACTAGTTTAGATATGTAGAGAAGGAGATTGGTCTTCTACCAAAGGGAGGCCATTAGTTATGTTTAGATCTTGGTTTAGGAATTATGAAGAGGAGGGTTAGGGTTTATGGAAGGGGTTTGAGATATTATATAGAAGTGGGTAGGCTAATGGGTCATGTTAGGAGGTTTTAAAACCCATTAGGACTTAGTTTAATTTCTAAGGTTATCATGTGAACAAAATCCTAAGTGGCATCCTAGTTTTAATTAAAACCATATAATTGTCTCATTTGGCTAATTAAACCTATAATCACATTTTAAAAATTCCCCATTTAACCCAAAATATTTTAATTTGCAAACCAATTGCAAATTTAAATTCCCAAAAAATTGTTTAGCTCCCTTTTTAACTTAAGATCATAATTTTTAATTTATCATTCGGTAATTGCAATCTCAGGGTTGTTACAATGTACCTTCAGAGAAACAATTCAGTATAATATTTACGAATCACCATAATATTTATAATTGATTATTGCTCTGCCGTAGCTTATACACCAAGAAATTAAATTGTTCAAGAAGACAATTTGTCAATATACACTTAAGCGTTATCGATGTTTAACCATTATTATTAACCAATTCTAAGATGAAATGCAAAACTGAAAATTAAACATGAATTAACAATGCAACTACAAATTGACTTTTTTTTAGATTTTGAATTTTTTTTATATAAATGCAAATGCAAGCAATCAACAATGCAAAGTAATTAAAACAATAGATAAGGGTGCAAAACTTTATTTTATAAGCAAGCAATTTTTTTGGCAAGCTAAGCAAAGCAAGCAACTTATTCTTCCTTACCTGTTTCCGTAACTTGAAAATAAAGACAAGATATATATACAGTTTTTTTTTCTTTGAAAACAATTGAAAACAACACAAATGAAAACAAAACAAATTGAAATTTGTTTTTTTTTCTTTTTTTTTTAAATTAGGATGAAGCTAAAAAAGAAAATAAAAAAAACAAATCAAAATATTTTTTTTTTGGTTTTTTAGTGATAAAACCAAACTAAACTCAAAGAAAGCAAATGCTTTTTTTAAGGATTAGACTTAAAACAAATTAAACAAAACAAACTTTTTTTTTGTAAAAGAACAAAAATGACAAATTAAGTAGAGAAAGGTAAACTAAGAATTAAAAAATAAAATTAAAAACAATAGGAAACCCAACCCGACCCACTAAAAAAAATTCACCCTTCTCAGTTAGAAACTCGTGCTTCACAATTCACTACACAGAAGAAATCGCTTCACAATTCAAACACATAAAATTGCGATTTCAAAAGAAAAACACAGCATTCCCAAACTCAATTCTCAATTCAATCTTGAACGAAAACTGATGTTTGGTTGAAGTCGATGTCGAGGGTGAAGGCGGTTGAGTTTCGAGTGGATTTGTGGGTGTTTTGGAGTCGCAGAGGGGTGGTTGGAGATTTTGGGGTTAGAAGCATGATTCGAAGGTCGCGACTCCGTGCTCGAATAAGTAGCTCGGTGGTAGGTGTTCGAATTGGAAGTCGATTAGTTGCAGATGGTCGCATGGTTTGAATTGTGTTCGCTAATGCGATTTGGAGTTGAGGTGATTGGGATTGGTCGTGATTTTGAAGCAGTGGTCGATGGCTTGGCTTCGTATCAGGTGATGAGGAAGTTGCGGTGAGGTTGGAATGGTTCGTGGTTGTTGTTTAGTTGAATTGGTGGTGTTGTTAGGTTTCGATCCAACAGTAGTGACTGGAGTTATGGAAGTTGAACTTGATGAAGTAGAGAAGTACAGTGCGTGGTGTAAAGGAGCAGTTTGTCGCTATGGGTGGTTGAGTTGTTTTGTATAATGTGGGTACTGCAGTGCACTTATGTTGATGGCCAGTGCAGTTATAGGGTTTGATGTATGTTCGGTCACACAGACTTGATGGTGAGCAGCAAAAGTTAAGGGCTTCGACAGCAGCAGTTTTGGTAATGTATATGTATATGACTGGATGCACTTGTTGTTTGGATATGTGGGCAGAGGAACGAGAGGCAGGGGCAGTAAGCAAGGAGGAATGACCATGAATGTTGTATGAAGTTTGGGTGGTCAGGTGATGTGATGAAGGATGTTTTATTTGGGTTTGGACTTGCAAATTGGTGTGGAACTGTTATGTGAAGGGAAGATGGTTGATTGAAGAAGTGGTTTTGGAAAGTTGTAATGATGTGGTGTGGTTTGTAGTTGTAAGTTGATTTGTTGGTTGCAATGGAATTTGGGTTGAGAATGGACTGAAGGTGACGTTGTAGTCGCGGGTGTACGAGTTGTCAATGAAGTAGGAGGAGAGCAATGTGGTTAGAGGTGTAGGTTGTGAATGAAGTGATGAAGTTGAGGTGTTTGGAATTTCAGAGGGTGATGTAAGAGTTTGAAGGAGTTGGTTGAAATGAGAGAGTAGGGGGGCTGTGAAGGATGGATATGGTTATAAATGGAGGCAGGCAGTTGTATATTTGATAAGTTGAAGTGTGAACTGTTGATATGGCAAGGTGTTTATGTGACTGGTATTGTGGAAATATGTAGTTGACAGAGGTGGAGTAGTGATTGTGTTAGGTTGTCTGTTGCTGCTGACAGAAGTGGAAACTACTACGTTGTAGTTTGCGATGGATGAAAGGGTGAATGAGGAGCAGGGTGAAAGAGAGAGTATTGGTTGAAATGTGATGTGTATTTGTCAGTGATTGTCAGTTAGTGGGGGGAAGTGGAGATAATGGGTTTGTATGTAGATGTATGTGTTGCTGACAGGCAATAGCAAGGGAATGGTCTCGACTGTGAAGTTGAGGGTGTATGTAGGGGGTTGAATTGAGGTTGGAGTAAGGGTATGGTCACAAGGAAGAAGGGTGGCAGTTTTGTACTGTGGTGAAGGAAGTTTGGGTGTGGCGGGGGGATTTAGAGATGCTGGATGACTGCAGTTTGTAGATGACTACACAGAAATGTAATAGTGCCCCCTTTTTTTTGTAAAGATTGAAAATGTATAGAAATGTAAATGTAAAATGCAAATGAAAATGAAAAGCAATAAACTATTTTTTTTTATGAAATTGTGTATGTTTTTTTTATAAAGTAGAAATACTAAAGTGAATGCAACTAGAAAACATCAAAAACAAACACAAAAATTAAACAACACATACAACATTTTTTTTAATATGCAAACAAACACATAAAACAAACACACAAGAAAACCAAACGAAAATAATCCGAAGAATAAAAAATAAAATCAAAACTATTTTTTGGCAATGGTGCCAAAAACTTGTTCGTCGATGGGAATTCTATCAAGTTAGAAATCC
Source organism: Allium fistulosum (assembly GCA_030737815.1). NCBI lineage: Eukaryota > Viridiplantae > Streptophyta > Magnoliopsida > Asparagales > Amaryllidaceae > Allium > Allium fistulosum. The sequence continues at coordinate 963,531,140 of CM060902.1, read as the reverse complement.
GTCAAACGAATTTCTAATAAAAATTTACCGCAAGCGCACGGCGTATAAATGTTAGTACGTGACGAGTACGGGTCGATCCGCAGGGAATTGTTAGATTTTAAATTTCTATTCAGTCAAACTAAACCAAAGTTGAAGAGAGTGTTAAGCTAGAAAATGAGAAAACTAACAAACTGACAAATTAAAAGCGATAAAAATATGAGAGTGGAAAGGCAATTTAGAGATAAATCCACCCTCTAGATCACATAGTTCAACAAAACATGAAATTATGGTCTCTCTTTTTTGGTCATTAGTGAGTTTAATTGATGTGTTTATCATATATATATGACATATTTGTGCTATTAATTAGCTCAACACAAGCCATCAAACTATAACACATCCCTTAAACACTACTAGAAAAAGCAATTATTCCGACAGCATCAAGCGACGGCTTCCGATGGCCAATTTCCGACGGCTTCCGACGGGCCGTCGACGGCCGTTGGAAGCCGTCGGAAAATCGTGAATTACAGGGCTCAGCCGAGCCTTCTTCTTCCTCATTTCTGTAACGACCCCGAAATTTAATTTTATTTAAATTGATAATTAAATCAATTTTTGAATTAAATTGAGTAATTAAATAAATTTTTGGATAAAAATTTGTAAATTAATTGATAAAGTAGGCGAGTTTCCCCGGGATCCAAATTAAAGTTTGTTAAATCTTCAAATTTGAAATATTATACATATAGGTGATTTGAATCTTAGATAGATGTTTAAAATATAAATAATAATAATAATAATAAATAATTTTTAATTTATAGTTTAATAAATATTTGGGTTAATAAAATATATATAAGTAATTGAAAATACAAACTTATTTAAAAAAATGTACAAATAAATAAGGTAAATATATTAACTAAAATATAACATAACTAGATATAAATATGTAAACAAATCTATGTTTAAAGCAATTAGACTAAGCAAAAGCAACAAAATAATCAAAAACAAATGAAGACAGCCAAAGTGAAACTATACTTTCACATACTTTCTACAGCTAAAATAAAAGAGGGAAGTATATATATATTGCACATGTAATTAATGCAAGTAACAATTCAAGTGTATAAACAAAATAATATCTCTTCATATTGTACAAGATAATAAATGCTTGGCCACCACCATATCACTTCAGCCGAGCTAAAAAATTACAGGCAAACATAAACAAATAGTATTGTAAACATGATTGTAGAAAGCATTAAATACAAGTATAGAAAAGCAAGATCCTTAGTACACGAGAAAACATCACCAGCCTCCACAAAGAAGAAAATATCTCTGATATATTTGTAAAAGCCAAAATAAGGTGTTAACCTATTGTACAAACAATATAATACCCTGTACAGACTTGTAAGGTTTTCTTTGATAAATATTAGTCTCCCCATTTCATTTTCGTTCCTCAAAGTTAATTAAGCAAACCAGAAAGAAAAAATAATAATAATATAGCATATGTATTCTTCTTCAAACTCAAGATCATCTGCATACATTTAAGTCTAGGATCATCTTCATCAAAGTCATCAGCATGCAGTTTTAAAAAAATCAAAGTTCAAAAACAAAACCTGGTTCAACAAACATAAAGCTCTGTTCTTTCTTTTTAAGGTGAGCAAACTCCTAACCCTTGGTTTATTTCTTAGTGTTTAGTTTTGTCTTGGATGTATGATTTGAATTATGCTCGAATGATTGTGTGAATATGTTGCTTGTCTCTGTGTATATCTATGACTGTATATACATCTATGTCTGTTTACAGAGATGTATTTCTCTATTAAAGCTAAATATCTTCACAGGATAAGAATCACTTAGGAATCCAATTTCTTCTTCCCTGATCTGTTATAAGTTATGATATATAAACAATAAGTGTTTGAAATAACAAGACTTTTTATCTAAAAATAGTTTCAAGTAAGATTTTATAGCAGTTTTCACTGGAAGGGAAAAATTACAGTAAATTTTAAAACACATCAAAAATCTTGATTTGAATAAATAGTCGCTTCAGGATCATAATCTGATCTCTCTTTAAAAACTATGATTTTTAAAAACAAAATCCTGATTTTTAAGCTTTTAGTTCAAGAGAAATTGCAAGTCGATCAAATTAGGTATTTTCGTCAATTGCTGGTAAACGTCAATGAATGGGAGCTCGGGGTCAATGTCGAAAGTTGTTTGAGGTTTACTGATCATAAGAAAAATATGAAACGAATTTTTAATTCATTATGGTGGCTGCGGTTACAAAATTTTGATTTTAACCCTAGTTTTAAACAAGTTAGGAAATTGGATCGTCTATGTCTCAATGTTTGATCGAGTGCGAAGGGGCTTTGAGGGATGGTAGTGTGGACGAAGACGAAAGTCTGGACGGAGGTGCGGCGCGTTCTGGTGGTCGGAATTTCGAATGCGACATGTTGACAGGTTGAGAAACTGGGTTCTGTCTCGTGTTTCCAGGTTTGAGCTTTTAAGCTTGATTCGTTTCGACGAGATGTTGGGGTTCTGGCGATCGGGGAGTGGTGCGAGGAAGATGGTCGACTAGATCGACGTCGCGATGTCGACTGGAGGCGAATTCTGGTGATGAGCACGTGCACCGTGCACGAGTTTGGATGTTCTGGGATTTGTATAAATGGGAAGGAAGCAGGGTGAACTCGCGTGTGTTGACTCGAAGCTTTACGTGGGGTTTTGAGGGGTAGGACTCGAAGCAGGGTATGGTGAGACCCGAGTCAAATGTTTGCTTCAGGTTTACATTTCTGTTTGGTAGCCTGAGTTTAAAACTGAGATTTAAATTTATAAAATAAGATTTAAATTTTAAATCAATGTTAAGCTTGAATTCGAGTGAAGTTAAATCCCAGTTTTGAAAAAAAGATTAAGTTTTAAATCTAATTGCTTTTCTTTAGTAAACAACCTTAAAAGGTTTAAATAGTTTGAACTTGAAAAGAAATAAAGTTTTAAATTGTAAATAAGTTTTAAGTCAAATCTAAATTTGGATTCAAATATAATTTGAATCCTTGTTCTGAAATCAAAGAAGTTTTAAAAATTTAAATTGTTTAAATAACTTAAAAGTGTTTAAGCAAGTAAGTGAAAATAAAAGGTTAAGAATGATAATTAATTAAGAATTAATTAATAAATGTGATTAATTAAGATTGATTAAATGATCAAGAGGTAAAGATTTATTAAGAAAGGAATGATTAATTTATAAATTAAGGATTTTTAATTAGATATTAATGAATAATTAAAGTTGATAAATCAATGTAATTAATCAAGGACAATTAATTAAATGGTAGTTAATTAGTTAAAGGTTAATTTATAAATTAAAGATAATAAATTAAATGATGAATTAAATAATTAAAGGTTAATTATTTAAAAATTAAAGGGTGATGAATTATAAGGTCGATGAATTTATTTTTAATGGTTAATTAATAATGACTAAAGAAAAATTAATCAAAAACGATTTGTAATTTATTAATGTAAATTAACCAGGATTAGTGACTGATCTGATTTAATTAAATCAGATAAATTAATTGATCTTACCTATGAATGTTTGGATTCTGTTGAATGATATGAATTGTTGATATCCCTGATATGTGATGCTTTGTGATATGAATTACTTTGTGCTGAGCTGTGATTTCTATTTCTATGATATATTGTTATATGAATATGAAAACCCTTGGCCCGTAAAACGGCACTTGAATTTCGATGCGACAGGGAGTCGGATTCCAGTTAGTTATCTGAAACCCACATCGAATTGTAATTGTGGATCTTTGTGACCGATAAATTTATCTTATCTATAAATCTGTGAATGAAGATAAGCGTTATCGATTATACCGCTTATTGATATATATCTGTGATGATTGATGTTGCACTATTGTGTGTTAAAACCCCTGGACTACACTTTTACACACACAAATATGGATTTCACGTGGAAATCGGTTAAGTCACAGATAATTTAAATTGGATGTTTTTGAGATGGAAATTTTAATTTCAATTGATTTTAAAATTAGAAATTTCGGTTTAAATGTGAAAAGCTTTTGAAAGGAGTTTTAAATATATTTTTGAATATCTTGAAATTTAAATAATTTGATTTAAACTTAAATCCAAGATTTGAAATTGAATTCTATGATTTGGAACTAGGGATTAAAGATGTTGTACCCGTTATATATGGTTTAAACTATTTTAAAAATATTGATTCGGGAATTTGAATTTAATTCAAAGGCTTTAACTCGAGCAAATATAACGGGAATTTTTCTGAAACAAAATTACTTGCTTTCAAATAATGATAGCTTTCGTATAAGAAGTGAACTTCCAATTTGTGTTGAAAGCTTTCAAATTTAAAATGAAATTGAAATGTTTTGAAAGGCTATGAATGAATTCTTTTTGAAAGCTATGGATTGAATATGTTTACCTTTAACAGATTTGAAAATGATAATTTGTTTAACCCATTCGAAATGAAATTGTTTTGAAAGCTATAAGTTAAATCTTTGATTTAAAGATTTAACGAGTTGAAATGGAAATTGATTTGAAAAAAATCTGTGAATGAATCTTTTGTTTAAAAGATAAAAGTGAGGAAATTGTTTTAAACCGTTGTAGGTTGTTAAAATGAATCTTTTTGTTTAAAGATTTGGAAATGGTAATTTGTTAAACCATTCGAAAAGAAGATTTTGGGTAATAAGTTGTGACTTAATTGAAATCCCAATATCCATATGTTTTTAAAGATTGCGCTCGTTATTCGGGTTAGCCGGGAAAAGACATTTGTGTCATATAACCCATTCCGAATAATGATACATCGTTTATGGATCGCATTTGCTATATTACAGCATGATAGGGGGTTCTCGCTTCGCGGTTTGGTGGCGAACGGGAGACTCTTACCCCTACATGTCCCTGAGTGGGATGGGTTGGTTATGCAGTCGAGAGGCTGGCTGTAAAAGCAACTGCGAGGTGCCAGTGTAAGCCACGGTGGGGCTGGGATGGTTGAAAAGCCTACCGGTTGTGACCGCCGACGGTTCGTTCGTTACATTTGGTATCAGAGCTAAGGTTGAACTTTAGTTCAGGAGTATAACACATTAAGTAGCTCATTAGAGATAGAGTGAAGTAAACTCTAGAATGAGTATATCCTTAAGATATCCGTTCATATGTTTCAGTAAATTCTCTTACTATCCACTGATAGTGAGTATGACTGCAAGAAGAGGACGAGATAGGGGATAGGGGAATACGACTATAGATTGTCAATACTCTGAAACAGTGGAAACCACTTTCTTATCAATCTTCTTTGATTCGTTTCCAAATTCTTTTGATTTCTTCGTATCAGCTACAAAAAGAAGTTTCGGTGCGATGATGGCTCTACGAATCGTTGCAAAAAATTCTTACCTCGTATCTTCATCGGTTTCTTATCAGCTTTTCGATTTAAACCTTAATGAATTTGAAATTGAAAATTTTAAATTAAATATAATTTATTAATAGAATATGAGGATAAAATTGAATTGAATCGATAAAACGATATCGTTTGAAACCAAATTTTGAAATTCTATTGTAATTTCTTGTGGATACCAAAGTCCGAAGAGAGACGAATTGGTATGTATTCTGAGATATTCCGACTTGAATTCGGAATCCGTATCTTGTGTTTGAGGAATTATAGGAGATCGATTCTATCTATCTTTGTTGCTTTCGTGCCTGGGAATTTCGAGGACGAAATTCTTTTAAGTGGGGAAGTTTGTAACGACCCCGAAATTTAATTTTATTTAAATTGATAATTAAATCAATTTTTGAATTAAATTGAGTAATTAAATAAATTTTTGGATAAAAATTTGTAAATTAATTGATAAAGTAGGCGAGTTTCCCCGGGATCCAAATTGAAGTTTGTTAAATCTTCAAATTTAAAATATTATACATATAGGTGATTTGAATCTTAGATAGATGTTTAAAATATAAATAATAATAATAACAAATAATTTTTAATTTATGGTTTAATAAATATTTGGGTTAATAAAATATATATAACTAATTGAAAATACAAACTTATTTAAAAAAATGTACAAATAAATATGGTAAATATATTAACTAAAATATAACATAACTAGATATAAATATGTAAACAAATCTATTTTTAAGCAATTAGACTAAGCAAAAGCAACAAAATAATCAAAAACAAATGAAGACAGCCAAAGTGAAACTATACTTTCACATACTTTCTGCAGCTAAAATAAAAGAGGGAAGTATATATATATTGCACATGTAATTAATGCAAGTAACAATTCAAGTGTATAAACAAAATAATATCTCTTCATATTGTACAAGATAATAAATGCTTGGCCACCACCATATCACTTCAGCCGAGCTAAAAAATTACAGGTAAACATAAACAAATAGTATTGTAAACATAATTGTACAAAGCATTAAATACAAGTACAGAAAAGCAAGATCCTTAGTACACGAGAAAACATCACCAGCCTCCACAAAGAAGAAAATATCTCTGATATATTTGTACAAGCCAAAATAAGGTGTTACCCTATTGTACAAACAATATAATACCCTGTACAAACTTGTAAGGTTTTCTTTGATAAATATTAGCCTCCCCATTTCATTTTCGTTCCTCAAAGTTAATTAAGCAAACCAGAAAGAAAAAAATAATAATAATATAGCATATGTATTCTTCTTCAAACTCAAGATCATCTGCATACATTTAAGTCTAGGATCATCTTCATCAAAGTCATCAGCATGCAGTTTAAAAAAAAATCAAAGTTCAAAAACAAAACCTGGTTCAACAAACATAAAGCTCTGTTCTTTCCTTTTAAGGTGAGCAAACTCCTAACCCTTGGTTTATTTCTTAGTGTTTAGATTTGTCTTGGATGTATGATTTTAATTATGCTCGAATGATTGTGTGAATATGTTGCTTGTCTCTGTGTATATCTATGACTGTATATACATCTATGTCTGTTTATAGAGATGTATTTCTCTGTTAAAGCTAAATATCTTCACAGGATAAGAATCACTTAGGAATCCAATTTCTTCTTCCCTGATCTGTTATAAGTTATGATATATAAAAAATAAGTGTTTGAAATAACAAGACTTTTTATCTAAAAATAGTTTCAAGTAAGATTTTATAGCAGTTTTCACTGGAAGGGAAAAATTATAATAAATTTTAAAACACATCAAAAATCTTGATTTGAATAAATAGTCGCTTCAGGATCATAATCTGATCTCTCTTTAAAAACTATGATTTTTAAAAACAAAATCCTGATTTTTAAGCTTTTAGTTCAAGAGAAATTGCAAGTCGATCAAATTAGGTATTTTCGTCAATTGCTGGTAAACGTCAATGAATGGGAGCTCGGGGTCAATGTCGAAAGTTGTTTGAGGTTTACTAATCATAAGAAAAATATGAAACGAATTTTTAATTCATTGTGGTGGCTGCGGTGGCAAAATTTTGATTTTAACCCTAGTTTTAAACAAGTTAGGAAATTGGATCGTCTCTGTCTCAATGTTTGATCGAGTGCGAAGGGGCTTTGAGGGATGGTAGTGTGGACGAAGACGAAAGTCTGGACGGAGGTGCGGCGCGTTCTGGTGGTCGGAATTTCGAATGCGACATGTTGACAGGTTGAGAAACTGGGTTCTGTCTCGTGTTTCCAGGTTCGAGCTTTTAATCTTGATTCGTTTCGACGAGATGTTGGGGTTCTGGCGATCGGGGAGTGGTGCGAGGAAGATGGTCGACTAGATCGACGTCGCGCGATGTCGACTGGAGGCGAATTCTGGCGATGAGCACGTGCACCGTGCACTAGTGCACGAGTTTGGATGTTCTGGGATTTGTATAAATGGGAAGGAAGCAGGGTGAACTCGCGTGTGTTGACTCGAAGCTTTACGCGGAGTTTTGAGGGGTAGGACTCGAAGCAGGGTATGGTGAGACCCGAGTCAAATGTTTGCTTCAGGTTTACATTTCTGTTTGGTAGCCTGAGTTTAAAACTGAGATTTAAATTTATAAAATAAGATTTAAATTTTAAATCAAAGTTAAGCTTGAATTCGAGTGAAGTTAAATCCCAGTTTTGAAAAAAAGATTAAGTTTTAAATCTAATTGCTTTTCTTTAGTAAACAACCTTAAAAGGTTTAAATAGTTTGAACTTGAAAAGAAATAAAGTTTTAAATTGTAAATAAGTTTTAAGTCAAATCTAAATTTGGATTCAAATATAATTTGAATCCTTGTTCTGAAATCAAAGAAGTTTTAAAAATTTAAATTGTTTAAATAACTTAAAAGTGTTTAAGCAAGTAAGTGAAAATAAAAGGTTAAGAATGATAATTAATTAAGAATTAATTAATAAATGTGATTAATTAAGATTGATTAAATGATCAAGAGGTAAAGATTTATTAAGAAAGGAATGATTAATTTATAAATTAAGGATTTTTAATTAGATATTAATGAATAATTAAAGTTGATAAATCAATGTAATTAATCAAGGACAATTAATTAAATGGTAGTTAATTAGTTAAAGGTTAATTTATAAATTAAAGATAATAAATTAAATGATGAATTAAATAATTAAAGGTTAATTATTTAAAAATTAAAGGGTGATGAATTATAAGGTCGATGAATTTATTTTTAATGGTTAATTAATAACGACTAAAGAAAAATTAATCAAAAACGATTTGTAATTTATTAATGTAAATTAACCAGGATTAGTGACTGATCTGATTTAATTAAATCAGATAAATTAATTGATCTTACCTATGAATGTTTGGATTCTGTTGAATGATATGAATTGTTGATATCCCTGATATGTGATGCTTTGTGATATGAATTACTTTGTGCTGAGCTGTGATTTCTATTTCTGTGATATATTGTTATATGAATATGAAAACCCTTGGCCCGTAAAACGGCACTTGAATTTCGATGCGACAGGGAGTCGGATTCCAGTTAGTTATCTGAAACCCACATCGAATTGTAATTGTGGATCTTTGTGACCGATAAATTTATCTTATCTATAAATCTGTGAATGAAGATAAGCGTTATCGATTATACCGCTTATTGATATATATCTGTGATGATTGATGTTGCACTATTGTGTGTTAAAACCCCTGGACTACACTTTTACACACACAAATATGGATTTCACGTGGAAATCGGTTAAGTCACAGATAATTTAAATTGGATGTTTTTGAGATGGAAATTTTAATTTCAATTGATTTTGAAATTAGAAATTTCGGTTTAAATGTGAAAAGCTTTTGAAAGGAGTTTTAAATATATTTTTGAATATCTTGAAATTTAAATAATTTGATTTAAACTTAAATCCAAGATTTGAAATTGAATTCTATGATTTGGAACTAGGGATTAAAGATGTTGTACCCGTTATATATGGTTTAAACTATTTTAAAAATATTGATTCGGGAATTTGAATTTAATTCAAAGGCTTTAACTCGAGCAAATATAACGGGAATTTTTCTGAAACAAAACTACTTGCTTTCAAATAATGATAGCTTTCGTATAAGAAGTGAACTTCCAATTTGTGTTGAAAGCTTTCAAATTTAAAATGAAATTGAAATGTTTTGAAAGGCTATGAATGAATTCTTTTTGAAAGCTATGGATTGAATATGTTTACCTTTAACAGATTTGAAAATGATAATTTGTTTAACCCATTCGAAATGAAATTGTTTTGAAAGCTATAAGTTAAATCTTTGATTTAAAGATTTAACGAGTTGAAATGGAAATTGATTTGAAAAAAATATATGAATGAATCTTTTGTTTAAAAGATAAAAATGAGGAAATTGTTTTAAACCGTTGTAGGTTGTTAAAATGAATCTTTTTGTTTAAAGATTTGGAAATGGTAATTTGTTAAACCATTCGAAAAGAAGATTTTGGGTAATAAGTTGTGACTTAATTGAAATCCCAATATCCAGATGTTTTTAAAGATTGCGCTCGTTATTCGGGTTAGCCGGGAAAAGACATTTGTGTCATATAACCCATTCCGAATAATGATACGTCGTATATGGATCGCATTTGCTATATTACAACATGATAGGGGGTTCTCGCTTCGCGGTTTGGTGGCGAATGGGAGACTCTTACCCCTACATGTCCTTGAGTGGGATGGGTTGGTTATGAAGTCGAGAGGCTGGCCGTAAAAGCAACTGCGAGGTGCCAGTGTAAGCCACGGTGGGGCTGGGATGGTTGAAAAGCCTACCGGTTGTGACCGCCGACGGTTCATTCGTTACATTTGGTATCAGCGCTAAGGTTGAACTTTAGTTCAGGAGTATAACACATTAAGTAGCTCATTAGAGATAGAGTGAAGTAAACTATAGAATGAGTATATCCTTAAGATATCCGTTCATATGTCTCAGTAAATTCTCTTACTATCCACTGATAGTGAGTATGAGTGCAAGAAGAGGACGAGATAGGGGATAGGGGAATACGACTATAGATTGTCAATACCCTGCAACAGTGGAAACAACTTTCTTATTAATCTTCTTTGATTCGTTTCCAAATTCTTTTGATTTCTTCGTATCAGCTACAAAAAGAAGTTTCGGTGCGATGATGGCTCTACGAATCGTTGCAGAAAATTCTTACCTCGTATCTTCATCGGTTTCTTATCAGCTTTTCGATTTAAACCTTACTGAATTTGAAATTGAAAATTTTAAATTTAATATAATTTATTAATAGAATATGAGGATAAAATTGAATTGAATCGATAAAACGATATCGTTTGAAACCAAAATTTTAAATTCTATTGTAATTTCTTGTGGATACCAAAGTCCGAAGAGAGACGAATTGGTATGTATTCTGAGATATTCCGACTTGAATTCGGAATCCGTATCTTGTGTTTGAGGAATTATAGGAGATCGATTCTATCTATCTTTATTGCTTTCGTGCCTGCGAATTTCGAAGACGAAATTCTTTTAAGGGAGGAAGTTTGTAACGACCCCGAAATTTAATTTTATTTAAATTGATAATTAAATCAATTTTTGAATTATATTGAGTAATTAAATAAATTTTTGGATAAAAATTTGTAAATTAATTAATAAAGTAGGCGAGTTTCCCCGGGATCCAAATTAAAGTTTGTTAAATCTTCAAATTTAAAATATTATACATATAGGTGATTTGAATCTTAGATAGATGTTTAAAATATAAATAATAATAATAAATAATTTTTAATTTATGGTTTAATAAATATTTGGGTTAATAAAATATATATAAGTAATTGAAAATACAAACTTATTTAAAAAATGTACAAATAAATAAGGTAAATATATTAACTAAAATATAACATAACTAGATATAAATATGTAAACAAATCTATGTTTAAAGCAATTAGACTAAGCAAAAGCAACAAAATAATCAAAAACAAATGAAGACAGCCAAAGTGAAACTATACTTTCACATACTTTCTGCAGCTAAAATAAAAGAGGGAAGTATATATATATTGCACATGTAATTAATGCAAGTAACAATTCAAGTGTATAAACAAAATAATATCTCTTCATATTGTACAAGATAATAAATGCTTGGCCACCACCATATCACTTCAGCCGAGCTAAAAAATTACAGGAAAACATAAAAAAATAGTATTGTAAACATGATTGTACAAAGCATTAAATACAAGTATAGAAAAGCAAGATCCTTAGTACACGAGAAAACATCACCAGCCTCCACAAAGAAGAAAATATCTCTGATATATTTGTACAAGCCAAAATAAGGTGTTACCCTATTGTACAAACAATATAATACCCTGTACAAACTTGTAAGGTTTTCTTTGATAAATATTAGCCTCCCCATTTCATTTTCGTTCCTCAAAGTTAATTAAGCAAACCAGAAAGAAAAAAATAATAATAATATAGCATATGTATTCTTCTTCAAACTCAAGATCATCTGCAAACATTTAAGTCTAGGATCATCTTCATCAAAGTCATCAGCATGCAGTTTTAAAAAAATCAAAGTTCAAAAACAAAACCTGGTTCAACAAACATAAAGCTCTGTTCTTTCTTTTTAAGGTGAGCAAACTCCTAACCCTTGGTTTATTTCTTAGTGTTTAGATTTGTCTTGGATGTATGATTTGAATTATGCTCGAATGATTGTGTGAATATGTTGCTTGTCTCTGTGTATATCTATGACTGTATATACATCTATGTCTGTTTACAGAGATGTATTTCTCTGTTAAAGCTAAATATCTTCACAGGATAAGAATCACTTAGGAATCCAATTTCTTCTTCCCTGATCTGTTATAAGTTATGATATATAAAAAATAAGTGTTTGAAATAACAATACTTTTTATCTAAAAATAGTTTCAAGTAAGATTTTATAGCAGTTTTCACTGGAAGGGAAAAATTACAGTAAATTTTAAAACACATCAAAAATCTTGATTTGAATAAATAGTCGCTTCTGGATCATAATCTGATCTCTCTTTAAAAACTATGATTTCTAAAAACAAAATCCTGATTTTTAAGCTTTTAGTTCAAGAGAAATTGCAAGTCGATCAAATTAGGTATTTTCGTCAATTGCTGGTAAACGTCAATGAATGGGAGCTCGGGGTCAATGTCGAAAGTTGTTTGAGGTTTACTGATCATAAGAAAAATATGAAACGAATTTTTAATTCATTGTGGTGGCTGCGGTGGCAAAATTTTGATTTTAACCCTAGTTTTAAACAAGTTAGGAAATTGGATCGTCTCTGTCTCAATGTTTGATCGAGTGCGAAGGGGCTTTGAGGGATGGTAGTGTGGACGAAGATGAAAGTCTGGACGGAGGTGCGGCGCGTTCTGGTGGTCGGAATTTCGAATGCGACATGTTGACAGGTTGAGAAACTAGGTTCTGTCTCGTGTTTCCAGGTTTGAGCTTTTAAGCTTGATTCGTTTCGACGAGATGTTGGGGTTCTGGCGATCGGGGAGTGGTGCGAGGAAGATGGTCGACTAGATCGACATCGCGATGTCGACTGGAGGCGAATTCTGGTGATGCGCACGTGCACCGTGCACGAGTTTGGATGTTCTGGGATTTGTATAAATGGGAAGGAAGCAGGGTGAACTCGCGTGTGTTGACTCGAAGCTTTACGCGGGGTTTTGAGGGGTAGGACTCGAAGCAGGGTATGGTGAGACCCGAGTCAAATGTTTGCTTCAGGTTTACATTTCTGTTTGGTAGCCTGAGTTTAAAACTAAGATTTAAATTTATAAAATAAGATTTAAATTTTAAATCAAAGTTAAGCTTGAATTCGAGTGAAGTTAAATCCCAGTTTTGAAAAAAAGATTAAGTTTTAAATCTAATTGCTTTTCTTTAGTAAACAACCTTAAAAGGTTTAAATAGTTTGAACTTGAAAAGAAATAAAGTTTTAAATTGTAAATAAGTTTTAAGTCAAATCTAAATTTGGATTCAAATATAATTTGAATCCTTGTTCTGAAATCAAAGAAGTTTTAAAAATTTAAATTGTTTAAATAACTTAAAAGTGTTTAAGCAAGTAAGTGAAAATAAAAGGTTAAGAATGATAATTAATTAAGAATTAATTAATAAATGTGATTAATTAAGATTGATTAAATGATCAAGAGGTAAAGATTTATTAAGAAAGGAATGATTAATTTATAAATTAAGGATTTTTAATTAGATATTAATGAATAATTAAAGTTGATAAATCAATGTAATTAATCAAGGACAATTAATTAAATGGTAGTTAATTAGTTAAAGGTTAATTTATAAATTAAAGATAATAAATTAAATGATGAATTAAATAATTAAAGGTTAATTATTTAAAAATTAAAGGGTGATGAATTATAAGGTCGATGAATTTATTTTTAATGGTTAATTAATAACGACTAAAGAAAAATTAATCAAAAACGATTTGTAATTTATTAATGTAAATTAACCAGGATTAGTGACTGATCTGATTTAATTAAATCAGATAAATTAATTGATCTTACCTATGAATGTTTGGATTCTGTTGAATGATATGAATTGTTGATATCCCTGATATGTGATGCTTTGTGATATGAATTACTTTGTGCTGAGCTGTGATTACTATTTCTGTGATATATTGTTATATGAATATGAAAACCCTTGGCCCGTAAAACGGCACTTGAATTTCGATGCGACAGGGAGTCGGATTCTAGTTAGTTATCCGAAACCCACATTGAATTGTAATTGTGGATCTTTGTGACCGATAAATTTATCTTATCTATAAATCTGTGAATGAAGATAAGCATTATCGATTATACCGCTTATTGATATATTTGTGATGATTGATGTTGCACTATTTTGTGTTAAAACCCCTGGACTACACTTTTACACACACAAATATGGATTTCACGTGGAAATCGGTTAAGTCACAGATAATTTAAATTGGATCTTTTTGAGATGGAAATTTTAATTTCAATTGATTTTGAAATTAGAAATTTCGGTTTAAATGTGAAAAGCTTTTGAAAGGAGTTTTAAATATATTTTTGAATATCTTGAAATTTAAATAATTTGATTTAAACTTAAATCCAAGATTTGAAATTGAATTCTATGATTTGAAACTAGGGATTAAAGATGTTGTACCCGTTATATATGGGTTAAACTATTTTAAAAATATTGATTCGGGAATTTGAATTTAATTCAAAGGCTTTAACTCGAGCAAATATAACGGGAATTTTTCTGAAACAAAACTACTTGCTTTCAAATAATGATAGCTTTCGTATAAGAAGTGAACTTCCAATTTGTGTTGAAAGCTTTCAAATTTAAAATGAAATTGAAATGTTTTGAAAGGCTATGAATGAATTCTTTTTGAAAGCTATGGATTGAATATGTTTACCTTTAACAGATTTGAAAATGATAATTTGTTTAACCCATTCGAAATGAAATTGTTTTGAAAGCTATAAGTTAAATCTTTGATTTAAAGATTTAACGAGTTGAAATGGAAATTGATTTGAAAAAAATCTGTGAATGAATCTTTTGTTTAAAAGATAAAAGTGAGGAAATTGTTTTAAACCGTTGTAGGTTGTTAAAATGAATCTTTTTGTTTAAAGATTTGGAAATGGTAATTTGTTAAACCATTCGAAAAGAAGATTTTGGGTAATAAGTTGTGACTTAATTGAAATCCCAATATCCATATGTTTTTAAAGATTGCGCTCGTTATTCGGGTTAGCCGGGAAAAGACATTTGTGTCATATAACCCATTCCGAATAATGATACGTCGTATATGGATCGCATTTGCTATATTACCGCATGATAGGGGTTCTCGCTTCGCGGTTTGGTGGCGAACGGGAGACTCTTACCCCTACATGTCCCTGAGTGGGATGGGTTGGTTATGAAGTCGAGAGGCTGGCCGTAAAAGCAACTGCGAGGTGCCAGTGTAAGCCACGGTGGGGCTGGGATGGTTGAAAAGCCTACCGGTTGTGACCGCCGACGGTTCGTTCGTTACATTTGGTATCAGAGCTAAGGTTGAACTTTAGTTCAGGAGTATAACACATTAAGTAGCTCATTAGAGATAGAGTGAAGTAAACTCTAGAATGAGTATATCCTTAAGATATCCGTTCATATGTCTCAGTAAATTCTCTTACTATCCACTGATAGTGAGTATGAGTGCAAGAAGAGGACGAGATAGGGGATAGGGGAATACGACTATAGATTGTCAATACTCTGAAACAGTGGAAACAACTTTCTTATCAATCTTCTTTGATTCGTTTCCAAATTCTTTTGATTTCTTCGTATCAGCTACAAAAAGAAGTTTCGGTGCGATGATGGCTCTACGAATCGTTGCAGAAAATTCTTACCTCGTATCTTCATCGGTTTCTTATCAGCTTTTCGATTTAAACCTTAATGAATTTGAAATTGAAAATTTTAAATTGAATATAATTTATTAATAGAATATGAGGATAAAATTGAATTGAATCGATAAAACGATATCGTTTGAAACCAAATTTTGAAATTCTATTGTAATTTCTTGTGGATACCAAAGTCCGAAGAGAGACGAATTGGTATGTATTCTGAGATATTCCGACTTGAATTCGGAATCCGTATCTTGTGTTTGAGGAATTATAGGAGATCGATTCTATTTATCTTTGTTGCTTTCGTGCCTGCGAATTTCGAGGACGAAATTCTTTTAAGTGGGGAAGTTTGTAACGACCCCGAAATTTAATTTTATTTAAATTGATAATTAAATCAATTTTTGAATTAAATTGAGTAATTAAATAAATTTTTGGATAAAAATTTGTAAATTAATTGATAAAGTAGGCGAGTTTCCCCGGGATCCAAATTAAAGTTTGTTAAATCTTCAAATTTAAAATATTATACATATAGGTGATTTGAATCTTAGATAGATGTTTAAAATATAAATAATAATAATAATAAATAATTTTTAATTTATGGTTTAATAAATATTTGGGTTAATAAAATATATATAATTAATTGAAAATACAAACTTATTTAAAAAAATGTACAAATAAATAAGGTAAATATATTAACTAAAATATAACATAACTAGATATAAATATGTAAACAAATCTATGTTTAAAGCAATTAGACTAAGCAAAAGCAACAAAATAATCAAAAACAAATGAAGACAGCCAAAGTGAAACTATACTTTCACATACTTTCTGCAGCTAAAATAAAAGAGGGAAGTATATATATATTGCACATGTAATTAATGCAAGTAACAATTCAAGTGTATAAACAAAATAATATCTCTTCATATTGTACAAGATAATAAATGCTTGGCCACCACCATATCACTTCAGCCGAGCTAAAAAATTACAGGCAAACATAAACAAATAGTATTGTAAACATGATTGTACAAAGCATTAAATACAAGTATAGAAAAGCAAGATCCTTAGTACACGAGAAAACATCACCAGCCTCCACAAAGAAGAAAATATCTCTGATATATTTGTACAAGCCAAAATAAGGTGTTACCCTATTGTACAAACAATATAATACCCTGTACAAACTTGTAAGGTTTTCTTTGATAAATATTAGCCTCCCCATTTCATTTTCGTTCCTCAAAGTTAATTAAGCAAACCAGAAAGAAAAAAATAATAATAATATAGCATATGTATTCTTCTTCAAACTCAAGATCATCTGCATACATTTAAGTCTAGGATCATCTTCATCAAAGTCATCAGCATGCAGTTTTAAAAAAATCAAAGTTCAAAAACAAAACCTGGTTCAACAAACATAAAGCTCTGTTCTTTCCTTTTAAGGTGAGCAAACTCCTAACCCTTGGTTTATTTCTTAGTGTTTAGATTTGTCTTGGATGTATGATTTGAATTATGCTCGAATGATTGTGTGAATATGTTGCTTGTCTCTGTGTATATCTATGACTGTATTTACATCTATGTCTGTTTACAGAGATGTATTTCTCTGTTAAAGCTAAATATCTTCACAGGATAAGAATCACTTAGGAATCCAATTTCTTCTTCCCTGATCTGTTATAAGTTATGATATATAAACAATAAGTGTTTGAAATAACAAGACTTTTTATCTAAAAATAGTTTCAAGTAAGATTTTATAGCAGTTTTCACTGGAAGGGAAAAATTACAGTAAATTTTAAAACACATCAAAAATCTTGATTTGAATAAATAGTCGCTTCAGGATCATAATCTGATCTCTCTTTAAAAACTATGATTTTTAAAAACAAAATCCTGATTTTTAAGCTTTTAGTTCAAGAGAAATTGCAAGTCGATCAAATTAGGTATTTTCGTCAATTGCTGGTAAACGTCAATGAATGGGAGCTCGGGGTCAATGTCGAAAGTTGTTTGAGGTTTACTGATCATAAGAAAAGTATGAAACGAATTTTTAATTCATTGTGGTGGCTGCGGTGGTTAAATTTTGATTTTAACCCTAGTTTTAAACAAGTTAGGAAATTGGATCGTCTCTGTCTCAATGTTTGATCGAGTGCGAAGGGGCTTAGAGGGATGGTAGTGTGGACGAAGATGAAAGTCTGGACGGAGGTGCGGCGCGTTCTGGTGGTCGGAATTTCGAATGCGACATGTTGACAGGTTGAGAAACTGGGTTCTGTCTCGTGTTTCCAGGTTCGAGCTTTTAATCTTGATTCGTTTCGACGAGATGTTGGGGTTCTGGCGATCGGGGAGTGGTGCGAGGAAGATGGTCGATTAGATCGACGTCGTGATGTCGATTGGAGGCGAATTCTGGTGATGAGCACGTGCACTGTGCACTAGTGCACGAGTTTGGATGTTCTGGGATTTGTATAAATGGGAAGGAAGCAGGGTGAACTCGCGTGTGTTGACTCGAAGCTTTACGCGGGGTTTTGAGGGGTAGGACTCGAAGCAGGGTATGGTGAGACCCGAGTCAAATGTTTGCTTCAGGTTTACATTTCTGTTTGGTAGCCTGAGTTTAAAACTGAGATTTAAATTTATAAAATAAGATTTAAATTTTAAATCAAAGTTAAGCTTGAATTCGAGTGAAGTTAAATCCCAGTTTTGAAAAAAAGATTAAGTTTTAAATCTAATTGCTTTTCTTTAGTAAACAACCTTACAAGGTTTAAATAGTTTGAACTTGAAAAGAAATAAAGTTTTAAATTGTAAATAAGTTTTAAGTCAAATCTAAATTTGGATTCAAATATAATTTGAATCCTTGTTCTGAAATCAAAGAAGTTTTAAAAATTTAAATTGTTTATATAACTTAAAAGTGTTTAAGCAAGTAAGTGAAAATAAAAGGTTAAGAATGATAATTAATTAAGAATTAATTAATAAATGTGATTAATTAAGATTGATTAAATGATCAAGAGGTAAAGATTTATTAAGAAAGGAATGATTAATTTATAAATTAAGGATTTTTAATTAGATATTAATGAATAATTAAAGTTGATAAATCAATGTAATTAATCAAGGACAATTAATTAAATGGTAGTTAATTAGTTAAAGGTTAATTTATAAATTAAAGATAATAAATTAAATGATGAATTAAATAATTAAAGGTTAATTATTTAAAAATTAAAGGGTGATGAATTATAAGGTCGATGAATTTATTTTTAATGGTTAATTAATAACGACTAAAGAAAAATTAATCAAAAACGATTTGTAATTTATTAATGTAAATTAACCAGGATTAGTGACTGATCTGATTTAATTAAATCAGATAAATTAATTGATCTTACCTATGAATGTTTGGATTCTGTTGAATGATATGAATTGTTGATATCCCTGATATGTGATGCTTTGTGATATGAATTACTTTGTGCTGAGCTGTGATTACTATTTCTGTGATATATTGTTATATGAATATGAAAACCCTTGGCCCGTAAAACGGCACTTGAATTTCGATGCGACAGGGAGTCGGATTCCAGTTAGTTATCCGAAACCCACATCGAATTGTAATTGTGGATCTTTGTGACCGATAAATTTATCTTATCTATAAATCTGTGAATGAAGATAAGCGTTATCGATTATACCGCTTATTGATATATCTGTGATGATTGATGTTGCACTATTGTGTGTTAAAACCCCTGGACTACACTTTTACACACACAAATATGGATTTCACGTGGAAATCGGTTAAGTCACAGATAATTTAAATTGGATGTTTTTGAGATGGAAATTTTAATTTCAATTGATTTTGAAATTAGAAATTTCGGTTTAAATGTGAAAAGCTTTTGAAAGGAGTTTTAAATATATTTTTGAATATCTTGAAATTTAAATAATTTGATTTAAACTTAAATCCAAGATTTGAAATTGAATTCTATGATTTGAAACTAGGGATTAAAGATGTTGTACCCGTTATATATGGGTTAAACTATTTTAAAAATATTGATTCGGGAATTTGAATTTAATTCAAAGGCTTTAACTCGAGCAAATATAACGGGAATTTTTCTGAAACAAAACTACTTGCTTTCAAATAATGATAGCTTTCGTATAAGAAGTGAACTTCCAATTTGTGTTGAAAGCTTTCAAATTTAAAATGAAATTGAAATGTTTTGAAAGGCTATGAATGAATTCTTTTTGAAAGCTATGGATTGAATATGTTTACCTTTAACAGATTTGAAAATGATAATTTGTTTAACCCATTCGGAATGAAATTGTTTTGAAAGCTATAAGTTAAATCTTTGATTTAAAGATTTAACGAGTTGAAATGGAAATTGATTTGAAAAAAATCTGTGAATGAATCTTTTGTTTAAAAGATAAAAATGAGGAAATTGTTTTAAACCGTTGTAGGTTGTTAAAATGAATCTTTTTGTTTAAAGATTTGGAAATGGTAATTTGTTAAACCATTCGAAAAGAAGATTTTGGGTAATAAGTTGTGACTTAATTGAAATCCCAATATCCAGATGTTTTTAAAGATTGCGCTCGTTATTCGGGTTAGCCGGGAAAAGACATTTGTGTCATATAACCCATTCCGAATAATGATACGTCGTATATGGATCGCATTTGCTATATTACAACATGATAGGGGGTTCTCGCTTCGCGGTTTGGTGGCGAACGGGAGACTCTTACCCCTAAATGTCCCTGAGTGGGATGGGTTGGTTATGAAGTCGAGAGGCTGGCCGTAAAAGCAACTGCGAGGTGCCAGTGTAAGCCATGGTGGGGCTGGGATGGTTGAAAAGCCTACCGGTTGTGACCGCCGACGGTTCGTTCGTTACATTTGGTATCAGAGCTAAGGTTGAACTTTAGTTCAGGAGTATAACACATTAAGTAGCTCATTAGAGATAGAGTGAAGTAAACTCTAGAATGAGTATATCCTTAAGATATCCGTTCATATGTCTCAGTAAATTCTCTTACTATCCACTGATAGTGAGTATGAGTGCAAGAAGAGGACGAGATAGGGGATAGGGGAATACGACTATAGATTGTCAATACCCTGCAACAGTGGAAACAACTTTCTTATCAATCTTCTTTGATTCGTTTCCAAATTCTTTTGATTTCTTCGTATCAGCTACAAAAAGAAGTTTCGGGGCCATGATGGCTCTACGAATCGTTGCAGAAAATTCTTACCTCGTATCTTCATCGGTTTCTTATCAGCTTTTCGATTTAAACCTTAATGAATTTGAAATTGAAAATTTTAAATTGAATATAATTTATTAATAGAATATGAGGATAAAATTGAATTGAATCGATAAAACGATATCGTTTGAAACCAAATTTTGAAATTCTATTGTAATTTCTTGTGGATACCAAAGTCCGAAGAGAGACGAATTGGTATGTATTCTGAGATATTCCGACTTGAATTCGCAATCCGTATCTTATGTTTGAGGAATTATAGGAGATCGATTCTATCTAACTTTGTTGCTTTCGTGCCTGCGAATTTCGAGGACGAAATTCTTTTAAGGGGGGAAGTTTGTAACGACCCCGAAATTTAATTTTATTTAAATTGATAATTAAATCAATTTTTAAATTAAATTGAGTAATTAAATAAATTTTTGGATAAAAATTTGTAAATTAATTGATAAAGTAGGCGAGTTTCCCCGGGATCCAAATTAAAGTTTGTTAAATCTTCAAATTTAAAATATTATACATATAGGTGATTTGAATCTTAGATAGATGTTTAAAATATAAATAATAATAATAAATAATTTTTAATTTATGGTTTAATAAATATTTGGGTTAATAAAATATATATAAGTAATTGAAAATACAAACTTATTTAAAAAAATGTACAAATAAATAAGGTAAATATATTAACTAAAATATAACATAACTAGATATAAATATGTAAACAAATCTATGTTTAAAGCAATTAGAATAAGCAAAAGCAACAAAATAATCAAAAACAAATGAAGACAGCCAAAGTGAAACTATACTTTCACATACTTTCTGCAGCTAAAATAAAAGAGGGAAGTATATATATATTGCACATGTAATTAATGCAAGTAACAATTCAAGTGTATAGACAAAATAATATCTCTTCATATTGTACAAGATAATAAATGCTTGGCCACCACCATATCACTTCAGCCGAGCTAAAAAATTACAGGCAAACATAAACAAATAGTATTGTAAACATGATTGTACAAAGCATTAAATACAAGTATAGAAAAGCAAGATCCTTAGTACACGAGAAAACATCACCAGCCTCCACAAAGAAGAAA
This sequence comes from Allium fistulosum, assembly GCA_030737815.1. NCBI lineage: Eukaryota > Viridiplantae > Streptophyta > Magnoliopsida > Asparagales > Amaryllidaceae > Allium > Allium fistulosum. The sequence goes on along the minus strand of CM060902.1, from coordinate 963,509,178 downwards.
ATATCTCTGATATATTTGTAAAAGCCAAAATAAGGTGTTACCCTATTGTACAAACAATATAATACCCTGTACAAACTTGTAAGGTTTTCTTTGATAAATATTAGCCTCCCCATTTCATTTTCGTTCCTCAAAGTTAATTAAGCAAACCAGAAAGAAAAAAATAATAATAATATAGCATATGTATTCTTCTTCAAACTCAAGATCATCTGCATACATTTAAGTCTAGGATCATCTTCATCAAAGTCATCAACATGTAGTTTTAAAAAAATCAAAGTTCAAAAACAAAACCTGGTTCAACAAACATAAAGCTCTGTTCTTTCTTTTTAAGGTGAGCAAACTCCTAACCCTTGGTTTATTTCTTAGTGTTTAGATTTGTCTTGGATGTATGATTTGAATTATGCTCGAATGATTGTGTGAATATGTTGCTTGTCTCTGTGTATATCTATGACTGTATATACATCTATGTCTGTTTACAGAGATGTATTTCTCTGTTAAAGCTAAATATCTTCACAGGATAAGAATCACTTAGGAATCCAATTTCTTCTTCCCTGATCTGTTATAAGTTATGATATATAAACAATAAGTGTTTGAAATAACAAGACTTTTTATCTAAAAATAGTTTCAAGTAAGATTTTATAGCAGTTTTCACTGGAAGGGAAAAATTACAGTAAATTTTAAAACACATCAAAAATCTTGATTTGAATAAATAGTAGCTTCAGGATCATAATCTGATCTCTCTTTAAAAACTATGATTTTTAAAAACAAAATCCTGATTTTTAAGCTTTTAGTTCAAGAGAAATTGCAAGTCGATCAAATTAGGTATTTTCGTCAATTGCTAGTAAACGTCAATGAATGGGAGCTCGGGGTCAATGTCGAAAGTTGTTTGAGGTTTACTGATCATAAGAAAAATATGAAACGAATTTTTAATTCATTGTGGTGGCTGCGGTGGCAAAATTTTGATTTTAACCCTAGTTTTAAACAAGTTAGGAAATTGGATCGTTTCTGTCTCAATGTTTGATCGAGTGCGAATGGGCTTTGAGGGATGGTAGTGTGGACGAAGATGAAAGTCTGGACGGAGGTGCAGCGTGTTCTGGTGGTCGGAATTTCGAATGCGACATGTTGACAGGTTGAGAAACTGGGTTCTGTCTCGTGTTTCCAGGTTCGAGCTTTTAATCTTGATTCGTTTCGACGAGATGTTGGGGTTCTGGCGATCGGGGAGTGGTGCGAGGAAGATGGTCGACTAGATCGACGTCGCGATGTCGACTGGAGGCGAATTCTGGTGATGAGCACGTGCACCGTGCACTAGTGCACGAGTTTGGATGTTCTGGGATTTGTATAAATGGGAAGGAAGCAGGGTGGACTCGCGTGTGTTGACTCGAAGCTTTACGCGGGGTTTTGAGGGGTAGGACTCGAAGCAGGGTATGGTGAGACCCGAGTCAAATGTTTGCTTCAGGTTTACATTTCTGTTTGGTAGCCTGAGTTTAAAACTAAGATTTAAATTTATAAAATAAGATTTAAATTTTATATCAAAGTTAAGCTTGAATTCGAGTGAAGTTAAATCCCAGTTTTGAAAAAAAGATTAAGTTTTAAATCTAATTGCTTTTCTTTAGTAAACAACCTTAAAAGGTTTAAATAGTTTGAACTTGAAAAGAAATAAAGTTTTAAATTGTAAATAAGTTTTAAGTCAAATCTAAATTTGGATTCAAATATAATTTGAATCCTTGTTCTGAAATCAAAGAAGTTTTAAAATTTTAAATTGTTTAAATAACTTAAAAGTGTTTAAGCAAGTAAGTGAAAATAAAAGGTTAAGAATGATAATTAATTAAGAATTAATTAATAAATGTGATTAATTAAGATTGATTAAATGATCAAGAGGTAAAGATTTATTAAGAAAGGAATGATTAATTTATAAATTAAGGATTTTTAATTAGATATTAATGAATAATTAAAGTTGATAAATCAATGTAATTAATCAAGGACAATTAATTAAATGGTAGTTAATTAGTTAAAGGTTAATTTATATATTAAAGATAATAAATTAAATGATGAATTAAATAATTAAAGGTTAATTATTTAAAAATTAAAGGGTGATGAATTATAAGGTCGATGAATTTATTTTTAATGGTTAATTAATAATGACTAAAGAAAAATTAATCAAAAACGATTTGTAATTTATTAATGTAAATTAACCAGGATTAGTGACTGATCTGATTTAATTAAATCAGATAAATTAATTGATCTTACCTATGAATGTTTGGATTCTGTTGAATGATATGAATTGTTGATATCCCTGATATGTGATGCTTTGTGATATGAATTACTTTGTGCTGAGCTGTGATTTCTATTTCTGTGATATATTGTTATATGAATATGAAAACCCTTGGCCCGTAAAACGGCACTTGAATTTCGATGCGACAGGGAGTCGGATTCCAGTTAGTTATCCGAAACCCACATCGAATTGTAATTGTGGATCTTTGTGACCGATAAATTTATCTTATCTATAAATCTATGAATGAAGATAAGCGTTATCGATTATACCACTTATTGATATATCTGTGATGATTGATGTTGCACTATTGTGTGTTAAAACACCTGGACTACACTTTTACACACACAAATATGGATTTCACGTGGAAATCGGTTAAGTCACAGATAATTTAAATTGGATGTTTTTGAGATGGAAATTTTAATTTCAATTGATTTTGAAATTAGAAATTTCGGTTTAAATGTGAAAAGCTTTTGAAAGGAGTTTTAAATATATTTTTGAATATCTTGAAATTTAAATAATTTGATTTAAACTTAAATCCAAGATTTGAAATTGAATTCTATGATTTGAAACTAGGGATTAAAGATGTTGTACCCGTTATATATGGGTTAAACTATTTTAAAAATATTGATTCGGGAATTTGAATTTAATTCAAAGGCTTTAACTCGAGCAAATATAACGGGAATTTTTCTGAAACAAAACTACTTGCTTTCAAATAATGATAGCTTTCGTATAAGAAGTGAACTTCCAATTTGTGTTGAAAGCTTTCAAATTTAAAATGAAATTGAAATGTTTTGAAAGGCTATGAATGAATTCTTTTTGAAAGCTATGGATTGAATATGTTTACCTTTAACAGATTTGAAAATGATAATTTGTTTAACCCATTCGGAAAGAAATTGTTTTGAAAGCTATAAGTTAAATCTTTGATTTAAAGATTTAACGAGTTGAAATGGAAATTGATTTGAAAAAAAATCTGTGAATGAATCTTTTGTTTAAAAGATAAAAGTAAGGAAATTGTTTTAAACCGTTGTAGGTTGTTAAAATGAATCTTTTTGTTTAAAGATTTGGAAATGGTAATTTGTTAAACCATTCGAAAAGAAGATTTTGGGTAATAAGTTGTGACTTAATTGAAATCCCAATATCCATATGTTTTTAAAGATTGCGCTCGTTATTCGGGTTAGTCGGGAAAAGACATTTGTGTCATATTACCCATTCCGAATAATGATACGTCGTATATGGATCGCATTTGCTATATTACAACATGATAAGGGGTTCTCGCTTCGCGGTTTGGTGGCGAACGGGAGACTCTTACCCCTACATGTCCCTGAGTGGGATGGGTTGGTTATGAAGTCGAGAGGCTGGCCGTAAAAGCAACTGCGAGGTGCCAGTGTAAGCCACGGTGGGGCTGGGATGGTTGAAAAGCCTACCGGTTGTGACCGCCGACGGTTCGTTCGTTACATTTGGTATCAGAGCTAAGGTTGAACTTTAGTTCAGGAGTATAACACATTAAGTAGCTCATTAGAGATAGAGTGAAGTAAACTCTAGAATGAGTATATCCTTAAGATATCCGTTCATATGTCTCAGTAAATTCTCTTACTATCCACTGATAGTGAGTATGAGTGCAAGAAGAGGACGAGATAGGGGATAGGGGAATACGACTATAGATTATCTGTAATATCCCGGAAATTTTAACAATATCAATTTAATAATCTGTTAAATAATTAAATTGATATTGATGATCTTTGATAATAAGATTTGAATTTAATTTAATAATCTGATTAAATTAGTATTAATTGGTGATTTTATCTTTTAAAAGTTAATAAGATATTTTCTATTTGAATATATATATATTTTTTTATATATATTGTAAATAGAAGCTTTGGGTAAATTGGGAATTTAGATTTAATTTAATGAATAGTTATATATGTATATATATAACTTAACTTTTAAATTGAATCTTAGGATTTAATTTAAATTGAATTTGAAATTAAGTTTTGAAATTCAATGGAATAAATATTTAAATTTGTTGTGGAGTTTAGAAAAATGTATAAACTTTTAGTTATAAATAAATTTAGTTTTTTCCAATAAAAAGTAATTTGTATATATAGATAAGTATTTTATAAATAAGAAAAGCCATTTTATATACTTCTAAAATAAATAAATATGTAAAAACTACTAAAGAGACATATGTCATTATCTTAAGTTATTGTTGTAACAAGTGTAATTAAAGGATAAACTATAAGGACAAGTGTCTCATTTAATTTTTATTTTATTTTTATAAATCATAAATTTACTTACATATGAACATTTGCATATCTTCATTTTCTTTCTTTCTATTTTCCTTTTCAAAAACAAGAAACCATCTTCCTCTCTAATGCAAATCTGATAATCAGTAAACAATTATGCCTCCAACCCAAAATCAAAATCACTCTTTTAAATCAAAGATCAAAACCTATCTCATTTTCAAAATCAAGTCTTCAGCCTGATCATTCTTCTCATCTCTGGAAGCAAATTCAAACTGTCTGCATTTTTCTTTCTGCAAATCTGGAATCATTTCAAACCTGTCTGCATTCATTCTTCAAAACTAGAAGCAGCATGCATGTAGATTAGATCAAGTCTAAAGGCCAGCAAACTCAAGTTTTAAAATCAAATTCAAGAAGCATTCAAGTCTAAGGTTTCAAAAGCTAAAAACTGTCTCTGTTCAATGCAAATCTGGTGAGTAACTTTTAAACTTGAAATAAAATTATAACTTGTTGCTTGTGAAAATCCTTATAAATTGTTGATGCTTGTATGTTAACAATTTTGTGACATTCAGTTTAAAATTTGAATTATATGATGTGATATAAGTATGCATGTCATAACAGGATGTTCTTCTCTGTTTGGATACAGGAGTTTAAAATTTAAAACTAAATCTGAATTCTTTTTACCTGATCCTTATTTAACTTGGACATCAAATAAAATTAGTTAGGCTTGAACTTAATCTAAGACTTAAAAATAGATGCAAATATTCTAAGTTTAAAAATATGCTGTTATCTGGAAATTCAGTAGCAAGCTATAATAATTTGATAAAACCAAATACTGAATTGAATTGATTCAAGTTGATATCTTGAATCTTCTCTGGAAATTAGGATTTTTAAAACAGAGATCAAGATTTTAAGCTTTAGAATGATTGTGTAATTTGAGTTTGTCTGAATTTGGATGTTTGAGCAACTGGGAATGGCCAGAAGGACTAGGGTGGTCGGAGCTTTGCCTGGAGGTGAAGGAGGGTGTAGTGGTGCCAGGAAAAATGTGAAGAAGGGTGTCTGATCGACGTGGCGATTGCGGCGAGGTGTTTTGGGTTTCAAGACCTAATTTTGTCAGGTCTGGTAACTAGGGCAGCGTGGAATCTAGAGTTGATCGAGTTGGTCGGGGATTTGGCAGATGGAAACTTGGTCGTAGATGAGAGCATGGCCGGAGTTGCAAAGTTTTTGGTGGTCGGAGGATCGTGGTCGTGGCGTTGCCAGGTGGGATAGGAAGCTCCTGTTGTTCCAGTTTTTGGGTGAGGATACTCGAATTTGATTTTGAGTATAGATCGAAGATTGAATGATCGAAATTAGGTTGGGAGATGATCGCCGACTTGCGTATGTAGTCGTGGATGATCGGAGACGTCGCTGGAGGCCGTGCACGTGCACGCGGTCGTGAATGTCTGGGTGAAGTCTGGAATGGTAGCAGTGTAGAGGTCTGGGTTTTCTCGAGTTCGTACTCGAGTTATTTCGTGAGATGCTCGGGTTTTTAGAGGGTACGACTCGAAGTAAAATTAGTGGTCTCGAGTACGTTAGTGTTGACAGGTTTAAAACCTGTATGTTTAAAAAGTTTAAACTAAAATTTAATTTGTAAAGAAATATTTAAACATGTTTTAAATTTAGGTTTAAAACTGATTTAAGTTAAATTTGAATCTCAGTTCAAAAATATATAAAATTTGAAAATATTTAAAATATATTAGCAACTTTAAAATGAGGAGGTAGTTGAATTTAAAAAGATGAAGTTTTAAATTTATAGGTAAGTTTTAATCTAAGTTTTAATCTGAAATTAGTATTAAATCTGTATTTTAGTTTTGGAAATAAAAGAAGATTTTTAAATTAAAATTGTTTAATAACTTTAAATTGTTAAATTAGAATTTAAGGAAAATTTGAAAATTTAATGTTTCAAATATGTTTGAATGATAAATATCATTAATAAGGAAATGTTTTCTTAAGACTTAATGATTTGTGAGGAATTAAATTAATAAGAAATTTAATGGATAATTTATTTATTTGATTAATTAATCATTTGGACTAATTAATAGATAATTAAAGGTTTAAACAAATTAATTAATGATTAAGATTAATTAATTAGGATGATAATTTATAATTGAGGATTATAAATTAGAGTATTAATTAAATGATTAAGAATTAATTAATAGAGTAATTAAATATTAATTAAGTTATAGTTAACACTTAATTAAATTAGTAATTAGAGTTTAATTAATTGGTTATTAAGATTTATTAATTTGGAATTAATAATAATTAATCCAAGTTAATTACTTAAGAAAGTAATTAAAGAATTATTAATAGTTAATGAAGTCATTAACTATGGATTATTAAATAATAAATTAATGGGATTAATTTTAATAATTAATTAAATTAATTAATTTAAGATAATCAAATTATAGAATTTGTTTTAAATGGAATTACTTATAGAAGTAATTAAGAATTAATTACTTATTGTAATTAATTGAAGTTAAATTGATTTAGTTTAAGTTAATTAATTAAGTTTAATTAATTTAGAATAATCAAGAGATGATTTGATGATAATTACTTAATGTAATTATTAAGGTATGATTATTTAGGAAGTAAATAATAGGATAATTACTGGAAGAAATTAATTGATGGTTATGTATTAAGGAAAGTAATTTAAGTTTAATTACTTTGAATAATTAATCAAGGGATTAATTAAGAAATTAATTAAGGAGAATTAATTTAGTAAATGAAAGTAATTAAGGGTAGTTAATTACTGATTGAAGATTAATCAAGGTGATTAATAAAAGTTGTTTAATTTAAAGTTAATTACTTAATGTAATTAATTTAATTAAAGTAATTAATATTTAAGTTGTAATTAAGGATCATTAATTAATAAAATAAATGATGTAATTAAGATTGATTAATTAAGTATAATTAATAAATGAAGTGATTAATTAATGTAATTAATTAAGGATTAATGTAATTAATTATAGTTGATTAATTTAATTAATTATAGTTAATTAATTAATGAAGTAATTAAAGGTTAATTACTATAAGTGGTTAAGGTTAATTAATTTGAGTAATTAATTAAAGATAAATAACTTGAAGGTAATTAAAAGATAATTAATCAAAGATGATTAATTGAAAAAGGTAATTAGAGGATAATTAATTAATTTGTAATTAATTAATGTTTAAGTAAGAAGGATTTATAAAATAAAAGTAATTAATTTAATTAACTTTAAATTAATTAGAGATGATATAGATCATTACTTATGGATGGATGATAATACTGAATGCTTTGCATTTGATTGATATCTCTGATGAGATATATGCTATGTGATATGGATGTTTAGTTGAATTGTGATAATATGGATTATCTGATGATATTGATAATGTTGATTATCTATTGTGAATTATCTTTCTAAGTGTATAAAGATAATTGAATTAAATTGTTTTAACCTTTAAAACAACTTGGCCTTAAAAGATACGTTTTGGATTTCGATGAGACCGGGATCGGGTTTCCGTATACCGGATTTCCAGGTCTGGAGACCCGAATACCACATCGATCCAAATTTACGTTAGGTCGTGAAATCTAAATGGAGCAAGTGAAGACTCGAGGTGTAAGAACGATTCTTTGTCAGTATAACTCTGTGGGTGATTCCGTAATGAGTTGACGGAGATAGTACTTTCAGATTCGAGATTAAGATTTAGAGTGCAAGGGTTATTGTCGTTAACTCTGAGGGTGATTCCAAAACGAGTGTAACGAGATAATGCCTTCGGTTTCGTTCGAACCCGGAACGAACTTGTATGGATTGAATGCTTTCAGCACATCGTCAGGTGGACGATGAGCATTCTAAGTGATGTGTTCTTTTCTAAGGTAATCGTGACCTCAAGCCTCACAAACCGGGAATGGCTAAAACAGGGGAGGTGCAGCAAGGTTAGTGGGTAGCACCCAAGTAGGACAAGATTACCTCTGTCTAGATGTCCCTTTCTATTTTCGACTTAGTGTGTGCGGTTGAATCATGACAACCGTGGGGTATCTTGTGCGGGAATTATCCAGTAAGGGATGTTCCGACCTTGTGTTGCAGGGGATTGGGAGTGATCCTCGGTACGGTGATCTAGGCCACGTACTGTGACGGGCGGTACCCCGGTAGCCCTGCCATTGTATGGAATCCAAACTCCAATAAGTGCCGTACGTATTAGTTGTGCCCAACTATGTTGGAACGTGAGATGTAAGCATTCCAGCTATTTCTGTATTTTACTTGAAAACCCTAGACCCTATTATAATACAATCGAATTTCCTATCAAATGTTTTGGTTAGCGTAAGGTAAAAACTTACCCATGTTTATTTGTGGGAAGTCTTACGTGATACCTTTTCTTTCAAAAGGTTTTGAAGTTAAACAAGTTTAACCTGTTACTCACACCAGACCCATGTCTGACCCAAGTTGTTTATTTCTGTTTTATAAACTCTTGGGTACTCAAATTTTTACGAGTAGCCAAGGGATTCAGGTTTAGCTTTGACGAGTAATCTGGAGGAGCAATGGAGCAGGAGGCTTCGGCGTTGTAGATATAGATAGTAGTTTTCCGCTGTGTTGATCTTTGTATTGATCTGTATTGTGTCGAGATGTAATAACTAGACAGATGTTTATAACTGTCTAGTATGTGATGTGTAATCTGTGTAACTCTGATAGATGATGTATATGATACTATGTAATATTTATGTGATATATTATATTTCGTTTCGTTTCCGCTGTGAGTATCTGTTGTTGTTTTCTGTTCTCTTCTTCTCTTTTCTATTTCTCACCCCTTTCTTTCTTACTGTCGATGCGATTTTCCGGGAGTGGAAAGTCGGGTCGTCACACGTGGTATCAGAGCTTAGGTTGAGCGAATGCCTAAGCTTTTGGTTAAGTGAATATCAGAGCAGTAGGTTGAGTGAATACCTAGGCTCTAGAGTGGTATCTATCTTGAGAGAGCGTATTTGTAATTTTTATATAACTATATATATATATTCTACCTATATTGTTGGGTTACCCGTACAGGTTATCCAATATAAGATATAAAGGTAGATAGGGTAGTAGTGTATGAAACACGACTACCAATGGTTGGAATTAAGGTTGGAAGTGTATTTATCGAGACTGTAGACCCAATACTGTCTCGAGTAAGTTTTGCTGTGATGAAGGATTTCATCGAATCTCTGAAGGAAACCTGTTAAGGTTCGGAGTTTATATGTAAAGTTGGATGAGTAGAGTTTGGATCTATCGGTTGAACAGAAGCAAGTGATGGTATCTTGATACCTCAGGTAATAGTAGCTGTGTGATGAGATGCAGTGACTATGGATGTCTCCGAAATGTTTTCTTTTGGAGCGAGTTGAGGAAGTATGTCTGTTTCAGTGTTGTGGCTGAGTTCAGCATGGTGTTTCTGTTTGGTTTGGAGTTCGAGTTTCTCAAAGATCTTTGGATAGAAAGTCCTTGGCATCAGTATCAGCAGTGCAGCTCGGAGTATTCTGTGATGGCAGGAAGTTGTCAGGCTGAGTAGTTTTTTCTGGAGGTGAAATTCAGAAGCAGCAGGGTGCATCCATTTCTTCGATGGATTGGATAGTTAAGTATGGGCTGTTCTGATTTGTTAAGAGGAACAGTTTTCTTTGGAAATAAGCTGGGTTGATCGCAAAAGTGACTTGCGATAGTTTGAGGGTTCTCTTGGGTTATCAGAATTTTTCTGAGTGTCTTCAGAGAAGTCAGGAGTTTGTCCGCATCTGAAGGTTGAGTTTTCTTATCGACTGGATTCCAGGAGTAGTACCGGTAGTTCAGTCTAGTTGAAGGATGTTTCCTAGAGATGGAGTTGGAGCAGCAACTCAAGTTTTGATGAAGTATCTGAGTTTTATTTATGGATCAGTGAACCTTATTTCTGGAATGAGTTGTCCAGTCTGTGCTTGTGTTCTACCTCAGATCAGAATTGAGCAGCAAAAGCAGTTTGGAGTATATCTCTGGATAGGGGAAGTAAGTTTGGAATCTACTGATAGTTGTGAAGTAGAGTTATGTTTGGATCTCTTCTGTGTTTTGATTTGGATAAGTATTGGGTTTTCAAGGTTGAATTGCCAGTTTGGACAATTGGAATTCATTGTGTTTTACGTATCTCTGAGGGAGTACGTGTAAGATCTATCTCTGGTTTTAGAATCAGCAGTTCAGGAAGTTTGATTGTTGAGTCAGACTCGTCTGTAGTCTGATATTCTGTTTAGTTCTGTAGATCTAGATGAGTAGGAGATCTATAGCTTAGTAGTTTAGATTGTTGTAGAGCGAGTATCCCGGTATATATATACTTGGGGAAACTCGAGGAATTCTATCTAGAATTTTGTCTGGATAGTTAGATTTGATTGATTGGATGAATTGGTTGCTATGGTTGTTAGCATATGGATGATAGAATATGCTTGTGTTTTAAAATTTAAAATCTTTAATAAGATTATTAAATTACCTTTGTTTAAATTTCGGGGACGAAATTATTTTAAGGGGGAAGGAATGTAATATCCCGGAAATTTTAACAATATCAATTTAATAATCTGTTAAATAATTAAATTGATATTGATGATCTTTGATAATAAGATTTGAATTTAATTTAATAATCTGATTAAATTAGTATTAATTGGTGATTTTATCTTTTAAAAGTTAATAAGATTTTTTCTATTTGAATATATATATATTTTTTTATATATATTGTAAATAGAAGCTTTGGGTAAATTGGGAATTTAGATTTAATTTAATGAATAGTTATATATGTATATATATAACTTAACTTTTAAATTGAATCTTAGGATTTAATTTAAATTGAATTTGAAATTAAGTTTTGAAATTCAATGGAATAAATATTTAAATTTGTTGTGGAGTTTAGAAAAATGTATAAACTTTTAGTTATAAATAAATTTAGTTTTTTCCAATAAAAAGTAATTTGTATATATAGATAAGTATTTTATAAATAAGAAAAGCCATTTTATATACTTCTAAAATAAATAAATATGTAAAAACTACTAAAGAGACATATGTCATTATCTTAAGTTATTGTTGTAACAAGTGTAATTAAAGGATAAACTATAAGGACAAGTGTCTCATTTAATTTTTATTTTATTTTTATAAATCATAAATTTACTTACATATGAACATTTGCATATCTTCATTTTCTTTCTTTCTATTTTCCTTTTCAAAAACAAGAAACCATCTTCCTCTCTAATGCAAATCTGATAATCAGTAAACAATTATGCCTCCAACCCAAAATCAAAATCACTCTTTTAAATCAAAGATCAAAACCTATCTCATTTTCAAAATCAAGTCTTCAGCCTGATCATTCTTCTCATCTCTGGAAGCAAATTCAAACTGTCTGCATTTTTCTTTCTGCAAATCTGGAATCATTTCAAACCTGTCTGCATTCATTCTTCAAAACTAGAAGCAGCATGCATGTAGATTAGATCAAGTCTAAAGGCCAGCAAACTCAAGTTTTAAAATCAAATTCAAGAAGCATTCAAGTCTAAGGTTTCAAAAGCTAAAAACTGTCTCTGTTCAATGCAAATCTGGTGAGTAACTTTTAAACTTGAAATAAAATTATAACTTGTTGCTTGTGAAAATCCTTATAAATTGTTGATGCTTGTATGTTAACAATTTTGTGACATTCAGTTTAAAATTTGAATTATATGATGTGATATAAGTATGCATGTCATAACAGGATGTTCTTCTCTGTTTGGATACAGGAGTTTAAAATTTAAAACTAAATCTGAATTCTTTTTACCTGATCCTTATTTAACTTGGACATCAAATAAAATTAGTTAGGCTTGAACTTAATCTAAGACTTAAAAATAGATGCAAATATTCTAAGTTTAAAAATATGCTGTTATCTGGAAATTCAGTAGCAAGCTATAATAATTTGATAAAACCAAATACTGAATTGAATTGATTCAAGTTGATATCTTGAATCTTCTCTGGAAATTAGGATTTTTAAAACAGAGATCAAGATTTTAAGCTTTAGAATGATTGTGTAATTTGAGTTTGTCTGAATTTGGATGTTTGAGCAACTGGGAATGGCCAGAAGGACTAGGGTGGTCGGAGCTTTGCCTGGAGGTGAAGGAGGGTGTAGTGGTGCCAGGAAAAATGTGAAGAAGGGTGTCTGATCGACGTGGCGATTGCGGCGAGGTGTTTTGGGTTTCAAGACCTAATTTTGTCAGGTCTGGTAACTAGGGCAGCGTGGAATCTAGAGTTGATCGAGTTGGTCGGGGATTTGGCAGATGGAAACTTGGTCGTAGATGAGAGCATGGCCGGAGTTGCAAAGTTTTTGGTGGTCGGAGGATCGTGGTCGTGGCGTTGCCAGGTGGGATAGGAAGCTCCTGTTGTTCCAGTTTTTGGGTGAGGATACTCGAATTTGATTTTGAGTATAGATCGAAGATTGAATGATCGAAATTAGGTTGGGAGATGATCGCCGACTTGCGTATGTAGTCGTGGATGATCGGAGACGTCGCTGGAGGCCGTGCACGTGCACGCGGTCGTGAATGTCTGGGTGAAGTCTGGAATGGTAGCAGTGTAGAGGTCTGGGTTTTCTCGAGTTCGTACTCGAGTTATTTCGTGAGATGCTCGGGTTTTTAGAGGGTACGACTCGAAGTAAAATTAGTGGTCTCGAGTACGTTAGTGTTGACAGGTTTAAAACCTGTATGTTTAAAAAGTTTAAACTAAAATTTAATTTGTAAAGAAATATTTAAACATGTTTTAAATTTAGGTTTAAAACTGATTTAAGTTAAATTTGAATCTCAGTTCAAAAATATATAAAATTTGAAAATATTTAAAATATATTAGCAACTTTAAAATGAGGAGGTAGTTGAATTTAAAAAGATGAAGTTTTAAATTTATAGGTAAGTTTTAATCTAAGTTTTAATCTGAAATTAGTATTAAATCTGTATTTTAGTTTTGGAAATAAAAGAAGATTTTTAAATTAAAATTGTTTAATAACTTTAAATTGTTAAATTAGAATTTAAGGAAAATTTGAAAATTTAATGTTTCAAATATGTTTGAATGATAAATATCATTAATAAGGAAATGTTTTCTTAAGACTTAATGATTTGTGAGGAATTAAATTAATAAGAAATTTAATGGATAATTTATTTATTTGATTAATTAATCATTTGGACTAATTAATAGATAATTAAAGGTTTAAACAAATTAATTAATGATTAAGATTAATTAATTAGGATGATAATTTATAATTGAGGATTATAAATTAGAGTATTAATTAAATGATTAAGAATTAATTAATAGAGTAATTAAATATTAATTAAGTTATAGTTAACACTTAATTAAATTAGTAATTAGAGTTTAATTAATTGGTTATTAAGATTTATTAATTTGGAATTAATAATAATTAATCCAAGTTAATTACTTAAGAAAGTAATTAAAGAATTATTAATAGTTAATGAAGTCATTAACTATGGATTATTAAATAATAAATTAATGGGATTAATTTTAATAATTAATTAAATTAATTAATTTAAGATAATCAAATTATAGAATTTGTTTTAAATGGAATTACTTATAGAAGTAATTAAGAATTAATTACTTATTGTAATTAATTGAAGTTAAATTGATTTAGTTTAAGTTAATTAATTAAGTTTAATTAATTTAGAATAATCAAGAGATGATTTGATGATAATTACTTAATGTAATTATTAAGGTATGATTATTTAGGAAGTAAATAATAGGATAATTACTGGAAGAAATTAATTGATGGTTATGTATTAAGGAAAGTAATTTAAGTTTAATTACTTTGAATAATTAATCAAGGGATTAATTAAGAAATTAATTAAGGAGAATTAATTTAGTAAATGAAAGTAATTAAGGGTAGTTAATTACTGATTGAAGATTAATCAAGGTGATTAATAAAAGTTGTTTAATTTAAAGTTAATTACTTAATGTAATTAATTTAATTAAAGTAATTAATATTTAAGTTGTAATTAAGGATCATTAATTAATAAAATAAATGATGTAATTAAGATTGATTAATTAAGTATAATTAATAAATGAAGTGATTAATTAATGTAATTAATTAAGGATTAATGTAATTAATTATAGTTGATTAATTTAATTAATTATAGTTAATTAATTAATGAAGTAATTAAAGGTTAATTACTATAAGTGGTTAAGGTTAATTAATTTGAGTAATTAATTAAAGATAAATAACTTGAAGGTAATTAAAAGATAATTAATCAAAGATGATTAATTGAAAAAGGTAATTAGAGGATAATTAATTAATTTGTAATTAATTAATGTTTAAGTAAGAAGGATTTATAAAATAAAAGTAATTAATTTAATTAACTTTAAATTAATTAGAGATGATATAGATCATTACTTATGGATGGATGATAATACTGAATGCTTTGCATTTGATTGATATCTCTGATGAGATATATGCTATGTGATATGGATGTTTAGTTGAATTGTGATAATATGGATTATCTGATGATATTGATAATGTTGATTATCTATTGTGAATTATCTTTCTAAGTGTATAAAGATAATTGAATTAAATTGTTTTAACCTTTAAAACAACTTGGCCTTAAAAGATACGTTTTGGATTTCGATGAGACCGGGATCGGGTTTCCGTATACCGGATTTCCAGGTCTGGAGACCCGAATACCACATCGATCCAAATTTACGTTAGGTCGTGAAATCTAAATGGAGCAAGTGAAGACTCGAGGTGTAAGAACGATTCTTTGTCAGTATAACTCTGTGGGTGATTCCGTAATGAGTTGACGGAGATAGTACTTTCAGATTCGAGATTAAGATTTAGAGTGCAAGGGTTATTGTCGTTAACTCTGAGGGTGATTCCAAAACGAGTGTAACGAGATAATGCCTTCGGTTTCGTTCGAACCCGGAACGAACTTGTATGGATTGAATGCTTTCAGCACATCGTCAGGTGGACGATGAGCATTCTAAGTGATGTGTTCTTTTCTAAGGTAATCGTGACCTCAAGCCTCACAAACCGGGAATGGCTAAAACAGGGGAGGTGCAGCAAGGTTAGTGGGTAGCACCCAAGTAGGACAAGATTACCTCTGTCTAGATGTCCCTTTCTATTTTCGACTTAGTGTGTGCGGTTGAATCATGACAACCGTGGGGTATCTTGTGCGGGAATTATCCAGTAAGGGATGTTCCGACCTTGTGTTGCAGGGGATTGGGAGTGATCCTCGGTACGGTGATCTAGGCCACGTACTGTGACGGGCGGTACCCCGGTAGCCCTGCCATTGTATGGAATCCAAACTCCAATAAGTGCCGTACGTATTAGTTGTGCCCAACTATGTTGGAACGTGAGATGTAAGCATTCCAGCTATTTCTGTATTTTACTTGAAAACCCTAGACCCTATTATAATACAATCGAATTTCCTATCAAATGTTTTGGTTAGCGTAAGGTAAAAACTTACCCATGTTTATTTGTGGGAAGTCTTACGTGATACCTTTTCTTTCAAAAGGTTTTGAAGTTAAACAAGTTTAACCTGTTACTCACACCAGACCCATGTCTGACCCAAGTTGTTTATTTCTGTTTTATAAACTCTTGGGTACTCAAATTTTTACGAGTAGCCAAGGGATTCAGGTTTAGCTTTGACGAGTAATCTGGAGGAGCAATGGAGCAGGAGGCTTCGGCGTTGTAGATATAGATAGTAGTTTTCCGCTGTGTTGATCTTTGTATTGATCTGTATTGTGTCGAGATGTAATAACTAGACAGATGTTTATAACTGTCTAGTATGTGATGTGTAATCTGTGTAACTCTGATAGATGATGTATATGATACTATGTAATATTTATGTGATATATTATATTTCGTTTCGTTTCCGCTGTGAGTATCTGTTGTTGTTTTCTGTTCTCTTCTTCTCTTTTCTATTTCTCACCCCTTTCTTTCTTACTGTCGATGCGATTTTCCGGGAGTGGAAAGTCGGGTCGTCACATTATCAATACCCTGCAACAGTGGAAACAACTTTCTTATCAATCTTCTTTGATTCGTTTCCAAATTCTTTTGATTTCTTCGTATCAGCTACAAAAAGAAGTTTCGGTGCGATGATGGCTCTACGAATCGTTGCAGAAAATTCTTACCTCGTATCTTCATCGGTTTCTTATCAGCTTTTCGATTTAAACCTTAATGAATTTGAAATTGAAAATTTTAAATTGAATATAATTTATTAATAGAATATGAGGATAAAATTGAATTTAATCGATAAAACGATATCGTTTGAAACCAAATTTTGAAATTCTATTGTAATTTCTTGTGGATACCAAAGTCCGAAGAGAGACGAATTGGTATGTATTCTGAGATATTCCGACTTGAATTCGGAATCCGTATCTTGTGTTTGAGGAATTATAGGAGATCGATTCTATCTATCTTTGTTGCTTTCGTGCCTGCGAATTTCGAGGACGAAATTCTTTTAAGGGGGGAAGTTTGTAACGACCCCGAAATTTAATTTTATTTAAATTGATAATTAAATCAATTTTTGAATTAAATTGAGTAATTAAATAAATTTTTGGATAAAAATTTGTAAATTAATTGATAAAGTAGGCGAGTTTCCCCGGGATCCAAATTAAAGTTTGTTAAATCTTCAAATTTAAAATATTATACATATAGGTGATTTGAATCTTAGATAGATGTTTAAAATATAAATAATAATAATAAATAATTTTTAATTTATGGTTTAATAAATATTTGGGTTAATAAAATATATATAAGCAATTGAAAATACAAACTTATTTAAAAAAATGTACAAATAAATAAGGTAAATATATTAACTAAAATATAACATAACTAGATATAAATATGTAAACAAATCTATGTTTAAAGCAATTAGACTAAGCAAAAGCAACAAAATAATCAAAAACAAATGAAGACAGCCAAAGTGAAACTATACTTTCACATACTTTCTGCAGCTAAAATAAAAGAGGGAAGTATATATATATTGCACATGTAATTAATGCAAGTAACAATTCAAGTGTATAAACAAAATAATATCTCTTCATATTGTACAAGATAATAAATGCTTGGCCACCACCATATCACTTCAGCCGAGCTAAAAAATTACAGGCAAACATAAACAAATAGTATTGTAAACATGATTGTACAAAGCATTAAATACAAGTATAGAAAAGCAAGATCCTTAGTACACGAGAAAACATCACCAGCCTCCACAAAGAAGAAAATATCTCTGATATATTTGTACAAGCCAAAATAAGGTGTTACCCTATTGTACAAACAATATAATACCCTGTACAAACTTGTAAGGTTTTCTTTGATAAATATTAGCCTCCCCATTTCATTTTCATTCCTCAAAGTTAATTAAGCAAACCAGAAAGAAAAAAATAATAATAATATAGCATATGTATTCTTCTTCAAACTCAAGATCATCTGCATACATTTAAGTCTAGGTTCATCTTCATCAAAGTCATCAGCATGCAGTTTTAAAAAAAATCAAAGTTCAAAAACAAAACCTGGTTCAACAAACATAAAGCTCTGTTCTTTCTTTTTAAGGTGAGCAAACTCCTAACCCTTGGTTTATTTCTTAGTGTTTAGATTTGTCTTGGATGTATGATTTGAATTATGCTCGAATGATTGTGTGAATATGTTGCTTGTCTCTGTGTATATCTATGACTGTATATATATCTATGTCTGTTTACAGAGATGTATTTCTCTGTTAAAGCTAAATATCTTCACAGGATAAGAATCACTTAGGAATCCAATTTCTTCTTCCCTGATCTGTTATAAGTTATGATATATAAACAATAAGTGTTTGAAATAACAAGACTTTTTATCTAAAAATAGTTTCAAGTAAGATTTTATAGCAGTTTTCACTGGAAGGGAAAAATTACAGTAAATTTTAAAACACATCAAAAATCTTGATTTGAATAAATAGTCGCTTCAGGATCATAATCTGATCTCTCTTTAAAAACTATGATTTTTAAAAACAAAATCCTGATTTTTAAGCTTTTAGTTCAAGAGAAATTGCAAGTCGATCAAATTAGGTATTTTCGTCAATTGCTGGTAAACGTCAATGAATGGGAGCTCGGGGTCAATGTCGAAAGTTGTTTGAGGTTTACTGATCATAAGAAAAATATGAAATGAATTTTTAATTCATTGTGGTGGCTGCGGTGGCAAAATTTTGATTTTAACCCTAGTTTTAAACAAGTTAGGAAATTGGATCGTCTCTGTCTCAATGTTTGATCGAGTGCGAAAGGGCTTTGAGGGATGGTAGTGTGGACGTAGACGAAAGTCTGGACGGAGGTGCGGTGCGTTCTGGTGGTCGGAATTTCGAATGCGACATGTTGACAGGTTGAGAAACTGGGTTCTGTCTCGTGTTTCCAGGTTCGAGCTTTTAAGCTTGATTCGTTTCGACGAGATGTTGGGGTTCTGGCGATCGGGGAGTGGTGCAAGGAAGATGGTCGACTAGATCGACGTCGCGATGTCGATTGGAGGCGAATTCTGGTGATGAGCACGTGCACCGTGCACTAGTGCACGAGTTTGGATGTTCTGGGATTTGTATAAATGGGAAGGAAGCAGGGTGAACTCGCGTGTGTTGACTCGAAGCTTTACGCGGGGTTTTGAGGGGTAGGACTCGAAGCAGGGTATGGTGAGACCCGAGTCAAATGTTTGCTTCAGGTTTACATTTCTGTTTGGTAGCCTGAGTTTAAAACTGAGATTTAAATTTATAAAATAAGATTTAAATTTTAAATCAAAGTTAAGCTTGAATTCGAGTGAAGTTAAATCCCAGTTTTGAAAAAAAGATTAAGTTTTAAATCTAATTGCTTTTCTTTAGTAAACAACCTTAAAAGGTTTAAATAGTTTGAACTTGAAAAGAAATAAAGTTTTAAATTGTAAATAAGTTTTAAGTCAAATCTAAATTTGGATTCAAATATAATTTTAATCCTTGTTCTGAAATCAAAGAAGTTTTAAAAATTTAAATTGTTTAAATAACTTAAAAGTGTTTAAGCAAGTAAGTGAAAATAAAAGGTTAAGAATGATAATTAATTAAGAATTAATTAATAAATGTGATTAATTAAGATTGATTAAATGATCAAGAGGTAAAGATTTATTAAGAAAGGAATGATTAATTTATAAATTAAGGATTTTTAATTAGATATTAATGAATAATTAAAGTTGATAAATCAATGTAATTAATCAAGGACAATTAATTAAATGGTAGTTAATTAGTTAAAGGTTAATTTATAAATTAAAGATAATAAATTAAATGAAGAATTAAATAATTAAAGGTTAATTATTTAAAAATTAAAGGGTGATGAATTATAAGGTCGATGAATTTATTTTTAATGGTTAATTAATAATGACTAAAGAAAAATTAATCAAAAACGATTTGTAATTTATTAATGTAAATTAACCAGGATTAGTGACTGATCTGATTTAATTAAATCAGATAAATTAATTGATCTTACCTATGAATGTTTGGATTCTGTTGAATGATATGAATTGTTGATATCCCTGATATGTGATGCTTTGTGATATGAATTACTTTGTGCTGAGCTGTGATTTCTATTTCTGTGATATATTGTTATATGAATATGAAAACCCTTGGCCCGTAAAACGGCACTTGAATTTCGATGCGACAGGGAGTCGGATTCCAGTTAGTTATCTGAAACCCACATCGAATTGTAATTGTGGATCTTTGTGACCGATAAATTTATCTTATCTATAAATCTGTGAATGAAGATAAGCGTTATCGATTATACCGCTTATTGATATATATCTGTGATGATTGATGTTGCACTATTGTGTGTTAAAACCCCTGGACTACACTTTTACACACACAAATATGGATTTCACGTGGAAATCGGTTAAGTCACAGATAATTTAAATTGGATGTTTTTGAGATGGAAATTTTAATTTCAATTGATTTTGAAATTAGAAATTTCGGTTTAAATGTGAAAAGCTTTTGAAAGGAGTTTTAAATATATTTTTGAATATCTTGAAATTTAAATAATTTGATTTAAACTTAAATCCAAGATTTGAAATTGAATTCTATGATTTGAAACTAGGGATTAAAGATGTTGTACCCGTTATATATGGGTTAAACTATTTTAAAAATATTGATTCGGGAATTTGAATTTAATTCAAAGGCTTTAACTCGAGCAAATATAACGGGAATTTTTCTGAAACAAAACTACTGCTTTCAAATAATGATAGCTTTCGTATAAGAAGTGAACTTCCAATTTGTGTTGAAAGCTTTCAAATTTAAAATGAAATTGAAATGTTTTGAAAGGCTATGAATGAATTCTTTTTGAAAGCTATGGATTGAATATGGTTACCTTTAATAGATTTGAAAATGATAATTTGTTTAACCCATTCGGAATGAAATTGTTTTGAAAGCTATAAGTTAAATCTTTGATTTAAAGATTTAACAAGTTGAAATGGAAATTGATTTGAAAAAAAATCTGTGAATGAATCTTTTGTTTAAAAGATAAAAGTAAGGAAATTGTTTTAAACCGTTGTAGGTTGTTAAAATGAATCTTTTTGTTTAAAGATTTGGAAATGGTAATTTGTTAAACCATTCGAAAAGAAGATTTTGGGTAATAAGTTGTGACTTAATTGAAATCCCAATATCCATATGTTTTTAAAGATTGCGCTCGTTATTCGGGTTAGCCGGGAAAAGACATTTGTGTCATATAACCCATTCCGAATAATGATACGTCGTATATGGATGGCATTTGAAGACCGGTGGTGAAGACCGGATATTTACGAAAACGAAAGGACAACTCGTCGAATGTCTCTGCACCGACTGGTCCCCGGTATAGAGATTTTATCACCCTTTGTGATGGGAAGTCCGGACGTGATTGTGAATACCCGGAATTGCAAGGGCTTCGTAAGAAGTGCCTTCGGTTCTGTTCAAACCCGGAACAGACTTGTATGGTTACATGTCTGACATTACACTTTGAGATATAAAGCCGATTTCTTTCAAATACATTTCTGTTGGTGGCGGAGAATTTATTCTCTTAGCTTAACACCCTTCTCTGAGACGTACGAGCTCAGAGGTTATGTAGTTGAAGGTTATCAACGATATATTCCCAATTTGGTAATGTGACATGCTGAGTGTTGCTGTGAAATGATCATTGTTTGATCATTTGTGATATGATCATTTGTTTGATCATTTATCTTTGTGATCATTACTTTGATCATTTGTTTGACCCGAAGCATGGCTTTGTGACAAAGCGTAGCTTTGTGGACGAGACTTCGTCGAACCTCACAACCCGGAATGGTCAAAACAGGAAAGATGCGGCAAGGTTATAGGGAGTAGCGCCCCTTAGGGTATGTTCATTTCCTTCTGGATAGAAGTGGTATCATGGTATGGAGTCCAGATACTTAACTTATGTGGATGTCGCAAGTATATATATCTTACTTTGTGATTTGTTGCTCGGGGCCCCGGTTAAAGGTTGGTTACAACCGGGAGATGGCATACTCGTGTCAGTAGTTACCTATTTTTTCAGAGGTAACCCGACCTTGTGTTGGCAGAGATCCGGTTAGGTTCTCGGGATGTCCATCCAGAGGCGTTTCCATGTGGCAATGGGAAGTTCCTTGGCCTGACCATTAGTTGGAAATCAAAAGAAACAATACGAGCCTTTACGATTGCAAATTGTAGAACCTGTCTCCTCAGGAGGCAGCTATAGCAGGCATAATATAATGGTACCTATGCTGGCTAAGATTTATATTCTACTTTCGAAATGTTTTCCACTATGCACTAATAATAATATCAAAAAGGATTTGATTTTGCGTAGTAAGCATCTTTGACTAACATAAGAAGAAATCTCCTCCAAGTCTGCGTTTGCATTGTGTGTGTTGTGGGAGGTCTTATGGTAGTTTCATTTTCCAAAAGCATTGCGAATTGACTTTAAATTCTTTTGCTATTTGTTTTAAAGATAAACTGTTTTTGTTGTTCACACCAGTCCCACGACTGACTCGGAGTTTATTGTTCATTTCCTAAACTCTGGGTGCTCATAATTTTCTACACGAGCAGTCTAGAGTTGGGTTTTTCAGATAGTCAGGATTAGTAGATTTTCTGGAGCTAGTTCAGTCTTTGGATCGGACTGCACTTGCTTATTCTTGGTGTATCGTTATTGGGAGTTCGAGCTACTACTGGAGTTCTCTCTTGAAGACTATCTTAGAGTTATTTGTTCCGCTGTTGATATTAGTTATCTATTTTTCTTTTCCGCTGTTATTTATTGTATCATATCTCTGATGTATATAGATATTCATTGTATCATCATTGTATCTGGATATTGTATCAGATGTTGTATATCTATATTCTTTTTCTTTTATTCCGCTGTGTTATTTACTTAATGTTGTTATAAGCTCCGGCGACTCGGATTTGAACGGTTGAATCTACGGCATTCGAGTACGATGTAAAGTATGGATGTCGATTTTCGAGCGTGAAAATCCGCGAGACGTTATGTAACAACCCGCATCTTTGTCGATTTTATATTTAAATATTTTATTTAAATATTTCATCGGTCGTCGGATTGAAGTCCGAAAAGCTACTTTTTGCAAACAGTCGAATTGGGACTCGAGACCACTTCCATTGAGTTCAAAATGTCGTTTGCGATCTTTTTGAGTGTAAGCTTCGATATGTTTGGAGTTAGGAGAATTTTGCCACTTTTCACTTAGGGCTTTGGGTTGGGTTTCAGCCCAATAACCCCACTTAACCTCCTACCTCTCTAACTCTTCATCCATTCACTCCCATTTCATTTCATTTCCTCAAGCAAACTGAAAATGGTGGAGAGGAAGAGGAATTAGAAATTACAAAACCCTAGTTCCATTTGCAAATTCTTGTTCTAGCTCCAAATTCAAAGAGAACCCATTGGTAAGCATCTCCTTCATCTTCTCCAACCCGTTCTCCTTTCAAATTCAGAAATTCCTAAACCTAACTTTAGGAATGTTCTTCCTTTTTAGCATAGATTCAAGCTCATTTGGGTTGTGTTGAAGAGGAGTTGATCTTAGCTTGTTTTAAAAGCTTCGTCTTCATTTGTTTGGGTTCAAAGGTGAGATTTTTATCTCACATCTTAAACTATATTTATCTTCGATTGTTAGGTATGAATTCCTAACACTTATTCTTGTGCAATTGCTTTTGGTTTGGATTGATTTGGTGATATTCCAATTTTTAGTGTTTTGAGTTCAATTCTTTAAAAATCCAAACTTTGATCTTTGATCATGATTTTTGTGATGCATTGAAGAGCTTATAAGGCCGGGTAGTCGATAGGCGTAAACCCTTAGCGTCGTTGCTCGACCGAATGCATTTCGGAAGTGTTTGGCATTCATTTGATTGGCATGGGAGTGCTGGAAACAGGCTCCGGTCGACCGACCTCAGAGTCCGGTCGACCGACCTGCTACTCTAGCATTTCCCTGCCTCTGTTTGGAAGTGCAGATTACAGGCTTCGGCCGACCGACCTCAGGGTCCGGTCGACCGACCTGCTACCCGAGCACTTCTGTCTCTGGTTCGGTCAACCGACTCAGGGAGTCCGGTTGACCGACCTGCTCCTATTTGCCAGTTTTTCCTATATTGCTTATTTTTTGAATTTCCAACTTTAATCGATTCGTGTGGTCTCCTATTTGTTGTTATCATTTCTTAAGACTTTGATGACTCCTCTTTCGGGATGGTACCTCGTTAGGTCGCTCGACCCTATCCCCCTTAGGTCGTTAGACCTCATTTTGTCCTCTCTAGGTCGAACCCCGTATTACTCTGCGTAGGCAATCTCTTCTGAAAAGCGTTCAACAGAACTTCTTACTTTGATGGTTTTGGGAATTGATTTCTTTGAACTTTACTCACGTCTTCGAACGTGAATTTTTATGATTGATTGTTTCTACAATCACTTCTATGATTTGTCACTTTAAAATATAAGGGTTTTCTATACTAGTAGTAAATATCAAAACTCTTTCATCAAAACGATTTCAACTCTATTTTCAATATCAAACTCGTTTATAAAACTGTTTTCCAATCTACTAGTATATACAAACCTTTACCTCATTCGTATGAGAAAATATAATTAAACGGCTTAGCAAAACAAGTGGTATGAAACGCTTGCGTTTACTTCGTCGGTTAATTTTTGGACTTGTTCGATTGAAACTCTCTTGTGACAATTTTCTAGTGGAAATCTACAGTTTGTTCGTAAATATTTGAGTTAAGCAAGTGGTTAAGGGACGTGAAGCTAAACTCTTATATTCACTAGCTTAGTGTAATTGACACTTCTTTATGATCGATGACGATCATTTTTATGATTTAGACTAGCAATGTGCGATGTCTCTCGTCCGTGTGTTCGGACTTGCCTTTCTCGTCCGTGTGATCGGACTTGCCTTTCTCGTCCGTGTGTTCGGACTTGCCTTTCTCGTCCGTGTGTTCGGACTTGCCTTTCTCGTCCGTGTGTTCGGACTTGCCTTTCTCGTCCGTGTGTTCGGACTTGCCTTTCTCGTCCGTGTGTTCGGACTTGCCTTTCTCGTCCGTGTGTTCGGACTTGCCTTTCTCGTCCGTGTGTTCGGAAAATTAAATAGATAGCTTCTCATCCGCGTGTTCGGAAAATCAAATGGATAGCTTCCATGAGATAGCTTCTCGTCCGTGTGCTCGGATTTCCCCCTTTTTGTGATTTCTAGATTTCGTGTGTTGATTTCTGAATTTAATGTTTCACCAACTTTTACAATTGGCATTAATATGTATGTCATTTATTGTGGCTTGGTGAATTAAATAAAGAATATGACATTCTTTTTAATCTTTGAGAAGATTCTTGTGGTATTGATTAATCTCTTGTTGATTTTCAATTACGTACTTATCACAGTACGGTATTATGGTTATGATACGTTTTTGTCATATTTCTTATTCTATATCACTTTATCTGATATTTATAGTTAGACTGATCCATTTATTATTTTCTTATAAATAATACTCGGGTCAGACCGAGATGTTACAGGTGCTTCTGCTTGACTTCTCTTCAGGACTATTCTGACTTTTGGCTAACTACATAGATTGTAGTTTTTGGATGTACACATTTGAGATATTGACCCTATGTTGTGTACTTATTCTTTTGTATAGCACGTGATGCTATTCTTTTGTATTATCGTGGATCTTTCTGACCACTACTCTGATGTACACTTTCATGTGTTGTATATTTATTCATATCTTCTTCCGCCTTTGTGATATGGATGTCTGTGACTGATTTATGTTATGTTTATTTCTATATTTGTTTCCGAAGATTATATATAGCCACCGTGTGATAGCTTTGTGTTTGTTTCGGTATGTCAGATTTCCTCTTTAAAAGATATGCATTCTATTCTATCTGACATATCGGTGCTCGCACAAAGAAGTTACACGGATGGTCGCTCCTCAACAGCCTTATTCTCCGTGCTAATTGACAGCACTACCTCGTAGTGTTCTTGGTTAGCATGGGTATAGAAGTGGGGCGTCACACGTTACAATTTCCATACGAAATTTTTTAACCCAAAATCCCCAAATCTCTTCCCCAAGCTTCCAATCATCAATTTCGAGCATTCGGATCCTCTCCGGCTGCGTAATCAACGTCTATTGCTCTCTAGCTCAGGTATAATCTCTTATTTTCGCCAAAAATCTAATTTTTACCCTAAATCCAGATTTGCATAAGTTTTTAAATTAGGGCTAATTGGTGATTGAAATTGTTTCCAATAGTGTTATAACAGTTTCTAGCATTTCATGGTATTTGTAGTTCATCTTTTATCGTGAAATTGTGAAAAACAAGTATAATTTGTGGTTGTTCGTGTATATGTAAATCGTTGTGTATGCCTTGATTCTACGATTGTATATGTGTGTAGCGCTGCTACCATTGTATTGTATTAGTTGGAATAAGATAAAATGAATGCACGAGCTAGGAATATTATATTGTGCACGTATTGACTTATACAACAAAAAAAATACGTCGAACGAGCCTTAAGTTGATGTAATACGTCGAATAAATGTGTTAAATTAAAATATATTTTTGTAATTGTGAACAGTTAGTAAAACTGTATTTTTTCGTAAAATGCGCACATCTAATTGACAAATGTCCCTTAGAGAGTTTTTGGCCCCGTCTGACGAGTGTTGTACATGATCGTTGTATAAATAGTCATTTTTTTCAAAAAACGACCATTTATATTCATCTGGTACATTGTTTGTTGGATTTTTTCCTGTATTGGACAAGTTATGAACACATCAAGCATTTACATTTTGTATACTAATTCGTCTCAAACGGTTCATAAAATTTCAGCCTAACTTTTCTTTTTTGTTTCCTGCGTACACGCATTATGTACAATGCATGGAACAAAAGGGAAATGCTGCCGAAATTTTGTTGAATCGTTTGAGACGAAGTAATATACGAAATGTAAATTCTTACTATGTTTGTAATGAGAAGTAGGATTGCTGACCATTGAAAAAAAAATATTATTGTAC
Source organism: Allium fistulosum (assembly GCA_030737815.1). NCBI lineage: Eukaryota > Viridiplantae > Streptophyta > Magnoliopsida > Asparagales > Amaryllidaceae > Allium > Allium fistulosum. Next base: position 963,482,210 of record CM060902.1, on the reverse strand, counting down.
AATTTTTTGTATCGATACGTTAAAAAATAAAATGTGCCATATTTGAAAATATTTTTAAATTTGTGAAGTAGTTCTTAAATTCAAATATTATACGACCATGAAAATAATCTTTTTCGAATTTGTATTCTTGAAAATAAATATTAAATTTTGAACTTATCATTTTCTCAAATAGGAAAAATGATTGATTATTTTGTTGATCGGAGGAGATGGATGTATAAAAAAAAAGGACTGAGGGGCTCAATAAAAGAAGATTTTTATAATGGTATAAACGTATTTGTTGAATTCACTTTAAGTAATAACGGAAACGATCCAGAAATTCGTTGTCCGTGTAGTAGGTGTAGACATTTGAAGTATTTGTTACTAGATATTGTGAAAGTTCATTTATGGCAAAACGGTTTCGTACCCGAGTATTATGTTTTGGATCGGCATGGAGAAGTTGTAGCAAATACTTCTATAGAGTCTGAAAGTGTCGTTAACGAAATAGTTACGACGACCCATATAGAAAATATGGTCGAAGATGCAGCACGATCAATGTTTCCTATGGTTGAAGTTGACAACGATGATGGAAATGTTGAAGAACCAAATATTGAAGCAAAAAAATTTATGATTTACTACATGCTGCTAAGAAACCTATTTGGGATGGTTGTAAAAGCGACACTCGGCTGTCAGTAATCGCAGAATACATTGTGATGAAGTCAAAATACAACATCACTGAAGCTGGGTTTACGGCTGTTGTTCAAGCTGCAAAAAGACATATGCCGCTCGATAATCTAATGTGTGAAAATCACTATGAAGTTAAAAAACTTATGTCGGCTTTTGGTTTACCTTATTAGAAAATAGATACATGTTTAAAAGGCTGCATGTTGTTTTGAAAAGAAGACGCAAACCTTAGAAATTGTAAAATTTGTAATCAGGAGAGATACAAACCAAGAAAAAAGAAGGGGAAGGAAGTTCCGTACAAGCGTATGCATTACTTACTCATAACTCCAAGGCTTCAAATATTATATGCATCTTCTGTAAATGCATCTAATATGAGATGGCATAGTGTGAGAACGGAGGAAGAGGGTACGTTGACACATCCGGACGATGGATAAGCATGGAAGCATTTCGATAAAACATATCCAAATTTTGCAGCGGAGAGTTGAAATGTTAGATTAGGATTATGTAAGCACGGTTTTTCTCCATTTTCTCAATTTGGTTCTAAATATTCATCCTGGCCCATTATCGTCACACCGTATAATTTACCTCGATGGATGTGTATGAAAATGTAATATATGTTTCTTGCTGTTGTCGTTCCTGGCCCCGACGATCCGACACAAGGAATCGATGTATATTTACAACCGCTGATTAAGGAGTTAAAAATACTCTGGAACGAAGGAGTAGAAACATACGATGTGTCCAAGAAGAAAATTTTTCGTATGTTTGCTTCTTTGTTGTGGACTATAAGTGATTTTCCTTCCTATGCAATGCTTTCAGGATGGAGTATTGCCGGTCGTCTAGCATGTCCATATTGCATGGATGAAACACGAGCGTTTTCTTTACCTCATGGTAAGAAAATTTCATGGTTTGACTGTCATCGATATTTTCTCCATGTAAATCATCCCTTCAGAGGAGACAAGAAAAACCTTTTAGCTAATAGAGTAGAAACCAGACAACCACCAACGATATGGTCAAGCGAAGACATATATGAACTTGTTAGGGACTATCCAAAGATATATGAAACTGGAGAGCAAACAGAAATTGAAGGAAAATCAGTTGTTCATAACTGGTGCAAACAAACTATTTCCATTTGTCATTTATTTAGCAATTTTTATTAAAAATGCAATGAAATCTGCTTATCGTCGGAACAGTAGACACATTATGAATCAGGTATAACACAATTCCATTTTTATTTCCATTTCAGTCATTAATTAAGTAATTTATACCGTTGATGTCATTTACATATGAAATATATTTCATTACCATGTTATTATTCTCTTATATAATGATGTGTATATATGTCACAGGTTTATCATAATGTCATATAGAGGTAGGAGCTCTTCCCGATCATCAGGAGGCGATGGTAGTGGCCCATCGCAAGATTCACAGCGTCTAGTAGTTTCGTTAGTCCCTAGAGCAGAGGGATAAAAATTAAATTTTATTCAGCATCTTATTTTTTATGATATACGTACGTACTTATCTGTATTGTATTTAAAAACAGGGGGTTCGACCTACTTCCTTCGAAGGTTGTGATGGATGTCTCTAGAGCTTCTTATCGCAGTAGGATGAGTGCTTGCTGGTCAAAGTAGGATAACATCCCTCCCCACATCATAGAGTGTATATGGCAGGATGTTCTAGTATGTATATTTTTCTGTTTTCAATTTTTAATTCGTTTTTGTCATTTTTCTACTATTTATCGTTTACAGTGTAATCTTTTTTTTGCTTTTTATCGTGAATCACAGGCTGAGATAGACTTTCAGACAGACGATATGCTGCTGGCACGAGGATACTGGATGAAGAAGATGCGCAAGAACTATAGGGACTCGATATCTGAAATTAAGAAATCTGGTAAGAAACCACGGTGGATGGGGGAGAGCGTATGGCAAGCATGGTTGGCATACTGGGAAACTAACGAGGCGAAGGAAAGTATACTAAATTTTTTTGAATTATTAATTTGACGTGATCGAAAAATAATGTATCAAATTTTGAATGTATAGGCAGAGTCGGATAGAAACTCTACAAACAGAAATAAAAATCCCGTCACTCATCATGGAGGGTCGAAGTCATTTCAGCAGCATCGGCAGGAGTTGGTAAATTTACTGAATGATAATTGTAAATAGTTTATGCTATATAATTTTAAATATGTAATAATTTTATGTAAAAATCAACTTCAGGAAGCTGAGGCGCATAGTCCCGTGGGCTATATGGACGTGTTCACTCATACGCATGCTGTCGAGCATGTAAATTCGGACGGGACTGTTTCGTATACATGGCACTACAATAAATCCAGCAGGAGCCATGTAAGCATATTTCATTTTATGCAGTATTAATAATTGTTCTGCCTGTTAAACTATAATGAAATAAGATATGATGTTATTAATTTGTTAATGTAGGAAAAGTTTATGGAGTAGCGCCAGAAACTCCTTGCTGATACGGGTCGAGATCAGCTGATGACTGATGAGGAGGATGCTATTTTTGAGTCCGTTATGGATCCATCAGAGCATGACAGATGATACGGATTTGGCAATCAAGTGGTAAATAATTTATTTTACTGGTAATTTGATATTTAAGTCATAATTAATTAAATCGTACGGATTTATACAAGCATCTTGTACCCAAAACCCTACGCCTCTCCCAATAAATGTTTAATTTACTAGTTTTAAGTCATTTGACTTTCATTAGAACAGTTATTCCCGTAATGTCACTATGGCCCATCAATAGGCCATATGATTGTGTGTTTAGAATTACAGTTAAAATTCGCAGTTTATATAATAGAAGTATTTATAAAACACGACATCGAATATTAATACATAAGCTAAATTAGATTTAATAAGTTGCAATAATGGATTTATAAATAAATAAACTTGTATAACATCATAAACATAAGTATATAATGTCAGAAGTCATATTATTCAAGCTAAAGTAAATTTAAATAGGATTTATTTGTTTGATCTAAATTTAAATCTAAAAGCTAATTAAATAATTCAATTCTATGTTGGAATATATAATTTTATCTTAAAATATTTCAAATATGCTATTTGGACCTTTTCAAAACAATAAACTTGAATTTAATTCATTTTTCCATTATTTAAAAATATTTGAACCTTGAAAAATCCTCCATATTGAATTTGAATTCAAACCAAACAAATGACTTTATCACACCAGTAAAGCACAAGAAGGCAGAAGATATGAACGTTATGTTACTTACTAGCTTACTGTTAATTTGTATATGAACTCAAAAATCTTTAAAATGAATACCAAATATTTTGGTTATGCAAAATAAATAAGCAAATCAATATGATTTCAGAAGCCTACTACAAATTCATACATGGGTGACAATACTCGGTAAATGAAAACATAGGGTTTATAGAAAATTCAAACGGTTTATAATTAGTAATTTTGAAAACAAAACTGAAACCTTTTTATTTATATTTTTCCATAAATTATTAAAATACTTAAGTTTCTTATATTTTTCTAGATATCCAATACATTGTCAGACTCATTCAGTCTACACTTAAATAAACATGCATAAACTAAATTAAATAACATTATCACACAGCTAATCATTCACATACCTGCACATACACTTACAGAGATCACACAGCTAAATTAAATATTTATTGCAGGCCAGCAATCAGAGTCAGGGTCGCCAGACTAGAGCTCGGATCGATCTAGCAGAGATTGAAGATTTGCAGGCTAGAGTGGCCCAACTGGAGGAGCAGAACCGCCGACAGGCCATACAGACCACACAGTTGCTAGACCAACGTATCGCCGAGTACATGCAGTAGTATGGTGGCCGCTTCCCTTCCTCTGCTGGCTCTGAATCTGAAGGAGAGTGATTGGTTGCTTGCTTTTTCAGGTATGTTTTTTTTAGTTTTGTATGATTTGGTAGACGGTGGAGGTAGTTGTTGATTTTTGTATGATTATGTTTGATACACCTGGTTGTGTGTTTGTATGATGATGTGGATGTTGATGATTTTGTGTTATGTTGTGTATGTATGATATGGTAGAACACTTGTTGTTGGGATTGTTGTGAATGTTGGAATGATTATGTATATTATGTATTTTATTTTGATGTATTTTTATGTTTGATGAATTTTGTGTAGTTTGGGTTTTGATATTTGGTTGGAATATTGTATACTGGATTCTGCAGTATTGATGTAATCGTGTTTGGATGGGAAATGTGGATGGAAGGTTATATTGTAGTAGGAATAAAAAAAATACAGCAGATTTCCGATGGCTTCCGATGGCTTCTGACAGCTTTCAGGTAATAATTTTCCTACGGCTTCCGACAACCTATAGGCCATTTTTTCCAACGGTTTCCGACGGCTTCCGACAAGTGTCAAATCCGTCGGAAGCCGTCGGAAATATGTTCGGCGCCCTGTGTCGGAAGCCGTCGGAAAAACTGCGCCCCAACGCCTTATTTTCCGATGGCTTTTTCCGACGGCTTCCGACGGCCGACGACGATTTTCAACCGTCGAAAAATGCATTTTTCCTTGTAGTGAAACCACTTAGAAATTCTCATGAAAAATGACAACAAGTTGAAAGTTAAATTTATTTTAAGCATAGTCTATTAACTATTAATTAGAAATATAGACCATCAAATTTTGATTTCAATATTCATTTCATTACCATAATCATATGTGGATGAAAAGATAATTTGTGTTAAGTGGTTGTTTAAGCATAACCTATTTGGTGTCAACAATATAAGCTATCAAATTCAAAGCAAAAACAACAAGTTAACCACTTCAAGCATTGTCATTAAGCAAAAAAAAAGAGCAATAATCATTAAAATGTTGAAGCTACATAATTAGAGAGCTTTATTACCCCTAAATTGAAGGGTTTAACATCTCATTTGTGTTATCATATCAACACAAGTTGCTTGCAACATAGAACAAAAGAAGAGGAAAAATAGAGCAAAATGAAAAGAAAAACTAACTAAAAAGAAATAAAACTATTCTATTTGCATGAATAAATGAAACTACACTACTAGCATGAAAGAAAATGAACATGTAATTAAAAGAAAACAATAATTAACATTGCATAAAAAAAAGAAAATTACATAAGATAAAAATGACTAAGTAGCGTATGAAACCCTAATCCATTTTGTTGGGAAATGCTCAAAATACCCTCATAGAAAGTGTGGAGGCCAAGTAATCATTAGCATCAAATAATCATGCATGAAACTTTAAACTCTATTAGCATGTGCATTAGTCTCTAATTTGTACATTAAGATAGGTGGGTAGGTGGGGTACTCCATTATCATGAGTTTGAATTATTTTCATTTTCATTCCTTTGTATTCATTTGTGCATGCATATTTTTCATGAAACCCTCTTTCATTTGAAGACAATTTCCTACAAAATAATGTAGAAATTTCCAAGTAAATTTTCATAAATTAATATATACACAAAAATGACCATTTTGCTCATATATGAAGATGAATATATGACGATTTAAGAATAATATGAATTTTGGTTTAAACATGTTAAAATACCTAATATGATCATTTATTTAATTTAATTAGATTAAATATGGTGGTAAAAATATGCACATTTACGTGCATATCATGGATCTTCATATAAATTAACGATAAAATATTTAAATCTATTATTTAAATATTCTATCGTTAAAAATATGCGTCGTTACAATACTACTATATTAATTATAATTAGTTAAAATTTTACATTAGTTGAAATAATTTTATAGTTAAACTAGAAAAATACAAATAACGATCAATGCGATTCTTACGGTCTGACTGTTTGAACCACTATAACTTTGACATCACACTAACATGGTTCAACTCGCGATCTTTGAAACTATGAATAAAATACACATAATTTCAACTATTGTCATAACAAAAGTTGGATATATAATTTTCGGATGCGGATACTATTATATCCACATCCATATTCATTTTTCGGATTTTTGTATATTTTTTTTTTTTCGAATATGGATGTTAACGGATTCCTGATTTTTGTCTACTTATTGACAGGTTTACCTAGTACTAGTCCGACTATCCATGTTTTCCCAAGTATAAAATAAAGTCTGAACGTTTGAATTTGGTTGCCCTGCTAGAAGCACATGGAAGAATACAATACACATACGAATAGACTGATTCTTGAGCCTGGATTGCTATTACTAACAGCACCGTAACAAAATAACAGGCTTCATTCTTATTTGTAGTTTATTTAGTTAATTACTTCAATATGTCGTTTTTCCCAACCCAAAGACTCGTTGAACATGCCTTTGGTTCCGGCCAATGTATCACCGACCTTGTAAGAGTGGGTGTTTACAAGTGGGTGTGTGGAGCAAACAAAATAAAGTGTCACCCTGCTAGTTTGGATGGAACAATCGTGAAGTACGTTAACTATGCATCTTCTTCATTTTGTGCAAAAAACTTCCATTCAAAGTTAATTTTTATTTATATGTGTATTTAATTTGTTAGTGAAACCACCTAAAAATACGTTCAAAAAGCTTAATCCTTTCAAAACTGCAGGTAAATATGAACCTTCGTTCATATTTATATTAATTGAATGGATGATTTGCTTAAAGATAAAGCATATCGATGAAAATTCACACTGGTTCAATATTTTACTTTTTATTTTTCATAAAACGACTTTGGGGGTGGGGGTGTGAGAAGGGGTTGATGTATATTTAGCCGAAACACAACAATGATTACACAGTCTGATTAGGTGAAAATCGAAAGAGTTGCGTTAACAAGAACTAAGTTAGTGCGTTCAGTCTATGAAATTTTTATCTTTCCACGTAATCATAGCCATCTGTTAGTTTATTTTGTATCAAAAGGTAATTTGAACCCTGAATCATTCTTGGCATCATGACATGTACAAACGGTATCATGTTAAGCCGTAGCTATTCACTCTGGGACCCTGGATTCAAGCCTCATTCCTTAGAGATGAAGTGCTGTATGTGGTTCATAACAATAAGTAAGATGGTCTTTTAATGTAATTGCGATTGCAAAGTATTGCAGTTTTACAATTCATCGTCCGCATAACCCAATTAAGACAGCGACAAGCACAAGTCATTTTGATTGCATGTACGGAAAAGAACCATAAGAAGTTTTCACCTTTGAAGCATTGACATGCCACAAATACATAAAGAAGTAAAAATAAAGATAGTAATTAAATTCAAATATCATATTTTCATAACTGGAAAGTTTTGAAACATGGCGTGGAAACGTTAGAAGCAAATGAAACGAAGCAATGGTTTTATTCTAGATTCTAGAAAAGATGCATATTGATAAAGGATGTAATAATTATGGGGCATTGTAGAACACGCTACAATCGTCCTGGTCATTCAACCCAGAAACGGAGAAGGGACATGCGTCAGCCAGGTCACCGACAGCATCACCGATGCATGAACCGCAATCGTCAGCGGATAAGTCTGTAGAGCAGCTTGACGATCCAAAGACATAAGGTGCCTCTACTGTAGTCGTGTAACTATAGTCTGGAGCACCGGCTGTTAATGCAGCCATGTTGCCCAGAACTGTCTTCACATTTCTCTCTGTACCAGAACCTGCCTCAAATGAATTCTCATTGCAGCTTGGATCCGCATTAACCCATATCCCCATTAGCAGAGAAACCACCATTAGCGCCTTTCTTACATTTCCAAATCCCATTATTTATTCCTGACCTTTTTTGCAACTTCAATTATGAATGAACATAAACGCATCTCTCCCCTTGCATTTTATATAGGCATTGGCTATTGTTTCTGATTATCCAACGTACTTCTTTAACCTTACATATGCCAGTCTTAAAACTCTTGATATTATCGGTTAACCTGTGTCTAAATCTTTGTAGTATTTTGACAAAGCCGTTTACTCTCCTCCTGCTTTTGTTTAATTTATATTGTTGTATGTACTTCAAAAAAACTCAAAACAGTTATTTGTTTATTTTTTGGTGAGCATCGATTTGTGGACCAAAAGCTTTCAAATTGTACATGCAAGAGACCCTTTTCCACTGTCCATTTGACAGAAATTTTGTTTCAATAAAATTATCTAGAAAAATACACACCGTGACAAAATTAAGAAAAAAAATTTAAACTGAAAACAACAATATCATTTTTGACTGAAGAACAATACTACATATAACCATCATTTTATATATAGTGTAAAACCGAATATAATCTTAGTTAAAACTAAAATAAGTTGAATATAATGCTAATTATAACTAACATTTGTTCTTCGGCCTCAAACGAAAAAAGAAATTTTGTCTGAAAGACAAACTTTCAAAGTATTTTGACCTCTAGACAGTCTCTTCAAAATTTAATCATAAGAACAGAATAGATAAAAATGATACCGTACAATGTAATTATATGAAAGCATCATGCAAAAAGAAAACTATCAAGTACAAAATGAAAATAAGTCGTATCGTTTGAAAATAAAATGCTACCACAAGATAAGATCGACTATTACATGATAAAATTAAAGTATAAGTGTTCTAACCTTCTTTTAATTCAGAAAATACAAAACTGATACTACATAGTAGCATTGTCCTTCTCATCAAATTTTTGTCCTTTTGCTATATTTAGTCGAAATATTTGTCCTTCTCCCTAAAAAATTGAGAGCATATCTTTGGAACTAAACAATTAATGAATTTTGTCATTCATGCTATTTTCCTGAAAAAATAAAACTTGATGTCATTTAGTCTAAATTTTTTTTGAAGTTTGTCCTTCTTCCTAATTCCTGCTAAATAGTAAATGAAACTTAAAGCAACCGGTGAATAATTAACATGTGTACAACTTAGGTTAAAAGTAGTTAATTTATTAAGAAAAAATATCATTTTCCATTTAGTTACGGTTTTGCCATATGGACATGCAGTAACTTGTAAAATATCGACTTGCAATAGTTTAAGTAAAAGACAACATGCGATAGCTTTGCTTAACCTTCAATAGCCCTACATATCAATTTGTGAAAACATCAACCTACAATGGGTTGTGAAAGATCAACTTGCAATGGCTTATGAATGATCAACTTGTAATAAGTTGTGTATGCCAACTTGTGACAGCTTAAATAATATGCCAACTTGCAATAGCTTGTATAGGTCAACTGCAATCGCTCATGAATGTTCAACCTACAATAACTATAAAACTCAACCTTCGATGGCATAAATTATCCACTTGTGATAGTTTATAAATGTTAACATGCGATGGCGTGTAGGGTTCAACAAGCAATGGAATGTAGAGGTTCAACGTGCAGTAGCTTGCAAAAGTTTAACATGTGATGGTTATAAGGGCTCAACCTTCGATAGGTTTGAAAGTTGAAATGAGATAAGTCAATGCGCAATAGTCTAGCACGCTAGCCTTGATATGTGATAGATAGGGGAGCTAATATTTCCTGAGTAAAACAAGAAAATACTTAGTTGCATTTTGGAAGCTGGTTTTCAAAATGTTGGTTTGGAGATTTAATAGGGATGAAATTATGAAAAAAATACATAAGCTAAATTGTGTTAATTTATTTAAACTTAGAAATGGAGTAAGCTTAAAGAAGCTATAAGTGATAGTTATATCATTTAAATTAAGGATAATTATATTTTATCTAATGAATGTGTACAGTACAGAATAACCCAATGAAAGAAACATATTGAACCCAAGATAGTAAAATATACCGACTCATAGAGTTATTAAATGGCAAGATGCCAAAATTCAACTATATATGGTAGAATGCCATGACTTGGGAAGTGTATAGGGTTCAATCTAGAAAAATGTAAATTTAATGTAAGTTTATGGCATAGTGCCAAACATCTAGAAGGATGTGTTTTGATGAATTAATCAGCAACGTGAAACAAAAGTGTTTTTGGGACTAAGAGGGACTATTACTGCTTAGTATGGATGCTTGCTAGAATGTATGCAGGTTGCTTGCATTCAACCTCCTAGATGAGTTAGGATGGCTCCCGTGGTTGAATGTGTGGTCATTTCATCGGTGATGTTATTCGGAAAAATGTTAAATTAGTAATAAACAGGCCTAAGGAGGTAACCAATAAAAATAAGTTTATGATAACTTTAAGTTTGACACCTAGTTAAGAAACTAGGTGATGTGTGTGAATGAGATTAATGATTGTATGACATGGTTCATAACAACTTGGTGATAAGTATAGGGTATACTTAAATTGAAATGGATGAATAGAAATATGACATGGTTTATAAATGAATGTTAAGTATAGGGTATACTATGCTTTTAAGATGATTTTATATGTATTCTCATGATGTGATGATTGTCTATATGGTAAGATGTAATTTTTGTTGATTTATGAGTAAGGGGAAAACTCGTTCCATGCTTTAGCGACGTCGCTATTTGTTTGTTTAAGGTAAAGTTTTACTCATACCAGGCTTTATATATAACTCAAGTTTTTATTATGTCCCATAAACTTACAGGTACTCATTCAAGTAGGCCGAGTTTGTGGGCTTGGACATATAACTTTTGGGAAAGAAGGATAAAGAAGCCAAAGACAAAGCAGGAGGCTTGTAACTATTAAAAGTTGTTTTTATTCCATTGTTGTAAAACTAGAGTTTATAACCGGTTGGTCTTTTATGTTGGTGTTTTCATATGTCAGGCACGACACTACTATTTATGATTATTATATTTTATCCCAACGTGGGTACGCTTCGGTAATATGGAAAATGTAATGACAATTATGTGCAATTAAAATTTATTTAACTGCTCTGTTTACTTCATGTTGTGAAAAAATACCAGTCTCATTTTGCCGCTTGAAAATTTGGTGATGAGTGCAGCATCATCAGTACCCATTTCAAGTCTCGAAATGTAGGACATAACATATAAGTTGCAGATCTAGTATCTAAAACATAAGTTAATTTATAAATTGCAAAACCATTTTGAATCATTTTTTGATACCACAGATACTAATTTTGATGACAACAACCATATAAATATAGACATTAATGATTTTTCAAATTGTGTAGTATATTTTGCAGGATATATACAGGTTTATAAAATTACAGGGTAATCGAATTTAAATATTGATCAATAAAAAACTATAGATCAAGATATGTGAAGACTCATGAGTTTAAAGAAAAAGACACGAAGAGTTCAAGACTATAGTTTATGGTTAATAGACATTAGATTAATTTATTAAAGTCCTTGAATAGTAACTTTCTTTTCTTTGAATATTTTCTTATCAAAATATTTACTTTATTATCGAAGTATTTATTTTATTTTTAAAATATATTTCTACAAATATTTTATAAAAGTTTTATATATTAAAAGTATTTAAAAACCATATTTAAATAATTTTACAAAAGTTCAAGATTTTGCAACACATTTAAAGTGTTTCTATTTCTCAAAATAAACAAGTGTGTCGTCATACCCTATATATATATGTCGACATATGTACCGTTGAATAGGTGCCTTTTGAATTTTGAATAGTTGTGATTTTTGGTTGGATCTCTTTAGAAATAGACACATATCTTAAAACACTATATAAAAGGGACTGGAAAACTAATTTTAACAACTACTTTCTTTATATTCTTCTTACTCCAAATTATTATTATATATTTCAGAAAATCCACTTTCTATATTCTTCAAATTCACTCAAATTCAATATCTACATTACTAAATTCATTACAATCTACTCACTGATTTGAAAGTATTTTCTCATCAATACAAAGATCAAAGTGCTATCAAAGGTCTATAGGATATTATGTATCCAAAGTATAGCTGTTTGTATTTGGAATCAACAGCTCTCTACTATTATTTGTGTGGGTATGCTTGTTGCCCATTCAAATCAAGTGTGTGTGCTTATTGCCCGTTCAAATCAAGTGGATGTGCATGTTGCCTATTTAAATCAAGTGGGTGACCTTGTTGTCCGATTAATTCAAGAGCGTCAACCCTGAGCTCGAAAAGTCGGGAGGGTATATCTTATTGCTTTGAAATCAAGATTGTATTCTGGTTTGCGCTATCTAATCAAAGTAGGCATTGGAAAGGAAATCTATACATACATTGTACATGACTGGATGTAGGATTGGTTAATCCGATCCAACATAAAACTCCCGGTGTCATCTCTCTTACTTTTACTTTATTTTTACTGCATACACACACACATGGCTACATGTTAATATATATATCTATCTTTATTTTCAATGTTTGTATTTCAATCTTGAAATAATTTAGAAAAGTTCCATATAAGTTATAAAACACTATTCATCAAACTTTAGTGTTAAAGCTGCATTAAGATCCGTTCATACTAGTATAATTTATACTACACCGTTTTCTAAATTTAGGACAAGTTTGGGGTGGTGTGGTTGTGATTTGGGATGCGCGACATTTCACACTATAGCAGGTCGAGCTCAAATCGTACCTTGATCCATGCATTCGAGCGTGACTTCGAGGGTTGGGATGCGGACAGTATGTGACGTGGTGTTCGTTAAAGGCGGTGTGGTGCGATTTCGTTGATTATTGGATGAGAAATCGATGATGGAGGAATCGATTTTTTTGGGTTTGTGCATGCATGAGGTTGTACATGTATAGGAACAGGAAGTAGTGATTTGAGGAAGATAATTTGATAGGTAATTAGTGTCTTGATTGAGTTAATTAATTATTTAATTAATCAATTTCTTATAAAATCTATAACTTTTGCATACAAGATTCAAATTGAATGTGGTCTTTTGCGTTATGCTTGTAGGAGTGTTATCTATGTACTAGAGCTAATTTTGTCAAGTTTGAAGCAAGTTGAAATTTGAGCTAAAATTGGACGCCATTCGATTTTAGATCGAGCAGGAACGCGTAATCGTCAATTGGAATTTTTGTGAGTTAACTCACCTTTGGATGAGCACTATATGACATATGTATTGATATAAATTATCGTTTGCTGCTTGAATGATTTCTTTATGTTTGGTTTGGTTGAATTCCTGCTTTGGAAAGCAGATGACATATGAAATAAAATACATGGAACTCAGGAAATTTTGTAGAGGAATTTGGATTCCTCGTCACTGTTGATTTTAATTTCATTTATATACTTATTGTACAAATTATGGAATGCCAAAAAGCTTGGTAGTTTGGCCTTATTGGATGTGACTTTGATATTGGCCTTATTGTTGTTACACTTGTTACATTTATATAGAAAGCGCTTATAAAATGCTATGGTAGCTTTAGGCCTCATTATTGTATTTTGAAAATACTATTATTTGCTATTTTGATTTGAAATTGGTTTTGATTCAGAGAATGATTTTAAATGCGACTTTTGGAATTTTCTATGGTATTTTGTTTAGAAATGATTTTTGAACTTCTCTATTTTACTCTAACTTTTTTGTTAGTCTCTTCTAATTTATAGGGAAATGTTTTAAAAGTATTTTATAATGCATAAAAGTTAATATAATAACGGTTATTTATTATAAAGAGAAAAAGGGGAATTTATCTTTTATAATCAAGTGACCCTATTTTTAAAGAAGATAGAAATATTTTTGAATAAGTATTTGTATAACGCTTTATATAAAATGTTGTATAGAAAGATATATTTATAACTGGTGTTTTATAAATAAAAGAACAGGTTTACAAATGGTATCATTTTGATAAATTGGAATAATAAATCATATTTGTGAATTTATAGTAATATATGGAATGATTGTTTTATGGAAAGTATTTAGTCCTATCTTGAAATTAAATATTTTCGATAAGGATATGAGATTTAAAATTAGAAGATTTATAAAAGGAGTTTTATAAAAAGAAGTTTTATAAAAAGGAGATTTATAAAAGAATTTTTATAAATAAAAAAGAGATTTATAAAAAGGAGTTTTACAAGAAGAACGAGATTTGATTTCCATAAATGATCCGTATAACTTATAGTGGTATGGAAAGTATTCTTTTCATACCTAACACCAAATTCCAAGGTATGGAAATTCATCTCTATATATGAGAATTAAGAATGTATGTCAAGGCAAGGATAATTTTCTAACTTGTCCGACTTCATTGTTAATTGAGGAATAACACAAGTTTGAAATTGGGAAGTGGTGGTAAGTATATTTGATCTAATTTCCATACGGCCCATTTACTTACACCAAAAGGAAAGTATTTTGGGTTTATAATAAATGATGTTTTTAAATAACCTTTGTTTTGGCCATTTAAGCATGCTTTTGAAATATGAAATCTCTCATAATGTTTTGTGAATATACTTATACCATTGAGATAAGTATTTGGAGATGTTTTCTAAGTATTGAAAGGTAGTGTTTTGTGAATATACTTATACCACTGAGATAAGTATATGGAGACGTTTTCTAAGTATTAAAAGTAAAATGTTTTATAAGTATACTTATAAAGTTGAGATATGTATATGAATACTTTTTCAAATATTGAAAATAGTATAGAAGTTTTTTGAATATATCTTGTATTTACAAAGTGATTTTAATTAAAAGGATTAATTAAAGAGGCTTAGTGTTGCTTATGTGCTTAATCATGCTTGGTTTCTTTATGAAATTAAATCATTGATTCGATTGTTTACTTATTTGATAGTTAAATAACCGTCTATCAAATCTTAGCTAGTTTTGAAACTATCGATTATTGGTTCGGAGAGACCCGGATCAGATCTACTGAGTGTTAGGTTGGCACGCATGATTGGGGGTTCTAGCTTTATGACCTATGATGAAGCTTAGACTCTTACCCCTACATGTCCCTTTACGAGTTGGTTGTAGCAGTTGAGAGGCCGACCGTAAAATCTGATTCGAGGCTACCATTTGTAGTCATCTCCGAGAAGGAAGAATGTTACACGTGGTATCAGAGCTTAGGTTGAGCAAACAGCTAGGCTTTGGTGGGGTAAACTCATTAGAGATAGGGTTAGTAACACCCTAGGATGAGTTTGAGTATATATAAGAGCACGTATTTGTTTGTGCTATAAAAATGTTATAGATTGTGTGGATTGATTATTTGAGTGGTTTATGAATTCTGGTCGATACAGTAGGTACAACTATACGATATGGGTTTCTAAACACTTGGACATGGCAAACCGACATAGTATTGTTTTGAAATTTTGATAAATAAAACAATTTTACCTAGGATTATATTTTATATATAAACGAATAATTTTCAAAAAAATTGATATAGTTATTTACGATGTGTTTATTTATTAGGATATGATAATATTTAATTATTATCATTTATTGTTAGATTAGTCATGCTCTTCTAGTTTAGGAGCATTGACTATTATTTGTTGATTGATTATTTATGTTCGGCCAGTTTATGAGCATTTATTATTTGATTGAATTAAGTACGAACACCTAGTGAATTGACTTTCACAGTTTAACTATAGGGTGTTGGATAGTAATGTTGTCATGAAGATCTATAACAAAAGAAAGTTATTTAATTTGAAATGATTATAAGATGTGTCTTATCAAATAAAGAAGATTTTTGAGAATTTAAATTTCGGTGTCTTTGAAAAAGATTTCAAATGATTTTTGGAAAAAGAAATAATAGTATTACTTGAAAGTATTTATGAGTATAAATATTTTAGAAAGGGAATTTTAAGTAAGATACATTTCTTTTGGACAGTTCGGGATAAACATCTCGATTTGTTTTGTAATGATCTGGATAATCTTCGAAATGATAATCAGATGTTTGCTTAGGTAAACGTTGTAGTGCACTTAGTAAATTATTCTCTTTGTCATTATATGATCAAAATAAGTTCGAATCCGAACAAACGCAAAGATAGTAGTGATGGATATTCTGTTCAAACTATTTATTTGGAAATATATACAATATTGTTTCAAATTGGGCTTTAAAAGAGAATAAATATTTTTATATTAACTAGTTCGAGTGGCACGAAAATGACTAAAAAGGCAGGAGATGTGTTCGAATGATAAGCACTTCTCTTAAATATTACCCTTCTTGGTAAAGGGATGTATGATACTACATGGTAGGACCCAGTTCCTTGGTATCATTTTGGGGTTACTCGGTCTATATGTATATTTTCTATGGATTAAAATATATGGTATCATTCCAAAAGGGTTTTGAAATTAAAACTGAGTATTTAGTTCTTAAGTTTCCTTAAAGAGAATGGATTTAAATAAAAAAAATTGTATTTTGTTAAAAGAGCGTGTTGATAAATGATATTTTTAATATGGGTTTATATCACTCTTGTATATGGGTAAAATTATTAAATACGAGTTTAACAGGATAAATTTGACTGGAAGGTTTTAATAAACTTTGTTTCATTAAAACCGTGTCTTTTGTTTTAACATCTAAGTTATGAAAAACTATTTGACGTTATTGAGCCGACTAAAAAACATCTTTACCTTAGAGGTGTCTAAGAAGTTTGGATACTCGCATCCTACTCTTCTTAGCTACCTACCAGATCGAATGGTTAAAGAGGTTGTAGTGGTCGACTCGGTTTAAGACCTAGATTATTTATTTGGGCCTGCATATGAATTTAAGGAAATAGAAAAGATAAAAAATTAAATCAGATAGTTGTATATACCCTTAGGATGTAGTTGGGTTATATACAAGTTTAAAACTCAAGTTATGTTTTGTTTGAAATGTTTTGATAAATAAATTTGAGAAGTAAAAATAAATAGGTATAAGTAAGAACCAATAAGAATAAGTACGTAAGTTCTATTTAAGTCATTTCTTCGCACGGTTCTTGATCCAAGATTTGAGTACATGACTTTAAGGAGATTTACACCAATCCAAACAAGGGTTTTTCACTTGATTCTTGATAGCAAACACTTGATACGAATTCTTGATATGGTTCTGAAGTTTTCTATCATAGTATATGACTATATAAGGATGCAATGACAATAATTTTGGCTAACATTATTTAGAATATTTAATTAGAGAAATTAAATCAAATAATGTAAAGGGATAAGGAAATTGAGTTTTGGTAATTAAGTTTAGGCCATGCCATAGTTAATGACCCAATTAGAGAAACAAAAGGTTAGGATGAGAATGAGGAAAATGACAAGGGCAAAATGAGAATAGTCTTCATTCCTTCCACTTAAACCCATCTATTGTCGTTTCCTTCATTCATTTACACACATACAAACTAAACATACAAAGAGGCTAGCCATAGCAAAGGGAAAACAAGAAGGAAACTAAATGATTAAGGAATCAAAGCTAAAATATCAAGTCTACACCAAATCCCATCTTTCTCATCGAAACCAAGGTGAATAATGAATATATACATCTCACGTTTTTTATTATGTTTCGGTTTTAAGTGTAAATCGGCTTCTTTTGCAAGTATTATGCCATGTTTTAGTAGTTAGATTGATTATATGCTTGTCGATGATTTTTAGAACTTAAATTTAAATTTTAGTGATATGTTTGAGTTGGAAAATCTATCATATGATACCAAATGAGTTGTGATTTTGATATGATGTTAGAAATATCATTTTAGAAGTGGGTTTTTAATTTCATAATTTTCCAAACAAGTATGGATTTTATATGATTTTTCTAAGTGAAGAAATTGATGAATTTCAGATTTTAATTTTTAAAAATAATCAAAATAAATTTTTAGCCCTAAAATTTTTATATGTCGAAGAGTATGCTTAAATTGATTTATTATGATTTTTTGGATTTTTCCTAAGAGTTAGGATGATAAACAAATTGCTTAAGTTTACAAGACTTATTTCTTTAATTAAAATGTTTATAAAATGGGTTAAATTGTAAAATTGTTTAGTATTGAAAATCATGGCATGTGGCAGTTTTTCAATAAAGAATTTGATAAAGTTTTGATAGCCAATAATGATTTTAAAAATTATATAGGTTTGGTGAAAAGTAAACACTTTTTATACTAAAATTGCAGTTTTCAAATTAATTACCATTCTTCCATGTTGATATTGACTGTGTCGAGCCACCACTCACCGCATCCCAGTGTCATCGACGGGAACAAAATGATGCCGCATGATGTCAATGAGTTTGGCATGAAGCAGATGGATTTTGAATCTCATCGAGGCCAAGATAATAAAGACAAATGAGGTAGGCCTCGACATGTCGATGTTGATGTTATACATGTCGAGTTTTACACCAAGAGGCTTGTTACCGCATTTTATACTAGAAAGCATGGTGCCGCATATACTATTCAGCGTTTTTGAATCGCCGACCAAATGGTTGTCAAGCCTAGCCCATGCCGCTTTAACTAGTCATCGAGCCTAGTCTATGCCGCATTTTAAATTGTCATCGAGCTTAATCAATAATTTTTTAGCCATTCCGATGTCTTAGATATCGATGTCGCATCTACTAAATTTTATACCCTCGATAAGGCATTGATGCCAATGTTTTTATGTATTGTCGAAGTTCAAATTTTATAATTATAACACTATAACTTATCAAGTAGGAACTTCGATATCATGCTTAAACATTTTCAAATAAAATAATTCGACATGCTTTTGAGTGGGCAAAGATCTTTAATGGCGACGACGTCGCTTAGTTTTATAATTGTAAAGGTATTATATAGTTTTGGCCTTATAGCCTATGTTTTAAGAGGGTCGAAGACCCTACAATGTTTTGTAAAACATGTATCATAGCATAAGTATTTCGAGTAAAGTAAAGGACCAATGTTTTTCTTATTTTAAGTATTGTTTCAAGGGTTAAATAATTTACAAAGATTTTGTTTTCAAGGAAATATGGATAGGGTAGTTAACCTAAAATTTTGCTAAAAGAATGACTCGAAGATCGAAAAATCAGATGGGATTGGTGTGGGGTCGCACCCTATACTTTAGCTAGTAGCCCCTAGCTAATATAAGTCCAAAAATTCTAGTGTGTAGGCAAGTGTCATGGGTAAGACTAAAAGAAAGTTACACACATAAATGAATACACATCGTAGAGATGGATTATTGGTGAGCCTACAAAACCGTTAGGATCAGTTGACCCTAGAAGTAGTAAGTTATGAACAGACCATCCAGTTTTTCTCTAACAGCAAGTTAGAACATTTATTATGTCTAGTAGACCCAAGTCAACCATAAGTTTATAGTCACCTAATAAAACTATGATGTTGGGACATATAGTCCACCTATTCCCTATTTTATATGCATACATGTTATTGTATATTGTTTATTATAGCCAGTTTGGTTGCAGGATTTTGATTCCAAAAGATATGCTTTTAAAGGATAATAGTGAGGGGAAACCCGTTCCGCTAGGCGGCATGGTCTCACTTAATATCGATAAATCGAGATGTCATCTTATTATTCACACTAGCTTTTTGTCTGACTCGAATTTTATATTTTCCCCTTAAACTCTCGAGTGCTCAAAATTTAATTTGAGTAGGTTGTGAGTTAAGGTTTTCAAGTTTAGTAGGTTTTGGCGAATAAAGCTTCCGAAGATGTGCAAGAGACAAAGATTAGCTATGTAGGAGATTATCTATTTATCTATTCCACTGTGATTGAATGTTGTATGCAATGGCAGATGTTATGACTGTCTATTTAGTAACTCTGATCATCCAAGGGAGCATCTTCGTATGTCGCTGTTGGCATATTTTCTAATAATTATATTTATCTGAACCTGAGCAACATTATGGGATTATATACTGAATATGAAATGCTGATTTGGAATGTAATGAGAAAAGTTGTTTTGTTGAAATATTTCATATTCCTGTGCTTCTGATATTATGGATACCATTAACACTACTATATTTTGTCATCGAAAATTATTACTATAGATGACTGCAGCTTCTGTAGCGGTTAGTTTCGGGCCTCAATATGGGGACTGTTACAACTTGGTATTAGAGCATATGTTTATATAAAACTTAAAAGAATTTTGAACTTAAAAAGATGTTTTAAAACATAATCCAAATGAATCAGAGAATATGATTGGGGTACAGGATAATGCTATAGTAACATACTTGTATTTGTTATATATAAGTATACGCTTTATCTCTATTCTCCTATCTCTCTTAGACCATTCTTCCATGTCTTATTAAGGTTTGAATGCAGACTAAAGGAAAGTAAGATATGGAGGCAGGAAATGAAAGAGTGAATCTCGATGGAGGAAGCACTACAACAAATGGAAATGTCAGACCTAATACTAGATGGAATCCGGGTCGGGCACAAGCTGCTAATGTAGGTGCTGGAACACCCCAGGTTGATATGGAAGCAATGTAACAGTTCTTTGTCAACATGATGTAAGCAGGAGCTGCTGTTGGATTGGTTGGAGAAAATGTTGGAGGAGTGAATCAGTAAGCTCCGATTGGTAATAACGATGCTGTGCAGAGTATGGATTATGCAAGGCTTGGAGGAAAACCATTTATTGGGACTGGAGATGCAATGAGGTAGAGAATTGGTTGCTTCATTGCCAGTGGATTTTTGATGATCTTAGACTGAATGATGAGCAGAAGAGGAGGTTAGCATCCAGGCAACTGCAAGGAGCTACGTTGTATTGGTGGAACAGTGTTACTATTGGAGTAGCGGAGGAAACCATAATTTGGGAAGAATTTAGGAGAAGGTTTGAAGAGAGGTTTATGTCAGAGATCACTAAGTCTACCCTATTGAGAAAGTTTGCTGAGTTAGTACAGGGAGATATGACTATGTTGGAGTATGCTACGAGATTCGAGGAGTTATCGAGTTATGGTTATGCTACGGTTGATACAGTAATTAAGAGGACTGAGAAGTTCATTCGAGGATCGAGACCTGAGCGTGCTAGGGTAACTTTGCCACATCTCAGGGATCCATGTGATATAGTTGTTGAAATGGCTTTAAGGAATGAAGAGATGATTGCTTTATGTGGTAATTAAAAAACAGTGGAGGCTCAAGGTGGGCAGAATCAAAAGAGGAAGTTTTTCCACAAGAAGGAAGCTTAGAGGAGTGGAGTTGCGAAGAAAGGAAATTCTAAGATTAACTGCTATAAGTGTGATAAGAAAGGGCATTTCACAAATAATTGTCGTTCTGGGGATGAAAAGAAGGTGATAGGAAAGAAGAATATTAAGTGCTTCAACTATGATCAGATCAGTTATTATAAGAACCAGTGCAAGAAACCAGCTAAAGCTGAGAAGGACAAGGTGTTTGCATTGGAATCAGCTACATTGAGACCAACAGCCGAGGGGGAAGGATTGGCTGTAATAGGAGGTACGCTTTTGATTCATGGTATACCTGTTATAGTTCTATTTGATATTGTTGCATTACATTCTTTCATATCTCATTGTTTGGTAGATAAACTTAACCTAGAACCCTCATACCTAGTTATATTCTTAAGGGTTGTGAATCTAATATGAGGTTATGCAACTCTTGGGATTAGATGTAACCAGTTAGAGTTTGAATTGTTAGGCTATATATTTTATTGCAGTTTGCATGTGTTCGATTTCGTAGGCTTCAGAATTATTCTGGGTATGGACTGGGTAAGTAAATATGATGCTAGCATATTTTGCCACGATAGGAAAATATCACTAAGACACCCTAGTAGTAGTGATCTAATTATATATTCTGGAGAAAACCCGAGTTTTGATGTTTATGTTTTGTTGGGTGTAATGGAGGAGGAAGACGAGTTGAATCGAGTTTTCATTGTTAGAGAATTCGTAGGCCTCTTTGAACCGGTGACAGGACTACCGCCGAAGTGAGCTATTGAGTTTCAGATAGATCTTGTACTAGGAGCCGAACCTGTTAGTAGACCGCCAAGTAGGATGACGCCTACCGAGATGAAGGAGTTAAAGGTGCAACTGGTGGATTTGGAAGTGAAATTTTTTATCAGACCGAGCAGTTCGCCTTGGGGAGTAGCCACAGTGTTTGTTAAGAAACCAGATGGTAAGGTTGTGTATCGATTATCGTAAGTTAAATGAAAGGACAATAAAGAATCGATATCCATTACTGAGGATCGATGATTTGTTTGATCAGTTGAGTGGAGCCAAAGTGTTTTCTCAGTTGGATTTGGCAACAGGAATCTATTAGCTAAGAGTAGCAGAGGACAGTATTCCCTTAACAACATTTAGGATAAGGCATGGTTCATACGGATGGTCAGTAATGCCGTTCGAATTGACTAATGTGCCAGCCTTCTTCGTAGACTTAATGAATTTGATCCTTCAAGAGCATCTGGATAGATTCGTGTTGGTGTTTATAAGCGACATTTTGATATATTCGAAGGATGAAAGAGACCATGAAGTTCATCCTTGGATAGTGCTTGAGACACTGAGGCAAGATCAATTAAAAGTGAAGTTTTCAAAGTCACTTTTGGAAGAAGGAGGTGAAGTTTCTTGGTCCTGTAGTCTAAGAAAAAAGGTTGTCGGTAGATTTAGCTAAGATAGAAGCAGTTAATGATTGGAAGAGACCCGAGACAGTGACCGAGATAAAAAGTTTTCTTGGACTAGCTGGCTATTACTGGAGATATCTTAAGGATTTCTCACGGATAGCCGCACCGATGACTAAGCCAACAAGGAAAGAAGTAGAGTATGTTTGGACCAATAAATGTGAGGAGGCATTTCAGAAGCTGAAACATTTATTGAGAAATGGGCCGATATTAGTTATTCCAGATGGGAATCAAGATTTAGTAGTAGTGTATACGGATGCATGTGGAATTGGATTAGGAGCTGTGTTTATGTAGAGGGGTAAATTAATTGCATATGCTTCTCGATAGCTCAGACCGTAGGAGGTTAGATATCCGATGCATGACTTAGAGTTAGTTGTAGTAGTTTTTGCATTGAAGGTGTGAGTACATTACCTTTGTGGGATAGATTCGAGTTATTTACGGATCACAAATCATTAAAATACTTATTCTCTCAGAAGGAGTTGAATATGAAACAACAGAGATGGCTAGAGTTTGTAGATGCCCATGACTTTGGATTTGAGTGCACATCGGGAAAAGGAAACAAAGTGGAAGATGCACTAAGTAGAAGGCATCAGAATGCAGTGTTACCAATGATAGCTTAGTGGAAAGATTTGGAAGCTTTAACTACACGCGGTGTACAATTAAGATGTACGACAAGTTCGAACAAGAAACCGCTATGTTGTCATGTTTGGAAGTTCATCCGGTGATGATCGAAATTGTTTCTAAGCAAGGAGATAATACATTACTAGCTGAATGGATCAGAAGGTTAAAGAGTGGAACTTAGATTGATGATTTAAAAGATTTCAGTCTTGACCAACATGGGTGGTTGAGAAAGAAAGTAAGGTTACGTGTTACAAATATTGGGAACATAAGGAAGGAAGTTCTTAAGGAGTGTCATTGATCAAAGTTCACCATTCATCCGGAAGAAACTAAGATGTATCAGGATATGAAAAGAAGTTTCTTCTGGGAAGGTATAAGAAGGATGTAGGCTTATGGGTAAAGTAGTGTTTGAATTGTTAGCAGGTAAAAGCCGAACATCAAAAACCAAGTGGATTGCTTTAGCCTTTAGACATTCCAGTTTGGAAGTGAGATTCTATGTTTATGGATTTCATAGACGGGTTGCCAAGGTCGAATAGAGGAAATGAGAGTATCTAGGGTATAGTGGATAGACTGACTAAGAGCGCACACTTTATACCCGTTAAGTCGACTAGAATGGCATCGGTTATAGCTAAGTTATTCATAAAGAATATGGTTAGACTGCATGGGATTCCTATTAGTATAGTAAGTAACAGAGATTCCTCCTTCACTAGTGAATTCTAGAAGAGTCTACAGGAAATTTTATGTACCAAGCTCAAGATGGGTACCGCTTACAATCTTTAGACCAATGGGTAAACGAAAAGAGTTAACAGAGTCCTGGAAGATTTGTTAAGAGCTTATGTGTTGAATTTCGAAGGATCGTAGGTAGATCATCTTCACCAAATCGAGTTTTTATATAACAACAGTTATCAGACTAGTATAGGAATGACACCTTTTGAAGCTTTGTATGGAAGGCTATGCAAATCTCTTATATGTTAGTTAGAGACTGGAGATAGATTAGTTCTTTGCCCAGATTTAGTAAGAGAAGCCGTGAAAAAGATTGACTTAATTCGAGAATAAAGGAAGCTCGGTCAAGGCAGAAAAGTTATGTAGATAAAAGAGGAAAAGACATAGAGTTCTCAGTCAGAGATCATGTTTTCGTCAAGGTATCACCAATGATAGGTGTACTAAGTTTCGAGAAGTCAGAAAAATTGGCACCGAGGCTTGTAGAACCATTTCCTATTATAGAAAGGATTGGAAACTTGCTTATAGGATAGAGTTACCGAATTGTTTGATAGGAGTCCACAATGTTTTTCATATTTATCATCTAAGGAGATGTGTTTGAGATCCAGAGACTACCATATTTAGACAGCCAATTCGTATAGTGGCTAAGGATGAGAAGAAGCCGTGGAACAAGACAGTCGGATTAGTAAAGGTCCAGTGGAGTGACGATGAGAGAGATTGTATGTGGGAGACAGAGAGCGGGATTAGAGATACTTATCCTGATTTGTTTGGTGGTATGTTTTACCTTTATGTTTGATTGATGTATGCACCATATCATAATTTCGAGGATGAAATTCTTTAAGGAGGGGAGTCCGCAATGACTCTAATTTTGACTAACATTATTTAGAATAATTAATTAGATAAATTAAATAAAATAATGTAAAGTGACAAGGAAATTGAGATTTGGTAATTAAGTTTAGGCCGTGCCTTAGTTAATAAACCAATTAGAGAATAAAAGGTAAGGATAAGAAGGAGGAAAATGATAAGGAAAAAATGGGAATAGCCTTCATTCCTACCCCATAAACCCTCCAATTGTCATTTCCTTCATTCATTTACACACATACAAAATAAACATACAAAAAGGCCGGCCATAGCGAAGGGAAAACAAGAAGGAAACTAAAAGATTAAGACTACCATATTTAGAAAGCCAATTCGTATAGTGGCTAAGGATGAGAAGAAGCTGTGGAACAAGACGGTCGGATTAGTAAAGGTCCAGTGGAGTGATGATGAGAGAGATTGTATTTGGAAGACAGAGAGCAGGATTAGAGATACTTATCCTGATTTGTTTGGTGGTATGTTTTACCTTTATGTTTGATTGATGTATGTACCATATCATAATTTCGAGGACGAAATTCTTTAAGGAGGGGAGTCTGCAATGACCCTAATTTTGACTAACATTATTTAGAATATTTAATTAGATAAATTAAATAAAATAATGTAAAGGGACAAGGAAATTGAGATTTGGTAATTAAGTTTAGGCCGTGCCTTAGTTAATAAACCAATTAGGGAATAAAAGGTAAGGATAAGAAGGAGGAAAATGATAAGGGAAAAATGGGAATAGCCTTCATTCCTACCCCTTAAACCCTCCAATTGTCATTTCCTTCATTCATTTACACACATACAAAATAAACATAAAAAGAGGCCGGTCATAGCGAAGGGAAACCAAGAAGGAAACTAAAAGATTAAGGAATTAAAGCTAAAAGAAATCAAGTCTACACCAAATCTCATCTTTCTCGTCCAAATCAAGGTGAATAATGAATATACATCTCACATTTTTTATTATGTTTTAGTTTTAAGTATAAATCCGTTTCTTTTGCAAGTATTATGTCATGTTTTAGTAGTTTGAGTGATTATATGCTTGTTGATTTTTAGAATTTAAATATAAAATTTAGCGATATGTTCGAGTTTGAAAACTTATCATATGATACCCAAATGAGTTGCGATTTTGATACGATGTTAGAAATATCATTTTAGAAGTGGGTTTTTAATTTCATAATTTTTTAAACAAATATGGATTTTATATGATTTTTCTAAGTGAAGAAATTGATGAATTTCAGGTTTTATTTTTTAGAAATAATTAAGATAATTTTTGGCCCCGAAATTTTTATACGTCGAAGAGTATGATTAAATTGATTTATTATATTTTTGGGGATTTTTCCTAAGAGTTTAGGAATGATAAATAAATTGCTTTAGTCTAAAGGGTTTATTTGTTTAATTAAAATGTTTATAAAATGAGTTAAATTATGAAAATATTTAGTATTGAAAATTATGGCCGGCGGTAGTTTGTCAATAAAGAATTTGATAAAGTTTTAATAGCCAATAAGGATTTGACAAATTATAGAGGTTTGGTGAAAGGAAAACACTTTTTATAGTAAAATTGAAGTCTTCAAGTTAATTACCATTCTGCCATGTCGATATTGGCTATGTCGAGCCACCACTCACTACATCCCAATGTCATCATCGTGGAACAAAATGATGCCACATGATGTCAACGAGTTTGGCTTGAAGCGGATGAGTTTTGAACCTCGTCGAGGCCAAGATAATAGATAAAAGAGGCATGCCTTGATATGGCGATGTCGATGTTTATACATGCCGAGTTTTACACTTAGAGACTTGTTGCTGTGTTTTATACTAGAAAGCATGTTGCCGCATATACTATTCAATGTTTTTGACCCGCCGACCCAATGGTTGTCGAGCCTAGCCCTTGCCGCTTTAACTAGTCATCGAGCCTAGTCTATGTCACTTTTTAAATAGTCATCGAGCTTAATCAATGATGTTTTAATCATGCCGATGTCTTAGATATCGACTCCGCATCTACTAAATTTTATACCCTAGATGAGGCATTGATGCCAATGTTTTTATGTATTGTCGAAGTTCAAATTTTATTAACACTATAACTTATTAAGTAGTAACTTTGATATCATCCCTATATATTTTCAAATAAAATACTTCGACGTGCATTTGAGTGGGCAAAGACCTTCAATGGCGATGATGTCGCCGAATTTTATAATTGTAAAGGTATTACATAGTTTTGGCCTTATAGCCTAAGTTTTGAGAGGGTCGAAGACCCTAATGATTTTGAGTTTCATCAACAATGTTTTGTAAAGCATATGTCACGGCATAAGTATTTTGAGGAAAGTAAAGGACCAATGTTTTCCTTGTTTTAAGTATGATTTCAAGGGTTAAATCATTTACAAAGATTTTGTTTTCAATGAAATATGGATAGAGTAGTTAAACCCTAATTTTACTAAAAGAATGACTCAGATATTAGAAAACTAGATGGGATTGGTATGGGGTCGCGCCCTATACTTTAGCTAGTAGCCCCTAGCTAATATAAGTCCAAAAATTCCAGTGTGTAAGGCAATGTCATGGGTAAGACTAAAAGAAGGTTACACACAGAATGGAATACACCGAGTAGAGATAGGTTATTGATGAGCCCGCAAAACCATTAGGATCAGTTGACCCTAGAAGTAGTAAGTTACGGACATACATCCAATTTTTCTCTAACAGTAAGTTAGAACATTTATTATGTCTGGTAGGCCCGAGTCAGCCTGACAAAACTATGATGTTGGGACAGATAGTCCATCGATTATCCATTTTGCATGCATACATGTTATTGTGTATTGTTTATTATAACCAGTTTGGTTGCAGGATTTTGATTGCAAAAGATATGCTTTTAAGGATATTAGTGAGGGGAAACTCGTTCCACTAGGCGACGTGGTCTCACTTAATATCAATAAATCAAGATGTCATATTATTATTCACACCAAGCTTTTTGTCCGACTCGAAGTTTATGTTTTTCCCTTAAACTCTCGAGTGCTCAAAATTTAATTTTAGTAGGTTGAGAGTTATGGTTTTCAGGTTTAGTAGGTTTTGCCAAATAAAGCTTCCAAAGACATGTAGGAGCCAAAGATTAGCTATGTTGGAGATTATCTATTTATATATTCCACTATGATTGAATGTTGTATGTAATGGCAGATGTTATGACTGTCTATTTAGTAACTCTAATCATCCAAATAAGCATCTTCATATGTCGCTCTTGGTGTATTTTGTAGTAATTATATTTCGTTGAACCTGGGCAACATTATGGGATTATGTACTGAATATGAAATGCTGATTTGAAATATAATGAAAAAATTTGTTTTGAAATTGTGTTTGAAATATATCATATTTTTGTGCTTCTGATATTATGGATACCATTAACTTTACCGCATTTTATCACTGGAAATTAATATTATATATGACTGCAGCATCTATAGCTGTTAGTTTCAAGCCTCAAAATGGGTGATGTTACAAAGGAGAATGGAGGTTTCTAATCAAGGAACACGATTAGAGTCTGCACTAGGGAAGTCAAGTGAGAAATACTAGTTCAAAAGAGCAGTTTATTGTTTCATATGCCGTGTTTAACTTTCTTTTAGATTATGTAAGTGAAATACAGATACATGAAAGCAAAGGCTTGCTAGTTTCTTTTGGTTTCATGAGTAGAGTTAGCTTGCTCGCAAAATGGTACACGTTTATGCTTAGCAGGTGTGTTTTCTATGTGACATACACACTCTACAAGTTATATCATACATATATATTGTTGTTATGTTGTCCCCAAATATGGGAGGTCCTAGATATGGGCTTATATTGATGTTGTGATTTTTTCGGACCCAGTCGGGCAAAGGAGATGCTGCCAAAATTTTCTATAACATTAGGGGTTTTATAAGCCTAAGGGTCAGAAGTCTTTTTCTTCTTTTCGGAATTTCGAGGAAAAAATTCTTTTAAGGAGAAAAGAATGTAACGACCCGGAATTTTATCGTTTTGATTGTAAATATTTAATTAATTTAAAATATTTCAATAATTGATTTGAAAAGCTTATTAACTTCTTTTAATTAATAAATGATAATGGTGAACTTGTTATATGAAACTATTTAGAGGAATAAATAGTTTGGATAAATATCAGCAATGGAACCGAAAATCATTTTATAAATAAACGGTCTTGAAATGCGTGAAATTATCATCCCGGGGCACTGTCTTGGATTTTAATGAAACTAGTGCCATTGAAACCAAAATAATAAGATGATGTACGCCGATGAGTTTTGTGGCGATCGGACGTGCTGTTGATCGTACGAGCTCGCGACATAAAGCAAATTAAAAGGAGAAATTAAAATAATAACATAATTTTGTTATATATACATCACCCTTACTTAAGACTATTCTCCATATTCATTTTTCCCTTTTTTCGTTCCTCCTTATTTCTGTAAATGAAAATCAAGCCTCCACCATTAAAAATCAAAATCCAGAACTAGAGGCATCGAAATTAATCGACATTGGATCCGTTGGGTTCGTATTAGAAGGAGCTTCAAATCCATGTGGCCATTGTCACGTGTGATCGTGCTTGGGTTCGTCGATGTTGTGAAACCATCAACTATGGTTTACATTTGTTGGAGTTTGAGGTGATGATAGGCGGATCAGAGAGCATCGTTGAGTTTTTCGTGTGAAGGGGCATCATTGGGGGAAGTTTAGGGTGGTGTGGTTATGATTTGGGACGTGCGACATTTTTCACTTAGTAGGTCAAGCCCATGTCTCATCTTGATCCAGGTGTTCGAGTGTGTCTTCAGGGGATGGGATGCGGAGAGTACACGATGTGGAATTCATCGAAGGTGGTGTGGCACGATGTAACAACCCAAAATTTTAACCCGTGATAATTAATTCATTAATTAATTAAATAATAAAATAACTTTGTGAAATTATCAAAATTGAGCCACGGTAGTTGCACCATTGTGTCCGTGGTAATTTTACGGTCAATTTCCATATATAGAACGTCAGAATCCGAGCTAAAATGAACGAGATATGAATTAAACAAAATAAGCAGAAAAAAGAAAGAAAATATATATAGGCCAGGTCGACTGGCCGGTCTGTTAGTCCATAGGATAGTGGTTTTGATGACAACAACTATAGAAGTGTTATAAAATATATATGTGCAGGAAATCTATATGTAGGTATCAACAGAAGAAGACTGTACAGTAAAGAAAACAAAATTGATGAAGACAAAGATCAAGAGTTCAAGATTGAAGACTCATGAGATTCAAGATATTCAAGAGTTCAAGACAAATAATATAGTTAGGTTAGATATTTGTTAAAACTCCTTGAAAGCACTATCATTCTTTTTTATCCAATTTACTCGTGGAATGGAATCCACTTCGTTCTTGTTAAAGGGATGGAACCCTAGTGAGATGGAACTCACGAAATATCTAGTGGAACGGATAGTAGCCCTATTTTGTTATCCACTAATTTTGATTCAAAATGATTTTCAAAATTATCTCTTGTTTTATAAAATGATTTTCAAATATTCCTTTTCAAAAGAAAAACCTTCGTTCACATTTCCAAAAATGTTTTAGCCTCAAAATCATATTTATCATTTTGTTATATTTTGATTTCAAAATTGTCCTTGATATTTTAGCCTCAAAATCTATTTTAATATTATATTTACTTTAGTTTATTTACTTTGATTTTAAATATATTTTAGTATATATACATATATACATTCATAAGTATTTCTACTTCTAAATACCTTCTACAAATACATAGAGTCCATTTGAATAAAGTTGCATATGTTTTAAATCATCATTTTCAAAGTAAAGCAAATCATCACTTTTTACTAGACCATGTCGACATCCTATTTACCTGTCATGTCGACATGCTTTCCGTTACAGCAAAGGTTGTTTTCAAAAGAAGCGTCTATTCGTTTAAACCTCTTCGAATGGACACATCCATTCATTCTCTATAAATAGAGACTGTTATGAACGTTTTCTAGTAACTACATTCTTTATTTTCTCTCCTCTTTACTTTCTTATCTTATTTTCTCTCCTCTTTACTTTCTTATCTTATTTTCTAATCATCCTATCCATATTCTGCCGAAATCTTAAGTGAATCAAACCAGAATATCTCTAGTTTGATTCTCTGCCACTCTCTTCAAAGAATCTCAGTGCTTATCAGAGTTATAGATACATTTGTACTCAAAGAAACTTGTGTGGGGTTATAAAGGTGTGATCGTGTCCTTGGAAATCGATCGGGTGAACTTGTGTCCTGTGAATCAAGTGGTTCTACCCAGAGACCTGAGAATCTGGAGGGTGTACCTCGTTGCCTTGGAATCGAGGGATTGTAATCTAGATTATTATTGAATAGAAAGTCGTACGGGTTGTGCGGGACTGGATGTAGGGTAACACTGAACCAGTATAAAATTCCTGGTGTGTTCTTTCCTTTACTTGCTTTTTATTTACATTTGCATTTGTTTGTGATTCTGTGATTTGATCTGTGATTGTGTATTTGCATTACGTTAGTTAATTCAATTTAAATCAAAGAAGTTTTTAAAGAAATTCTTAAAACACTATTCACCCCCCCTCTAGTGTTAAATAGCCTTAAGATCATCTTCCGCGTTCCTTTCATTTGGTATCAGAGCAAGTTTTTCAAAGTATTCATAACCTGATTTTTGAAAAGTAACAATGGCTACCAACACTGGTATTTCTAGTTCATTTGTAGAGGGTCAGTCCACTGCCAGACCACCACTTTTCAATGGTAGTAACTATGCATATTGGGCATGTAGAATGAAGATATATTTACAATCCATTAGTTTAGAAACATGGAATATGACACAAACTGAATACACTGAGCCCACAACTGATTTTGCTCAATGGACGACCGTTCAAAGAGAAGTGGCTCAAAACAATTTAAAAGCCATGAATATTTTATTTTGTTCACTAGATAGAAATGAATTTAATAGGGTATCTGTTTGTAAAACTGCATATGAAATCTGGAAAACTCTGCAAGTTACTCATGAAGGAACAAGCAAAGTTAAACAGACCAAAATTTCTATTCTTACTAATCAATTTCAATTATTTAAGATGTTGCCTAGTGAATCTATTCCAGATATGTATAGTCGTTTTCAGGATATTGTTCATTCACTAGTATCTCTGGGAAAAGCAATCTCCGAAGAAGATCAAGTCAGGAAAATTCTGAATTCACTCACTCCAGAATGGGATTTGAAGACACTGGCGATTGAAGAAGCAAATAACATCAGTACCTTGAAGATTGATGAATTAATTGGAAATCTGATGTCATATGAAGTTCAAATTCAGGGAAGAAGGGAGAATAAGTCATCAGAAAAAAAGTCCATTGCCTTCAATGCACTAAATGATGAATCAGACTCTAGTGATGATGATGAAGAAATAGCCTTCATGACAAGAAACTTTCGAAAATTCTTGAAGTATAGAAAAATGAATAATCACAAGAGAAAAAGTTTTGGAAATAACACTGAATCACTCAACAACATCAAATGCTTCAATTGCAATGAGTTTGGTCATTATCAAAGAGACTGTCCACATCTAGAAAAGCAAACTCCTCAATCAAACAAAGAATATTCAAAGAAAAGAAAGAAAGCATTTGCAGCAACACTGGATGATTCAGATACGTCCTCAAGTGATGATGAACAGAAAACAGAATTGGAAAATATGTGTTTTATGACAACTCAGAATTCAGATAATCAAGATGATATGGAACTCAAACAAGGTACACGTTTACTATTTTAATTGGTTGAAAATTGGTTGCTTAGAATAGTTTATTAGTTAAGTATATAATTGATTTTATTAACTTAAAAAATTTTTAAAAAAAAAATTATAAAATATTATTTTTATATATTTTCTGTATAATATATTTTCAAAATATATTCAGACAATAATCATAATATATATAGGTATATATATATATATAAATCTTGTACATGCTTGAAATCATTTTTGCAAAATCTGATGTGCATGTCGACATGGCACTTATTGGTAATGTCGACATACCTGTAGCAAATCAGATTTCTAAATTTGAATTCAAAATTCAAATTTCCCTCCACCTTTTCACTAACTCCTATGTTCTGAATAGTTATGACTCTTTGACCAGAGAATCCACCTATTCAACCTCTTTATATCTATCTTCTATCAACACTTATCTTCATCTTCAATTCAAATTCAAAACAACTTTTATCTTCAAACACTCTTATCTCTTCAAAAATGGCATCCACTAGCAACGTAGCTGGAATGAGGCAGTCAAGAGCCACCAAAGATCATCTCTACAATAATAGAGATGCCATACTTGCATACATTAATTATGCAACTTATGGAAAAGTTCATTCGGGTAATTTTGCTATTTTTAATGACTTCGCTTCTTATGAAATTGATGCTCTCTTTCAAAACAATGGTATTCTAAGCTTGGTTGACAATAACCAAAATGATTTTGTTTGCTATCCAAACCTTGTCAAAATGTTTTATGCAAATTTAAATCGTGGTTTTTATAATGGAAGGGATGATGAAGTGTGGAGTAGTGTCAAGGGGACACAAATTGTTTTGGATACCGATGTTTTAGGAACCATACTTGAGTGTAAAAGTACCGGTTCCAATCTTTCTTCTTTTGAAATCGAGGAAACCGATCGTGAAACTTTTCACAATATTTTTGAGGAAGAAATGGATTTCAAAAACAAATTTTTTCGACCAAAAGCTTGTATTGTTAATCTTCTCCTTCAACGCACTATTACTCCGAGATCGGGAAATTACAATAACCCGACTCAAAAAGTGTGTAAGGCTCTTTTTGCAATTTTTGGAAATTATGATATTAATTGGGCACAAGTTATCTTGGATGAATTTCGACACAAAAACTTGGATTCGGGAGAGAATGCATTATATCGTGGAATATACCTCACTAGAATTTTTAATTACTTTGGAGTGGATATGAGAGGTGAAGAATTCTTTCCACGAAAGGTTTTTAATCATTCCAATATTTCACTTATGAAAATTCCGCACGTGTTTCAACCATACGAAACACTAACGGAAAAAGAAGCACGATTGGGGTATGAGGAAATGCAAGAAGATGAGGAGGAAGAAGAAGAAGAGGAAGAGGAGGAGGAAGAAGGTGAGGAAGAAGAAGGTGAGGAAGAAGAAGAGGAAGAAAGTGAAGAAACTTCCTTAGAGAGTATTGATTTTCCCACACGACCATCAAACAAGACTCTCCTTCACAATCAACGAGTGATTGTGAAAAATCAAAAAGCTCTCAAACACTCCGTAAACAAAAAATTGGACAAAATGTCCAATACTATGAACAAGTTCTTCTCCAAAGTCAACAAGAAGCTCAATATCTCATCATCTTCATCCTCATCTACTAGTTTCTAGAGTTTACTTTTTGTATATCAATGAAATTTGGTGTATTGAAAGTTGTATCTTTATGTTTTCTTTATGAAATTCATGTACTTCTCTGTTCTAGTATGAAATGAAGCTTATTCTTTGTTTATCTTACTGTTACTCTTATTTATATCAAGTAATATATATAAATCATATATATATACACTGAAATAAGATGTGCAAAATCTGCTATGTATGTCGACATACTGTATAGAGGTCATGTCGACATATACTGGTAATATTCTGAATGGACATTTCAATTTGAAATTCAAAATAACTCCTTATGTCTATTCATTTCAAACGACTTTCCTATCTATTTAAGTCCTATTTTCTTCCAGAAAACTTCTCATAACTTCTCTCTACTCTTATCCACTTATTTCCTTCTTACTTATCATCAAAATGGCTTCATCCTCTTCAAATCTAAGTGATAATCTTGAAGAAACTCTCAAATCCTTCAAAGATATTCTTACTTTTATTCTACGAAATCAGAGGCACTTAGAACTGAGTCAAATGCAGATGATAAAGGAACAAGAAAGGCAGTTCGATGCACTACGATGGATGATCTCCGCTCTCAACAAAGAGGATCTCCAAGTAAATCCACCGAAGACATTGCTCCAGGATGATGAAGATTGGGAAGTAATCAAAACGGATCCCATCTTTGGAAAAGAGGGATGGGTTGAAGTCCCACGTAACATTTAACTTGTTTGATTTGGTTTAAAATTGATTTGATTTGAAATACTTGATTTGGTTTGGTTTTAAACATGGTTGATTTATGATAACTTACTATATTGATTATGTAATAAGACATAAATAGGTGTGCTTATGTTTGATTGATTTGTCTACTTATTGTATGCATTTTACTTTTCATTTAACAGTTATGTATATAGTGTTATGAATTAAATAATTTGTGGTTACACTTATTATTCTCATTCTTATATTACTCATATATATCATTCTGAGTATACAATATTTAGCATTGTTATATCTAGTTTCAGTATTATTAATGATAACACTATCATTAATATCATAGATTTAGGGGGAGTTAGTGTCATTTTTTTGTTGATGACAAAGGGGGAGAAGTATAAAATAGGTTAGTTAGGCATAGATTAAGGGGGAGTTATTAGATTTAGGGGGAGTTATAAGGAGAATATAAATATTTTATAAACAAAGGTTGTCATCATCAAAAAGGGGGAGAATGTTAGTCCATAGGATAGTGGTTTTGATGACAACAACTATAGAAGTGTTATAAAATATATTTGTGCAGGAAATCTATATGCAGGTATCAACAGAAGAAGACTGTACAGTAAAGAAAACAAAATTGATGAAGACAAAGATCAAGAGTTCAAGATTGAAGACTCATGAGATTCAAGATATTCAAGAGTTCAAGACAAATAATATAATTAGGTTAGATATTTGTTAAAACTCCTTGAAAGCACTATCATTCTTTTTTATCCAATTTACTCGTGGAATGGAATCCACTTCGTTCTTGTTAAAGGGATGGAACCCTAGTGAGATGGAACTCACGAAATATCTAGTGGAACGGATAGTATCCCTATTTTGTTATCCACTAATTTTGATTCAAAATGATTTTCAAAATTATCTCTTGTTTTATAAAATGATTTTCAAATATTCCTTTTCAAAAGAAAAACCTTCGTTCACATTTCCAAAAATGTTTTAGCCTCAAAATCATATTTATCATTTTGTTATATTTTGATTTCAAAATTGTCCTTGATATTTTAGCCTCAAAATCTATTTTAATATTATATTTACTTTAGTTTATTTACTTTGATTTTAAATATATTTTAGTATATATACATATATACATTCATAAGTATTTCTACTTCTAAATACCTTCTACAAATACATAGAGTCCATTTGAATAAAGTTGCATATGTTTTAAATCATCATTTTCAAAGTAAAGCAAATCATCACTTTTTACTAGACCATGTCGACATCTTATTTAACTGTCATGTCGACATGCTTTCCGTTACAGCAAAGGTTGTTTTCAAAAGAAGTGTCTATTCGTTTAAACCTCTTCGAATGGACACATCCATTCATTCTCTATAAATAGAGACTGTTATGAACGTTTTCCAGTAACTACATTCTTTATTTTCTCTCCTCTTTACTTTCTTATCTTATTTTCTAATCATCCTATCCATATTCTGCCGAAATCTTAAGTGAATCAAACCAGAATATCTCTAGTTTGATTCTCTGCCACTCTCTTCAAAGAATCTCAGTGCTTATCAGAGTTATAGATACATTTGTACTCAAAGAAACTTGTGTGGGGTTATAAAGGTGTGATCGTGTCCTTGGAAATCGATCGGGTGAACTTGTGTCCTGTGAATCAAGTGGTTCTACCTAGAGACCTGAGAATCTGGAGGGTGTACCTCGTTGCCTTGGAATCGAGGGATTGTAATCTAGATTATTATTGAATAGAAAGCCGTACGGGTTGTGCGGGACTGGATGTAGGGTAACATCGAACCAGTATAAAATTCCTGGTGTGTTCTTTCCTTTACTTGCTTTTTATTTACATTTGCATTTGTTTGTGATTCTGTGATTTGATCTGTGATTGTGTATTTGCATTAAGTTAGTTAATTCAATTTAAATCAAAGAAGTTTTTAAAGAAATTCTTAAAACACTATTCACCCCCCCTCTAGTGTTAAATAGCCTTAAGATCATCTTCCGCGTTCCTTTCACGGTCAACCTGGGCACAAGGACGGTCGACCGCCCGGTCGACCCGCCTGTGTTCAGGAACGAAGAAATTTTTTCTTCATTCCAGAGGCTTCCTATGACGTGTTTTGCATTCTTTATTCTAATCCGGTCCTTCTATTCTTACATCCGATGACTCTTATTCAGCCTATGACGTGGTTGCATCCTATTCAATCCCCAAATCCAATGGTCTGAGATCCACTTCTACCCCTATAAATAGAACCCTAGGCCTAACACTTTTTCTCATTCTAAGATTTTCTCCAATTGGGTTCACCTATTCAGGAAGGATCCTAAGTGGAATAATTTTTCAAGGAGGAAATCATTTTAAATAAAAATATTTAATAACCCCAAGTGGATCCGTGAAGGCCCAAAGTGAAGAGCTAAGGACCAGAGGTGAGTGATTGTAATTATTTTAAATTTCTTTAAGTAATTTAAATAATAAGGTTTCCAATAGTTGTAGTTTTACTACGATTTTTGGAGTAACCTTTTTAGTAATTTATTTACAGTTTTTAGAATTATTTTCAGTTAATTTTAGTTTATTTCTAGCTTTTCCATTTATTTACAGTTTATTTATAGTATTTTAGTTTATTTACTGTTATTTATGCGTTATTTAGGTTTTCTTCTTACGCCTTGGATTTCCTTCTATTTTCAGTTTTCTTTTATTCTTCCTTCTTCTTCGCGTATGAATTAGAATAGAATTAACGCAAAATTGGATTAAATTATAAGAAATATGAAATAATGGAATATAAGATGTAAATTATAAAGACTGTAATATAAATGGAATTGGATTGAAATTATGCCTAATTATGATATTAATTGGACTGAATTAAAGAGATTGGCCTGGTTATAACTTAGAATTATAATTAAAAAGAATAAAAGAAGAAAAGAAGCTTATTTTCACACTTAGACCTTTGGTTAAGTAATAAGCATGATTATAACGTAGGTTATAATAAGAAAAAAAAACAGAATAAAGCTTATTTTAAGACTTAGAATAAATTGATAAGCACAGATAGTAAGAACAAGAGTAAAGGCTTATTTAAATAATTTATCTAAGTTAATAAGCAAAGAATTAAAGTAGGACCTGTACCAAATAGCATACTCCTATTATTTTCTATGGGCACGGTGTTTCACATAAACCTGAAGTGAGACGAGGGGCACGCTTATGCAGGTAGTGGTAGTAATTGGTCAATATAGAGATGTTCAAATCATGGGACATTTGGACAAGGGCGCTATTAGATATTGTTTGGATGACGGGCCAGTACCGGCAGCATTCCCCTATATTTTCTATGGATATGGTGTTTCACGTAATCCTGAAGTGAGACGAGGGGCACGCTTATGCTGAGTGGTAATAATACGTCCTAATAGGTGGAGCAATATGTAGCATGAGCATGGTGGCAGTTACGCGTGCGACTTCCATTTCAGTGCTCAGTAAACGCTATGAGTTCCAAGCGCTTAGTATGTGTGTCTTTCGTAGACACCATTACCTTTTGTGTAGGGAGCTATGTATCGGCTAGTCCATAGTGGGTGCTTTGTGTATCTTTCGTAGTTACCATTAGCTACTGTGTAGGGATTATATAGCGTCTAGTCCGCAGTAAGGTCTATGGAGTAGCAGGCCGATCAAAGGGTAGAATAAGAATTTCAGCCTAATTATAGGATTAGGAATACAGCCTAATCAAGCAGCTATCAAAGACAAGTGCAAACAATCAAAGTAAATCTATCTTATTAATTGAGCAATAGTTTAATCATATTTATTTTCAGTTTATCTCTTTCCTATTTCCTTTATTTCCTTTTATATATTAGAACTATTAAAGGGTCTAGTACTTTTACTTTGCTTAAATATTCTAGTAGTTACTACCATTCACCATACTTTTAGTCTGACCCACTCCTCTATTTTCCTTTTTCCTCCCATAGGCAATCAAGGGAGAGGGCTGTAGATTGCGATTGCTTGGAGGATGGGAGAAGATCTCTACCATTTATTTCTTTTATTCTAGCTTTAACTCTTTCTGTGTACTGGCTTATTATGAGGAATATTATGTACATTGATTTTGAGACAATGAGTTTTTATTTCACGAGACATTTTGGTTT
Source organism: Allium fistulosum (assembly GCA_030737815.1). Taxonomy (NCBI): domain Eukaryota; kingdom Viridiplantae; phylum Streptophyta; class Magnoliopsida; order Asparagales; family Amaryllidaceae; genus Allium; species Allium fistulosum. The sequence continues at coordinate 963,442,957 of CM060902.1, read as the reverse complement.
TTGAGACATGTATGTTATATTTAGTATTTGAGTTATTTGGTTTATGAGCAATTATGAAGCTTTTGTTTTAAGTAAGTATTATTTTAATTTAAGCTATTTTTACCTATTTTTGTCTTGTGAATCTTAGTCTCTGTTAGTTTCAGTTATACCTACAGCGCACCATGCCTTTTAATGTGTCCTATTGGGTATATTAAGAGTTATGGGGTGTTTCACTTGGTATCAGAGCCTAAGGTTACATGATTCCTAAAAATTATTTCAAAAATAAAGTATTTTTTGAATAACTTGTTTTAAAAAGTATTTTTCAGAAAAGAACTCTTAGAAATATTTTTAAGAATAAAAGAGTTTTTATAAAAATCACCTCATAAGTCCAGTTCAATCTCCCTTTGACTCTTTCCTAAACTATCTCTTTCTTTTTGTAGAATAGCTGATGCCCCGAACCTTCCCGAGGGCACTCCATTACCAGCCTGGTTTCATAGGTACTTACAAGCCATGACTCCAGAGGTGCACGGGCCAATGTCCAATCCTTCACCAATGGGTGGGAACCCCATCAACCCACCTGCCGCCATCAATTTCTCTAAGCTTTGTAAGGATTTTGCAAGTTTGGGCAGAAAGACATTTTCTTCCAAGGAGACTTTTATGGAGGAGCATGCTATTCATATAGGGGAGGTTCTTCGCACACTTTGTAGTCATCATTTGAGAGCTAAGTTTTCGAAGTGTCACTTTAAGAGAGAGGAGGTACGTTTCTTGGGGCTTGTGGTCGTGAAGGAAAGTTTGGTTGTTGACCCCGCTAAGGTGATAGCTGTACAAGATTGGAAGGCCCCAAGAACGTCACTGAAGTTAGGAGCTTCCTAGGATTGGATGGCTGCTATAGAAAGTTCATTAGAGATTTTGCCAAGATTTCGGCACCACTCACGCGCCTTACTAAGAAGAATAAAGCTTTCGTGTGGGATGTGGATTGTGAGGATTCCTTCACAAAGCTTAAGAGAGCCCTTACTAGTGCACCAGTGTTAGTACTACTCGATGGAGCTAAGCCTTTTACTGTATACACTGATGCATGTGGGACGGGTCTAGGAGCGGTGTTGATGCAAGAAGGAAGGGTGGTATGTTATGGTAGTAGGCAGTTGAGGACGCATGATAAGAACTACCCTACCCACGATTTGGAGTTGGCCGCCATAGTTTTTGCACTCAAGTCTTGGAGGAACTATTTGCTTAGAGAGAGGTTTGAGCTTTTCACCGACCACAAGTCATTGAAGTACCTATTCTCACAGAAGGACTTAAACTTGAGGCAACAGAGATGGATGGAGTTTTTAGCCTCGTACAATTTTGAGATTTCTTATACCCTTGGCAAGGGTAATGTGGTTGCGGATGCATTGGGTAGAAAGAAAGCAACCCTTAGTCCTTTGTTCGTAGAGTGGAGGAGCTTGGAGTTTATTTCTACTTTTGATTTTAAGCCCTCTAAGGACATTACTCCTGGATTGTTGGCGACATTAGAGGTGAGGCCTACCCTTATGGATCAAATTGGCTCGAGGCAGCAAGGAGATTCGCAACTCATGGACATTATGGATAGGATTAGCCGAGGAGAGGTCTCTAGACATCTCCAACGTTATTCCATTGATAGCAAAGGGTGGATTAGGAGAGATTGGAGGCTTTGTGTTCCATGCGTTAGAGATTTGTTGAGAGCGGTTTTGGAGGAAGCACACCATTCCCGTATGACTATTCATCTGGGTGGTGACAAAATGTATCGGGATATGAAGAGGATGTTCTATTTGGAATGGCATAAAGAAGGACGTGGTAGAGTTAGTAGCTAAGTGTCTCATATGCCAAAGGGTAAAGGCAAAGTAGTAAAAGCCTGGTGGACTACTTCAGCCCTTAGATGTGCCAGAGTGGAAGTGGGATAGAATTTCTATGGATTTTATAGATGGTTGCCCCGTTCTAGGAAGGGGAATACTATAATTTAGGTGATTGTTGATCAATTGACCAAGAGTGCCCACTTCATCCCAATTAAGAGCAAGCGTACAACATCATATTTGGCATCCCTTTATGTTCGAGAGATAGTCTGACTTCACGGAGTCCCTTCTAGTATAGTGAGTGATAGAGATCCCATTTTCACTAGTGAGTTTTGGAGGAGCTTACAGGAGGCGCTAGGGATGCAACTTAGATTGAGTACGGCCTATCAACCTCAGACGGATGGCCAAACAGAGAGAGTGAATAGAGTGCTTGAGGATTTTCTACGGATGTGCATTTTGGACTTTGGAGGAACTTGGGAGGAGCATCTTCCATTGGTTGAGTTTGCGTATAATAACAGTTACCAAGCGAGTATAGGAATGGCACCATTTGAGGCTTTATATGGGAGACCTTGCAAGCCCCCTTCATGTTAGGTGGAGTCTATGGAGAAGTTGCTATTGGGCCTGACATGGTGAGGGAGACATCAGAGGGATTGGATTTAATTCGGCAGAGAATGAAGGTAGCCCAAGATAGGCAGAAGTCTTATGCGGATAAACATAGGAGAGACATTGAGTTTGAGGTGGGGGATTGAGTTTTTATCAAAGTATCCCCACTTAGGAAGGTGGTAAGATTCGGATCGAATGGAAAGTTAGCCCCCAGATTTTTTGGACCATTCCCTATCATGGAGAGAGTTGGGAAGATGGCTTACGAGTGAAGCTACCAGAGAGGCTCGCAGGTGTGCATGACGTTTTCCATGCTTCGCACTTGCAAAAGTGCTTACATGACTCAACGGAGGTTGTAGAGCCCAGTCAGTTAGAGGAGGTGGAAGTAGAAAGGGAAGCATCTGTTCGGCGTATCCCCATGAAGATTGTTGGAAGAGACATCAAGCGACTAAGGAATAATGAGGTTCCGCTGGTGAATGTGCAATGGGGAGATGATGTTGCAGACGCCACTTGGGAAGCTGAAGAGAAGCTTCGTACTTCCTATCCTCATATTTTCGATAGTAAGTTTTTAGAATTTCCTATTTCCATCTTTAGTTTTGAATAGGTTCTTTCCTTTATTATCCTTTGGGAGGGTAGAACTTAAGATTTAACCTATGGATGGTAGGATTGGATGTAAACATGTTATTAGAACATGTTATGAATGATGTATGCTAGTGAGTGCAAGTGTTTGCTAGTGGAAGCTAATGGACGCATATAGGTACAGTAGGCACTATTATTCTTTAGGGATCGACCTAACTAGGACACTAGAGCATATGCATATGGATGTGTGCGCCTTTTTATCCTAATTTTCATGGTTGCTATAAATGGATGTTTAACACATGATTGTTGCATTTGAATGATGTATGCATCACACATATAGAACTATCAGCTATCATTAGTGAATTTTTGCTTTCATTTGGATACATGGCACAGACGGGATTGCAAAAAAGGAGGTCAACTGAAGCAGTGGACCGCCTAATCTTTTGCATTATTTAGGGACATTGACACTAAACTAATTGCATAAGTATCATATATCGCATTAGAAAAACTTAAGGTCAATGGATGTAATGGGTGATGATTGAGTAGTTGGTTCTAGAACTTGGATAAAAACTTTTATTTCATTCTTCTATCCTTAGAGATTTCGGAGACGAAATCCTTTAAGGAGGGGAGAATGTAACAACCCAAAATTTTAACTCGTGATAATTAATTCGTTAATTAATTAAATAATAAAATAACTTTATGAAATTATCAGAATTAAGCCACGGGAGTTGTACCATTGTGTCTGTGGTAATTTTCTGGTCAATTTCAATATATAGAACGTCAGAATCCAAGCTAAAATTAATGAGATATGAATTAAACAGAATAAGGAGAAAAAGAAAAAAAATATAGTCCATGTCGACCAGCCGGTTGACCTGGGCACAAGGGCGGTCGACCGCCCGGTTGACCTGCCTGTGTTTAGGAATGAAGAAAAAATTTCTTCGTTCCAGAGACTTCCTATGACGTGTTTTGCATTCTTTATTTCAATCCGGTCCTTTTATTCTTGCATCCGATGGCTCCTATTCAGCCTATGATGTGGTTGCATCCTATTCAATCCCCAAATCCAACGGTCTGAGATCCACTTCTACCCCTATAAATAGAACCCTAGGCTTAACACTTTTTCTCATTCAAAGATTTTCTCCAATTGGGTTCACCTATTCAGGAAGGACCCTAAGCGGAATAATTTTCCAAGGAGGAAATCATTTTAAATAAAAATATTTAACAACCCCTAGTGGATCTGTGAAGGCCCAAATGGAAGAGCTAAGGACCAGAGGTGAGTGATTGTATTTATTTTAAATTTCTTTAAGTAATTTGAAATAATAGGGTTTCCAATAGTTGTAGTTTTACTACGATTTTTGGAGTAACCTTTTTAGTAATTTATTTACAGTTTTTAGAATTATTTTCAGTTAATTTTAGTTTATTTCTAGCTTTTCCATTTATTTATAGGTTATTTACGGTATTTTAGTTTATTTACTGTTATTTATGCGTTATTTACATCTTCTTCTTACGCCTTGGATTTCCTTCTATTTTCAGTTTTCTTTTATTCCTCCTTATTCTTCTTCGCGTATGAATTAGAATAGAATTAACGCAAAATTGGATTAAATTATAAGAAATCTAAAATAATGGAATATAAGATGTAAATTATAAAGACTGTAATATAAATGGAATTGGATTGAAATTATGCCTAATTATGATATTAATTGGACTGGATTAAAGAGATTGGCCTAGTTATAACTTAGAATCATAACTAAAAAGAATAAAAGAAGAAAAGAAGCTTATTTTCACACTTAGACCTTGGGTTAAGTAATAAGCATGATTATAACGTAGGTTATAATAAGAAATAGAACAGAATAAGGCTTATTTTAAGACTTAGGATAAATTAATAAGCACAGATAGTAAGAATAAGAGTAAAGGCTTGTTTAAAAAATTTATCTAAGTTAATAAGCAAAAAATTAAAGTAGGATATGTACCAAATAGCATTCCCCTAATATTTTATATGGGTACGGTGTTTCACATAAACCTGAAGTGAGACGAGGGGCACGCTTATGCTAGTAGTGGTAGTAATTGGTCAGCATAGGGATGTTCAAATCACGGGGGTTTTGGACAAGGGCGCTATTAGATATTGTTTGGATGACGGGCCAGTACCGGCAGCATTCCCCTATATTTCCTATGGACACAGTGTTTCACATAATCCTGAAGTGAGACAAGGGGCATGTTTATGCTGAGTCGAGGTAATAATATGACCCAATAGGTGGAGCAATAGGTAGCATGGGCATGGTGGCAGTTGCGCGTGCGACTTCCATTTTGGTGCTCTGTAATTGCTATGATCAGAGTTCCAAGCGCTTAGTATGTGTGTCTTTCGTAGACACCATTACCTTCTGTGTACGGAGCTTTGTATCGTCTAGTCCACAGTGGGTGCTTTGTGTATCTTTCGTAGTTACCATTGGCTGCTGTGTAGGGAGTTATATAGCATCTAGTCCGTAGTAAGGTCTATGGAGTAGCAGGCCGATCAAAAGGTAGAATTAGTATTTCAGACTAATTATAGGATTAGGAATTCAGCCTAATCAAGTAGCTATCAAAGACAAGTGCAAACAATCAAAGTATATCTATCTTATTAATTGAGCAATAGTTTAATCATATTTATTTTCAGTTTATCTCTTTCCTATTTCCTTTATTTTCTTTTATATACTAGAACTGTTGAAGGGTCTATTACTTTTACTTTGCTTAAAGATTCTAGTAGTTACTATCATTCACCAGACTTTTAGTCTGACCCACTCCTCTATTTTCCCTTTCCCCCCATAGGCAATCAAGGGAGAGGGCTGTAGATTGCGGTTGCTTGGAGGATTTTGGGAGAAGATCTTTACCATGTATTTCTTTTATTCTAGCTTTAACTCTTTCTGTGTACTGGCTTATTATGAGGAAAATTATGTACTCTGATTTTGAGATTATGAGTTTTTATTTCATGAGACATTTTGGTTTTTGAGACATGTATGTTATATTTAGTATTTGACTTATTTGGTTTATGAGCAATTATGAAGCTTTTGTTTTAAATAAGTATTATTTTAATTTTCGCTGTTTTTACCTGTTTTTGTCTTGTGAATCTTAGTCTCTATTAGTTTCAGTTATACCAACAACGCACCACAGCTTTTAATGTGTCCTATTGGGTATATTATGGGGTGTGGGGTGTTTCACACGATTTTGTTGAGTATTAGATGGGAAATCGGTGATGGGTGGATCTATTTTTTTAGGTTTTTGCAAGCACAAGGTTGTGCAAGTACAGGAGTGAGAATTAGTGATTTGGGGAAGATAATTTGATTGGTAATTAGTGTGTTAATTGAGTTAATTAATTATTTAATTAATCAAATTCTGTGAAAATCCATAACTTTTGCATACGAGGTCCAAATCGAATGTGGTCTATTCCGTTGTGCTCATAGGAGTGTTATCTACACATTGGAGATGATTTTATCATGTTTGGAGCAAGTATAAATTTGAGCTAAAATCGAACGTCGTACGGTTTTAGATCGAGCAGGAATGCGTAAGCGTCAGTTAGAATTTTAGTGAGTTAACTCACCTTTGGATGAACACTATATGATATATGATGATATATATTATTGTTTACATGTTTGAATGATTTCTTTGTATGGTTTAGTTGAATTCCTGCTTTGGAAAGTGGATGACATATGAAATAAAATACAGGAAACTCAGGGAATTTTGTAGAGTTATCCAGATTCCTCCCCATTATTGATTTTAGTTGCATTTATGTACTTATGGTATTTGTTTAAGGCCAAAATTTTTGGTAGCTTGACCTTATTAGATGTGACTTTGATATTGGCCTTATTGTTGTTACACTTGTTATATATGGAAAACACTTGTTAATAGCTATGGTAGCTCTAGGCCTCATTATGGTATTTTGGAAATACTATTATTTGCTTTTTTGATTTGAAATTGGTTTTGATACGTAGAATAATTTTAAATGTGACTTTTGGAATTTTCTATGGTATTTTGTTTAGAAATGGTTTTTGAACCTCTCTACTTTAATACAACCTTTTTGTTAGTCTCTTCTAATTTATATGGATGTGTTTTAAAAGTTTTTTGGGAAGTATTTTATAATGCAGAAAAGTTAATATAATAACGGTTATTTATTATAAAGAGAAAAAGGAGAATTTATCTTTTATAATAAAGTGGCCCTGTTTTTAAAGAAGATAGAAATATTTTGGAATAAATATTTGTGTAACGCTTTATATAAAATATTGTATAGAAAGATAGATTTATAAATAGTGTTTTATAAATAAAAGAATAGATTTATAAATGATATCATTTTGAAAAATTGGAATAATAAATCACATTTGTGAATTTATAGTGATATATGGAATGATCGTTTTATGGAAAGTATTTATTCCTATCTTAAAACCAAAGGTTTGTGATAAGTATATGATATTTAAAATCAGGAGATTTATAAAAGGAGTTTTAGAAATAGAAAAGAGAATTATAAAAATAAGTTTTATAAATATAAAGGAGTTTTATAAAAGGAGTTTTATAAATAGAAAAGAGATTTATAAAAAGGAGTTTTATAAAAGGAACAAGATTTGATTTCCATAAATACCTTCATAACTTATTGTGGTATGGAAAGTATTCTTTTCATACTTAACACCAAATTCAGAGGTATGAAAACTCATCTTTATCTATGAGAATTAAGAATATTTGTCGAGGTAATGATGGTTTTCTAACTTGTCCAACTTCATTGTTAATCGAGGGATAGCACAAGTCTGAAATTGGGAAGTGGTGGTAAGTATATTTAGTCTAATTTCCATACGACCCATTTACTTACACCAAAAGGAAAGTGGTTTGGGTTTATAATAAATGATGTTTTTAAATGACATTTGTTGTGGCCATTTAGGTATGCTTTTGAAATATGAAATCTCTCATAATGTTTTGTGAATATATTTATACTATTGAGATTGGTATCCAGAGACGTTCTAAGTATTGAAAGATAGTGTTTTGTGAATATACCTATACCATTGAGATAAGTATATGAAGACGTTTTCTAAGTATTGAATGTGAAATGTTTAGTGAGTATATTTATGCAGTTGAGATAAGTATATGAATACTTTTTCAAATATTGAAAAGAGTAGAGAATTTTTGTAAATATATCTTGTAAAGGTATTTTAATACCAGTATTTACAAAGTGATTTTAATTAAAAGGATTAATTAAATAGGCCTAGCGGTTGTTTATGTGCTTAATTATGCTTGGTCTCCTTATGAAATTTAATCTTTAATTTGACTATTTGCTTATTTGATAGTTAAATAACAGACTATTAAATCTTGGCATGTTTGAAACTATCGATTATTGGTTCAGAGAGACCGAGATCGGATATGTTCTCTGAAAGCCACTTCGAACTGTCATAAGCATTCGAATTGAAGACATTTTGAGGATGATTGAAGGTAGAATGCTTTAAATTGCAAGGGCTACTTGCCACTAATCCTGAGAATGATTCCAAAATGGATGTAGTAGTAATAGTGCCTTCGGTTTGTTCAATCCCAGAACAACTTGTATGGATGAATGCTAGCATTGCATTATAAGCATTCCATATGGAATTTGCTAAAAATGTAAAATATAAACTCAAGCCTTACAGCCGGAAATGAGTAAAACATGACAGATGCGGTAGGGCTATGTGGGCCGCTCCTATAAGAGTATGATCATCACTTGCATTTAGATCGATATTTATGGATTATGTATGCTTATGGCTGTAGAAATAGTTTGTCAAGTTGGCAACCAGGGTGGTGATCATATTCAGTACTATCTAAAAAGGGATAGGTCAGTTCTGTGTTGGTAGAGATGCAATGTTTGCAGCCTCAGTACATTTTATCTAGAGGTGTATTGTACGAAAGGTAGTCGCTTACCTTATCATTGTTGGAATCCATTTTCCAATACGTGCCTTACGGACTTAATTGTATACTAAACATGCTATTGAATATAATTAATGTAACCATTCCGGCTATTTTAAATATTTATTTTAAACCCTAGACACTATTATAATATCACATGATTTCTTATAAAATGTTATGGTTATCATAAGGTAAAAACTCGTACGTGTTTTAGTGCGGCATGGTCTTACAAGATACCTTTATTTTTGAAAGTTTTTATAACACTACAATGTGAGAAATGCGGATTAAGGATCTTAAGGCTAAAATTAACACTAGAGGGGGGGGGTGAATAGTGTTTTAAGAAATTTGTTAATCTTTTTGAGTTTATCTAACTTTATTAACAATGTATACACTAATTAGACACAGATATGAACATAGAATCAAACACAGATGCAAATATAAAGTAAAAGCAGTAAAGGAAAGAACACACCGGATTTTATACTGGTTCGGAGTTACCCTACATCCAGTCCCGCACAACTAAGTACGGATTTCCTTTCAAAAGCAATTCAACAATTACAACCCTCGATTTCAAGGCTACGAGGTACACCCTCCAGAATACCAATCCTCTGGGTAGGGATACTTGATTTCCGAGGCAACAAGTTCACCCAATTGATTTCCAAGGCTACAATCACACCTTTTATCGCTTGATTGATTTACAAGGCTACAATCACACCTTTTCTCGCTAATATATTACAAAGAAACCTATAACTCTGAATAGCACTGAGAACCTTGTAGAGATAGTGATGTAGAATCAAACTAGAAGTAATCGAGTATGATTCGATGTTGATTTTGGCAGAGTAATGTTATGATTTTGTAATAAGAAATGTGGAAGATGAAGAGGAGTGAAAACCAGAAAAAAGTAATTAAAAATTCGTTGAAACTGAACCCTATTTATAGAAAACCAACAGCCATGACCATTCATGAAGAGTTATGGCAAATAGACACTTCTTTTGAAATTTGAATTTGAACTTCAACTGTCACTATGTCGACATACTACCTAGGGGCATGTCGACATCCCTCAGCCAAAAATGATAATTTGAATTTCTATAAAAACAATATTTATCTTATATAAAATCTATTTAAAACTTTATAAATATACTTGAATATAGTTGAAATTCATAAGTAAATATAAAGAACAATAAATACATAATTTAACTATAATTTTATATTTAAATCTAAGTATAATAATAAAAGTTAAATATATTATTTGAAAAGACATTTAAAAACAGGAGTATTTTGACTTTGAAATTAAAGATGTTTTGAGGCTAAAATTATTTAAAATCAGGATAGAGAGTTTTGAATCTTTTAAAAGAAAGTTTTGAAATCATTTTGAAAACAAGATAATTTTGTAAAATCATTTGAATTAAAATTAGTGGATACAAAACAATGTCCCACTAGATTTTCGTAGGTTCCATCCTACTTAGGGTTCCATCCCTTTAACGGGCTCGAAGTGGATTCCATTCCACGAATAAATTGGATATTAAGATGCCAGTGCTTTTCTACGAGTTTTAACAAATATTCCTAATAAAACAAACTTAACCTTGAACTCTTGATAATCTTGATACTCGTGAGTCTTATATCTCTGTATCTTGAATCTCTATACTGTACAGTCTTCATTCTTGATACCTGCATGGTTAGATCGTGCAAATACATATATATCTAAACTTGTAATGTTAGTATTTCTACTTTATAATCTATTCTAAGGTTGTTGTCATCAAAACCATCATCTCAAGGACTAACAATCTCCCCCTTTTTGATGATGACAACCTTTGTTTATAAAATATCACTTCTATCCTAATAACTCCCCCTAAAACTAACAACTCCCCTTTAATCTATGCCTAACTACCCTATTTTATACTTCTCCCCCTTTGTCATCAACAAATTTTTACTCCTCCTTACTCTTGGATTTTAGTACCTGCATTGATAAACTATACAACGGAATATATTTAGATTAAGAAATAATGATACATATGAGCATAATAACTTTAACTAAAGACTATATTCATTTTAATGTATATATATACACGTTTCATACAGCAAACTTCAAACCAAATGAAATCAATCCACACAAAGTATCAATCCAAACCAAATCAAACAAATTAATTCAAACAATTCAATCAAAGAAAGAAAATTAAACGTTACGAGGAACATCAACCCATCCTTCTTCTCCAAAGATAGGGTCTTGTTTGATGGCATCCCAATTTTCATTATCAACAGATAGAGAAACGGGAGGATGTGCTTCATTATCGTCTTTGTGCAGGGAGGAGATCATCCATCGAATTACATCGAAGTGTCTCTCTTGTTCCTTGATCATCTGCATTTGACTTAATTCTAAGTGACGCTGATTACGGAGGATGATAGAGAGAATATTCTTGAATGAATTGAGTGTTTCTTCAAGATTTTCAGATAGATTATGAATAGGATTGGCCATAATTGAATTAGAGAAAGAAATGAAGGATATAGTTAATGAGAAATAAATTTCAGTGAAGATTTCTAGAAGACAAAGGTATATATAGGTGTAGAAATTCGTTTGAAATGAATAAACATTTGGTAGTTATTCAAATTTCAAATTTAAAATCAATAGTCACTTCTGACCAGTACATGTCGACATGGTCAAGGGGGGTATGTCAACATACTTTAGTGAAAGTTGATGATAATTTTATCTTGTGAATAATGATGTATATATATTTCTATAATATACTAACATTTATTCTAGATATAAAATAAGCTAGATGACAGGAAGGAAATTCAATTTCATTGCATAATTGGATAATACAATGATTAAACATAAGGAACTACACGAACATTCGAAATAAAATGAACTAAGACAATAACAATACTAAAAGATAAAACTAGTTAGAAGATGAGGATGATGAAGATAGTCCAAGTTTCTTGCTAACTTTTGAAAAGAACTTGTTCATCTTCGAAGACATATTATCCAACTTCTTACTAACGGATCATTTTAAAATCCATTGATTCTCCACAATTATCTTTTGGTTTTTGAGAAGGGTTTTGTTGGATGGATTGGAAGGATATTCAATACTTTCTAAGGATGTTTCACCTTCTTCTTCTTCTTCTTCTATTTCCATTTCATCCCTTTCTTCTTCTTCTTCCTCTTCCATTTCTTCATGAGACAAACGCTCTTCCTTTTCGGTAAGAGTCTCATAAGGTTGAAAAACATATGGGATTTTCATGAGGGAAATGTTTGAGATATTAAAAAAATTTCTAGAGACAAATTCTTCACCTTTGAAATCCACTCCAAAATAGTTAAAAATCCGAGTAAGGTAAATCCATGATATAAAGTGTTTTCTCCCATTTCAAAATTTTTAGGACGAAGTTCATCCAAAATAACTTGCGCCCAATTGGTGTCATAATTTCCAAAAATACCAAAAAGTGCTTTGCACACTTTTGAGGTAGGATTGTTAAAGTTTCCCGATCTTGGGGTCAAAGTATGTTGCAAAAAAAGATTAAAAATCCTTGCTTTAGGACGAAAGTTTCGGTTTTTAAATTCAAAATTATCATCTCCTTCAAAAATATGATGAAATGTCTCACGATCATGTTCATCGATTTTAAAACTAGAAAGATCCATTCCCGTGTTTTTGCAATTGAGAATGGTACCCAAGAGATCACAATTCAAAACAATTTGAGTCCCTTTGACACTACTCCAAATCTCATTTCCATTATAAAAAGCACGGTTTAGATTAGCATAAAAGATTTTGACAAGATTAGGATAACAAACAAAATCGTTTTGAGAAGAGTCAATAAGACTTAAAACACCATTGTTTGCAAAAAGAGAATCAATTTCATAAGAAGAAAAATCTTGAAAAATAGCAAATTTTCCGGGTTGGACTTTGGCATAATTAGCATAATTGATGTATGCTTTAATTGCCTCCGGATCATTGAATAATTGCTCTTTGATTTTTCTGGAAATTCTCATGGTTGATGGGTTGCTTGAAGAAGCCATTAGAGTAGAGAGTAGAGTGCTTGAAGATATGAAGAGAGAGTTTGAATTTGAAAATGAAAGTGAAAAGATATGATAAAAGATAGTGGATAAATAGACTTTCAAAGGACATATTCTCTGGTCAAAAGGTATCTTTTCAGAGAGATAAATGAAGTGAAAAGGTGGAGGGAATTCAAACATTTGAATTCAAAATTTGAAATTCAAATTCAGGTAGGCATGTCGACATCGTGGTAGGGGCCATGTCGGCATGTGCATGTGAATTTTCATGATGTGATTTTCCTAAGATATCTAATATACATATATATAAATATTATTATTAATGTCTATATTTCTGAAATATTATTTTACTTATTATATATTTCAGAATGTGTCAAAAATAATAAAAATATTAATAATAAAATAATAAAATAATAGTAAAAATAGAAAATAAATTTTAAAATTCAAACAGCATATCAATTTAAAATCAATCAAACAATCAAGCAACTAATTCTATGCAAGCAATTTCAACCAATTATATTGTAAACATGTACCTTTTTCTGAGTCCGTTTCTTTGAACTCGTCGGAGTCGTGAACTGCAGTGAAACACAAATTTGAGTTATCCGTCTTATGATCATCATCACTTGAGGACGAGTCTGAGTCATCTAGAGTAGCAGTAAATGCATGCTTCCGTTTCTTTGCTGGTTCATTGTTCATAGGAGGATTCTGCCTTTTTGGATACGGACAGTTCTTTTTGATATGACCTGGTTCGTCACAATTCAAGCATTTGAGAAATTTTGGTACTGTAGTCTGATTACCGGAATTCTTAAAGTTGTTTCTCTTGGAACTATTCAATTTTCTGTACTTCAGAAATTTCCTAAAATTTCTGGTCATAAATGCTATCTCTTTATCATTGTCACTGTTTGAGTCTGATCCATCGGTCAATGCATTGAATGCCATTGATTTCTTTTCAGATGCTTTGCTTTCTCTTCTCCCGATCATTTGAACTTCAAATGACATTAGATTTCCAATCAATTCTTCTATCTTTAAAGTACTGATGTCATTTGCCTCTTCAATTGCAAGTGTCTTTTGATCCCATTCTAGAGTGAGAGAATTTAAAATTTTTCTGACTTGATCTTCTTCCGAAAATTCCTTTCCCAAAGATATTAAAGAATGCACAATATCTTGAAATCGACTATACATATCTGAAATAGACTCATTAGTATTCATTTTAAATAACTGAAACTGATTTGTGAGCATGGAAATTTTGGTCAGTTTAACTTTGCTTGTTCCTTCGTGAGTTACTTGCAAAGTTTTCCAGATTTCATATGCAGACTTACAAACTGACACTCTATTAAATTCATTTCTTTCAAGTGAACAAAATAGAATATTCATTGCCTTAGAGTTATTTTGTGCAACAGTCTTTTGCTCAGTGGTCCACTATGCAAAATTAGTTGTGGGTTCAGAATATTCAGTTTGTGTGATATTCCAAGTATCTAATCCTACAGATTGTAAATATATTCTCATCCTACATGCCCAATATGCATAGTTACTGCCATTAAAAAATGGTGGTCTGGCAGTAGACTGACCTTCTACAAATGAACTAGTGTTGGTGGTAATAGCAGTACTAGTGTTAGTAGCCATTTTGAAATTTTTCAAAATTCAGATAATGAAACTTTTGAAAACAAAGCTCTGATACCAAATGTGAGAAATGCTGATTAAGGATCTTAAGGCTAGAATTAACACTAGAGGGGGGGGTGAATAGTGTTTTAAGAAATTTGTTAATCTTTTTGAGTTTATCTAACTTTATTAACAATGTATACACTAATTAGACACATATATGAACACATCAAACACAGATGCAAATATAAAGTAAAAGCAGTAAAGGAAAGAACACACCAGATTTTATACTGGTTCAGAGTTACCCTACATCTAGTCCCGCACAACTAAGTACGGATTTCCTTTCAAAAGCAATTCAAAAATTACAACCCTCGATTTCAAGGGTACGAGGTACACCCTCCAGAATACCAATCCTCTAGGTTGGGATACTTGATTTCCGGGGCAACAAGTTCACCCAATTGATTTCCAAGGCTACAATCACACCTTTTCTCGCTTGATTGATTTACAAGGCTACAATCACACCTTTTCTCGCTAATATATTACAAAGAAACCTATAACTCTGAATAGCACTGAGAACCTTGTAGAGATAGTGATGTAGAATCAAACTAGAAGTAATCGAGTATGATTCGATGTTGATTTTGGCAGAGTAATTGTATGATTTTGTAATAAGAAATGTGGAAGATGAAGAGGAGTGAAAATCAGAAAAAAGTAATTAAAAATTCGTTGAAACTGACCCCTATTTATAGAAAACCAACAGCCATGACCATTCATGAAGAGTTATGGCGAATAGACACTTCTTTTGAAATTTGAATTTGAACTTCAATTGTCACTATGTCGACATACTACCTAGGGGTATGTCGACATCCCTCAGCCAAAAATGATAATTTGAATTTCTATAAAAACAATATTTATCTTATATAAAAACTATTTAAAACTTTATAAATATACTTGAATATAGTTGAAATTCATAAGTAAATATAAAGAACAATAAATACATAATTTAACTATAATTTTATATTTAAATCTAAGTATAATAATAAAAGTTAAATATATTATTTGAAAAGACATTTAAAAACAGGAGTATTTTGACTTTGAAATTAAAGATGTTTTGAGGTTAAAATTATTTAAAATCAGGATAGAGAGTTTTGAATCTTTTAAAAGAAAGTTTTGAAATCATTTTGAAAATAAGATAATTTGTAAAATCATTTGAATTAAAATTAGTGGATACAAAACAATGTCCCACTAGATTTTCGTAGGTTCCATCCTACTTAGGGTTCCATCCCTTTAACGGGCTCGAAGTGGATTCCATTCCACGAATAAATTGGATATTAAGATGCCAGTGCTTTTCTACGAGTTTTAACAAATATTCCTAATAAAACAAACTTAACCTTGAACTCTTGATAATCTTGATACTCATGAGTCTTCTATCTCTGTATCTTGAATCTCTATACTGTACAGTCTTCATTCTTGATACCTGCATGGTTAGATCCTGCAAATACATATATATCTAAACTTGTAATGTTAGTATTTCTATTTTATAATCTATTCTAAGGTTGTTGTCATCAAAACCATCATCTCAAGGACTAACATACAAGTCCATATGATTTGAGTTTCCCACATTGGTTTAATAGGTTGATCCGGACGTTATTTTCTTATAATGCTCGGGTCAGCCCGAGCATATTTCCTAATTTAGGTGGACACTTTGGAGCTTCAGGAGACGTGCTGGATGCCTCCAAGACGTATTCACCTATCTTATTTTCCGCTGCATTTCACGTATCGTATTTATCATTATTTGTGTGGATAGATTGTTATAACTATCCTGGTTGATGATATGTTATTTTAATCTGATTGATGTATGCATATTACAATTTTCTTCTGTAAAGGTCATTTATATATTATATATTAATCATCACGATGTGAGATTTTGTTCTATCTTTTCTTTTCTTTTCTTTTACCCTAACAATCTGTCTTTCCGGCAATAGGATGCTCGGCACGTGAATACCGTGGATGTATTAGTGTCGACTTTTGAGGGTCGAAAAGGCCGATCGTCACACTTATGTTTTCAGAAACTCATTATTTGATTTTTGAAAAGTATAAATAGCTGGTATCATTGTTAGTACATTTTTAAACACTTTTGGAAAAGAACAAAGTTGTAAAAACTTTATCCTACCCTCTAATAAATTAGAAACTAATAATATTTAAAAGTCACTTGCTTATTTAAAAGTGTATAAAGTAAATTCTGCAGGAACATGTATGTTATATGGCAAATAGCGAACATACACGTGACAACCATACATCACAAATCAAGAAGGCAAATGGATACTAGATAGTGGATGCTTAAGAAACATGACTGGAAATCCCTAGACCTTAAAGGACAACATTTACTAAGATGGAGGAACATTTAACTTCGAAGATAACTCAATAGGATACGTCATCGACATCGGCAACGTTGATAACTCTAAAACTCCTATTATTTACAATATTTTGCTAGTTAGGGATTTAAAATATAATCTATTTAATATTAGTCAATTATGTGATAAGGGTTTCAAAATTAAGCTTGGGAAAGACATTTGCCACATTGAGGATAATGAGTCTAGAATTATTTTTGATGGAGTTAGGAAATGTAACATTTATATTTTGACTATGAAAGTGTCTAATGGTAATCTGTGTCTTTTGGCTGAATCTAGTAACCCTTGTATTTGGCATAAATAAGTTGGTCACCTAAATTTTAAACATTTATCCAAAGTATTCAGTTATGTACTTTTTAGAGGACTTCCAAAAATGAGTTTTAGTGTCAATAACCTATGTGATGCTTATCGACTTAGAAAACTTTAGAAAAGTTCATTTAAATCAAAAGACATGATTTTGACTACACCCCTCAGAACTTCTTCACTTAAATCTTTTTAGACCATCACAAGTTTAATCAATAAATCATAATATGTATGTTTTTGTAATAGTAGATGATTTTTCAAGATATACTTGGACAATATTTCTTAAACATAAGAGTGACCCATTTGAAATGTTTAAAACTTTCTCTAAGAAAATTCAAAATCAAAAGTCAATTAAAATTAAAAATATATAAAGTGATCATAGAGGAGAATTCGAGAACGAAAATTTTGAAAAATTTTGTAATAAGAAAGGAATTACACATAAGTTTTCTTTTCATAGAAGTCCTCAACAAAATGGAGTTGTAGAACGCAAAATCAAAACTATACAAGAATTTGCTAGGACTATGCTAAATGATAGTAATTTATCTAAAAAAATTTGGTCTGAAGCAGTTGCTTCAGCATGTTATATTTTGTATAGAATTTTAATAACCATTAACCAAGAAAACACCTTATGAATTATTTTTTGATAAAAAGCCAAAAGTATCTGTTTGTACCAAAATTGGGTACAACACTCTTCGGAAGAGTTTGAAGAGATAACAATGAAGAAATTAAATGGAAAAAGAGGATCATCTAACAAACACTTCAAAAATAAATGATAAAAATGCACAGAAACACAAAAATTTAGAGTGGTTCGGCATATTGCCTACGTCCACTATGAAATTGATCACTTTATTGATGAATCTCTTATGATTACAACTGATTGCAGCGGATTACAGTGAGTTAACACTATGAAATTCGAGTACAACAGCAATAATGGAGTGTAAAATTGAATCCGGTAGAGTCTGGGCGTTGGAGAGTCAAAAGATCCTTTCTCTGTAGGCACTGGGGTTCTTTTTATAGTCGTAGGAGGCTGATATTTTTCTCAGATTTCAGGAGACTTCTTCTGGCACGTGAGTGGGCCCACGCGACCAAGCCCATGAAGTTTCGGCTCGATCAATGATCGATACGAACAAATTTCGTATCAATCAAGATTTCGTCCAATGGAGTCGAAACTTGGTGTGAACATTCTTTATCTTGTACGTAAGCTCCTGTGGAAATTTCATAGCATTCGGACTTGTGGATCGCGAGATCTAATCGATACGAATTGGTGTTCTTCGGCAGGCTGTTTGGTTCGAATCGATGGTTTCGAATCGATCTGTTCGAATCGATACTGGGCACATGCCTAGGTGATGACGTGGCGCGCGATTTCTGGATCGATCCACTTTTTACACAGAGTTGATCGAGTCGTCCCAAGATTCTCGCCTTGTTCGTATCAATGTAGTCGTCTTGTTCGAATCGATCAATAGCGTGCTCTTCGTATCGATCAGCAATGTGCTCTATTCGCATCGATCGTGTTGGCTTGTTCGCATCGATCCAGGTTGTTCCAACTTGATGGATGTGAATGATTGATGCATTGATGGATACGAATAGCGGTTCCATGATGGATTCGAACAAACGTTATCTGATGGATAAGAACTAAGGCTATCTACTGGATACGAACTGAGGCCACCTGATGGATACGAATAGATGTTCGTTGATGGATGCGAAGTAGTCAAAATCTGATCGATACGAAGTGAGACTATCTCCCGATGGGTACGAAGTTGATCAATTCGAAATGATGGATACGAATGGATTGAACTCCTTGATTTGCATCGATCATAACTTGAGCATACGAACTCGGATTGACTTGAAATTTGGAACGTTGGCTTTCATGGCTTCGCTTGTCGGGTCTTATCAATTGTAGCTCGATTCGAACTTGGGCAAAATTCGCCGATATCCATGATGAACTTGTGCGTACTTGATGTTCAAGATGATCGATCCTTGGTTTTCAGTCAATGTCTTGATATCTCGGCCTTTACAAAATGTGGGATAACATTTGCCCCCCAAAGTATGTCTTGTGGAAACATGGCGTGCTTTGAAAAGCTGCATCCTTCACTCTAAACCGTTATCGTCTTTTCATTGAAAGTTGTAATATTTGACTGATTTCCTTAGTAATGTGAACCGTTGATTGTTAACTGTTGTACCCTGTATTGTTGTAACTGATTGCTGTATGATTTTGATTAGCTGTTTGTCGTCGTAATTGTTAACAGATAAGTATTCAATTCCCGTGGATGTTAAAAATTGAATATTAGTCTGACATATATGCACATATGTTAATCTGACTCTTGCTGACATTGCACGTTCACGAGTCGTTGTCAGTTCTCTCGTATCGAATCCCGTATCGATCCTCTCTTGAACCGATGTGAAATTTGAATTGTAACAACGCTTGATGGTTGTTTTTGAATGTTCCTTCGTATCGATCCTCTCCTGAATCGATATAGAAGGTTGAAATATGGTTTTCGTATCGATGTGATTCACAACGATGGATACGAAATAAGCGTTCGCACCGATGGATACGAGTTTCGGTGGAATCCAATGCCGTTAGCACTAAGTAGTAATTTTGTATCGATGATCTTGTGCTATTGCAGGTTGAGTGCTAATGGATACGAAATAATCATTTCGTATCGATGGAGTTCAACGCTTTCAGAAAAAGCCTTCATTGCGTACTTCGTATCGATGGATACGAAATGAACATTTCGTATCGATAGGTATGAGCTCCGATGGAATCCATTGCAGTGGACTTCACTTTGTATCAATGAACTTGCGCCATTGTGGGTCGAGTGCTGATGGATACGAACAAGCACTTCATATCGATGGAGTCTAATGCTTTCAGAACAGCCTTTGGTGCGCATTTCGTATCCATGAACCTTGCGTTGTTGGATACGAGTAGTCAATTCGCATTGATGGATACATGCCTTTGGAGGCTGTGATTTGGTGGACTCGAAAGGCGTAGTTCGTATCGATGCACTGTGGTGGGAATCGCTAACAACAGATACAAACAATAGTTTCGCATCGATGGACCTTGGTGATTGAGAAAAATTCATGTTGATAATTTCGTCTTGATAAAAGCTCTATGGATTCGAATAGCTCGTTCGAATCGATCTGGTGGAACCGTTGTAACCGGTCGAGTTTACCTGGAGGCGAAACGTTTTTCCCTTTCACACTCGAGTCCATATAAATACTTTTTGGACTTAGAAACTTTTTCATCTGTTCATTCTATCTTTTACCCTTGCCTTCGTATCGATAAGGAACTTAAGAAAGAAAGACTGCCTTCGTCCCCGAATCAACTAATCCCTTAATCTAGCGCAACAACACCTGAATTTAGGTAAATAGACAACGAATCCATTCTGAAAATGACGGACTCGAATCTTAGTGCCAACTCGTTCGATGTCGTCGCCGATTCCGTCACTTTCGATGCCGGAATTTGGTCGAAATTGAATCAAGAAGGAGTAATGGCGTGTCAATTGCTTGGGGAAGAAGGAGTAAGAAGGGA
Organism: Allium fistulosum; assembly: GCA_030737815.1. NCBI lineage: Eukaryota > Viridiplantae > Streptophyta > Magnoliopsida > Asparagales > Amaryllidaceae > Allium > Allium fistulosum. The sequence continues at coordinate 963,422,272 of CM060902.1, read as the reverse complement.
TACGAAGGAAGTGGTCGTTGATAAACGCTCGGCCCTAACTTTGTATTGATTGCTCATCCTTGGCCTGATCGATATGAAATCAGTGGACTCGATCGATACGAAATCAGTGGATTCGATCGATACGAAATTGAGGTTTCGATCGACACAAGATTGGTGGATTCGATCGATACGAAATTGCAGCCTTCGCGAGGAACGATCCAAGTTTGGACTTTGATAAACATAAAACTCCATGCATATTTAAACACTCGACTCCGATGAGCTTCGTTCCTGCATATCTGGAATTAACTGTAGAACAGCATACTTGACTGCCTTTTGAAGCTTGTCGACGGAACTGTAACTTAACAAAATGATAACAAATTTTAACTTGGATCGTTCGCTAATATCTGGATGGCACGGTTGTGACGGTCAGCGATGAGGGTCACTTCAGTTGAATTTCGAAGTCTTGTCGTTCAAACGTTTTCTCTAACCTTGTTTAATTTCTTAAATATTGCAGCACTGCACTCGCACAACACATTCATACACTTTACACTGGGTGAAGCACGAGTGTTATTATCGTCTAATGATGATTTTTCATAAGTTAGTTAATTATGGAACCTTCAAGCTCACAACAGTAGGAAGTTCAGGATTCATCTTCTTCTGTTCTAGAGATTCCGGCCATCGCGGCCGAAGTTATAGATCCAGCTCCGGACGAGCTACCTGGTGCCAGGTTTATTATGAATCCACAGGATTCCGTGCCTTCTAACATTTTTGAAGACATGCTGGGGCGGGTATGCCTAAGGAATGGTTTGTCATTGGACGACGTATTATTGCCGGGACCAAGCGATAGACTGCATGCTCCTTAAGAAGGGTTTACCGCTTTCAATAGACATGCGTGTACAGCGGGAACACTCCCTCCGTTCAACCAATATATTAGGGAAGTGTTGTCTTACCTTGGAATTGCCCCGTCTCAATTACACCCCAATGGATATGCTTTATTGAATAGCTTATTTATTGTGTTCATGGATCATCTCTTCCGACCGCCCAGGCTGACTGAGATTAGATACCTTTTTAACTTCAAGAGTAGGGGAGATAGCCCGTCTTTCACTTTCCTGGAGTAAGTCGGGAACTGCCAAGTAGTAACCGGATCCTGGGGAAGGCTGATTTACTTTAAAACAGAATGGTTCTATGTCCAGTGCCCCCCAGGATTTGCCAGACGGTGGCTAGTCAGACGTAAGTGTTACTGTATTTTCCAAGAATTATCCAGATGATACTAGTTGACATAAACTGACATCTTCTTTTCTTTTTACAGCCGTAATTTCATGACCTAAAGGCGGGTACATCAGAGAGATAGTAAGGGTCCTTCAAGAAGTTCCGAGCGAGATGAAGGACATTGATTCGGTTCTAACCGACAGAAATCTGAGAATCGTCGGGCTGATTGAACGGAATCAAAGCATAACGCTAGAAGGGACACTTAGGGCAGTCTCGAAGAAGCGGGTGAAACGCAAAGAGCCCGGTGTCGTAATAGATGAAGGGGTTGATCCGGAAAGAACACCCACTGATGACGAACTTATAGCCGGGTCTTCTGGTGGTTTTCAGGCTTCAAAAGGAAGAAGAAAAGGCAAGGCAGTTGCTCATAAGCGTTCTAAATCCATGAGATTGAAATCTGTGGTTGTGTCTTTGCATGTTCCTAGAATTAGAATTTCGAAGGCTCCTCCCCCGCAAGTAGAGAATCCTTTCGTAGGGCTTGCTGATATTCCAATTCTGGATTATGTGTCGTTTCAACATGACACCGGGTTGGAGGAGCTTGACAGTGCTCCTGATCTGAGTGAGTCGCTTTCCATAAGCGCGGCCGACATTTCCGGTTGGTCGGGGAGTTGCACATACATACACTTCACGGCACTACATGATTTACAATCGTAAATTGTCCAATTTAAGAGATCACTAACTTTTCTTTCGTTTCTCGTTTACAGGTACGATGTCTGGGAGAGGATCTATGTTAGGGAGCCTTCGGTTGGCTCGAAAGTCTTCCACTTACTATGAGCCCCGCAGGAGGGATTTGGATAGAGACCGCGATCGCGGGTACTCTAACCAAGAGAGATACAAGTGGGATAGGGATAGAGACTATGGATACCGATCTAGGTCCCGTTCTCCACCTCCTAGAATCCCCTCACCACCCCCTGTTCACGTTTCACACCCATTAGAGCCTCCGCGACACCGACCGTCTTCTCACACTTCTAGCCCCGAAACTCATCACCGGCGAGTCGAAACTGTGGCCCCCATAATTGCAGAGCAGGCCATAACTGAGCCCACGGGGGAAGGGGCTATTAAAATCGCTCAGCTGAGGAAAGAGTTTCCAAACATATGCTTCGATGGCTACGTCTTTCCACCTCATTTAAAGAGAATTCCATCGGGTGCGGAAAACACAATGCATGATTACATTCATGACATCTACGCCCAGTATAGAGAGTGGGTGAAGGCTGCAGAAAAAGCTTCCAAGGCGGCTTTTGAGCGAGCCAAAGTGATTGAGAAGATGGAGTCCGAACTCGCTCAAAAGGACCGAATCATCCAGGTGCTCAATACCGAGGCCGAGTCTTCACGAAAATCTGAAATTGAGGCCACCAAAAAAGCCGATGAAGCGAATGTGGCAATGGAGAGATTGAGGCAAACACACGTTGCCTTGGTAGAGGAGATGGGCCATCGAAATACTACGGTCACCGCCGAACGGGATGCGGTGGTTAAGGAACTCAATGAGCTTAAAGCTAAATTTTCTGACATTGCCAAGGAAAGGGACGATGCGAACAATGCAGGCCAGGAGGCATGCGAACAGGCTGTCTTGCTTTGGGGTGAACGTGATGCGAACGTGGCTAAGGTCCGCGAGGTGGAGAATAAGGTTGAGGAGGAGGTGAAATTGGCTGAGTCCAGGCTAGAAACCGACATTGAAGATCTCCTTGTGTTTATAATGCTAACGTGCTGAGGCACAGGGGCCTGGCCTGGCTCGACGACTATCTGACACACTTATACAATGCCTGGGGCCGATTGGTTAAGGAGGAGAAAGCGGTGCATCTGGGTGAGTCAGTCGACGAATTTGAGCTCGAGAATCGTCCGCTAAATGAAGATGAACGGAATATTCTCCATGAGTCGATGATTTCTTATGAGAAGGAGAGACTTGGCACCCAGCACTTAGAAGTAGGAGAAAGCTCAGGGGTTGAACATCATGATGCAAGTCTTGAAGTTCCGGTGTCAACCCAGCCTGAACCCTTACCTGCGGCCGATCCCCAAGCTGTTCCTGCCTACAATCCGGATCAGCCGCAAATGTCTCCGGCTATAGAGCAAGTTGCTGAAGCTGTTCAGCCGTCTATAAGCCAAACTGAGGAAGGTACTCTGAACATCCTATATGTCTATCTTAAGTCGGAATCGTAACTCGAATTAAGTACTAACAGTTCTCTTATTTTTGTCCAGTGATTGATGCTGCACCGGTCGTGCTTCCTATTACTCAAGAATCACATCACATGGAGGAGGCTATCGTCACCGAAGCGACCACTATAACTACAACTGCGCTACTTGACGAAATGCAGGGAAGCATGCTTGTTTTTGATGAGCAAATGATGGAGGAACTCCTTGGTCATCATAGCGATCCTTTTGCGAACCTACCATTTGTTATGGGCGGAAGTGCCCCTGCTATAGGCTCTTCAATGCCAACCACTGATGCCCCTAGCAAGGCCCAAGCGATTAATGAAGAGGAAATATTGGCCGAAATTGACGCCGAAATGGAAGCAGCGGCTCGTGGTGGTAGTTTTGGAGGTGAAATGGAGGCACCTGGTCCAGCTCCGCTTAGAATGGTATCCCCTGGTGGTACAGTCACTAACACCAGTGTGTTCATTCCGCCTTCTACAGTTGGTCCCGTTCCTCCAACTCCGCTCGCAGGAAGTATCCCTATTCATTCAAGCTCGGAGGAGGACGCCGAGATCATGCCCCCGCCTGGAGACCGACCACCGAAAAGTAAAGGCTCAAAGAGGAAAATTAGTGGCGGCTCCAGCGGGTTTACACCGAGGAAGAAGCTGGAAGAGAAGAAGAAATAGATAGGCCTCTTTAGTTTACTCTGAGCAGATAGGGATTTTTTTTTCTATTTGTAAGCCGTGTATAGATGCGGGTTCGGCCCCTGCTAGTAGGAATTTTTTGGAACAAACTTGTACATGAATTTCTTTCACAAATAGTAGAAATGAAACTCTCCTTTTTTGGCTTCTTCTCAGCCATTGTGTATTTGCTTAAGTGTTTCAATATTTGAAATGCACTTGTGAAGTTTCAGCTTCCGAGTCAAGTTTGTTTTTATGCGCCAGGTCTGGAAACTGTGGACACGGTTCATGACTGGGAAGTGAGTTGAATTTTGACGTCACACTGCTTCAGTCAATGGTCGACACTTAAGTTCTTCCCCCCAGCTTTGGGGACAAGTTGTAGAACATCAGCCAGCAATTGCATCTCACTTATAACACTTTGAGTCTAGTGCAATTGAATAGATGTTTGAGACAAGCGGAGATTGATTGGTTCAACCATACTTGTTCGATCATCGATGATCATATCCGCACTCAGGGGATTTCCATTTGTTTATTGGCGGTTGGTTACGCCGGTTTGAGTTTTAATTATATGTCCGCGCTCTGGGGACTTGGAGTCGACATTTATACTCCGACTCCCACTCTAGGAGTTCGAAGTTGGTGTTTATACTCCAATTCGCACTCTAGGACTTCAGAGTTGAAGTTTATACTCTAATCCGTGCTCTGGGAATTTGGAGTTGACGTTTATACTCCGTTTCGCACTCTGGGAATTCGGAGTTAATGTTTATACTCTGACTCGCACTCTGGGAGTTCAGAGTTGGTGTTTATACTCCGTTTCGCGCTCTGGGAATTCGGAGTTAATGTTTATACTCCGTTTCGCACTCTTGGAATTCGGTGTTGATGTTTATACTCCAATTCGCACTCTGGGAATTTGGAGTTGGTAAACAGACGGTCAGTCACATCTGCTGCATGTTTTGGATTTTGCTCGCACTTTGGGAATGAAAGGTGTATCAGGATCATGGATGGTTGGATCACATCCACCCTGAGTTAACAAGTGATGTCGTTAGATGGATGGGTCCACCCTCCTCAAACTTGGTTCAGATACGGACGAAGTCATTAGGTGGACGGATCCACCCTCTTCGTAGACGTATTTGTAAGTTTATACTCCAGTTCACACTCTGGGAATCTGGAGTTAGGTAAAGGATTGTCGTGTATCAATCCTTCCTTGACTTTGGTGTGATGGCTTGTCCCCGAGCTCGGGTTTCACTTAGCGAGTGACCGGTTACATCACAGTCAATCCCTATTTGAATAAATCCCACCGTATGGTGGAACTTAGCGCTCCGTGCGTGGTGACGATCATATGAAGTACTTCAAGTAAATCATAGCTCTAGCTCGAAGAGATTGCATTTTATTGCTGGAATAAGAAAATATGGCAAAGTCAGTTGCCTTATTACAAATTCTAATTTTGAAATGCAAAAACAAATTGCAAATGGAAAATAAACTAAATGAATAAACATAGCCTGTTATGTGTAATAGCGACGAAGACCCTCGTTGTTCCAGGCTCTCGGTAGAGTAAGACCGTCGACGGTTGATAATTTGAATGTGCCATCCCCGAGCCTTCGTTCAATAACATACGGTCCCTCCCATGTTGGCTTCATATGAGAAGGAACCAGATAGATTCTTTTCAGGACGATATCGCCGAGTTCAAAGGTTCGCGGGCGGACCTTGGCGTTGTACAATCGGGCGACTCGACTTCGATACGCGGCTGCTCTCAAATCAGCCTCTTCACGTTTCTCATCTAGCAAATCGAGAGATTCAGCAAGTAATATAGCGTTTGTCTTCGGATCATAGTATATCACTCGATGAGAAGGTACTTCTAACTCGACTGGAATAACAGCTTCTGAACCATAAGAGAGAGAGAATGGAGTGTGACCAGTCGCAGACTTGTGGGTCGTTCGGTAAGCCCATAAAGCCATAGAAGTTCATCGACCCATTTGCCCCCGACCTTTTCCAGCAGTTTTTTCAGGATGGACTTTATGACCTTGTTGACTGCTTCGACCTATCCGTTCGCTTGAGGGTGTGCAACTGCAGAGAATTTCTTTTGAATGAAAAACCGTTTGCAGAAATCTTTAATTTCAACGTTATCGAATTGGGTTCCGTTATCAGTGATAATGGTGTATGGGAGACCGAATCGACAGATAATGTTGCGGACTACAAAGTTGATCACTTTTTTCGTCGTTATGGTAGCAAGAGGTTCGGCTTCAGCCCACTTTGTAAAGTAATCAACTGCGACGATGGCGCACTTCGCACCACCTTTTGCTAGAGGTAGAGTACCAATGATGTCGATGCCCCATACTGCAAACGGCCATGGGCTGACCATTTGCGTTATCTCGTTAGGTGGAGCTCTAGGAATTCGAGCATGCTTTTGACATTTATCACATTTCTTTGCATAATCCGACGCATCATGATTCACAGTCGGCCAATAATATCCGTATCGGAGTATTTTCTTGGCAAGTGCTTGCCCTCCGGTGTGATCGCCACATTCTCCCTCGTGTACATCGTGTAATAATCGTTTAATTTCATCGTGAGCGATACACCGGAGTAAAGGAACAGAGTACCCTCTTCTGTATATGATTCCATTCTGGATGGTGAATCGTGAGGCCTTTCGAAGGACTTGTCTTTTTTCACTCCTGCGCTCCGGCAGGATTCCGTGCTCAAGGTAATTTCTGAATGGAGTCATTCATGACTCCTTATCTGGAACGGTTTCACATACCCAATCTGTTTCTGCCCGGTCAATACTTGGGGAAGGTAACGTTTCTACGGGAACGAGTCCCATTTTCTGAGCTTCACCTGTGCTGGCTAACTTCGCCAATGAATCGGCTTTCTTATTGCGTTCTCGAGGTATACAATAAATGGCATAATAATCAAACTGATTCAGTATTTCCTGAACCCGAGCTAAGTAAGCAGCCAGCCTTCGATCTCTCGCTTGATATTCTCCCCGAACTTGACACACAACTAATTGTGAATCACAATAAATTTCCACAGCGATAATTCTCAAATCTCTGGCAAGTTTCAATCCTTCTAAGAGGGCTTCATATTTAGCTTCATTATTGGTTGCATGAAAATCGAACTTTAAAGCATAACATATAGATCGGCCTTCGGGGGTTTCAAGTACAACCCCAGCGCCCGAGCACCGGTCGTTTGATGCACCATCAGTGTACAGCTTCCAGACGTATTCGGGAGATTCACTGGTTTCGGGCAAGTCCTCTAGAATGGTAAATTCAGCTATGAAATCAGCTAGGACTTGTCCTTGAATGGCTCGCCTTGGAGTATAAGTAATATCAAACTGGCTCAGTTCGATGTTCCACTTGAGTAACCTACCCGACGTCTCAGGCCGCGTAAGGACCTATCGTAATGGATGGTCGGTGTAAACAATAATAGGATGGGCCTGGAAATATGGACGTAGCTTCGTTGATGCAATAACAAGACAATAAGCCAGCTTCTCTAGTTTCGGATAATTCCTTTCAGCTCCGGTCAATCGTTTGCTGATGTAATATACTGGCTTCTGTATCTTGTCTTCTTCCCGAACTAAGGCAGCGCTGATTGCGTTTTCTGATACCGCTAAGTAAACATACAACTTCTCATGATCAATAGGTTTTGACAGAATAGGTGGCGTGGAAAGATGCTGAATTAATGCTCGGAATGCGCGCTCACACTCCGTGGTCCATTCAAAGTTTTGTTTTCCTTTTCGAATCAGATCAAAGATAGGAATGCATTTGTCGATGGACTTTGAGATGAACCTGTTCAGTGCTGCTACTTTCCCATTAAGACTTTGGATTTGCTTTATAGTTTTCGGAGTTTCAAGATTTCTGTTTGCCTAGATCTTTTTAGGATTAGCTTCGATTCCTCGAGCATTGACGATAAACCCAAGGAATTTTCCGGATGCAACTCCAAAGTGACATTTCAGTGGATTGAGCTTCATTCTGTATTCTCGAAGTATGTTGAACATTGATTCCAGGTCTTTAATATGGTCAGTGGAAAAACATGATTTCACAAGCATATCGTCTACGTATACATACTTCCATAGTCTTTCTAATCTGATTGGCGAACATCCGATTGACCAATCGTTGATAAGTAGCCCCGACATTCTTGAGTCCGAATGGCATAACTTTGTAACAATAAAGTCCCAGATTGGTTACGAAGCTGGTATTTTCTTGATCAGGTAAATGCATTGGTATCTGATTGTAGCCAGAATACGCATCCATGAAGGATAAGAGTTCATGTCCAACTGTTAAGTCTACTAGTTGATCAATTCTGAGAAGCGGAAAACTGTCTTTAGGACAAGCTTTATTCAGATTGGAGTAATCGACACATGTTCTCCATTTTCCGTTGGACTTTCGGACAAGCACGGGATTTGACACCCATTCGGGATATAGCACATCTCGAATGAACCCATTCGTTTTAAGCTTTTCTACCTCTTCTTTAAGGGCGGCAGATCTCTCTGGATCCATACCATGCCTTTTCTGTTTGACCGGGACATGCCGCGGGTCAATATTCAAAGTGTGGCTCACGATGTCCGACGGGATCCCACACATATCAGAATGCGTCCAGGCGAATACGTCAAGATTCACCCGTAGAAACTCAAGCAATTCCTCTTGAGTCTGTTGGCTTAGCTGAGAGACAATCTTTATCATCTTTGAATCATCATCATCATTGTCAACTGGGACATCGATCGTATGTTCGGCCGGGGATGCTTGACTTTCTTTAGATTATCCTTCATCTTCAGTTTCCCTTGGGTCAAGATCCCTTTGGAATTGGCAGGGGTGCCTGGGCCTAGGCCCAAGCATTAATTGTCAATTATCAGCAAAACGGACGCAGAGATTCCTCTATGCCCTTTCCTTTCTCCTTTCGCTGCGCCTCCCGCAGCTCGGCAACATAACAGGCTCTCCCAGCAGCCTGATCTCCTTGAATGACTCCCACTCCACGATCAGTGGGAAACTTCAGAGTTAAGCACCATAGGGCAATGGCTGCCCTGAACTCAGCAAGGGCCGGTCGGCCTAAGAAAGCGTTATAAGGGGAGTCTATGTCCAACACAACAAACTGTAATATCCGGACTCTCCGGCGTTCTCCAACTCCCAACTCCACTGGTAGTTCCACTACTCCAGTGGGTATAGTAGCGCTCCTATTGAAACCATGGATTCGAGATTGGCAAGGCTTTAAATCTTTAGCCTCCATCCTCGTCTGATTATAAGCTCGTTTAAACAGAATATTCACTGAGCTTCCACTGTCAACTAAGATCCTCTTCATCCAAGTAGGACCTACTTGAGCTGAGACGACCAGTGGATCGATAGTAGGGGCTTCGACTTTATCCGCATCTCTATTTCTGAATACGATGTCATCAGTCATCGTCTTCTGTTGTTTGGCCGAAGACCCTTCATCAAAACTACTATAACACTCGAAGTCCGCATGCCTAATAGAGCTGGCATACGACTCCATTTCCTTCCAGCTTCGGTCTACTGGATGGGGACCACCACTTATTTTATTAATAACCAATCTCCCGCCAGTACGAGCGGGTTCCTCCTGCCTTTCCTGGTTTGGTGCACGATTCTGATTCGATGGGCCAGCACCTCCTGACTGCGGCGCCCGCACAAACTGATCCAACTTTCGTTCACGTATCAGCTTTTCAATGAGATCTTGTAAATGTTGACACTCATTTGTATTATGGCCATAACTTTCATGGAATCTACAAAATTTCCCTGTTTGGATTTGTCTTTCTGTTGACGGCTTCGTGGCAGGTTTCTTGTATTGCATGGTATTATAGGTCTGCAAATATACATTTTCCAGCGACGTATTCAATGGAGTATAATTGTCGAACATGGGAGCTTTACGTCGTGGACCACGATTTTGATCTCGGTTTTTACCTTGATTTCCACTGTCCCTCTGCTGGTTCTGTTTGTTTTGTATATTCAACTGAACTTTTCCGAAACTCTCCTCGGATTGTTTAACTGCAATGTTACTTTGAATTCCTTCCATGCTGGGCCCTGCGTCATCCTGCTTCCTAGACTGTTTCACATCCTCCCTTCTCAAGAATTGGGCTGCCTTGGAATAGAAACGGTCCAATGACGTAGGTGGCTTCCCAGCTAACCAATTTCCTAACTCAGAATCAGGATCAATCCCCTTAGTTAATGCCATCAAGATAGAGTTGTCATTGGGATTGCTTATTTCTGCACATGCAGCATGAAATCGCTCCAAGTAACGTCTAAGTATCTCTTCAGGAGCTTGAGTGACACTAGATAGGGTATTAACATCTTTAGGCCTTGCTACGTGCATACGAAATTGTTCAACAAACTTGGTGGCCATCTGGTCGAAATTAGAAATAGATCGTGGCGGCAAACGAGTAAACCACATAGTAGCAATGCACCCTAAGGAAATGGGGAAACTACGGCATTTAACTGCATCGTCAGCTCTTGCAGGATTCATTAGCCATTCATACTTCAGGATGTGTTGATTGGGATCAGAATTTCCTTTATAGACAAGAAAAGTTGGCATCCTGAAGCGCCGAGGGGGTTCAGCATATAATATGTCATCAGTGAAAGGGGTATGACTCCGGAAAATCCCCCAGTCATCATTAGTGAGACCCTGACTTTCACGGATCATCTGATGAATCATCGTCGGTATATCCGGCATCTGGATATTTGGGGCATGCTGTGCCAAGGTGTGGTCGGGTTCCACAATGCGAGGCTGGACCGGGCGCGGTCGACGGTCCATGTCTCGCCTCCTTGGTCCGAAGTTTTCAGGAACATAAGGTTCTAGAGTGTGTTCTCGTCGGCGACGATGTGGATCAGCTTGATTTCTAGCATCAACTCCTTGTTCTGTAGTGTTGGTGGTAGCGAGGTTGCCTATGACATGGTAAGGAGCGGCACCCCCTCGGGATGAGGGTCCGGTTTGATGACTGGTGGATGGTCCAGTCTTGGGTTGTCCAAGATTTAAGGCAGGTTGGTGTGCTGTGGCCTAGGTGTAGCTCACGTCCAGCCATGGGAGTGTAGATCGGTGATGATCATCAGATGAGGCTGAACTCTCCGTGGAAGAATAAGAAGCTTGATCTCTTCTGGATCCTCTACGCCTTTGGCGATTCAGCTGGTTGGTCAACTCTGTCTTGGCGCGCAGTTGTTCAGTAAGCTGTTGCCAACTCTGGGTCAACTCTTGAAGCAGCATCTGGAATTCTTGTCTGGTGACCGGGCCTGATGGATCTGAATGTCCGGCGGCATCTTTGTTGGAAGGAGGCAACTGTACGGGATTCTGTCTATCCTGTCCTTCTTGATCAGCAGCTGTAGAAGCAGTTCGTGTGCTCACCATGATGAATTGACGAAGTCCTTTCCTAGATCTGATGCAAATCTGAATAGGATGGAAGGGCTTCAAGATTTGAGATCTGGATCTTCTTCTTGGATTTATGCAATCCGGTATCGACAGCAGATCCAAAGTGCAGGAGAAAAAGTGGGTTTTTTCTCAATGAAAGCACCAAAGTGTTTGTACCAAAATTGGGCACAACACTTTTTGGAAGAGTTTGAAGAGATAACAATGAAGAAATTAAATGGAAAAAGAGGATTATCTAGCAAACACTTCAAAAATAAATGATAAAATGCACAGAAAGACAAAAATTTAAAGTGGTTCGGCGTATTGCCTGCGTCCACTAAGAAATTGATCACTTTATTGATGAATCTCTGATGATTACAACTGATTGCAGCGGATTACAGCTAGTTAACACTATGAAATTCGAGTACAACAACAGTAATGGAGTGTAAAATTGAATCCGGCAGAGTCTGGGCGTTGGAGAGTCAAAAGATCCTTTCTCTATAGGCCTTGGGGCTCTATTTATAGGCATAGGAGGTTGATATTTTGCTCAGATTTTGGGAGACTTCTTCCGGCACGTGAGTGGGCCCACGCGACCGAGCCCATGAAGTTTCAGCTCGATCCGTGATCGATACGAACGAATTTCGTATCGATCAAGATTTCGTCCAATGGAGTCGAAACTTGGTGTGAACATTCTTTATGTTGTACGTAAGCTCCTGTGAAAATTTCATAGCATTTGGACTTGTGGATCGCGAGATCTGATCGATACGAATTGGTGTTCTTCGGCAAGCTGTTTGGTTCGAATCGATGGTTTCGAATCGATCTGTTCGAATCGATACTGGGCACGTGCCTAGGTGATGATGTGGCGCGCGATTTCTGGATCGATCCACTTTTTACGCCGAGTTGATCGAGTCATCCCAAGATTCTCGCCTTGTTCGTATCGATGTAGTCGTCTTGTTCGAATCGATCAATAGCGTGCTCTTCGTATCGATCAGTAGTGTGCTATGTTCGCATCGATCGTGTTGGCTTGTTCGCATCGATCCAGGTTGTTCCAACTTGATGGATGCGAATGACTGATGCCTTGATGGATACAAATAGCAGTTCCATGATGGATTCGAACAAACGTTATCTGATGGATACGAACTAAGGCTATCTACTGGATACGAACTGAGGCCACCTGATGGATACGAACAGATGTTCGTTGATGGATGTGAAGTAGTCAAAATCTGATCGATACGAAGTGAGACTATCTCCCGATGGGTACAAAGTCGATCGATTCGAAATGATGGATACGAATAGATTGAACTCCTTGATTTGCATCGATCATAACTTGAGCATACGAACTCGGATTGACTTGAAATTTGGAACGTTGGCTTTCGTGGCTTCGCTTGTCGGGTCTTATCAATTGTAGCTCGATTCGGACTCGGACAAAACTCGTCGATATCCATGATGAACTTGTGCGTACTCGATGTTCAAGATGAGCGATCCTTGGTTTTCAGTCAATGTCTTGATATCTCAGCCTTGCCAAAAGGCGGGATAACAGTATCTTATTGTAAAGTTTTTGGTAGTAAATGTTTTATGCTAAATAGAAAAGATAGTTTAGACAAATTTGACGCTAGATCAGACAAAAGAGTATTCATTGGTTATTCAAATAGAATTAAGGTCTTTAGAGTTTTTAATACTAGAACTTGTACTATTTAAGAAACTTTACATGTTTCATTTAATGAAAATTTTAAAGTAACTAATATTAGTAATGATGAAGAAGAAAATATTAATCCCAGTAAGAATAATGAAATTACAAATAATGAAAATACCAACAATGAAAATAAAAATACCAATAATTTAAATTCAAATAAAAGAACTAAATTTTTGAAAGGCCGTCCTAAGGAAAATTTTGTAGGAAATCTAGAATCAGTTGTAAAAACTAGAAATTAACTAATAGGATGAGTAATATAGCATTTATTTCAACTAACGAACCAACAAATCCAAAAGAAGTATCATTAGATGATTCATGGATTCTTGCCATGCAGAAAAAACTGAATCAGTTCACTAGAAATGATGTTTGAGAATTAGTTCTACAACAAAAAAATCAATATGTAATTGGAACTAAGTGGGTGATAGAAATAAATTAAATGAACAAGGAGAAGTCTAATAAATAATGCACGTTTAGTTTCACAAGGATATCGCCAAGAAGAAGGAATATAATTTGATGAAACCTTTGCTTCTATAACCATATTAGAAGCCATAAGAATTCTACTCGCTTTTGCAAACCATAATAATTTTAAATTATTTTAAATGTATGTCAAATGTGCATTTTTAATGTTTTATCAAAGATGTATATGTTGCACAACCCCTACTTTTTGAAGACAAAAAACTCTCTAATCATGTTTACAAATAAAAAAGGGCATTATATGGTTTAAAACAAGCACCTAGAGCTTCGTATGAAAGACTCAAATCATACTTAACACAATCAATTTTTAAATAGATGAAGTAGATACTACATTATTTATAAAAAAGGTTAATAATGATATTCAACTTATACAAATATATGTGGATGATATTGTTTTTGGGTCAACAAATGAACAACTAAAGAATTTGCCGATATAATGACTAAAGAATTTGAAATGAGTCGCATAGGAAAATTAACATTCTTTCTAGGCTTACAAATTAGACAATAAAACAAATGGAATATTTATAACTCAAAAAATATGCTAAAGAATTAGTAAAGAAATTTGAAATGTCTAACACAAGCGGTAAACCAACACCCTTGGCAACTAATGAGAAACTTAATAAAGAAGACAATTCAAAAGACAGTTGATAAAAAACTATATAGAGGTATGATAGGATCTTCACACTATACCACAGCTAGTAGACCTGATATCATGGTAATGTTTGTATATATGCAAGATATCAATCAAAACCTAGGGAGACACATCTTAAAGCTGTAAAACGCATCTTAAGATATGTTAACAACACTTTAGACTATGAGCTTTTTATCCAAAAAAAGATTCATTTGATTAAGCATGTAACGACCCGTAATTTTTAATGGTTTTATTAACGTGATTAACTGAAATTTTGTGAAATTTTAAATAATTTAATTTTGAAATAAAAATTTGACATTTGGAATACGTCTATTTAAACATAGAAATTGGCAAATTTTTATCAGAAAATATGGAAGTTTATTTTCTTATGTGATTCTATATCAATTTAAATCAGTTAATATTTGATGATAATAAAATATTTTCTAAATCTGAATATTTTTATATAATAAATTTGTAAATCATCTTCTGAGTGAGACGTCATATTTCATTTCTTCAAATTTGGACTGCTATTGCTCCGTTTACCTTAATTCTGGCGTATTAGCAGCATTTTGGTACCGATATCGACTTTTGACCGGATGATCGTACAATAGATATCTGTGTATCGTTTTGATCGTCTCGTGGTGCTAATCTCTGCGGTATATTCAATTTTGTGTTTTGAAGTCCGGTACGCCGGGGAATCCATGTAAATGTTAACCGTATCGGTAACCAGTTTGTGTCTTTTGGTTCCTTACATCATTTCATATTCCACCATTTAAATTGAACAGCCATTGGCTTTTATAATTCCCAAAATACAACTGTTTGCATTTATATCTCCTAAATTCTCGTGCTTGACTTTTTGTTTTCCACTAGTTCCAATGTTTATATTGATGGTTCGTTCTTTTTTTCTCCGACCCTTCACTTCTTTCTTTCATCATCAGGCTTATAAACATTTTCCCCTACAGCTCACAACCTCCCCCACCTTTCATTCTTTTTGCATGTATATATTAGAGCTCGGAACCACCCAAAGAAACCGAACTCCACCACCGATAGCAGCCTCTCCGACCTACCACTTCGCCCATCAACCCTTGCACCACCAAGCTAGCTTCAACAACCGCACCTACCACAACCCACACCTCCGCCACCTCCTCTCTCCATTCTCCATCTCTATTCCCTCTTTCATTTTCGCAGCCACCCGAAGCCAAGACAACTGGCAGCACAACCTCCTCCGTATAGCCTCTGGCCACACCAAGGCCATTTGTTCTTTGCTCACTTACCTGCCGAGCTTTCACCACTAACCGCCCCAATCTCAATCACCGCCTCCAGCCATCCTCACCCGCAAACCCGACCCAGTGATCGGCCTTCGGCCATGTCCCTTCGCGCTTACATCCTCAACCACCGACTTCGGCTTCATCACCACTTCCATGCACCTCCTTCTACCTTGCAGCTGTTCTGTCGTCTTAGGTATATCCATTCTATATATTATATAAGTTCTGTTTATATGATTAATATATATATATGTATTTTTTTGCTAATGCATAATATATATAGTTACATTTTATTTATTATAAAAGAAATATTGTATATTGTTTTACAGTTTATCTTCATACAATATATGTTTATATTTTTCTGTGACTTTTATAATATAGCACTGGTGTTTGATTCTCTTGTGTTTGAAATCTGTAGTTTATATATATAGGTTTATAAGAGTTTGTATATATATCTATATATTAGTTTACATATATAAGTATAAGTAAAGTCGGGTTTAAATATACATATATGTATATATTTATTTTAGAATAGTATTATATATATATGATATTTGAAGTTATCATATATGTACTGAAAACAATTATATTATATACAATATTTTTATTTAAGTTGTTGCCTATTGTAAGTAAGAGAAGGGTACGGTATATATATGTGATACATATCCTATATATGTTATACACCTATGTAAGTTATATACTGTGATTTTAATTTATGTATGTTATTCTATAAGTAGATTAGTTGATTTTTCATATATAATTTGCTTATGTTGTTTGAATTAAGACAGATATTTGTTTTGCTTTCTATTTTGTATCGTTGAAAGGAAAAGCTTATGTATGTTTTTACATATTGTTTTTTATATATATATATAATTTGTATATACTATATTTTATATTGATAGTTTGATTTTATGATATATATAGAGTTCAGATATATATGATCGGTCTGCCTATATATTTTTGGGTTATAGGATGTGTATGATCAATAACCATATATGTTTATATAAGCTAAAATCTGAGTTAGATATATTTGTTACGCAAATGACTATTTACAGTCTACTCTATGTATAATTTGTTTATAAAAGAAATATGCTTATAATTGTATAGTCTGACCTATATATATTTGGTTATAAATATAATCTGCATTAAATTTTTCGTAGTCTGCATATTTGTTATGTATAGAGATAAGTATATATGAATTCATACATGCATTGCATTTATATTTTGAAAGAAATATATACGGTATTACATGAATATTGATTTTTAATATTATATATATATATAAAGTTATTTTTATAAAGGTTTAAATTTTAGATTGTGTTTGGATATTGGTCTAAAATATAGGTATATATAGATTTTTTATTTTGATTGATGTTTAAGTTGAATGTTGATTTTAGAAAATTTATATATATGTAATATACATTGTTTCATCAATGTCGTGCCCATATTGACTTATCTTTTCAATATCGAATTTGTCACAGAATTCCTAGCTTGTCACTGTTCCATGAGCGTATCTGTGTCTATTCGCTTCCATTCTCGTTCATCTCTAGCCTCGAAAGGTGAGCAATCACTCACGATTAACGTTCTTATATTTATTAAATTTGATTTCAATTGAAACGACAATTGAAATATGCTGCTAATTTGAACTGTTAATTATTTAATTGTTATATATGATATGCTATTATATGTAATTGTTCACCTGTGGGATATGACACCATATCCTGTGGTTTATATTATATGTGATTGTTATTGATATTTTATGCATGTTGTTGATATATTAAATTATTAACATATCTGTTCTCACTCTGCAAGTTCCCGGTTCCCTATGGGTTGAAATGATACATACCCGAATGATCTTGTAGAATAGGAGAAAATCGTTATGGGTTGAAATGATAAACCCAAGCAATTTTCATTGACATTGATATTGGGATTGTGGGTTGAAAGGATATATACCCGTAAATATTTAAATTGTGGATTGAAATGATAAATATTCGTATCACTTGACCATAGGATAGAAAATTTTATACAGACACCATTGGTATATATATATGTAACGCCCTGATATTTTCAACCATTCGCATCCGCACATGTCGGACTTGAATTGCTCAAAATATCGCGTTGTAAATAAAATTTGGCAAATCTCAGAATATACAGTAAATAAATAATCACAGATCACAGACACAGAGTAAAATAATGCAGCGAAAGTAAAAGAAATAGTAGTTCATGAAGCTACTATGTAAATATATCAGAGTTAAATAAGATACAACAGAAGAAATAAAGTACAACAGAAGTCTCAATATGATAACCAAGTACAAGCTGAATAGAACAATAGAACTGAGATAGATAAAACTAGATAAGCAGATAATCTCCAGCGATTCCAATCCCCAGAAAGTGGAATCCAAATCTGTGAATACTCAGGCTGACCCGAGCGTAAATAAAAATACAAATACTCGAGTCAGGACAATATATACTTATATAATGTAAACCAACTCAAATGAACTGTAATAAGGTACAAGTAACTTAAAGAATGCTTGGGATCGCCCATTCTTTAAGGATCCGTTAAACTATTTACTATGTAGTAATATACGCTATATACAGTAATGTCTAATTAGAAAAGTATAATCATATAGAAAATAGCGTTAAGGGGATGGTGAACCTTAACGCGGTCGGATCTTTAAACCAAAATCGTAGTGGGCTCGATATGGTAGGTGACATGGCACACAAGGCAATGCCAGGGTAGATATACCAATTACGCATCCGGACTGGTGGTGACGCATAGCAGCCACCACCGCCAACCTCGAACAACACTCCCAAATCAAGGATGCGCACCAAATCAATCACAAGTAATAGAATGGTATCGAAGAAGTGTGTCCGATCAGAGGTGCTACCTCCTTGGTCCGTCAATCGCTCTTGTTTTAGCCACCTTATGCCAACTCATGGGAGTTGGGTCCACGTATATACCTTAGGATCGTCCCCACCATCCTACTTCATTCTGGAAACTCCACCGCATACACAGTTGTCAAAGTGGTTTTCGGTATCGACAGAGAGTATGTCCATATCCGATCCCGGTCTCTTTAACAACCAATCGTTATTATAACCCGTGGTTATAATTTAAAACAGTTTATACTTCAAAATAGAATATCATTTCAAATCCAAATCTTTATCAAAATAAAGATTAAATAATTACAAACCATTTCAATATATTTAAAATATCATATCATTTCAAAACTTCATTTCAAATCATTTCAATATATCAAAATATCATATCTTTCCAAAACTTCATTTCAAATCATTTTAATATATCAAAATATCATATCTTTTCAAAACTTCATTTCAAATCATTTAATATATCAAAATATCATATCATTTCAAAACTTCATTTCAAACCATTTTAATATATCAAGATATCATATCCTTTCAAACCTTCATTATCAAATCATCATTAGAGTTCAAATCCAAATATTCAACTTTAGATACCCTTTTAAATTCAAAGATATCATTCATTTATTATCATTTCTAGTCATCTTTTAAATAGTTTATATTTCAACAAATTAATTCATTTAAAAGTGTAAGTATTATATTTCAAATCAAGTATTCAATTTCCAAAGTTTCAATTCAATTCAATCATTTATTTCAATTAAATTTCCATAGACCATTTCAAATCTTATAAATTTCAAATATAGATTTAATCCACAAAATAACTATTCAAATTATAAAATAAATTCCAAAGCTTTATTATCCTATATTTCATAAGTCCAATATCTTTTAAATAGATTCAGATTACTAGTAAACCAAATATTTTTCATACTAATATAAACTTCAATTATTTATTCCAAGATTTAATATCACTTCAAATTCATTTCAAAATATCAAAATATCATTTCAAAACATCATTTATTTAATTTAAATTTAAATACCATTTAACCACATTTCAAAATAGTTGTATTTCCCAAATCAACTATTCCATTTAAATCATTTAAAGTCAATTCATTATATTTAATAATTAAATATTTAATTTCCAAAATTTAATCTTTTTCAAAGATCATTTATTCATTTGAATTTATTAAACAAAGAAAATTTAACTTTCGCAGCACTTAAATGCTACGAAATGTTATGTTTAAAAACAGTTCATTAACAAAAGACGGCATTTAAAATGCTGTAATATCTTAATTTTGTTTCAATTAAAATTTTAGTTAAATTTAACAACTATAGCACTAAAAAAGTGCTATAATAACTCTTAGTTCAAATTTGCTATTTGGTTCATTTAAAACAACTACAGCATTTTCCAATGCTGTAATATCTTTACATTACATTTCAAAAATGCTGTCAAATCAAATTCAGAGTTTTATTTACAATTTCACACATAATTAACTTTTAATATAAATCATTTTAACTTATAAAATCATATATTTTCACATTTTAAACAATCATTTAAATACCTTCATTTCTATGATTTTATAAAGTCCAATTTCCATACAAAAATCAAATTTAATAATAATTAAATTTTCATTTCTTCAACTAAATTCTTAACTTAACAACTAAGTTTAAATTTCCAAAATATAATTAATTTCCATTTATTTTACTAAATTAAAATTTCACTTTTAAACAAATTTCACAAAAAATCAATCTAAGTTATATTTCAAAAAATTCAACTTAAACATTCATTTATTCCATATTTTAATTTATACGAAATCATTAACACTTTTAAAAATTATTATTACTTAATAAAATCAATCAATTCATCTTTTAAATCAAATTTGTCATATATTCTTACTTTACATAAATTCCATTTATAAACAAAACCATAAATTCCAAAATTTACTTATATTTCAAATTCTACTTCATCATTTACTTAATTCACTTATTTAATTTGTAGAAAATCACTAATATTTTATAGAAATCATTTTTAATAAAATTTAAATCAAAATATCATAATATTTATATTTTTAAAATATTTTAAAAATTTCAGAAAAATATATAAACCACGGGTCTGTATATAATTTTCTAGCCTAGGTCAAGTGATACAGATATGTATCATTTCAATCCGCAGTTTACAAAGAAAAAAAACGGGTTCTATCATTTCAAACCCACAATCCCAAGTTAAATAAAATAAATAAAAAGTCGCTCAAGCTTATCATTTCAGCCCATAACGATCTTTCCCTATTCTAAAGTCCGTTCGGGTATGTATCATTTCAACCCATAGTGATTTCTAATCTACAGGGAACTTGCAGTGTGATAAACTGAAAAAATGAACAGAATAACATCATATAACAGTAATAGATGATATAACATATGTAATAACAGGGTGAGCATCATATGATCATAATATAACAGTTATAACAGGATGATATAATTTTACAGATTCAAATGGTGTCAGTTTACTAGTTTTATAAGTACACATCGCCTGGTGAGAATTACTCACTTGTTCAAGCTGGAGATGACGACCACAAACACACAACAAAGATTTCCAGAGGCACGAAAGCACGACAATGATTTGAGATTGGGAGAGCCAAAGCTATACCCCTTGAAAACATTACACAAAACAAAAATAATAACATAAGTTTTCAAATGCAAAATACGATAAGACTATGTTAGAGATAAATGCAAAATCATCTCCAAAGTCTTTGCACTTGCCTTCTACCACTAATGCTTCAGATATAGGTCAGAAAGGCACAGCTAAAGCGAGGAGAAGGATCTGGTTTGGGTTCATAAGAGATCGGCCAACCATGTATGGGATGGAGCAAAAGTGATGATGCATGAGATATGTGCAAGGATTATAGCTACAAGGCAAAATATCATTAATTCAAGGCAACATTGGCTCGGCCCAATCAAGACCAGGCATGGCCATCTCTGTAGTGGGCTGTAGGATGGTGTGGCAGTGGGTTTCAGGTCATCCATGGGTGGTGGAGGTGGAGTTGGTGGCGGCCAAAGGAAGGTTGAAGGTGATGAAGGCATAGGTGTTGGCTATGGTGCATATAGGTGAAGTTTGTGTAGATTTAGGTGGAGTTTGATCAACTATTGGGCATGGCCAGTGGTTTGGCGCTGAAGAGGAGTTGGTGGATGGTTCAGGTGGTGGAGGAGGCGGCCATCCTGGTTGGAGTGGTGGGGCCGAACCTGAAGTAGAAGAGAAGGCAAGTAAAATCAACATAAACAAGTAGAAAAACAAGAGAAAAACAAGAGAAAAACAATGGAAAAAAGAAATAAAATTTACCAAACACTTGGAGATGATGGAGGCCGAAATTTTTTTCAGATAGGAAGAAAAATGTTTTACGTGAATGAGAAAAAAAAATAGGCGGCTGAAGAAATGAGGAGATGTGACCAATTGAATGAAAAGTTAGGTTACAAATATGAAAAGGTTAGAAGATAAAAGGCCATAGGAAAACTAAAAGTCATAACCCTTTCAAATTTCTCATATATATTTATATACATTTAAATAACTGAAAATACTTATAATTTCAGTTAAAATTTCGAAAATATAACAGATAAAAAAAATATTAAAAATTAAATATTAATTAGATATGACTAAAATAAGAAAATTGCACAAAATGAAAACTAGGCTTTAAAAATTAGAAGTAACTTCTATAAACTTTGAATAAAATCTATTTTGATTTAAATACATGTAAAATGAATATAAATAAAGTAAAACACAGCAAATAAAAATGCATGTATAAAATAAATAAATAATTTTTAATTATATATAATTAAATTAAGAAAATAGCAAAGAAAATAGAAACTACGCTTTAAAATTAGAAAATAAATTCAACAAGCTTTGGAACAATTATTTAATCACTTTAAAAATATTAAAAGACAAAAATATACATAAAATAACATATTAACACATATTAAAATAAAATATGACAAAGGAAATATAATTTATACAAATTTAAAATAACAAAATTGCAGAATAAAACAAATTGCGCACTCAATATTGAAATATACATAACTTTTACGGTTTAACTCCGTTTTTAACGAAACAAAAAGCAGTGTTCAAGTAATTACATCTATTTTCATAATAAAAGATAAAATTTAATATTTTATATAATTTAAATTTGAAGTTTAAAAGTCAAAGATTGAACAGTTTGACCAGAATTTCACTTTTCGGTAAAATATTCAATTTATATTAGTTTGAAACTATAACTCACATAATATTCAGCATTTATATTTAAAAATGAAATGTTTGAAATGAAACAAGCTTAAAAATAATTTCAAAATAAAATAAAGTCAAATTTAAAATATATGCAAAAATATAGGGTTGTTAAACTCTCCCCCACTCAAAACTTTTCATCCCCGAAAAGAAATGAGGTACGGGAAAACACAGAAAAAGATAGAGTGAAATAAGATTAAGACAGAATGACTAGGGGATTGAAATTTATACCTGATAACTATTGTTATAGGTAAGTTTAACAAGGTGGATGGCAAGCAATGCTCAGATTAAAATAAGTACCAAAGATTATTAAAGACTATAGAAAGATTTCTAAACAGAAAGATTATAGAAAGATGCCTATACCGGTCTGTAGCAAGATGAGGCAAATAAGGACAACCAAAAGACAGTTTGAAAACAAAATAAGATAATAAGTTTGAAAAACAAAATAAGATAATAGGTTTGAAATTTCCATGGTTTCAGCTTAAATTGATAATTAATTTTACACAAGTTAAATAAATTTTACTATCTCTAATTTCATTATCTTATCATCAAAGTTTCTTAAACTAACAATTTCAAAAATAATGGATTTGATTAAAATTAAGTGTATAACATTCAATAAATTTAATTCTTCTTTATTCCTAATTAAAATTAAATTTATTCCTCTCAATATATTTTATCACCTATGTTAAACATACTTACACTTATTATAACTGTTTTAATTTATTCTTAGCTCCTTTAACATCTTTTTATTGTGTAAATTATTCAATTAACCCTTTTTATTCTATTTACCTCTATCAATCTTTTATAACTAAAATTTAAGTGTATAACATTTATTATAACCACTCAAATTTTATTTATAAAACTTTTTATATTGTATATTATCTAATTACATTGTTAACTTCTAAAAATAAAGGTAAGTTATATTGGAATGCAATTGAGAATTATACAAATAAAACTTTCTAAAATTAATATACAATATAAGCATTCTAATTCAATCATTTCAAGCTTGAATATTTATTCAAAATTTTGATTTTCTTTTTATACTTGAAGTTATTATTTAAGATAGAATTTAAGAATAAAATTTCTGATTCTTTTCAAACCATTTAGAGATAAATAAATGTATGCACAAAATTTGTCAAATCCAATTTAAATCATATATCTATATATATTATAAATCAAATCATCTTTTAGAAATTCAAATCAATTAGATTTCCCAAAACAAAGTTGTAGCAAGACTACAGAATGGTTTCTTCACTTCGAAACTCGAAAATGAACGTCGATGATGCCACGGTCATCACCGAAATTATTTTCCAGCGACTAAGAGAAGAGCACTAAAATTTTAAAACTTTAAAAATTCTTGGGAAACAAATTTCTATTCAAAATACTTTAAATAACATGTCCTTTTAAAACTTTAAACACAAGGTTTGAAACCATAAGAAATTAAATTCTCAAATTCTTGATTTAAATTCATTTCAGTTCCCAAATCAAATTTATAAACAACTATTTATAAATTCATTTATAGAATGATAAATCAAGTATTATCATTTCAAATAATCAATTTAAATCAATTTATTAAGTTCCATAATATTTACTTATATCAAAATTTATTTCATTAACCAAATTTTAAAATAATATTGTGTCAGTTTGTTCTGTCAAAGTGTTTTAGAAATCCTATCGATAGCGTTGATCAGACGAATCGATCGGAAGCCCAAATCAACATCAACAACCCAAACAACACAATATATAAAACAAACATAGATTTATAAGTACAATTCAAAAATTTTGGAGATATTTTGGAAACAAAAGAAGATGATTAATTAACAAAATATTAAGATGGATAAGCTTAGATAAATCGTGGGCAACCTTAACCGGGTCAACCGTGACTTAATGAATAAGATCAAATGTGGATTTTTTTATGGGGTAAATCTACACCCGATTTCAGGAGATAGAGTTTGGAATAAAAAAGATATTAGCATCTAACCCAAGGATAGATATAAATCTCTGGTGAATCGATGTTAATTCTAAAGGAGTTTCCATTTTTACAAGTCATTAGAATATTGGCGAGACCGCCAATTCACTATAAAGCTCGTTCGAAGTGGAGTTATGTGATACTCCAAAATCAAAAGAAGATGAATAGTGAGGGACAAGAATGGATTTTGGAACCGCAGGGAACGTTCCAAAAATTCAAAGGAAATTCGAATCAAGAGGAAAAGATTCAAACTCGAATGAAAGTGATTCTGTAAATAAATCTACTCCATATGCTGAGTTTTGCCTCAAAGCCAAAGCTCTGATACCAACTGTAACGCCCTGATATTTTCAACCATTCGCATCCGCACATGTCGGACTTGAATTGCTCAAAATATCGCGTTGTAAATAAAATTTGGCAAATCTCAGAATATACAGTAAATAAATAATCACAGATCACAGACACCGAGTAAAATAATGCAGTGGAAGTAAAAGAAATAGTAGTTTATGAAGCTACTATGTAAATATATCAGAGTTGAATAAGATACAACAGAAGAAATAAAGTACAACAGAAGTCTCAATATGATAACCAAGTACAAGCTGAATAGAACAACAGAATTGAGATAGATAAAACTAGTTAAGCAGATAATCTCCAGCGATTCCAATCTCCAGAAAGTGTAATCCAAATCTGTGAATACTCAGGCTGACCCGAGCGTAAATAAAAATACAAACACTCGAGTCAGGACAATATATACTTATATAATGTAAACCAACCCAAGTGAACTGTAATAAGGTACAAGTAACTTAAAGAATGCTTGGGATCGCCCATTCTTTAAGGATCCGTTAAACTATTTACTATGTAGTAATATACGCTATATACAGTAATGTCAAATTAGTAAAGTATAATCATATAGAAAATAGCGTTAAGGGGATGGTGAACCTTAACGCGGTCGGATCTTTAAACCAAAATCGTAGTGGGCTCGATATGGTAGGTGACACGGCACACAAGGCAATGCCAGGGTAGATATACCAATTACGCATCCGGACTGGTGGTGACGCATAGCTGCCACCACCGCCAACCTCGAACAACACTCCCAAATCAAGGGTGCGCACCAAATCAATCACAAGTAATAGAATGGTATCGAAGAAGTGTGTCCGATCAGAGGTGCTACCTCCTTGGTCCGTCAATCGCTCCTGTTTTAGCCACCTTATGCCAACTCATGGGAGTTGGGTCCACGTATATACCTTAGGATCGTCGCCACCATCCTACTTCATTCTGGAAACTCCACCGCGTACACAGTTGTCAAAGTGGTTTTCAGTATCGACAGAGAGTATGTCCATATCCGATCCCGGTCTCATTAACAACCAATCGTTATTATAATCCGTGGTTATAATTTAAAACAGTTTATACTTCAAAATAGAATATCATTTCAAATTCAAATCTTTATCAAAATAAAGATTAAATAATTCCAAACCATTTCAATATATTTAAAATATCATATCATTTCAAAACTTCATTTCAAATCATTTCAATATATCAAAATATCATATCTTTTCAAAACTTCATTTCAAATCATTTAATATATCAAAATATCATATCATTTCAAAACTTTATTTCAAACCATTTTAATATATCAAGATATCATATCCTTTCAAACCTTCATTATCAAATCATCATTAGAGTTCAAATCCAAATATTCAACTTTAGATACCCTTTTAAATTTAGAGATATCATTCATTTATTATCATTTCTAGTCATCTTTTAAATAGTTTATATTTCAACAAATTAATTCATTTAAATTCATTTAAAAGTGTAAGTATTATATTTCAAATCAAGTATTCAATTTCCAAAGTTTAAATTCAATTCAATCATTTATTTCAATTAAATTTCCATAGACCATTTCAAATCTTATAAATTTCAAATATAGATTTAATCCACAAAATAACTATTCAAATTATAAAATAAATTCCAAAGCTTTATTATCCTATATTTCATAAGTCCAATATCTTTTAAATAGATTCAGATTACAAGTAAACCAAATATTTTTCATACTAATATAAACTTCAATTATTTATTCCAAGATTTAATATCACTTCAAATTCATTTCAAAATATCAAAATATCATTTCAAAACATCATTTATTTAATTTAAATTTAAATACCATTTAACCACATTTCAAAATAGTTGTATTTCCCAAATCAACTATTCCATTTAAATCATTTAAAGTCAATTCATTATATTTAATAATTAAATATTTAATTTCCAAAATTTAATCTTTTTCAAAGATCATTTATTCATTTGAATTTATTAAACAAAGAAAATTCAACTTTCGCAGCACTTAGAAAATGCTATGAAATGTTATGTTTAAAAACAGTTCATTAACAAAAGACGGCATTTAAAATGCTGTAATATCTTAATTTTGTTTCAATTAAAATTTTAGTTAAATTTAACAACTATAGCACTAACAAAGTGCTATAATAACTCTTAGTTCAAATTTGCTATTTGGTTCATTTAAAACAACTATAGCATTTTCCAATGCTGTAATATCTTTACATTGCATTTCAAAAATGCTGTCAAATCAAATTCAGAGTTTTATTTACAATTTCACACATAATTAACCTTTAATATAAATCATTTTAACTTATAAAATCATATATTTTCACATTTTAAACAATCATTTAAATACCTTCATTTATATGATTTTATCAAGTCCAATTTCCATACAAAAATCAAATTTAATAACAATTAAATTTTCATTTCTTTAATTAAATTCTTAACTTAACAACTAAGTTTAAATTTCCAAAATATAACTTATTTCCATTTATTTTACTAAATTAAAATTTCACTTTTAAACAAATTTCACAAAAATTCAATTCAAGTTATATTTCAAAAAATTCAACTTAAACATTCATTTATTCCATATTTTAATTTATACAAAATCATTAACACTTTTAAAAATTATTATTACTTAATAAAATCAATAAATTCATCTTTTAAATCAAATTTGTCATATATTCTTACTTTACATAAATTCCATTTATAAACAAAATCATAAATTCCAAAATTTACTTATATTTCAAATTCTACTTCACCATTTACTTAATTCACTTATTTAATTTGTAGAAAATCACTAATATTTTATAGAAATCATTTTTAATAAAATTTAAATCAAAATATCATAATATTTACATTTTTAAAATATTTTAAAAATTTCAGAAAAATATATAAACCACGGGTCTGTATATAATTTTCTAGCCTAGGTCAAGTGATACGGATATGTATCATTTCAATCCGCAGTTTACAAAGAAAAAAAACCGGGTTCTATCATTTCAAACCCGCAATCCCAAGTTAAATAAAATAAATAAAAAGTCGCTCAAGCTTATCATTTCAGCCCATAACAATCTTTCCCTATTATAAAGTACGTTCGGGTATGTGTCATTTCAACCCATAGTGATTTCTAATCTACAGGGAACTTGCAGTGTGATAAACTGAAAAAATGAACAGAATAACATCATATAACAGTAATAGATGATATAACATATGTAATAACAGGGTGAGCATCATATGATCATAATATAACAGTTATAACATGATGATATAATTTTACAGATTCAAATGGTGTCAGTTTACTAGTTATATAAGTACACATCGTCTGGTGAGAATTACTCACTTGTTCAAGCTGGAGATGACGACCACAAACACACAACAAATATTTCCAGAGGCACGAAAGCACGACAATAATTTGAGATTGGGAGAGCCAAAGCTATACCTCTTGAAAACATTACACAAAACAAAAATAATAACATAAGTTTTCAAATGCAAAATACGATAAGACTATGTTAGAGATAAATGCAAAATCATCTCCAAAGTCTTTGCACTTGCCTTCTACCACTAATGCTTCAGATATAGGTCAGAAAGGCACAGCTAAAGCGAGGAGAAGGATCTGGTTTGGGTTCATAAGAGATCGGCCAACCATGTATGGGATGGAGTAAAAGTGATGATGCATGAGATATGTGCAAGGATTATAGCTACAAGGCAAAATATCATGAATTCAAGGCAACATTGGCTCGGCCCAATCAAGACCAGGCATGGCCATCTCTGTAGTGGGCTGTAGGATGGTGTGGCAGTGGGTTTCAGGTCATCCATGGGTGGTGGAGGTGGAGTTGGTGGCGGCCAAAGGAAGGTTGAAGGTGATGAAGGCATAGGTGTTGGCTATGGTGCATATAGGTGAAGTTTGTGTAGATTTAGGTGGAGTTTGATCAACTATTGGGCATGGCCAGTGGTTTGGGGCTGAAGAGGAGGTGGTGGATGGTTCAGGTGGTGGAGGAGGCGGCCATGGTGGCTGGAGTGGTGGGGCCGAACCTGAAGTAGAAGAGAAGGCAAGTAAAATCAACATAAACAAGTAGAAAAACAAGAGAAAAACAATGGAAAAAAGAAATAAAATTTACAAAACACTTGGAGATGATGGGGGCCGAAATTTTTTTCAGATAGGAAGAAAAATGTTTTACGTGAATGAGAAAAAAAAAGGCGGCTAAAGAAATGAGGAGATGTGGCCAATTGAGTGAAAAGTTAGGTTACAAATATGAAAAGGTTAGAAGATAAAAGGCCATAGGAAAACTAAAAGTCATAACCCTTTCAAATTTCTCATATATATTTATATACATTTAAATAACTGAAAATACTTATAATTTCGGTTAAAATTTCGAAAATATAACAGATAAACAAAATATTAAAAATTAAATATTAATTAGATATGACTAAAATAAGAAAATTGCACAAAATGAAAACTAGGCTTTAAAAATTAGAAGTAACTTCTATAAACTTTGAAAAAAATCTATTTTGATTTAAATACATGTAAAATGAATATAAATAAAGTAAAACACAGCAAATAAAATTGCATGTATAAAATAAATAAATAATTTTTAATTATATATAATTAAATTAAGAAAATAGTAAAGAAAATAGAAACTACGCTTTAAAATTAGAAAATAAATTCAACAAGCTTTGGAACAATTATTTAATCACTTTAAAAATATTAAAAGACAAAAATATACATAAAATAACATATTAACACATATTAAAATAAAATATGACAAAGAAAATATAATTTATACAAATTTAAAATAACAAAATTGCAGAATAAAACAAATTGCGCACTCAATATTGAAATATACATAACTTTTACAGTTTAACTCCGTTTTCAACGAAACAAAAAGCAGTGTTCAAGTTATTACATCTATTTTCATAATAAAAGATAAAATTTAATATTTTATATAATTTAAATTTGATGTTTAAAAGTCAAAGATTGAACAGTTTGACTAGAATTTCACTTTTCGGTAAAATATTCAATTTATATTAGTTTGAAACTATAACTCACATAATAATCAGCATTTATATTTAAAAATGAAATGTTTGAAATGAAACAAGCTTAAAAATAATTTCAAAATAAAATAAAGTCAAATTTAAAATATATGCAAAAATATAGGGTTGTTACAATATATATATATATATATATATATATATATATATACATATATATTGTAACGACCCAGAATTTTTGATAATTAAAATTCGAATATTTAATTGATTTTAAATATTAATAAATGAATTTAATAAGTCGAATAATTTATTTAAAGGATATTGGGTTTAATTTGGTCAATTGAATCGATAAATTAATAATTGAAATTCCAGAAATAATTGAAAATCGAGTTTAATATGATTGAAAATGATTTGTAAAATTTTATTTAATCATACTGGAGTTATAGAAAGGTTATAGAACTTTTAAAATTGAATTTGAAGTTAATTTGTGAAAATTGAATATTTTAATATTTAATTATCGACTGTAAAAATAGCCAATTTTCGAACAGTCTCAGAATTGAACGAAACCAGTTCCATTGGATCCGTAATAGTTAGTTATTATCGGATTTCAATTTTCAAAGCAAACGAAGTTGTCGTTTGACCGTGGCAGCTCGAAACGCATCGATATCGTTTTAATATTAATTCGGCGAGTTAAAATAGTCATTTTTCAAAAAGTCTCGGATTTCGACGAAACCAGTTTCATCGGATCCGTAATGTGATATTATTGCATGGTTTCAAATTTCGTAATTTTTGGATTTACCGTTTGTCCGGGGCAAGCCAAAACGCATCGAAATCGATTTAAATCGGTTTAATTTAAATTGATCGTTTATTGTCATATCTCACACATACGATCGAATTAGCTTCCGAAACCTATTCCATTGTGTCCGGAACGCGGGATAAACCCTAGAAACGATAGTGACCGTGCGTAAATCGGAGTTCGGGAATTCGAAGTGAATAGTGTTCGTTCGATCTTCTATAAATACCCCCCTTATTCACAAAAAAAAATATAAAAATGAAAATTAAAACCCTAGTTAATGGCCAGCCGCCGCCTCTTATGTAATTAACGGCCAGGAAGCAACGATCTTCTTCCCATTTTATCTTCCAATCCACTCAATGATTTCACAATCTTCCAACTACGAAGTTATAGAGCTTGTGGAGATCTATGTTCTGACCGGTGGTGATTTAAATCGAGGCGGTGGATCGACAGTTATTTGGGTTTGAACGTCTATCGTTCGTGCACGAAATACGAGGCAGGGGGAGAGCCGAGTGCTCCACGATTCTGGTCGAAGGTGGGGGGGTTGCCGCCTTCGAATGAAGGTTTTCGAACAACCTGAAACGCGTCGTTGGTGGATGCGACATTAGGGTTAGGAGGCGGCTTCTATGGGTTTGGTCGCGATTTTCTTTGCCTGGGGAAGAAGACGTGCGTGCGAAGATGGAAGCAGGGGCCCTGATTTGCTGAACGAGATCGAACGGCTCTGATTTGTGACTAGGTTATAAAATGAGAATTTAAATTGAAATTGATGTATTTAAAATTCATGTAACTTTAAAAACGCATATCTTTTTGCTGCGAGGTCGGAATGGAACGAAACAAAATGCGTTGGAATCGTATCGTTGAATACTATGCGATGCAACTGGATTGGAGTCGTTTGGAGCTAGTTTGAATTTCAAGTAAAATTAAACGCGTGTTTAATTTTATTCGAAATAAACGCTGAAATCAGAATTAAAATCAAGGTGAGATCTTCTCACTCAAATGAAAGTGGATTTTCTTTTACAGTTATTGATTTGACTGATATGATTGCTATTGGATGTGATATTAGATATGATAGGATATATCTATATATATAGCAATATATACATATTGGCATATGTATATATTGGATTGATGATTTCCCGCCTCGTATAGTGGATGAGACCCTATTGCGCCGTTAGTAAGCGGATTATATTTATTAAACCCATATACCGCGATAATTCCGTACTGGAGCGGAATTGGTATTGTGCTAACATCTGTGGATGCAGGGAAACAGATTGGAGGGATCCAACTGGATTCCTCACCGTATTGATTATTTACAGATATTTTGATATATTCTGTTATCATATGTTGATATATGATGTTTAATGTTGTGATTGACTAGTTGGTGCTGTTGCATCATCGGATTCAAATTTTGAAGTTTTAAAATAACGACTTTACTTTAAAAGGATTTTTAAAGTGATTTTTGAAAATATACGTTTTATGGAATTTTTGAAGTGATTTATAAACGTCTAAAATTTTAAAGTTATAAAAGTTATAATTTTTAGTGAAATATAACCGAAGTGTCGTTTTTGAAATAAAAGTCGATTTATTTATAAAATGGTTTAAGTTGGGATTTTTGAATAACTATAAACGATTTATATAGAAAGATTTATAAAATTGATATTTTATAAATCAAAATATTAGACTTATAAAACGAATTTTATAAGTGTTAAAAAGAAGTATAAATGGGTTTCATAAGTGAATGAAATTAATAGATTTATATTGTGAAGTTAAAAATGAATGAAGTTGTAGAATAAAGGATTTATAAGTAATTTACTTATAACTTGGATTGTTGCCTTTAAATGGAATATTGATCGAATTTGTTCATAAATGATTCTTTTAAAAGTTGAAAACGTTATAAAGTACAAATGCGATTTATAAACGTTGTTTATAAATCCGAAATCACTTATTCTTATAAGTGAATTTTAGAAGTTAATAAAATGAGATTTATAAACCGGAGTTGTTATAGAAAATAGAAAATGGAATTTATAAACGTTGTTTTATAAATCCGAGAATCAATCAAATTGGATGAATTTAATATAGGAGGTTGTTAAGGGAATCTTATCCACGATTTTGGATAGTGGATAATTCTTGAAATAAATGTGTAGAAAAGATTGAAATTTGGATAAGGGAAGTATATTCACGATTTTGGACAGTGAATATATTATTGAATAAAATGGATTCATTTTTGAAGAAGTGATATTAAAAATGAAGTTAAACATTTTAAAGATGTTTTAAAATGTATTGTGAATTGAAAGCATAGATTTCAACGTTCATTGTTGAAATAGGCGTTTTCGAAAATATAAGGAAATGATGGACTATAACACTGTTGTTATAGTAAATGATTTTCGGAAGAAAATGTTTTATGTAGTATTGGGATTTATATATCTATCTAAAATCCGAATCCCTATACTAGTGATTTTGAGTCGTCGTAACGATGTTTTACGTAACATTCGTTTTGACTCAAATAAATGTTGTCAAAGTAAATGATTTCCTTAAAGAATGAATTTATACTTAAATTTGATTTAAGTATATCGAATATTTTCAAATGTTGAAAATAAATGATTTGTGAATTACTTATTATTAAATAAGTATGGAGATGCTTTTCCAATATGAAATGAACGTTTTGAGAATTTATCCTTGTAAAGATAAATTGAAATTGAATATTGAAATCGATTTGAAAATCGTATATCAGTAAATATTTTGAAATATAAATTCAATATGGAATTTATAAAAGAAAGGGGAATTGTTTTAGAAAAATAAACGTTGATTTATTTTTGAAGGGTGGAAATAATATATCTAGAAAAGATATTTTTGGAAATGAAATAATTTGGAAAATTATTTGAAATCTGATGATGCTGCGCATCTTTATTGATAGTTAAATAACCGACTATCAATAATTACCTTTAGATAGGTATTTGTTGTGAATTGGATGAATTTGAATGCCACACTTGTTTTTAAATAAGCGCTCACTATTCGGGTTAGCCGGGAAAGGACCATGGGGTCGTATAACCCATTCCGAATATGTGATACATCGTTATGAATTGCATTCGAAGACCGGTGTTGAAGACCGGATATTTTTGAAAACGGAAGGATTACCGTCGAGTTACTCTACATCGGCTGATCTCCGATTTAGAGGTTTTATCACCCTTAGTGACGGGAAGTCCGGACGTGATTAGAAAATTATCCGGATATGCAAGGGCTTCGTGAGAAGTGCCTTCGGTTCTGTTCGATCCCGGAACAGACTTGTATGGATTGTGTGTCTGACGTTACAGATTGAGATATAAAGCTGATTTCTTTCAAATACATTTCTGTTGGTGGCGGAGAATTTATTCTCTTAGCTTAACACCCTTCTCTGAGACGTACGAGCTCAGAGGTGATGTAGTTAAAATTTATCAGCGATATACTCCCAATTTGGTAACGTGGCATACTGAGTGTTGCTGTGAAATGATCAGTGTTTGATCATTTGTGATATGATCATTTATTTGATCTTATATCTTTGTGATCATAGGTTGATCATTTTGTTTGACCCGAAGCAGGGCTTTGTAGAAAGCGTAGCTTTGTGGACGAGACTTCATCGAGCCTCACACCCCGGAAATGGTCAAAACAGGAAGGATGCGGCAAGGTTCTAGGGAGTAGCACCCCTTAGTGTATGTCATTCCTTCTGGATAGAGGTGGTATCATGGTATGGAGCCCAGATACTTAACCTATGTGGTTGCTGCATTATTATCTATGTGGTTTGTTGGAAATCGGGGATCCTCGGGAAGATCGGTTACGATCGGGGGATGGCATACGCGTGTCAGTAGTTACCTACTTTTGCAGAGGTAACCCGGCCTTGTGTTGGCAGAGATCTAACCGTAATGTTAGGTTATTTCTCGGGTCGTCTATTCCAGGGACGTACCCATCGTGGAAAAGGAAGTTCCTTAGCCTGACCATTTGTTGGAAATCCAAAGAAACAATACGAGCCTTGTACGGTTTTAGTTGTAGAACCTGCCATTTAATATGGTAGCTATAGCAAGCATACTATAATGGTACCTATGCTGGCTAAGATTAATATTATACTTTCGAAATGATTTCTACACTATGCACTAATAATAATATCAAAAATGATTTGATTTTGCGTAGTAAGCGTCTTTGACTATCATAAGAAGAAATCTCCTCCAATTCTGCGTTTGCATTGTGTGTGTGGTGGGAGGTCTTATGGTAGTCTCATTTTCCAAAAAGCATTGCGAATTTGTTTTATTTTCTTTGTGAAAGAATAACTGTTTTACGATCTCACACCAGTCACCATGACTGACTCGGAGTTTATTGTTCCCTTCTAAACTCTGGGTGCCCACCTATTTCCACACGGGCAGCCTAGAGTTATGTTATCAGGATATTCTGGATATTCTGGAGCTTTGGAAGCAAGCTGGATGGCGAGACGTAGTATTTGTATCTGATATTATTTATTCCGCTGTGTATTCTGTATGAGGACAAGTTTATATAACTGTCCATTGTTGTATATTGACTCTGATGATTGATGTATGTATAAACTGATATAGTTCTTTGTTTTAAAAGACTAGTGTTATCTATTATATATTTTTCCGCTGCGATATGTGAGATTCTGATATTGTTTTCTGTTCTGATGTTGTTCTGTTGTTCTTCTCTCTTCTCTTCTTCTTTCTTCTGCTTTCTTCTTCTTCTACTTCTTCTTTTTCTTAAAACCCTCACTATTGGAATTTCTGGCACTCGATTGCTCGGCAGTCGATAAAGTGAGTATCGATGTCGAATTTTCGAAAGTCGAAATTTCCGTACGTGACAGCGTGGTATCAGAGCATATGGTTAAGCGACAACCCTGCTATGTTGGGTGTTACTCATTAGAGATAGAGTCAGTAGTACTCTAGAATGAGTTGAGTGTAATAATAGATACGAGTGCGTATTTGTTAGTGAATATAAAATTGTTTTATATTGTGATGATTGGTTTGTTGAGTGGTATATGGATTCTGGTCGGTATTGTCCGTACAACTCTATCGATAGGGATCTCTAAACACTCGAATAGAACAATTCGGCACAGTATTGTTTTGAATAGGGTAAATGAGATAATTTTGCCCAAAACTATTTTTGTATAGAAAAGAAATGATTTTCTGTAAATTATTATGATATATGGATGCATGGTTGTTAGGAAGTAATGATGTTAATTATCCTCATTTATATATATGTGGGAATTGTAAATGAAATTGGAATTAAAACAAAGAACCAGGAAATAAATCCATATACAAATGAAATTTAAGAATGTAAATTATAAATGTGACTTATAATTGGAAGTAGAATTCCAGAGATGTTTGGAAATGTTTTAAAAAGAAATTTTGGTGATTTGGAAGTTTAAATCTTTTTGATCTGAAAATGGATTTCGAAAGTTTTGAAAAGTATTTTGGAGAGATGAAAAGCTCTAAACTCTTTACGGTCGTTGGAAAATAACTTCGGTAATGACTGCAGCATCATTGATGTTCATTTTCGGGTTTCCAAAAGAGGAATTGCTGCCAAATTGTTTTAAATGAAAGTTGTTTGAAAATTTGGGTTTTGTTTTGGAAATTCAAATGGAATTTGAATTGTTTTCAAAATGGCTTTGAAATGTTGGTAAACTCTGGAATGCTATATAAAAATATTTATGAAATATTATTAAGTTGATAACTTATACAATTTGATTTTTGATAGAATAAATTTAACTTAAAAGATGGAGTTAAATTAATGCAAGTACAAGTGAATCAATTTAATGAAAGTAAATTGAATGTTGAAAAAATTCATTTCGAATTTGTAGAGTAAAGTATTGAAATAAAATTAGTAACTGAAACTAATTGAAGAAATGACAAATTAATATGGTTTGAAATGAATTAAATTCATATGGAATTTGAAATCCAGTTTAATATGAGTGGTTATAAACCAAAATGGCAAATTGAAAATAAATTTTGGGAATAAACGCAAGAATAAAACTGGAATTGAAACTGAATGTTGAAAAAAATTTTGAATAAGTGAATTGGAATTTGAAATAAATTAGTAATTGGAACTAATTTAAAATAGTGCAGTTATGAATGAAAGATAATTGGTAAATTCAATATTCAGAAGATAAATAGAATCCAACTTGAATTGAATGATGAATTTAACTCAGATAGGAAATTGAAATGTGAAATTGAATTCAAATAGATTTGAAATGTAAGATTGAATGAAATTGAATGCTGTAACTAGATATAATGGCTAGTAGGATATACAGGTGTTATAAAAGGAATTGGATTTGATTTCAAAGATAAATTTGAATTTGCTCGACAAAAGGTAAGTATTTGAATTTCAATATGAGATTTGGTGATTTTCTTGTCTAGCCGCTTGGCTTTTTCTTTTCTTTTTGAAATCTGAGAGTCCGTAGGGACGTTTTGTAGTCGTACCGTATTAGCCGCGCAAAGGAGGCTATGGCGAAATTTTTCAAAAATTTAAGGCGTTAGAATATTTTTGAGAAATTAACGGATTTTGTATCTTTTCCTTACTTGGTAATTTCGAGGACGAAATTCTTTTAAGGGGGGAAGTTTGTAACGACCCAGAATTTTTGATAATTAAAATTCGAATATTTAATTGATTTTAAATATTAATAAATGAATTTAATAAGTCGAATAATTTATTTAAAGGATATTGGGTTTAATTTGGTCAATTGAATCGATAAATTAATAATTGAAATTCCAGAAATAATTGAAAATCGAGTTTAATATGATTGAAAATGATTTGTAAAATTTTATTTAATCATACTGGAGTTATAGAACTTTTAAAATTGAATTTGAAGTTAATTTGTGAAAATTGAATATTTTAATATTTAATTATCGACTGTAAAAATAGCCAATTTTCGAACAGTCTCAGAATTGAACGAAACCAGTTCCATTGGATCCGTAATAGTTAGTTATTATCGGATTTCAATTTTCATAGCAAACGAAGTTGTCGTTTGACCGTGGCAGCTCGAAACGCATCGATATCGTTTTAATATTAATTCGGCGAGTTAAAATAGTCATTTTTCAAAAAGTCTCGGATTTCGACGAAACCAGTTTCATCGGATTCGTAATGTGATATTATTGCATGGTTTCAAATTTCGTAATTTTTGGATTTACCGTTTGTCCGGGGCAAGCCAAAACGCATCGAAATCGATTTAAATCGGTTTAATTTAAATTGATCGTTTATTGTCATATCTCACACATACGATCGAATTAGCTTCCAAAACCTGTTCCATTGTGTCCGGAACGCGGGATAAACCCAAGAAACAATAGTGATCGTGCGTAAATCGGAGTTCGGGAATTCGAAGTGAATAGTGTTCGTTCGATCTTCTATAAATACCCCCCTTATTCACAAAAAAAAAATATAAAAATGAAAATTAAAACCCTAGTTAATGGCCAGCCGCCGCCTCTTATGTAATTAACGGCCAGGAAGCAACGATCTTCTTCCCATTTTATCTTCCAATCCACTCAATGATTTCACAATCTTCCAACTACGAAGTTATAGAGCTTGTGGAGATCTATGTTCTGACCGGTGGTGATTTAAATCGAGGCGGTGGATCGACAGTTATTTGGGTTTGAACGTCTATTGTTCGTGCACGAAATACGAGGCAGGGGGAGAGCCGAGTGCGCCACGATTCTGGTCGAAGGTGGGGGGGGGGGTTGCCGCCTTCGAATGAAGGTTTTCGATCAACCTGAAACGCGTCGTTGGTGGATGCGACATTAGGGTTAGGAGGCGGCTTCTATGGGTTTGGTCGCGATTTTCTTTGCCTGGGGAAGAAGACGTGCGTGCGAAGATGGAAGCAGGGGCCCTGATTTGCTGAACGAGATCGAACGGCTCTGATTTGTGACTAGGTTATAAAATGAGAATTTAAATTGAAATTGATGTATTTAAAATTCATGTAACTTTAAAAACGCATATCTTTTTACTGCGAGGTCGGAATGGAACGAAACAAAATGCGTTGGAATCGTATCGTCGAATGCTACGCGATGCAACTGGATTGGAGTCGTTTGGAGCTAGTTTGAATTTCAAGTAAAATTAAACGCGTGTTTAATTTTATTCGAAATAAACGCTGAAATCAGAATTAAAATCAAGGTGAGATCTTCTCACTCAAATGAAAATGGATTTTCTTTTACAGTTATTGATTTGACTGATATGATTGCTATTGGATGTGATATTAGATATGATAGGATATATCTATATATATAGCAATATATACATATTGGCATATGTATATATTGGATTGATGATTTCCCGCCTCGTATAGCGGATGAGACCCTATTGCGCCGTTAGTAAGCGGATTATATTTATTAAACCCATATACCGCGATAATTCCGTACTGGAGCGGAATTGGTATTGTGCTAACATCTGTGGATGCAGGGAAACAGGTTGGAGGGATCCAACTGGATTCCTCACCGTATTGATTATTTACAGATATTTTGATATATTCTGTTATCATATGTTGATATATGATGTTTAATGTTGTGATTGACTAGTTGGTGCTGTTGCATCATCGGATTCAAATTTTGAAGTTTTAAAATAACGACTTTACTTTAAAAGGATTTTTAAAGTGATTTTTGAAAATATACGTTTTATGGAATTTTTGAAGTGATTTATAAACGTCTAAAATTTTAAAGTTATAAAAGTTATAATTTTTAGTGAAATATAACCGAAGTGTCGTTTTTGAAATAAAAGTCGATTTATTTATAAAATGGTTTAAGTTGGGATTTTTGAATAACTATAAACGATTTATATAGAAAGATTTATAAAATTGATATTTTATAAATCAAAATATTAGACTTATAAAACGAATTTTATAAGTGTTAAAAAGAAGTATAAATGGGTTTCATAAGTGAATGAAATTAATAGATTTATATTGTGAAGTTAAAAATGAATGAAGTTGTAGAATAAAGGATTTATAAGTAATTTACTTATAACTTGGATTGTTGCCTTTAAATGGAATATTGATCGAATTTGTTCATAAATGATTCTTTTAAAAGTTGAAAACGTTATAAAGTACAAATGTGATTTATAAACGTTGTTTATAAATCCGAAATCACTTATTCTTATAAGTGAATTTTAGAAGTTAATAAAATGAGATTTATAAACCGGAGTTGTTATAGAAAATAGAAAATGGAATTTATAAACGTTGTTTTATAAATCCGAGAATCAATCAAATTGGATGAATTTAATATAGGAGGTTGTTAATCTTATCCACGATTTTGGATAGTGGATAATTCTTGAAATAAATGTGTAGAAAAGATTGAAATTTGGATAAGGGAAGTATATTCACGATTTTGGACAGTGAATATATTATTGAATAAAATGGATTCATTTTTGAAGAAGTGATATTAAAAATGAAGTTAAACATTTTAAAGATGTTTTAAAATGTATTGTGAATTGAAAGCATAGATTTCAACGTTCATTGTTGAAATAGGCGTTTTCGAAAATATAAGGAAATGATGGACTATAACACTGTTGTTATAGTAAATGATTTTCGGAAGAAAATGTTTTATGTAGTATTGGGATTTATATATCTATCTAAAATCCGAATCCCTATACTAGTGATTTTGAGTCGTCGTAACGATGTTTTACGTAACATTCGTTTTGACTCAAATAAATGTTGTCAAAGTAAATGATTTCCTTAAAGAATGAATTTATACTTAAATTTGATTTAAGTATATCGAATATTTTCAAATGTTGAAAATAAATGATTTGTGAATTACTTATTATTAAATAAGTATGGAGATGCTTTTCCAATATGAAATGAACGTTTTGAGAATTTATCCTTGTAAAGATAAATTGAAATTGAATATTGAAATCGATTTGAAAATCGTATATCAGTAAATATTTTGAAATATAAATTCAATATGGAATTTATAAAAGAAAGGGGAATTGTTTTAGAAAAATAAACGTTGATTTATTTTTGAAGGGTGGAAATAATATATCTAGAAAAGATATTTTTGGAAATGAAATAATTTGGAAAATTATTTGAAATCTGATGATGCTGCGCATCTTTATTGATAGTTAAATAACCGACTATCAATAATTACCTTTAGATAGGTATTTGTTGTGAATTGGATGAATTTGAATGCCACACTTGTTTTTAAATAAGCGCTCACTATTCGGGTTAGCCGGGAAAGGACCATGGGGTCGTATAACCCATTCCGAATATGTGATACGTCGTTATGAATTGCATTCGAAGACCGGTGTTGAAGACCGGATATTTTTGAAAACGGAAGGATTACCGTCGAGTTACTCTACATCGGCTGATCTCCGATTTAGAGGTTTTATCACCCTTAGTGACGGGAAGTCCGGACGTGATTAGAAAATTATCCGGATATGCAAGGGCTTCGTGAGAAGTGCCTTCGGTTCTGTTCGATCCCGGAACAGACTTGTATGGATTGTGTGTCTGACGTTACAGATTGAGATATAAAGCTGATTTCTTTCAAATACATTTCTGTTGGTGGCGGAGAATTTATTCTCTTAGCTTAACACCCTTCTCTGAGACGTACGAGCTCAGAGGTGATGTAGTTAAAATTTATCAGCGATATACTCCCAATTTGGTAACGTGGCATACTGAGTGTTGCTGTGAAATGATCAGTGTTTGATCATTTGTGATATGATCATTTGTTTGATCTTATATCTTTGTGATCATAGGTTGATCATTTTGTTTGACCCGAAGCAGGGCTTTGTAGAAAGCGTAGCTTTGTGGACGAGACTTCATCGAGCCTCACACCCCGGAAATGGTCAAAACA
The DNA here is from genome assembly GCA_030737815.1 of Allium fistulosum. NCBI lineage: Eukaryota > Viridiplantae > Streptophyta > Magnoliopsida > Asparagales > Amaryllidaceae > Allium > Allium fistulosum. The sequence goes on along the minus strand of CM060902.1, from coordinate 963,380,807 downwards.
GGAAGGATGCGGCAAGGTTCTAGGGAGTAGCACCCCTTAGTGTATGTCATTCCTTCTGGATAGAGGTGGTATCATGGTATGGAGCCCAGATACTTAACCTATGTGGTTGCTGCATTATTATCTATGTGGTTTGTTGGAAATCGGGGATCCTCGGGAAGATCGGTTACGATCGGGGGATGGCATACGCGTGTCAGTAGTTACCTACTTTTGCAGAGGTAACCCGGCCTTGTGTTGGCAGAGATCTAACCGTAATGTTAGGTTATTTCTCGGGTCGTCTATTCCAGGGACGTACCCATCGTGGAAAAGGAAGTTCCTTAGCCTGACCATTTGTTGGAAATCCAAAGAAACAATACGAGCCTTGTACGGTTTTAGTTGTAGAACCTGCCATTTAATATGGTAGCTATAGCAAGCATACTATAATGGTACCTATGCTGGCTAAGATTAATATTATACTTTCGAAATGATTTCTACACTATGCACTAATAATAATATCAAAAATGATTTGATTTTGCGTAGTAAGCGTCTTTGACTATCATAAGAAGAAATCTCCTCCAATTCTGCGTTTGCATTGTGTGTGTGGTGGGAGGTCTTATGGTAGTCTCATTTTCCAAAAAGCATTGCGAATTTGTTTTATTTTCTTTGTGAAAGAATAACTGTTTTACGATCTCACACCAGTCACCATGACTGACTCGGAGTTTATTGTTCCCTTCTAAACTCTGGGTGCCCACCTATTTCCACACGGGCAGCCTAGAGTTATGTTATCAGGATATTCTGGATATTCTGGAGCTTTGGAAGCAAGCTGGATGGCGAGACGTAGTATTTGTATCTGATATTATTTATTCCGCTGTGTATTCTGTATGAGGACAAGTTTATATAACTGTCCATTGTTGTATATTGACTCTGATGATTGATGTATGTATAAATTGATATAGTTCTTTGTTTTAAAAGACTAGTGTTATCTATTATATATTGTTCCGCTGTGATATGTGAGATTCTGATATTGTTTTCTGTTCTGTTGTTGTTCTGTTGTTCTTCTTTCTTCTCTCTTCTCTTCTTCTTTCTTCTGCTTTCTTCTTCTTCTACTTCTTCTTTTTCTTAAAACCCTCACTATTGGAATTTTCGGCACTCGATTGTTCGGCAGTCGATAAAGTGAGTATCGATGTCGAATTTTCGAAAGTCGAAATTTCCGTACGTGACATATATTTTGAAAATAATTTCCAAGGTTTTGAAAAGAAATATGTGGTTTTAATAAATATTGATTTTAAGATATTATATCTTTAATATAGGTTTCATAATAATTTTAATAAATTAAGTTGGAAAGAGAAATAGAAATTTATTTGAAATTTATTTGATTTTTTCTTAAATAAAACCGATTTGAAACTTGTTAAATTTGAGATTTTAAAGATATGATTTATAACTTTATTTTGATTTAAAGTGATTAAATGAATATTTCAAGTAAATAAGTTAAAGGTAATATTTAATTTACATAAATTGTAAATTCAGGTTTTATTTAAATGATATTTGATTGACTAAGTGAATTTTTCATTATTAAATAATGGTAAGGTTGAATTTGAAATATAAATGTATTTAAGCTTTGAAATCTATTGAAATTGGGATGGTTTAAATTGTAGTTTATATATGTGTTTGAGATGAAATTAAATTGAAATTTTGGAATTCGAGTTGATCCGAATCGATTTGTGAAATTTGAGGAAACTATTTTATTATATAAAGTATTTTAAAATATATTTAAAACTATTTTAATATTTTACTTTATAAATTAATTAAATATAAACTATTTTAATTTTAACTATTTTTAATATACTAATTATTTATTTTATAAACTATTTTATTATATAAACTATTTTATTATATAAAACTATTTTATTATATATACTATTTTAATATCTAAACTGTTTAAGTGGCAGTAATATGATTTCAAAGTGCTATGGATTTTCAAAGTGCTATGATTTCTAAGTGTTATGATTTCCAAGTGTTATGATTTCTTAAGTGTTATGGTTTCAAAAATGTTATAATTTCAGAAGTGTTAAAAATTTGGAAAGTGTTATGATTTTGGAAATGAATATTTTTTTAGTGAATAATATCTTATTAATATGGTTTCGAAATGAATATGATATTGATTTTGAAGTATGAACTATTTGAAAAATGACCATGGTGTTATAATAACATTTGGTTGTTAAAGAGATCGAGATCGGATATTGTCTTACTCTCTCCAATACCGAAAACCACTTAACAACTGTTTACGTTGTAACGACCCAGAATTTTGAACAAATGAAATTGAGAATATTTAATTAATTTTAAATATTTAAACGATGATTTAATTCGAATCTCGAATATAACTTGGAAATCGGCAATTAAATTATAAAATCTAATCGATTGAAGTTAAATAAAAATTTGAATCTACAATTTTAAGCTGAAGAAAAATATTTCGAAAGCTTTTAAAATTCGTATTGATAATACTGAAGATAATAGAAGCTTCAGAATTTAATTTCGAACTGTTTTGTTCAGTTTTGAAAATAATCACTCGAACCGATATTTAAAAATAGTCATTTTTCAAACAGTCTCGGAATTCGACGAAACCAGTTCCATTGGGTCCGGAATATTGTATTATTGCCGGGTTTTAAATTTCGTATTTTTCGGAGTGGTTATGTAACCACACGGTGTGTAAACACGTTGAAATGAAATTAAAATTCAGTTTAATTTTAAAATTTAAAATCTATAAATATCAGCCACCTTTCTCCCCTAAAATCACGCCTAAGATTGGGAAAGAAATCGTGCTTCTCCCTGTTAAAATCACGATGCCAAATCGTGCAAGCATGGCTCTTTACCTTTTTAAAATCATCACTCGTCCTCTCCCTCACTTTCTAAATTTAACTTCAGTTCTAAATAAATGGCCGAGCCTTATCGTTCATTTCAAAATCAAAGAAATGGCCATCACTCCTCTCTGAAATCGAAATAGCGAGGCGAGCAAGTCGAACGAAGGGGGAAGCGTGCTCGAACACGCGAAGACATCGCGTCGTCAACAGCGAATCGAATTCGTTCGATTTTTGAGAGGGATTCGCGTTCGATTGTGGGAAGGGTTTCGAAGTCGCGAACGAATGGGGAATCGAGGGGGATGTTGACGCGAGGCTTTTCGCGTGCACGAGGCTGAGTTCAGAGACGTGGGAGTTGATGGCAGAGGCAGCGCGTGGGTTCTCGAGCATATGGATGCGGCGGCGGCAAACGAAGTCGCGACGCGATGATAGGTGCGAGGCGATGTTCGTGGGTGCAGCAGCATTCAAAACAAGGCAAGTCGCGATTGAGGGCAGCAGTTTTGGGATGGAGGGGGTGGCACTGGCGAAGTCGCGGCTGGAATGTCGAGCATTTCGACTTTGGGTGGCGCCGTGGAGGCCGGGCAGTGATATGGGGTTCGTTCGATTATCAGTAAGGTAATTTTTCTTTTTTTTCGATTTTTAGACTAAAATGTATATATATATACTTATAAAGATAAATAGGAAAATAATTTATTACAGTGAAGGTTTATTTAAAATAAAATAAAATAAAAAAATTAGTTTTTACCTAAATTTTAGTTAGATAAATTTATTAAAAGAAATTTGGTTTAAAATAAAAACTCTGGTGAATAAAAGGAAATATAGTTTCAAATTTAAATTTTGGTTAAATCAATTTATTTAAAAAGGAAATTTAGTTTTGGATTTTATCGTAGTTAAATAGATTTATTTTGAAAGGGATCATTTTAAATTTATATTTGGAAGTTAAAATAAATCATCGATAATTAAATTGGTTTAAAATTAAATCATTGTGTAATTAAAATTCAAATTAGTAATTGAATAACTCGATTTAAATTCGAATATTAATAAATTGCAAAATTGTGTATACAAGGTGTAAATCAAGATAATTGGGTCGAGATTGGAAATGGACTGCAAATTAAAAAGCTAAGGTGAGATCTTCTCACTCAAAATAAATTTGGATTGCAGTTATTGATTTGTTTGATGATTGGATGTGATATTAGATATGATAGGATATATCTATTATATATAGCAATATATACATATTGGCATATGTATATATTGGATTGATGATTTCCCGCCTCGTATAGCGGATGAGACCCTATTGCGCCGTTAGTAAGCGGATTTTTATAAAAACCCATATACCGCGATATTCCACCTCGAAGTGGAATGGTATTGTGCTAACGTCTTTGGATGCAGGGAAACAGGTTGGAGGGATCCAACTGGACCCCTCACATTGATTGAATTTATTTCTATTGTGATATGAATCTGTGAATGATTATAGTGATGCTATTAATCATATTGATATCTGGAAATTGTTTGAAAGCTAAAATTTAGCTGAATGGATGTTTGACATCATTGGATTCCAAAGATAAACGAAATTGAATTTTTGAAATTCAAGTAGAAAATTTCTAAGTGAATCAATTTTTTGAAATTGAAGAAATTTTGAAGAAAGGAATTTTTAAAGTAAATTTTTATAATCGTATTGAATAAATTCCAAAATAAAGTGAAAATGCTAAATAAATGGATTTCGTAAAATAGTGATTAAAATTTGAAGAATTTAATTTAAGAATTTGGATTTTTAAATAAATTGAAAGAAACGATTGAAATCTCTTTTCTTATAAAAGGAACTTATTAAAAGGAGATAAGTTGGAAATCCAACTAGAAATCAAATTGGTAGATTGAAACAATTTGGGAAATCCATGTAGAATGATTTCAATTTGAAGAATCCATTTAGAAGCAGAATATTGAATAATTTGAGGAAAAATAAGGAACTTATTTAGTAGTGATAAATAAAATTAGAAATCAATCTGAAATTGATTTAATATTTTGGAAATGAAATTTTGAGAAATCAGCATGGAAACTTTATTTAAAGTTGAAAAATAAATTTAGAAATCAATATTGAAAATTGATTTGATATTGAAGTTCTTATAAATAAAATTGGAATTTATAAATGTTGTTATAAATATGAAATCACTTATTTGATAAGTAAAATTGTAGAAGTTGACAAAAAAAGAAGATGTATAAGTCGAGGTTGTTATTAAAATAGAAATAGAATTTATAACCGTGTTTATAAATTCGAAATCGATTTAATTTGATAAATTAAATATAGAAGATTATTAAAGAAGATATATTCGCGATTTTGGATAGCGAATTTTTATTGAAATAAAAATGTGTAGAAATGATTGAAATTGGGTTAAGTAAATTATATTCACGATTTTGGACAGTGAATATGTTGTTAAGTAGAATAGATATGGTTTTGGGAAAGTGATATTTGAAATGAAGTTAAACATTTTAAAAATGTTTTAAAATGTGAGAAATATCGAAATCATAGATTTCAACATTCATTGTTGAAATAGACGTTTTCGAGAAATAAGGAAATGATGGACTATAACACGGTTGTTATAGTAAATGATTTTCGAAAGAAAATGTTTTATGTAGTATTGGAATTTATATATCTATCTTAAATCCGAATCCCTATACTAGTAATTTTGAGTCGTCGTAACGATGTTTTACGCAACATTCGTTTTGACTCAAATAGATATTAAAATTAATGATTTCCTTAAAGAATGAATATATACTTAATATTGATTTAAGTATATTGAATATTTTCAAATGTTGAAAATAAATAGACTTGCGAAATACTTATTTTTGAATAAGTATGGAAATACTTTTCCAGAATGAAATGAAACGTTTTGAGATTTTATCTTCTTAAAGATAAATTGAAAATGAATATTGGAATCGATTTGAAAAATCGTATATCAGTAGATATTTTTGAAATATAAATTCACTATGGAATTTATAAAAGAAAAGGGAAGTTGTTTAAAAATATACGTTGATTTATTTTTGAAGTGTGGAAATTTTATATCTAGTAAAGATATTTTTGAAGATGAAATAATTTGGAAAATTGTTTGGAATCTGATGATGTTGCGCATCTTTATTGATAGTTAAATAACCGACTATCAATAATTACCTTTAGATAGGTATTTGTTGTGAATTGGATGAATTTGAATGCCACACTTATTTTTGAATAATCGCTCACTATTCGGGTTAGCCGGGAAAGGACCATGGGGTCGTATAACCCATTCCGAATATGTGATACGTCGTTATGAATTGCATTCGAAGACCGGTGTTGAAGACCGGATATTTTTGAAAACGGAAGGATTACCGTCGAGTTACTCTACATCGACTGATCTTCGATTTAGAGGTTTTATCACCCTTAGTGACGGGAAGTCCTGACGTGATTGAAAATTATCCGGATATGCAAGGGCTTCGTGAGAAGTGCCTTCGGTTCTGTTCGATCCCGGAACAGACTTGTATGGATTGTGTGTCTGACGTTACAGATTGAGATATAAAGCTGATTTCTTTCAAATACATTTCTGTTGGTGGCGGAGAATTTATTCTCTTAGCTTAACACCCTTCTCTGAGACGTACGAGCTCAGAGGTGATGTAGTTAAAATTTATCAGCGATATACTCCCAATTTGGTAACGTGGCATACTGAGTGTTGCTGTGAAATGATCAGTGTTTGATCATTTGTGATATGATCATTTATTTGATCTTATATCTTTGTGATCATAGGTTGATCATTTTGTTTGACCCGAAGCAGGGCTTTGTAGAAAGCGTAGCTTTGTGGACGAGACTTCATCGAGCCTCACACCCCGGAAATGGTCAAAACAGGAAGGATGCGGCAAGGTTCTAGGGAGTAGCACCCCTTAGTGTATGTCATTCCTTCTGGATAGAGGTGGTATCATGGTATGGAGCCCAGATACTTAACCTATGTGGTTGCTGCATTATTATCTATGTGGTTTGTTGGAAATCGGGGATCCTCGGGAAGATCGGTTACGATCGGGGGATGGCATACGCGTGTCAGTAGTTACCTACTTTTGCAGAGGTAACCCGGCCTTGTGTTGGCAGAGATCCGGTTAGGTTCTCGGGTCGTCTATTCCAGGGACGTACCCATCGTGGATAGGAAGTTCCTTAGCTTGGCCATTTGTTGGAAATCCAAAGAAACAATACGATCTTGTACGGTTTTAGTTGTAGAACCTATCATTCACTTATGGTGGTCACCACTGTTTGGATGGTAGCTATAGTAGGCATAAGTGCGGAATGCCTATGCTGGCTAAGATTAATATTATACTTTCGAAATGTTTTCTACACTATGCACTAATAATAATATCAAAAATGATTTGATTTTGCGTAGTAAGCATCTTTGACTATCATAAGAAGAAATCTCCTCCAATTCTGCGTTTGCATTGTGTGTGTGGCGGGAGGTCTTATGGTAGTTTCATTTTCCAAAAGCATTGCGAATTTACTTTAAAATTATCTTGTTGTTGTTTTAAAGATAAACTGTTTTACGATCTCACACCAGTCACCATGACTGACTCGGAGTTTATTGTTTCCCTTCTAAACTCTGGGTGCCCACCAATTTCCACACGGGCAGTCTAGAGTTAGATTATCAGGATATTCTGGATATTCTGGAGCTTTGGAGATAAGCTGGATGGCGAGACGTAGTATTTGTATCTGATAGTATTTATTCCGCTGTGTATTCTGTATGAGGACAAGTTATATAACTGTCCATTGTTGTATATTTGACTCTGATGATTGATGTATGTATAAACTGATATAGTTCTTTGTTTTAAAAGACTAGTAATTATCTATTGTATATTGTTCCGCTGCGATGTGTAAGATTCTGATATTGTTTTCGTTTCTGATGTTGTTCTGTTGTTCTTCTTTCTTCTTCCTTCTTCTTCTGTTTTCTTCTTCTTCTTCTGCTTTTTTTTCCTTTTTCTAAAACCCTCACTATTGGAGTTTCCGACACTCGATTGCTCGACGGTCGATAAAGTGAGTATCGATGTCGAATTTTCGAAAGTCGAAAATTTCGGTATGTGACAGCGTGGTATCAGAGCATATGGTTAAGCGACAACCCTGCTCTGTTGGGTGGTACTCATTAGAGATAGAGTCAGTAGTACTCTAGAATGAGTTGAGTGTAATAATAGATACGAGTGCGTATTTGTTAGTGAATATAAAAATGTTTTATATTGTGTTTGCTTATCCGTTGAGATGTTTATGAGTTTTGGTCGGTATGTGGGACGCCATATTATCGATAGGGATTTCTAAACACTTAAACGAGGCAAGACGACACAGTATTGTTTTAAATAGGGTGAATGAAATAATTTTGCCCAAAACTATTTTTGTATAGAAAAGAAATGATTTTCTGTAAATTATTATGATATGGATGCATGGTTGTTAGGGAGTGATGATGTTAATTATCATCATTGATATATATATGTGAAAAATTATATATGAAATTGAAATAAAAAAAAAATAAAGAATTAAGAAATGAATCCATATACAAGTAGAATTTGAGAATGTAAATTATAAATGTGAATTGTAATTTAAAACGGAATTCCAGAGAAGTATTTGGAAATGTTTTGAAAAGAATTTGAAAAATTTTGGTGATTTGAAAAGTTTAAATTCTTTTTGATTTGAAAATGAATTTCAAAGGTTTTGAAAATTGTTTAGAGAGATGAAAGCTCTAAACTCTTTTAGGTCGCTGGAAAATAATCCTGATGATGGTGGCCACATCATTAGAATTCATTGTCGGGTTTCCAAAAGAGGAATTGCTGCCGATTGTTTTAAATGGAAGTTGTTTGAAAAATTTGGGTTTTGTTTTGAAAATTCAAAGGATAAATTGAATTGTTTTCAAAAATGGTTTTAAAAATGTTATTAAGACTCTGGAATGCTATATAAAAATATTTATGAGAATAATAAATGAGTTGATAACTTATACAAATTGTTGTGAATTTAGATTGAATAAATTTAACTTAAGAAATTTTAAGTTGAATTAAAGAAGTATAAGTGAATAAATTTGAATGAATGAATTGAATCCAAATAAACTACTTTGATAATTCATTAAATACGGAAATTGAAGTTGAGTTAGTTAAATTGAAACTTGAATTGTGAACTAAATAAAAGAGATGGTTCGAATTTAAAGATAAATTCAAGTAAGTAGAAACAGATTTGAATAAGTGGATTAGAATTTGAAATGAATTAGTAATTGGAACTAATTTAAGATAGTGCAGTTGTAAATGACAGATAATTGATAAAATTCAATATTTCAGAATTGAAAGTAAATTGAATCCAAATTAAATTAAAATTATGAATTGAATTCAAATGAATGTGAACTGTAAATATTGAACGATAATGAATATGTAACTTCAACAGTGAAGTAAAGATGTATAAGCAGTTGTTATTGAAAATTTTGTAATAGAATTTGCAAAATGATTTGGATATGTAACTAGATATTATGGCTAGTAGGATATACAGGTGTTATGAATTGGGATTTTAATTTTGAAGAGAATTTGAATTGCTCGAAAAAGGTATGTATTTGAGTTTTAATATGAGTTTTTGATGATTTCTCTCTAGCCGCTTGGCTTTTTCTTTTTCTTTTTGAAATCTGAGAGTCCGTAGGGACGTTTTGTAGTCGTGCCGTATTAGCCGCGCAAAGGAGACGCTGGCAAAATTTTTCGAAAATTTCGAGTGTTAGAAAATTTTTGAGAAAATTTTGAAGGTTTAAATTTGAATTTGAAATTTAAATTGAGTTGAGAAGGAAAACAATGTTGTTTGAAACTTATGATTGAAGTTGGAAATTTATTTGAACTAATAACGAATCTTTAGTAGAAAGATTTGTTTTGAAAATTGATAAAACTATTTGAATGTTGAAAAATAGTAGACGAGTTAAGGGCCACTTTTCCTAACTTGTAATTTCGAGGACGAAATTCTTTTAAGGAGGGAAGTCTGTAACGACCCAGAATTTTGAACAAATGAAATTGAGAATATTTAATTAATTTTAAATATTTAAACGATGATTTAATTCGAATCTCGAATATAACTTGGAAATCGGCAATTAAATTATAAAATCTAATCGATTGAAGTTAAATAAAAATTTGAATCTACAATTTTAAGCTGAAGAAAAATATTTCGAAAGCTTTTAAAATTCGTATTGATAATACTGAAGATAATAGAAGCTTCAGAATTTAATTTCGAACTGTTTTGTTCAGTTTTGAAAATAATCACTCGAACCGATATTTAAAAATAGTCATTTTTCAAACAGTCTCGGAATTCGACGAAACCAGTTCCATTGGGTCAGGAATATTGTATTATTGCCGGGTTTTAAATTTCGTATTTTTCGGAGTGGTTATGTAACCACACGGTGTGTAAACACGTTGAAATGAAATTAAAATTCAGTTTAATTTTAAAATTTAAAATCTATAAATATCAGCCACCTTTCTCCCCTAAAATCACGCCTAAGATTGGGAAAGAAATCGTGCTTCTCCCTGTTAAAATCATGATGCCAAATCGTGCAAGCATGGCTCTTTACCTTTTTAAAATCATCACTCGTCCTTTCCCTCACTTTCTAAATTTAACTTCAGTTCTAAATAAATGGCCGAGCCTTATCGTTCGTTTCAAAATCAAAGAAATGGCCATCACTCCTCTCTGAAATCGAAATAGCGAGGCGAGCAAGTCGAACGAAGGGGGAAGCGTGCTCGAACACGCGAAGACATCGCGTCGTCAACAGCGAATCGAATTCGTTCGATTTTTGAGAGGGATTCGCGTTCGATTGTGGGAAGGGTTTCGAAGTCGCGAACGAATGGGGAATCGAGGGGGATGTTGACGCGAGGCTTTTCGCGTGCACGAGGCTGAGTTCAGAGACGTGGGAGTTGATGGCAGAGGCAGCGCGTGGGTTCTCGAGCATATGGATGCGGCGGCGGCAAACGAAGTCGCGACGCGATGATAGGTGCGAGGCGATGTTCGTGGGTGCAGCAGCATTCAAAACAAGGCAAGTCGCGATTGAGGGCAGCAGTTTTGGGATGGAGGGGGTGGCACTGGCGAAGTCGCGGCTGGGATGTCGAGCATTTCGACTTTGGGTGGCGCCGTGGAGGCCGGGCAGTGATATGGGGTTCGTTCGATTATCAGTAAGGTAATTTTTCTTTTTTTCGATTTTTAGACTAAAATGTATATATATATACTTATAAAGATAAATAGGAAAATAATTTATTACAGTGAAGGTTTATTTAAAATAAAATAAAATAAAAAAATTAGATTTTACCTAAATTTTAGTTAGATAAATTTATTAAAAGAAATTTGGTTTAAAATAAAAACTCTGGTGAATAAAAGGAAATATAGTTTCAAATTTAAATTTTGGTTAAATCAATTTATTTAAAAAGGAAATTTAGTTTTGGATTTTATCGTAGTTAAATAGATTTATTTTGAAAGGGATCATTTTAAATTTATATTTGGAAGTTAAAATAAATCATCGATAATTAAATTGGTTTAAAATTAAATCATTGTGTAATTAAAATTCAAATTAGTAATTGAATAACTCGATTTAAATTCGAATATTAATAAATTGCAAAATTGTGTATACAAGGTGTAAATCAAGATAATTGGGTCGAGATTGGAAATGGACTGCAAATTAAAAAGCTAAGGTGAGATCTTCTCACTCAAAATAAATTTGGATTGCAGTTATTGATTTGTTTGATGATTGGATGTGATATTAGATATGATAGGATATATCTATTATATATAGCAATATATACATATTGGCATATGTATATATTGGATTGATGATTTCCCGCCTCGTATAGCGGATGAGACCCTATTGCGCCGTTAGTAAGCGGATTTTTATAAAAACCCATATACCGCGATATTCCACCTCGAAGTGGAATGGTATTGTGCTAACGTCTTTGGATGCAGGGAAACAGATTGGAGGGATCCAACTGGACCCCTCACATTGATTGAATTTATTTCTATTGTGATATGAATCTGTGAATGATTATAGTGATGCTATTAATCATATTGATATCTGGAAATTGTTTGAAAGCTAAAATTTAGCTGAATGGATGTTTGACATCATTGGATTCCAAAGATAAACGAAATTGAATTTTTGAAATTCAAGTAGAAAATTTCTAAGTGAATCAATTTTTTGAAATTGAAGAAATTTTGAAGAAAGGAATTTTTAAAGTAAATTTTTATAATCGTATTGAATAAATTCCAAAATAAAGTGAAAATGCTAAATAAATGGATTTCGTAAAATAGTGATTAAAATTTGAAGAATTTAATTTAAGAATTTGGATTTTTAAATAAATTGAAAGAAACGATTGAAATCTCTTTTCTTATAAAAGGAACTTATTAAAAGGAGATAAGTTGGAAATCCAACTAGAAATCAAATTGGTAGATTGAAACAATTTGGGAAATCCATGTAGAATGATTTCAATTTGAAGAATCCATTTAGAAGCAGAATATTGAATAATTTGAGGAAAAATAAGGAACTTATTTAGTAGTGATAAATAAAATTAGAAATCAATCTGAAATTGATTTAATATTTTGGAAATGAAATTTTGAGAAATCAGCATGGAAACTTTATTTAAAGTTGAAAAATAAATTTAGAAATCAATATTGAAAATTGATTTGATATTGAAGTTCTTATAAATAAAATTGGAATTTATAAATGCTGTTATAAATATGAAATCACTTATTTGATAAGTAAAATTGTAGAAGTTGACAAAAAAAGAAGATGTATAAGTCGAGGTTGTTATTAAAATAGAAATAGAATTTATAACCGTGTTTATAAATTCGAAATCGATTTAATTTGATAAATTAAATATAGAAGATTATTAAAGAAGATATATTCGCGATTTTGGATAGCGAATTTTTATTGAAATAAAAATGTGTAGAAATGATTGAAATTGGGTTAAGTAAATTATATTCACGATTTTGGACAGTGAATATGTTGTTAAGTAGAATAGATATGGTTTTGGGAAAGTGATATTTGAAATGAAGTTAAACATTTTAAAAATGTTTTAAAATGTGAGAAATATCGAAATCATAGATTTCAACATTCATTGTTGAAATAGACGTTTTCGAGAAATAAGGAAATGATGGACTATAACACGGTTGTTATAGTAAATGATTTTCGAAAGAAAATGTTTTATGTAGTATTGGGATTTATATATCTATCTTAAATCCGAATCCCTATACTAGTAATTTTGAGTCGTCGTAACGATGTTTTACGCAACATTCGTTTTGACTCAAATAGATATTAAAATTAATGATTTCCTTAAAGAATGAATATATACTTAATATTGATTTAAGTATATTGAATATTTTCAAATGTTGAAAATAAATAGACTTGCGAAATACTTATTTTTGAATAAGTATGGAAATACTTTTCCAGAATGAAATGAAACGTTTTGAGATTTTATCTTCTTAAAGATAAATTGAAAATGAATATTGGAATCGATTTGAAAAATCGTATATCAGTAGATATTTTTGAAATATAAATTCACTATGGAATTTATAAAAGAAAAGGGAAGTTGTTTAAAAATATACGTTGATTTATTTTTGAAGTGTGGAAATTTTATATCTAGTAAAGATATTTTTGAAGATGAAATAATTTGGAAAATTATTTGGAATCTGATGATGTTGCGCATCTTTATTGATAGTTAAATAACCGACTATCAATAATTACCTTTAGATAGGTATTTGTTGTGAATTGGATGAATTTGAATGCCACACTTATTTTTGAATAATCGCTCACTATTCGGGTTAGCCGGGAAAGGACCATGGGGTGGTATAACCCATTCCGAATATGTGATACGTCGTTATGAATTGCATTCGAAGACCGGTGTTGAAGACCGGATATTTTTGAAAACGGAAGGATTACCGTCGAGTTACTCTACATCGACTGATCTTCGATTTAGAGGTTTTATCACCCTTAGTGACGGGAAGTCCTGACGTGATTGAAAATTATCCGGATATGCAAGGGCTTCGTGAGAAGTGCCTTCGGTTCTGTTCGATCCCGGAACAGACTTGTATGGATTGTGTGTCTGACGTTACAATTTGAGATATAAAGCTGATTTCTTTCAAATACATTTCTGTTGGTGGCGGAGAATTTATTCTCTTAGCTTAACACCCTTCTCTGAGACGTACGAGCTCAGAGGTTATGTAGTTGAAATTTATCAGCGATATATCCCAATTTGGTAACGTGGCATACTGAGTGTTGCTGTGAAATGATCAGTGTTTGATCATTTGCGATATGATCATTTGTTTGATCTTATATCTTTGTGATCATAGGTTGATCATTTTGTTTGACCCGAAGCAGGGCTTTTTGAGAAAGCGTAGCTTTGTGGACGAGACTTCGTCGAGCCTCACACCCCGGAAATGGTCGAAACAGGAAGGATGCGGCAAGGTTCTAGGGAGTAGCGCCCCTTAGTGTATGTCATTCCTTCTGGATAAAGGTGGTATCATGGTATGGAACCCAGATACTTAACCTCTGTGGTTACTGCATTATTATTATCTATGTGGTTTGTTGCGAATCGGGGATCCTCGGGAAGATCGGTGACGATCGGGGGATGGCATACGCGTGTCAGTAGTTACCTATTTTTGCAGAGGTAACCCGGCCTTGTGTTGGCAGAGATCCGGTTAGGTTCTCGGGTCGTCTATTCCAGGGACGTACCCATCGTGGATAGGAAGTTCCTTAGCCTGGCCATTTGTTGGAAATCCAAAGAAACAATACGATCTTGTACGGTTTTAGTTGTAGAACCTATCATTCACTTATGGTGGTCACCACTGTTTGGATGGTAGCTATAGTAGGCATAAGTGCGGAATGCCTATGCTGGCTAAGATTAATATTATACTTTCGAAATGTTTTCTACACTATGCACTAATAATAATATCAAAAATGATTTGATTTTGCGTAGTAAGCATCTTTGACTATCATAAGAAGAAATCTCCTCCAATTCTGCGTTTGCATTGTGTGTGTGGCGGGAGGTCTTATGGTAGTTTCATTTTCCAAAAGCATTGCGAATTTACTTTAAAATTATCTTGTTGTTGTTTTAAAGATAAACTGTTTTACGATCTCACACCAGTCACCATGACTGACTCGGAGTTTATTGTTTCCCTTCTAAACTCTGGGTGCCCACCAATTTCCACACGGGCAGTCTAGAGTTAGATTATCAGGATATTCTGGATATTCTGGAGCTTTGGAGATAAGCTGGATGGCGAGACGTAGTATTTGTATCTGATAGTATTTATTCCGCTGTGTATTCTGTATGAGGACAAGTTATATAACTGTCCATTGTTGTATATTTGACTCTGATGATTGATGTATGTATAAACTGATATAGTTCTTTGTTTTAAAAGACTAGTAATTATCTATTGTATATTGTTCCGCTGCGATGTGTAAGATTCTGATATTGTTTTCGTTTCTGATGTTGTTCTGTTGTTCTTCTTTCTTCTTCCTTCTTCTTCTGTTTTCTTCTTCTTCTGCTTTTTTTTTCTTTTTCTAAAACCCTCACTCTTGGAGTTTCCGACACTCGATTGCTCGACGGTCGATAAAGTGAGTATCGATGTCGAATTTTCGAAAGTCGAAAATTTCGGTATGTGACATACGTGGTGGAGATTCTAGAATGAAGTAGGATGGTTTGGTGACGATTCTGTATGGTATTTACGTAGCCCTGACTCCCGTGAGTCAGCTTGATGCGGCTAAAACAGGAGCCACGCCGGGCCAAGTGAGGTCATTCCTCCTATCGGACACATTTCTTCGATACCATTCTATTGCTTTTGTGATTTGATTGGGTGCACCCTTTGATTTGGGAGTGTGTCACGAGGTGGGCGGTAGTAGCTGAAATGCGTTACCACCAGTCCGGATCAACAAATGGTATATCTACCCTGGCATTGCCTCGAGTGCCTTGTCGCATGCCCTATCGTTCCTTCTACGAGTTTGTTTTGTGTCGTACCTATGGAGTGCTCCCTGATAGCCCACTTGCGAGTGGAGTTTACAGTATCTGTATAGACTACGGCATTATAAAAATGTGTTAAGGGGGATATGGGTAACGCCTTAACGCTATTTTAATGGTTTACTTTACTATAGGCATATTATAATAACGTATATTACTACATAGTAGATAGTTCCACGGATCCTTGGAGGATGGTTATCCCAAACATCCTTTAAGTTACTTGTATTTCTGTTGATATTTCACTTGAGTTGGATTTATTGATATAAGAATGTTAATCCTGACTCGAGTGTTTTGTGTTTTTTGCTTTACGCTTGGGTCAGACCGAGTGTCACAACATTTGAGACTCACTTTTGGAGTTGGAGCTTCGCTTGGAGATCCATCTATCTATTTAGCTTGTAGTTATTCAGTTGACTCCTGTGATATATATTATTTTCTTGTATTTGACTATTTGAGACTTCTATGTATTCGATACTTCTGTTGTATCTTGTTTTAACTCTGTTATATATATATAGTAGCTTCATGAACTACTATTCTTTTGTTTCCGCTGCTTACTATTGTAATACTCTGTGTCTGTGATTCTGTGATTTATTTATTTACTGTATATGCTGAGTTTTGCCAAATATAAATTAACAATCTGACATTTTGAGCAATTGAAGTCTGACATGTGCGGATGCGAATGGTTGAAAATATCGGGTCGTTACAGTTGGTATCAGAGCTCTGGTTTTAGGCAAAACTTAGCATATGTAGTAAATTTAATTGCGGAATCACCTTCGTTCGAGCTTGAATTCCTTCATCTTTGATCCGGATTTCCTTTGAATTTTGGAACTTTCCCATTCGTTCTAAAATCCATTCTTGTCTCTCCCTATTTGTGTTCTTTTGATTTTGGAGTATCCCATTACTCCACTTCGGTTGATTTCTGTAACGAATCGGCGGTCCCGCCAATCTTAGAATGATTTTAAAAGGGTGAAACTCCATTACAACAGGCATCGATTCACCGAAGGTTTTTGTATCATCGGTTTAGATGCGGCTATCTCTTGCTATGCCCGAATTCTATCTATTGCGGTCGAATGTCGATTTGCCTTTGGATTCTACATTGATCTTATTTTTGAAATCACGGTTGACCCGATTAAACATGCCCGCGATTAATATTAGTCTATCCATCTTCCTATTTTGAAATTTAATCATCCTATCTTCGTATTGAGCTTATCTTCTTATTAGATTATATTGATTTGGGTTCCTCTGGATTTGGATCTCTATCCTTGTTTTGAAATACATTTTGTATTATCGAGTGAGAGAGTGTATTTGTAATTAATATTAAATTGTTTTATATGTTGTGTTGTTTGAGTTGTTATGTTGATTTGGATTTTCGATCAATTCGTCTGATCAACGCTATCGATAGGATTTCCAAAACACTTGGACATAACAAACTGACACAATATTGTTTTCAAATTGGTAAATGAAATAATTTTTGTATGATTATTATATATATAAGTAAATTTTCTGAAAGATAATTTTTAAATGAATTGATTGTTAAAAATGATAATTTTTGATTTATTGTTTTGTAAACCCTTGATTATTCTAACATATAGTTAAATGAAATTATAAAAACATAGTTTATAAGCTGATTTATAATTTAATCGAATTTAAATTTAGAATCTAAGAACTCAAAATTTCGGTGATTTCAAACTTTGGTTTTAAAGTTTTAAAATGTATATTATGTAAAGTATTTTCGAATAGAAATTGTTTTCAAAGAATCTCAAAGTTTAAATTAGTACCCTCCTCTTTTATCGCTGGAAAATAATTTCGGTGATGGCGGCCGCATCATCGACATTCATTTTCGAGTTTCAAAGTGGAGAGACCATTCAGTAGCTTAGCTATACTTTTGTTTTGAAATTTTTTTTAAAATTTCTTAAGTATGACTAGATTTATAATATATAAGTATATGATTATAGATTTGATTTGATATATAGTATATATATTTATCTCTAAATTGTTTGAAGTTAATCGGAAATTAAATTCTTAAATTTTATGTTAAAGGATGATTTCAATTATAAAATGAAGCCCAGAATTTTGAATAAATATTTAAACTTGAATAATTGAACTGGGAATAATAAGATAGTAAATAAATATAAATTTAGAAATAATGAGGATTGAATTTTAGTGAAAGTAACTTAGGTAAAATAAAGGGATTAAATAAGTAAGATGGATAAAATAAATTTTGTTTTGAAGGTTAATAAATTGAAATTAAATCAACTGAATGAAAATACCTTAAATTTAAAATTAATAATTGAATATTAATAATTTAAATTGAAATTTATAAGGTTTAAATTAATTGTTTTATTTTTTATTTTAATCTATTTTTCTTTTTGGTTGTTTCTATTCTCCTACCTCCTTCCTTTTTGGGGACGAAAAGTTTTGAGTGGGGGAGAGTGTAGTGACCCGTAACTTTTAATGGTTTTATTAACGTGATTAACTGAAATTTTGTAAAATTTTAAATAATTTAATTTTGAAATAAAAATTTGACGTTTGGAATACGTCTATTTAAACATAGAAATTGGAAAAATTTTATCAGAAAATATGGAAGTTTATTTTCTTTTGTGATTATATTTCAATTTAAATCAGTCAATGTTTGATGATAATAAAATATTTTCCAAATCTGAATACTTTTATATAATAAATTTTTAAATCATCTTCCGAGTGAGACGTCATATTTCGTTTCTTTAAATTTGGACTGATATTGCTCCGTTTATCTTAATTCTGGCGTATTAGCAGCATTTTGGTACCGATATCGACTTTTGACCGGATGATCGTACCACAGATATTTGTGTACCATTTTGATCGTCTCGTCGTGCTAATCTCTACGGTATATTCAATTCTGTGTTTTGAAGTCCGGTACGTAGGGGAATCCGTGTAAATGGTAACCATATCAGTAACCAGTTTGTGCCTTTTGGTTCCTTACATCATTTCATATTCCACTGTTTAAATTGAACAGCCATTGGCTTTTATAATTCCCAAAATAAAGCTGTTTTCATTTATATCTCCTAAATTCTCGTGCTTGACTTTTTGTTTTCCACTAGTTCCAATGTTTATATTGATGGTTCGTTCTTTTTCTCTCTGACCCTTCACTTCTTTCTTCCATCATCAGGCTTATAAACATTTTCCCCTGTAGCTCACAACCTCCCTCACCTTTCATTCTTTTCGCATGTATATATTAGAGCTCGGAACCACCTAGAGCAACCGAACTCCACCACCGATAGCAGCCTCTCCGACCTACCACTTCGCCCATCACCCCTTGCACCACCAAGCTAGCTTCAACAACCGCACCTACCACAGCCCACACCTCCGCCACCTCCTCTTTCCATTCTCCATCACTCTTCCCTCTTTCATTTTGCAGTCATGCGAGGCTGAGACAACTGGCAGCACAACCTCCTCCGTATAGCCTCTGCCCGCACCAAGGCCATCTCTCCTCTGCTCACTTACCTGTCGAGCTTTCACCACTAACCGCCCCAATCTCAATCACCGCCTCCAGCCATCCTCACCCGCAAACCCGACCCAGTGATCGGCCTTCGGCTATGTCCCTTCGCGCCTACATCCTCAACCACCGACTTCGGCTTCATCACCACTTCCATGCACCTCCTTCTACTTTGCAGCTGTTCTGTCGTCTTAGGTATATCCATTCTATATATTATATGAGTTCTGTTTATATGAATAATATATATGTATTGTTTTGCTAATGCATAATATATATATAGTTACAGTAGATTTATTATAAAAAAAATATTGTATATTGTTTTACAGTTTATCTTCATACAGTATATGTTTATATTTTTTTGTGACTTTTATAATATAGCACTGGTGTTTGAATCTCTAGAGTTTGAAATTTGTAGTTTATATATACAGGTTTATAAGAGATTGTATATATATCTATATATTAGTTTATATATATAAGTATAAGTGAAGTCGGGTTTAATTATACATACATGTATATATTTCATTTTAGAATAGTATTATATATATATGATATTTAAAGTTATCAAATATGTACTAAAAACAAATATATTATATACAATATTTTATTTAAGTTGTTGCCTATTGTAAGTAAAAGAAGGGTACGGTATATATATGTGTTACATATCCTATATATGTTATACACTTATGTAAGTTATATACTGTGATTTTAATTAATGCATGTTATTCTATAAGTAGATTAGTTGATTTTTCATATATAATCTGCTTATGTTGTTTGAATTAAGATAGATATTTGTTTTGCTTTCTGTTTTGTATCGTTGAAAGGAAAAGTTTAGGTATGTTTTTACATATTGTTATATATATATATAATTTGTATATACTATATTTTATATTGATAGTTTGATTTTAAGATATATCTAGAGTTCAGATATATATGATCGGTCTACATAAATTTTTGGGTTATAGGATGTATATGATCAATAACCATATAAGTTTATATAAGCTAAAATCTGAGCTAGATATATTTGTTTCGCATATGACTATTTACAGTCTGCCTTATGTATATATTTTTTTATAAAAGAAATATGCTTATAACTGATATAGTCTGACCTATATATATTTGGTTATAAATATAATCTACATTAAATTTTTCGTAGTCTGCATATTTGTTATGTATAGAGATAAGTATATATGAATTCATACATGCGTTGCATTTATATTTTGAAAGAAATATATATGGTATTACATGAATATTGATTTTTAATATTATATACATAAAATGTTATTTTTATAAAGGTTTAAATTTTAGATTGTGTTTGGATATTGGTCTAAAATATAGGTATATATATAGATTTTTTATTTTGATTGATGTTTAAGTTGAATGTTGATTTTAGAAAATTTATATATATGTATTATACATTGTTTCATCAATCTCGTGCCCATCTTGACTTATCTTTTCAATATCGAATTTGTCGCAGAATTCCTAGCTTGTCACTGTTCCGTGAGCATATCTATGTCTATTCGCTTCCATTCTCATTCGTCTCCAGCCTCGAAAGGTGAGCAATCACTCACAATTAACGTTCTTATATTTATTAAATTTGATTTCAATTGAAACGACAATTAAAATATACTGCTAGTTTGAACTGTTAATTATTTAATTATTATATATGATATGCTATTATCTGTAATTGTTCACCTGTGGGATATGACACCATATCCTATGGTTTATATTATATGCGATTGTTATTGATATTTTATGCATGTTGTTGATATATTAAATTATTATCATATCTGTTCTCACTCTGCAAGTTCCCGGTTCCCAATGGATTGAAATGATACATACCCGAATGATCTTGTAGAATAGGAGAAAATTGTTATGGGTTGAAATGATAAACTCAAGCGATTTTCATTGACAGTGAATTTGGGATTGCGGGTTGAAAGTATATATACCCGCAGATATTTAAATTGCGGATTGAAATGATAAATATCCGTATCACTTGACCATAGGATAGAAAATTTTATACAAACACCGTTGGTCTATATATATTTATATATTGAAAATGATTTCCAAGGTTTTGAAAAGAAATATATGTGGTTTTAATAAATATTGATTTTAAGATATTATATCTTTAATATAGGTTTTATAATAATTTTAATAAATTAAGTTGGAAAGAGAAATAGAAATTAATTTGAAATTTATTTGAATTTTTCTTAAATAAAACCGATTTGAAACTTGTTAAATTTGAGATTTTAAAGATATGATTTATAACTTGATTTTGATTTAAAGTGATTAAATGAATATTTCAAGTAAATAAGTTAAAGGTAATATTTAGTTTACATAAATTGTAAATTCAGGTTTTATTTAAATGATATTGAATTGACTAAGTGAATTTTTTAATATTAAATAATGGTAAGGTTGAATTTGAAATATAAATGAATCTAAGCTTTGAAATCTATTGAAATTGGGATGGTTTAAATTGTAGTTTATATATGTATTTGAGATTAAATTAAATTGAAATTTTGGAATTCAAGTTGATCCGAATCGATTTGTGAAATTTGAGGAAACTATTTTATTATATAAAGTATTTTAAAATATATTTAAAACTATTTTAATATTTTACTTTATAAATTAATTAAATATAAACTATTTTAATTTTAACTATTTTTAATATACTAATTATTTATTTTATGAACTATTTTATTAAATAAACTATTTTATGATATATACTATTTTAATATCTAAACAGTTTAAGTGGGAGTAATATGATTTCAAAGTGCTATGGATTTTCAAAGTGTTATGATTTCTAAGTGTTATGATTTCCAAGTGTTATGATTTCCTAAGTGTTATGGTTTCAAAAATGTTATAATTTCAGAAGTGTTAAAAATTTGGAAAGTGTTATGATTTTGGAAATGAATATTTTTTTTAGTGAATAATGATATCGTATTGATATGGTTTTGAAATGAATATGATATTGATTTTGAAGTATGAACTATTTGAAAAATGACCACGGTGTTAAAATAATGTTTGGTTGTTAAAGAGACCGGGATCAGATATTGTCATACTCTCTGCCAATACCGAAAATCACTTTAACAACTGTGTACATGGTGGAGATTCTAGAATGACGTAGGATGGTTTGGTGATGATTCTGTATGGTATTTACGTAGCACTGACTCCCGTGAATCAGCTTGATGTGGCTAAAACAGGAGCTACGCCGGGCCAAGTGAGGTCATTCCTCCTATCAGACACATTTCTTCGTTACCATTCCATTACTTTTGTGATTTGATTGGGTGCACCCTTTGATTTGGGAGTGTGTCACAAGTTGGGCGGTAGTAGCTGCTATGCGTTACCACCAGTCTGGATCCGCAAACGGTATATCTACCCTGGCATTGCCTCGAGTGCCTTGTCGCATGCCCTATCACCCCTTCTACGATTTTTTTTTGTGTCATACCTATGGAGTGCTCCCTGATAGCCCACTTGCGAGTGGAGTTTAGAGTATCTATATAGACTACGACAATATAAAAATGTGTTAAGGGGGATATTGGTAACGCCTTAACGCTATTTTAATAGTTTGCTTTACTATATACATATTATAATAGCGTATATTACTACATAGTAGATAGTTCCACGGATCCTTGGAGGATGGTTATCCCAAACATCCTTTAAGTTACTTGTATTTCGGTTGATATTTCACTTGAGTTGGATTTATTGATATAAGAATGTTAATCCTGACTCGAGTGTTTTGTGTTTTTTGCTTTACGCTCAGGTCAGACTGAGTCTCACAACATTTGAGACTCACCTTTGGAGTTGGAGCTTCGCTTGGAGATCCATCTATCTATTCAGCTTGCAGTTATTCAGTTGACTCTTGTGATATATATTATTTTCTTGTATTTGACTATTTGAGACTTCCATGTATTCGAGACTTCTGTTGTATCTTGTTTTAACTCTATTATATATATATATATATAGTAGCTACATGAACTACTATTCTTTTGTTTCCGCTGCTTACTATTGTAATACTCTATGTCTGTGATTTTGTGATTTATTTATTTACTATATATGCTGAGTTTTGCCAAATAAAAATTAACAATCTGATATTTTGAGCAATTCAAGTCTGACACGTGTGGATGCGAATGGTTGAAAATATCGGGTCGTTATAAAACATCATATAGTGATGTTGATTATACTTGATACAAATCAGATCGAAAAAGTACTGGTAGAATATGTCACTTTTTGGAACACTCACTTGTCTCTCGATTCAATAAAAAGAAAAATTATGTATCTATAACGCCCCGCCTATTCGATCCTCGGAAGTCAACACTAATATATCCATGGTATTCACGTGCCGAACATCCAAATGCTGGAAAGACAGATCGTTGGGGTGAAAGAAAGACAAGACAGAACAGAATCTCACAACGTGACGAGTAATATATAATATACAAAAGGTCTTTACAAAAAAAGAACTTTAATATACATACTACCATCAGAGAAAAAACTAACATATTATCAGCCTGGATAGTAATAACAACCTGTACTTACATTTATTAATAAATATAGACCAGAACAATATAGCGGAAGATAAAATACAGGAATATGTCTTAGAGGATCCAGCTCGTCTCCTGAAGCTCCAGAGTGTCTAGCTAAACTAAAAAATATGTTCGGGCTAACCCAAGCATTATAAGAAAAATAACGCCCGAATCACCTGGTAAACCAACATGAGAAACATAATTAAATGGATTTTTAATATTTTAAAACACTTTTGAAAATAAAGGTATCTTATAAGTACATGCTGCACATAAACTCGTATGGGTTTGTACCTAACAATAGCAAAACCATTTTATAGAAAATCGTGTGATATTAAAGTAATGTCTAGGATTCAAAATATATATGGAATCATAGTCGAAGTTATAACATTAATTAAATTCCATCAAAAAAGATATACAATTAAATCCGTAAGGCATGTATTAGAGATTGGATTTCCATTAATGACAAGGCATACTGGATTACATCATTCCCGGGACCAAGGCTACAAAACAATGTGCACCAGCCTTGGCCCCATTTTTCGCGACCATGCAAAATCCATAAATATCAATTCTAGATCGAGGAATGATTGCTCCTAATGGTAGCGAACCACATTGCTCTGCTACATATTCCATGTTTTAGTCATTACCAGGTTGTGAGGCTTGTGAGGTCACGATTACCTTTTTCCCTCTCTTAGCAATTCCAACTTAGAATGCTAACACTGCCCTCCAAGCGACAATTCAATGCTAGCATTCATTTTAACAAGTTGCTCGGGATATGAACAAACCGAGGGCACTACTTCTACTACATCCATTTTGGAACCACCCTCAGAATTAGTAGCCAGTAGACCTTGTAGTTCAAAGTGCTCCGTCTTTGATCCTATTATCTCGAACCAGTCTTGAATCTCTTCCAAAGCATAGAACACGTATATAGTTTTAGAGTGGTTATGGTTTCGAGTCATATCATATAAGTACACTCCCTCGCTTATCGACACTCCAAAACCAATCGACAGTTCTGGTATAACCAACCCCGATTGTTTTGGAAATAATGAGACAATACATAAGAGCAAAGACCACCTCCTAACCGTTTAAGCGGATGGAATTCCTTATCATGTGTCCTAGGAGAACAAACTAGATTTATATGCACAGTATAGCATCATCGAAGATAACTATGTCATATAACTTCTATGTTTCTCCTAGATATTTCCAAAATTATATTTTGACCAAGATTAGACAGTCGGTTATTTAAGCATCAAATAAACAGTCAAACGTAGATTTAATTCCATATGGGATCCACTAAGCCTCTATTAATTAATCTTTCATTAATTAAAATCACTTTTAATTATTTGAACTATCTTCACAAGAAGATAATATTCACAAACCCCATATACTCCTTTCAATACTTGGAAGACATTTATATACTTATCTCATCGGTATAAGTATATTACAAACCATTATATTTTCAATACTTAGAAAATATCCATATACTTATCCCAAAGGTATATGTATATTAACAAAAACATAAGGGAGATGTCCCTTTATCCATAATCATATTTAAATATTCCCAAACAATTATTATTTAAAACATTACTTACTATAAACCAAACCAGTATCCTTCAGTGTTAAGTATGAAAAGAATGTGTCCATACCACCATAATTAAGAAGGTTATTTATCAAAATCAAATCTTATTCCTTGTATAGAATTCCCTTTTCAAAAGTCCATTTCATACTTACAAATCATTTCATAAAATTCCAGATTAATTAATAAAACTTCATTTATAAATCTCTTTCTATTTATAAAACTCATTTCTATTTATACAACTCCTTGATAAGAATTCTTTATAAAATCCTTTACCTCATTTTCATACATCTTATATAAATAACACAAATCTTCGTTATTATCAATTATAAATTCATTCTTTTATTTATAAATTCCATCTATAATCTCTTTTACAAAATATCAACCGGGTTTTTATCCCAGCAGAATTCAACGGGAATTAGAACATCTATGACAAGTTGAAACATCTCAAGAATCAACCAAAAAGGACCAGAAGAAACAGAGGAGAAAGACCTAAGAGGAAGGACGCCAAAATAAGTTAAGGTAATGGATCGCTAGCGATCCATAGGGCTTGTTCATGGATCCTCCAAACTTCTTGCATCATGATCCAATATCTTTTCTAGGGATGTTTACCAAGTTTCATGATATTCCAAGCAAGCTAGTTCAATAAGTGAGCATTCGGCCGATTCCAGTCATAGTTCAAGGCAACCTGTATACGGATCACCATCAAAACAAGGCAACTATTTATGAAATCACATGGAAAGAATCTACATAAGCTAAGGAACACAACCCAAGTGAAACAATCCAAGAATATTCTAACTACATGGACCGTTAGCGATCCATTAGTTCATGTCAGGTTGTTGTGAGATTTTTGGAGCACCTTCATATCATAAAGTTTAAGTCTCTGGAAAAGCAGCCTAGCCCAATAGCTCTCCAATCCCTATAAATACTCACATATCTGCAACATAAAGAGGATCTGCTAGACTGGCTGTTGAAACTCTGCAGAAACTATTCTTCACTCTTCTCTAACCATACAACAGTCACCTAGGGGTTCACTACGATTCTCCAGTAACTCTTTCACTTATGACTTTATCTAACTTAGGAGATTCAAATAGATTTTAATCTGATTTCACTTGTAACAACAGTTAGTTAATAGAAAGTTATAAAGTGGATGTAGGCTTCGTTAATAGCCGAACCACTATAAAAATCTCTTGTCTCTTTTCTATTCAGGCTCTTTTTTTATCCATTTTTTGTATTGTTTGCTCTGAGAAACATGACTGGTGCTTTCACGCTCAATACAGGGTGTTGATCCATTTTTTGGGTTAACACTTTGGTGCTTTCACTGAGAACCCAACTCAGGCTTAGATCTAGCTATCTACTTTGGATCAGATAGGTTCATAAGTTAGATCCTCCATCTTTGCTTAAAAGATTTGCTGTTAAGAATCAATGACACCACGAAGAAAGAGAACTGCTTTCGGAAGATCCATAAGAGTTGTAATAGCTGGACAGGAAACCAATACTGAACAAGTTGAAGTTAACGGTGCCAACAACCCATTAGTCAGAGCAAATTCTGGTGCCAACACGGGAGATTAGGTGTCGTGATCTTCTATCGAGCATGAAATTGTCACTAGAGGTGAGTTAAAAAAGATGGTTGATGAAATCAACAAAAAAAATGAAAAATAGCCAAAAAGTTCTCATGGAAAAATTAAATGCCTTCCTGACCTTGCAATCACTTGCTGCTTCGAGAACCATGCTAGAGCACGCGGCTGCCACGGAGCAGGAAAACTCTTCCTTTTCTGGCCTAAACATGAGAAACGAAAAGCGGTGGCGAAAAGAAGTAGTGGGTGGAGCTGCAAGAATCACCGTAGAAGGAAACACAAACACTCCACCAACTGCAAAGTAGCCCGTCATGAACTTGAATCTGGGGACGAAAACCCCACGGGAAGATATAGCGGTCGATCTCTCCGACTCCGAAGATGGTGAACAACTTGATGACGACGAATTGAAAGAAAATATTAACGCACTCAATACCGGTAGAGAGCTCCAAACTGCCCATATACGACCAACTGCAAGCCAACGGAACTCTGAGGGAGTGGCTTTCCCGAAGACAGGAGAGCCTAGGCTTCGGCCCACTTACCAAGACCGTTTGCAAAACCAAACACTTGGTATAGTCACTGACAGCCAACCCACGGATTACCGGACATCCGAGGCATATATCGCGGACATGATCTAGCACCTAATGGACGAAAATAAGAATAGGAGAGATGATGAATGGGGATCTGCTCCAACTAGGACTTCCTTTACTGATGACATTCTGAATGAACGATATCCTAAAAAGTTCACTATGTCGACTACCATTCCATCCTACGATGGAACTAGAGATCCAAAACCTCAGTTATACAAGTACAGTTGGTACATGGACGGAGCGAATGCTTCAAATGCTGTTTGATATAGATGTTTTTCAATCTTTCTGGAGGGAATTGCTTCCATATGATTCACCAGGCTCCCACCTAAATCCATCTCCACTTTCGGTGAATTAGGAACAAAGTTCCTTGATCAGTTTAGGCTTCACATGGCACAACCGAAAGACGTGATGTCCTTATCGGGCCTAATCTAGGGACGAAATGAATCTTTGAAATCCTTCATGAGTCGGTTTGACACCGCGGTCATTGAAGTAAGTAACCCAAACGAAGATATGGTCTTTATGGCCATGGTCCAGGCCATCCATCTCGACACTGAATTCGGAAAATGGATCAAAATGAAACAACCTACCACCAGGAAGGACTTTAATCAAAAGGTGAGCCGGAACTTGATACTGGAGGAGGTAGAGGAGCTAGAAGGAATACCTGCTAACCAACAACCAACCAACGTTGGGCAATGGTATGGTGGCAAACCAAGATGCAAATACCTCTAGGACCACTGTAGGAAATGCGGGGAATGATGGGAATCATAAAAGGAAAAATCAGAATTCCAACAAGAAAAATGAAAATAACAAGTGACTTAAAGGCTTGAGGCTCGAAGACTACACACCACTCAATGATACTCTTGAGAACATCTACCTTGTGACACAAGGAACGAAAGAGTACAAGAAGCAGGCTAAAAAGGAAGCGTCTGAATAGCAAAACATTCCAAAAAGTACTGCCACTTCCATGAAACACATGGTTACAACATGAATGAGTGCCATCACATAAAAAACCTGATTTAGGAGCTGATTCAAGAAAATAAGCTTCAATAGTATGTGAGGAAACCATAAAATCCTGACCAGCCTGTAGCACCCCAAGCTCCTAGAGATCGAGGAAACCAAGCTGGAACGAGCAAAGAGGGATCCAGATAGACCGCCCAGAGACTCATTATCGGAACAAGATCTGGAGGACCTTATCCCGCATACAAGAGTTGGAGAGAAATGGAGCGATATGCAAGCTCACTAAGACACACTCCAAAAGATTCGTGCTTTGCGATCGAAGATGTAACTCCTGCCAAGCAGCAGAAAACCTTGAACGATGACATAGTGTTCCGGAATCGAGACATTGAAGGAATAGAAGCTCCAACCCTCGAACCCATGGTCGTGACAGTAGGAATCAGACCAGCCATGGTCCGGCGTGTAATGGTGGACAGTGGCAGCTCTATGAATATCTTGTTCAAACACACGTTTGACCAAATGAATATTAGTATAAAAGATGTATCCGCTTACCGAACGAAGATCCAGGGATTCATCGGTGAACCTAAGCAAGCTGTCGAAACAATCGATTTACCCGTAGAACATGGAGAAGGTGATCGAAGAGTCGTCCTCATCCAAACCTTTATGATTGTAGATGAAATATCCACCTACAATGCTTTCTTGGGTCGGCCCGCTTTGGCAGATTACAAGATTGCTTTAGCTCAGTTGTGTTTAACCATGAAATTTCTGATAGAGAATGGAGTTGGGGTGATCAAAGGAGACCAAAGTGCTGCTAAAGATTACAATATCGCAAAATTATGCGAGTCTAGAAGAAAAGAAAAAGGGGAAGAATGTGGGGAGAACTCTCCACGTTCGTGAACCTATCGAATAGCAACTACAGAGCCACCCCTGGCTTGGGGACCATAGCCGATTCGACAAGGCTTTAGACACTAGAAAGAAGAGTTCAGGGGAGGAATGGGCAGCATCAGCAGAACTAACGGTGTCTGTCCCAGTCGATATGGATGACCCAATATGTGTCCTGAAAATTAGATCACATCTTGGAAACAAGATGCGACTGGAACTCATTAAATTTCTTCACCCCAACTTAGACATATTCGCTTGGACACAATCCGATATGTGCGAGGTTTCGATGGAGATTGCATGCCATGCACTTAATACTGATCCCAAGTATACACCAGTGAAGTAGAAGAGACGTA
The DNA here is from genome assembly GCA_030737815.1 of Allium fistulosum. Taxonomy (NCBI): domain Eukaryota; kingdom Viridiplantae; phylum Streptophyta; class Magnoliopsida; order Asparagales; family Amaryllidaceae; genus Allium; species Allium fistulosum. The sequence continues at coordinate 963,351,065 of CM060902.1, read as the reverse complement.
ACCTAAGACCCGAACGGTCCAAAGCGCTGAGAGAAGAAGTGGATAAGCTGATGGCGAATGGTTTTATCTATGATGAAACTTACCCCGAATGGGTATCCAACCCGGTCTTGGTCAAGAAGTTCAATGGAAAATGGAGAACTTATATTGACTACTCGAACCTAAACAAAGCTTGCCCAAAAGATAGCTTTCCTCTACTTAGCGTGACGACCCGCAATTCGGAAGGTTTTAATCAACAATAATCCACACATGTCCAACTCAAAGAATCTGAAACACAGATAATCAATGGGGTTGATTAAGAAAAATAAGAAAAGAAGAAAACAAACACAGAATCTCACAGCGGAATGACAAAATATAATAATCAAATAAACAGTTCATGAAGCTGTTTATACTATACATTTGATTATAATTCATACAATATTTATCAGAGTTATATATACAACAGAACAATAGAATAATGCAGCAGAACAACATGATGCATGGAATAATACTAGTAATAATATACCAAATCTTCGTCTTCGTCCTCCAGAATAAATGATCTTCAATGCACTAAAAACTCAGGGCTGACCCGAGCATAAAGTAAAACAATACACTCGAGTCAGGACTAAAATATCCTTAGGTGAGTTAAATCAATATCACATATAACAGGAGTGTAATAGCGCTAGAGATGTTTATGGGATTTTACATCTTCTATCCAGTGTATAACGTGTGTGCAATTACTCAAGAGATGTTACGGGATTTTCCATCTCTCAAGGATCCGTCAAAATATCTATATATAGTAGAATACACTATATATGTAATGTCTTATCAATAAAATAAATATTTTTCTTAGCGTTATGGCTTTACATTAATCCCCCTTAACGTGTTTTTAAGCATTGTCATACAGTTTGCATATAACGCCCCAGTAGCACGTCAAGGGATAGGGATGCGCCGTGATACGACAATACTAAACCAAAATCGTAGTGGTCCCGTGTAAGGATAAAAGTATAACAAGGCATGTGAGGCAATGCCCAAGGTAGGATACTACCAGTTCGGGTTGCAGGGCTAGTGGTAACGCATCGTAGCCACGACCACCCACCGCGTCCATCTATCCCATATCGAGTTAAAAGGGAGGTCATCCAAAATCAAGGTGCACCAAACGAAACCAACATCAAGGAAATAGTATGGACCAAGTCCAAAAAGAAAATCGAAGAACAGATGTCCGCAAGGGGTAGCTAGCTCACTTGGCCTTGTCAACCCATCTTTTTTTAGTCATGTCAAATTAGCACAAGTGCCGAGGTCTATCCATCATCGTTCTCTTTCTTCAAATCCAACAAACGTACGCCAAATCCAACCACTTAATTCTAGAGTCTCCTCCGCGTACAAAGTTGTTAAAATGTTTCCAATATTGACAGAGAGTATGCCAATAAGTGGCCCTGGTCTCTTTAACAACCAAATATCATTTTACACACTGGTTGGTTCTTTTACATTTCAAAAACGATTCATACTTGATATCAAATTATCATATTCCCTTCAAAATATCCTTCATTTCAAAATATCATATTTACTTAAAATTTGTCAATTTCACTTAAAAATCATTTTCACTCCAATATCTCAATTTTACTTCCAAAATCATTTCGAATTTCAACTTAAGTTATAACTTCAATTTAACCCAATTCGCATTTAAATCCACGATTTAAATATAAACATTTCCTACTTTGACCAGTTTGAATTTTTATAAAATAGTTTGAATAGTTTTTAAAATAGTTTAAATAGTTTAGAGATTTAATACAGTTTCATATAAAATGGTTTGAGTATTGAAAATAGTTTATATAGTAAAAGAATTTAGAAAATCAAAATAATTTGAATATTTAAAAAGATATATTTTAAACAGTTTATATTAAAATAATTTATTTTGAAAATAGTTTCAAATCAAACTGTCTCTTTCCATATCAACAAATCTGGACCCAAGTTCAAATTTCAATCAAACTGATTTAATTCTTCAAATTCAAATCATTTCAATATCAATCTCAATTCAATTCAAATAGACTCAATTTCAATTTCAGTTCAGATCAATTTCGATTTTAATTCCAATTCAAATTAATTTCAATTTCAATTTCAATTCAATTCTTATCTTTAAACCATTTCAATTTATATCAATTTCAAGCTCGATTTCAAAATATCGATTTAAATCACTTAAACCAAGTTTTACTTCAATGTTCGATTTAAGGTTCAAATCTTTTAAAATAATTCAATTCCGATTTCAATTTGAAATATCTATTTAAATTAATTTTACTTGGCAATATTTCAAAGTTCAAGTAAAAGTTCAAACCTTTGAAATAATTCAATTCCCATAATTCAAACCATATTTCAATTATAACTTCAAACTTCCAAATTCAATTATTTAAAACAATTTCTTTTAACTAATTTTAAATTCAACATTTCAAAACTCGAATTCGAAATTAATTCAATCTTTATAAATTCGATTTTTATTTCTTTAAATCAAAATCATTTGAATAATCCATATTCAAGAATTTAAAACCATTTAATTTAACTAATCTGGTATCCATATATAATTTTCTATCCTATGGCCAAGTGAACAGTTATTCCGATTTTTAATTTCAGGGATGGATATATCATTTCAATCCAAAACAAAGTGTCATAGGTATATATCATTTCAACCTATTTCTCAATATTCGAAATAATTCAATTTACAGTCTATATACTGTCAGATAATATATAGGGTGATAACTGGATATATATAAAATAAATAAACATCCAATCATCCAAAATATCAACCAATATCCATCCATCACAATCAACATCCAAATCAGTCAATAAATCATGACAATTAACCCGTTATCAATAATCAGGAATTTAACTAGCAATTTAATTCCAATTTCAATTTAACTGTTAATTCAAAATTTCTAACAGTCAATTCATATGTCAATTAAATTACCAAACAACAGTCAATAAATTAAATTACTTTATGATATCAATTTAACGGACACAAAAATATTTTAGCCTTCGTAAGTGGTTTAAAACACTCACCATTATTTGAAACTGAAAATTTTCTAGATTTAAATAAATTCCATTTCAATTCCATGTCATAGACGACGTCGATACTAATCCAATGCAACTCATTTCGCTCGAATCGGACCTCGTACGAGAAAGTTGCGTAATTATAAACATTTGAATATAATTAAGTTTAACTAACAACTAATTAACCAAAAATTAAAACAAACCACACGCTTAATCCTTCTCTCTGCACGCTACTATCCAGGCAACCCACGTATCCCCTTCTTCCTAGGCTAACTCACGACTGCTTCATCTTCTCTTTTTTTATCGCACGATCGAACGCCATCGCCAGCCCATCATCGACGTCGCTGACCACCAGCCTCCGCCGCGCCGCCTGCGCCTCTACCTCCGGCATCCACGCCAGCGCGCGAAACGAAGATGTGAATCCCAAAACCTTACAGTCAAATGCGGCTGAAAATCGACCAATTCGTCGCGAAATTCGACGATCCGACCATCCATTTTGTAAAGCTCGCCGCGCTCTACGTCTTTCCTTTTGGTGGCAATCGATTTCATTGAACGAATTTGGAGAAAATAAGGGAGGAAATCGATGAATTTTCGGCCATTGAAATGTTTTAAACGAAAGCAGCTGGTGATTTAGGGTTTGTGATAGCAAAAATTAACATATACGCGGCCTTATATAAATATCTCTAACCCGATTCACACATAAATTTTCCGAACTCCAAACGAAGTGTACCGCCTTTGGTTTTATATGTTATACTCCCATTCCGAACACAATGTAATTGGTATCAGGAGCCAATTCCATTATATTCAAAAGATAGCATTTCAAAATCAATTTATTTTAATTAGAGTTCTGAAACTAAATTCTACGCAGTTCAAGCTCGCACGATCAAATAATAAGTCCAATCGCTATGAAACTTGAAATCATATAAAAATTCACTATTACGGATCCGATGAAACTGGTTTTATCGAAATCCGAGACAGTGCCCAAAAAGACTATTTATACACGTTAATTAAAACAAGAAATTTCCAAAATCAATTTAATCACTTTAAATTCAATTTTAAAAGTTAACAATCTTCATTCTTGTTCGAATAAAATGTAAATCAACTTTCGACATCATTTTCATTCATATTAAATTCAGGATTCAATTATTTAAATAATTTCCAATATTAAATTTAAATAATTTAATTATCCAATATTAGAATTTCAAATGAATTTTAGTTATCAAACAATTATTTCATTTTCATCTAAATAATTCAACATTTATTATTCAATTCATGCTATTGATTACAATACATTAAATATATTGAACTTCATTCTAATACAAATAATTTCCTTAAATCTTATCGAAATTGTTATTTCAAAATTTTATTCAAGTTCATATCCAATAAACTACATTAATAAATCATTAGATTTTTATTTCTAACCATTTTTTCCATAATTATATTAAATTTAATAACTTAAAATAGTTAAAAATACGGGTCGTTACAATCTCCCACACTCAAAACTTTTCGTCCTCAAAAAGGGGTTAAGTAGAGAATCAAACCTTTGATATATCTTACTCAAAATAATCAGTTTATAAAAATCTTATTTGCAAAATCTTTACTATGCTTCCGCTATTCCATTCTGATATTGGCTTATTGTAAAACAAGTTATAAAATTTAAAAAGTCTCAAAAAATTTCTAACACCCGAATTTACGGAAAATTTTGGCAGTGTCTCTTTTGCGCGGCTCGATCGTAAAAATTTACAATATGCATATACAACCAAATATACATCTCATCTCAATGATGAGGCATCCCGTAGGGAAAAATATAAAAGTATGGTATGTAATCCGAGAAATGTACCTTATTATTATTAATACGAGCGAGTTCGCTCATATTAAGTAAGCAAAAGAAAATCAAACCGCGTATACATCCCAACGGTCTTCGTATGTACCTATCTCAACTCAAATTTGAATACTAGTTGCATATAAAAGATATAGAAACATGTATGAGTTTAATAGAACCATATAACATGAATTTTGAGTCCAAATCATAAGTATAAGCACTAATACACAACATACAATCATATGTCACCAAAAATAGTTATAACAATGATTTACAACAAAAGAAACCATCCAACAATTAATATTCATCCAATTAATTCATAACTATATGAATTTACATTATCCAATGTCCATAGCTAATTTATACATTTCATTTTTTTATTAACATCCATTCTTTGTTAATATCTATTTTTTTGCTTCAAATTTATTTATATCTATTTCTTTTGCATTCAATTTATTCAAATTTCAATTTTTTCACTTATGTTTAACATATTTCATATAAATTCATTTATGGACCATTTTATAAAATCATTTCATTTAACCTCATTTAAGTTAAATTTTATTTCATTACCACTTAGTATATTCTCTTTAATACTAATATCATTTATAAACCATTTCATAAAACTATTTTTGTTATAAACATTTTATAAAATGCAACTCATGTTTATTATTACTTCATAACTTAAGTTCATATTAATTCATTGATTCACTTCATTAGTTCATTTCATTAATTCATACCATTAACTTTACTTGAGTAAATTTTATTTTATAACTCAAATTCATATTAATAAATTTTTCTTTTTATCACAATCTATTTCATTCAACTTTTCTTAAGTTAACTTCATCTTATAATTCATTCCATTCAACTTGACTGAAGTAAAATTTCATTTCATAATTCAAATTTCAACTTTCTTATTTCATTAATCAATTCTTAAGTTTATAATAATTTTATAAAGATGTATCTTCGTTTACACAATATTATTCAAATTATAATTATCTCAGAAAGCTACAACTAAATCTTAAAACATCCTTTGCAAATTTATTTTTTATTTTACCAATAATTTACAAAGATATGATTTAATTTATTATTTTTTACCTTCTCTTAAGTTCATATCTAAATAGTATTTTCTTTTTCACTACTCAAATTATTCATTTAACATTTCTCATAACATTAACTAATTGTATAACATTTCTTATAACAATTTAAATTTTATAAACATTTCTTTAACACAATTTTAATTTGAAACATTTTTATTCCTTAAGTTCATACTTGTATAATATTCTATTACATATTCATATTTAACAATTCTAATTTTTAAACATTTCTGGTAAGTTTTATATATGTTTTTAGAATGTAATTGAGTGTTATACAAATTTATCTTATTCATTTTAGTTATCAAGAATGTTCAATAATTTACACATGTTTATATTTCCATTATCTTGAAATTTAAGAGTTATAATTTAACTTCTCATATTTCATTTAAACACTTAGCTTCAATTTCTTATTTCTCATTTTAGAAGTTTCCAACTATTCAAAAAAATTCAGTTTATTCCTACAACTGAAAATCATTAATTGACAGGAACTTAAGAATTCAAATACCGACTTCATTTCAAATCATTTTGAAATAATATATAAATCATATCTTTTATATATATATCAAATCATATTTAGAAATTTTAAATCAAAATCTATTTATCGAACCAAATGCGTAGCAAAGCTACTAAGTGGCCTCCCCCACTTTGAGACTCGAAAATGAATGTCAACGATGCGGCCGTCATCACCGAAATTATTTTCCACCAATAGAAGAGAGGAGTACAGGACTTACTTCCTTTTAAAATCCATTTTTGAAAACAACTTCTACTCGTAAATATTTTAAATAATACTAATATTATTTACAAAATCTTAGAAAACAATTTCAAAAGCACCGGGGTTTAAGTTCTCAAATTCTCAATTTAAATTTCATTATTTTAACTTGAACTAAAATTTGATTTTACTTAAGTTCATAAATTTCCATAAACACAAATTAGTTAAGTTAATATTTTCAAACTTGATTTCATGACCTATTCACTTCATATTCAATTTATTTTATAAATCCATTCATTTCATAATTTAAATTTAAAGTTTAAATTATTTCTCACCACTTTCACTTAATTTGAGTTAAATTTTCTTTTCTTATCATTCACATTTAAAAAATTTAAAATTTGTTTTTAGCTTAATATTTCTCAAATCTATAAGTTATACAAACTTATTCACTTAAATTTCATTTCATTAATTTTCATTTTTATTATTGCAAACAATTCTTATTGTAATTTGATTCCAATTCAATCTGATTATCGAACGCTCCGTGAAGTAGAGTTTACAAAGTATTCGTTTTTAGTTTAATTCAATCAATAATCGATGATAACTAAATATTATCATCTCCAAACAACAACATTCATTGATAATCATAAAAGTTTATGAAAGTTATCATTTTATATATAAAATATAATTTAGGTAAATTTTTTTCATTTACTCAATTGTAAAACAATATTATGTCGACTTGCCTCATTTAAGTGTTTAGAAACCCCTGTCGATAACATTGCATCCCACACACCGACCAAAATTCATAAACAACTCAATAAATAAGTAAACACAATATAAAACATTTTATAACACTAACAAGTATGTGCTCTCTTAAATATATGCACTCAAACAAACTCATTCTAGGGTATTACTACTCTATCTCCAATGAGTCAAACCCTACAAAGCTAAGGTTATCTCTAAACCAAAGCACTGATACCAACTGTGATAACCTGCATTTCGGAAGGTTTAAATCGATAATAATCCATATATGTCCAACTCAAACAATCCGAAGCACGGATAATTAATGGGGTTAATTAAGAAAACTAAGAAAAGAAGAAAACAAACACAGAATCCCGCATTGGAACGATAAAATATAATAATCAAATACTACCAGTTCGGGTCGCGCGACTGTTGGTAACGCATCGTAGCCACGATCACCCACCACATCCATCCATCCCACATCGAGTCAAAAGGGAGGTCATCCCAAATCAAGGTGCATCAATCGAAACCAACATCAAGGAAATAGTATGGAACAAGTCCAAAACGAAAATTGAAGAACGGATGTTCACTAGGGTTAGCTAGCCCACTTGGCCCTGTCAAGCTGTCCTGTTTTAATCATTTCAAATTGGCACAAGTGTCGGGGTCTATCCATCATCGTTCTTTTTCTTCAAATCCAGCAAACATACGCCAAATCCAACCACTTCATTCTGGAGTCTCCTCCGCGTACACAGTTGTTAAAGTGGTTCTAACATTGACAAAGCATATGCCAATAAGAGGCCTCTGTCTCTTTAACAACCAAACGTCGTTTTTACACACCGGTTGGTTCTTTTACATTTTCGAAAACGATTCATACTTGATATCAAAATATCATATTCGCTTCAAAATATCCTTCATTTCAAAATATCATATTTACTTAAAATATGTCAATTTCACATAAAAATCATTTTCACTCTAATATCTCAATTTTACTTCCAAAATCGTTTTGATTTTCAACTTAGGTTATAACTTCAATTTTACACAATTCGCATTTAAATCCACAATTTAAATATAAAAATTTCCAACTTTGACTAGTTTGAATTTTTATAAAATAGTTTGAGTAGTTTTTTAAATAGTTTAAATAGTTTAGAGATTTAAAACAGTTTAATATAAAATGGTATGAGTATTGAAAATAGTTTATATAGTAAAATAGTTTGGAAAATCAAAATAATTTGAATAATTAAAAAGATAGATTTTAAATAGTTTATATTAAAATAATTCATTTTGAAAATAGTTTCAAATCAAACCCTATTTCCATATCAACAAATTTGGACCCAGTTCCAAATTTCAATCAAACTAATTCAATTCCAAATCTTCCAATTCAAATCATTTCATTCTCAATTCAATTCAAATCGACTCAATTTTGATTTCAATTTAGATTTCAATTCCAATTCAAATTAATTTCAATTCAATTCTTATCTTTAAACCATTTCAATTTATATCAATTTTGAACTCAATTTCAAAATACCGATTTAAATCACTTAAATCAAGTTTTACTTCAATGTTCAATTTAAGGTTCAAATCTTTTAAAATAATTCAATTCCAATTTCAATTTGAAATATCCATTTAAATTACTTTTACTTGGCAATATTTCAAAGTTCAAGTAAAAGTTCAAACCTTTAAAATAATTCCATTCGCATATTTCAAACCATATTTCAATTATAACTTCGAACTTCCAAATTCAATTATTTAAAACAATTTATTTTAACTAATTTTAATTCAACATTTCAAAACTCGAATTCGAAATTAATTCAATGTTTATAAATTCGATTTTTATTTCTTTAAATTAAAATCATTCAAATAATTCAAATTCAAGAATTTAAAACCATTTAATTTAACCAATCTGGTGTCCGTATATAATTTTCTATCATATGGCCAAGTGATCAGTTATTTCGATTTTTAATTTCAAGGATACATATATATATCATTTCAATCCAAAACAAAGTGTCATAGTTATATATCATTTCACCCTATTTCTTAATATTCGAAATAATTCAATTTACAGTCTATATACTGTCAAATAATATACAGGGTGATAATAGGATAGATATAAAATAAATAAACATCCAATCATCCAAAATATCAACCAATAGCCATCCATCACAATCAATATCCAAATCAGTCAATAAATCATGGCAGTTAACCAGTTATCAATAATCAGGAATTTAACTAGCAGTTTAATTCCAATTTCAATTTAACTGTTAATTCAAAATTTCTAATAGTCAATTCATATGTCAATTTAAATGTCAATTAAATTATCAAACAACAGTAAATAAATTAAATTACTTCATGACATCAATTTAACGAACACAAAAATATTTTAGTCTTCGTGAGCGGTTTAAAACACTCACCTTTATTTCAAACTGAAAATTTTCCAAATTAAAATAAACTCCAATTTGATTCCATGTCATAGATGACATCGATACAAATCCAATGCAACTCGTTTCGCTCGAATCGGACCTCGTACAAGAAAGTTGCGTAATCATAAACATTTGAATATAATTATGTTTAATTAACAACTAATTAACTAAAAATAAAAAAAATCTCACCCTTAATCCTTCTCTTTGCATGCTATCATCCAGGCAACCCGTTTGTCCCCTTCTTCCCAGGCCAACTCGTGACTGCTTCATCTTTTTTTTATATCCCACGATCGAACGCCATTGCCAGCCCATCATCGACGTCGATGACCACCAGCCTCCACCGCGCTGCCTACGCCTCCACCTCCAGCACCCACGCTACTGCGCGAAACGAAGCCATGAAACCAAAAACCCTACAGTCGAACACGAGTGAAATTCGACCACCTCGTCCCGAAATTCGACGATTTGACCATCCATCTTATAAAGCTCGCCGTGCTCTACATCTTTCCTTTTGGTGGCAACCAATTTCGTTGAACGGATTTGGAGAAAATGAGGGAGGAAATCAACAAATTTCAGCCATTGAAATGTTTTAAACGAAATCGGCTGGTGATTTAGGGTTTGTGATAGCGAAAATTAACATATACGCGGCCTTATATAAATATATCCGACCCGATTCACACATAAATTTTCCGAACTCCAAATGGAGTGTGCCGCCTGGCGTTACACCCATTCCGAACACAATGGAATAGGTATCGGGAGGCAATTCCATCATATTCAGAAAATAGCATTTCAAAACCAATTTATTTTAATTAGAGTTCTGAAACTAAATTCTACGCGTTTCAAGCTCGCACGATCAATGGAGAAGTTCAATCACTATGAAACTGAAAATCCTATAATAATTCATTATTACGGATTCGATGAAACTGGTTTCGTTGAAACCTGAGACAGTGCCCGAAATGACTATTTTTACACATTGATTAAAACGAGAAATTTCCAAAATTAATTTAATCACATTAAATTCAATTTTAAAAGTTAACAATCTTCATTCTTGTTTGAATAAAATATAAATCAACATTCGACATCATTTTCATTCATAATAAATTCAGGATTCAATTATTTAAATAATTTCCAATATTAAATTTAAATAATTTTATTATCCAATATTAGAATTTCAAATGAATTTTAGTTATCAAACAATTATTTCATTTTCATCTAAATAATTCAACATTTATTATTCAATTCATGCTATTGATTACAACATATTATATATCGAACTTCATTCTAATACAAATAATTTCCTTAAATCTTATCGAAATTTTTATTTCATAATTTTATTCAAGTTCATATCCAATAAACTACATTAATAAATCATTAAATTTTTATTTCTAACCATTTTTGTTCAATAATTATATTAAATTTAATAACTTGAAATAGTTAAAAATACGTCTCGTTACACCTAGAATAGCCAACTTGTGGACGGAACAGCTGGACATGAACTACTATCATTTATGGATGCTTATTCAAGGTACAACCAGATCATGATGCATGAACCTGACCAGGAAAATACTAGTTTCATTACTGATCTGGGACTATACTGCTACAAAGTGATGCCATTCGGCTTAAAGAATGCTGAGGCAACTTACCAACGACTAGTGAATGCCATGTTTAAACATCAGATCGGGGAGACTATGAAAGTTTATGTAGACAATCACTTAGACAACCTCGCCGAAATGTTTGAAATACTCCGCAAATATGGAATGAAACACAATCCACTTAAATGTCACTTCGGGATAGCCTCTGGAAAGTTCTTAGGATTTATAGTAAGCGCCAGAGGCATCGAAGCAAATCCCGAACAAATTATAACTTTACGGGAATTCGAGGCCTTGAGAAACAGGAAGAAGTTACAAAGCTTGAATAGAAAAGTTGCAGCGCTAAGCCGGTTCATCTCAAAAGCAACTGACAAATGTATACCATTCTTTGACGTGCTAATAAAGGGAAAGAAAAACTTCAAATGGAATCAAGCATGTTAAACTGCATTCGAAGAGCTACCGTGACATATGGAAACCCCGCCAATCCTGTCCAAGCCGGTAAACGGAGAAGACTTGTACATCTACTTAGCAGTCTTGCCTCATGCATTAAGTGTCACGCTCATACGAGAAGAAGCCAAATCCAGCGACCTATATATTACATCGGTAAACAGTTCACAGGAGCCGAGAAGAACTAACCGACATTAGAAAAACTAGCATATCGCCTCTTGATTGCATCCAGAAAGTTACGACCGTACTTCCAGGCACATCTGGTCAAAGTGCTGACAGATCAACCCTTAAAGCAAGTGTTATATTGCCCAGAGACATCTAGACGACATATCAAATGGAACATCGAATTAAGTCAGTACGAAATCACATACCATCCTCGAAGGGCGATCAACGAGCAGACGCCAGTAGACTTCATTGTCGAGTTTACGATACGAGATAACGAAGAAGAAATTACACTGGAAGTGGAGACACATTGGAATTTGTTCGTCGATGGTGCATCTAACAACTTCTTCTCAGGGGCAGGAGTAGTGCTCGAAACTCTCAAAGGACGATCCATTTGCTATGCCTTGCGTTTAGAATTCCCTGCAACAAATAACGAAGTGGAATATGAAGCATTAATAGCCGAGCTAAACGTTTTAAAGGAACTTGGGATAAAGTCTGTACACATCTATAGTGACTCTCAACTAGTTGTCTACCAGGTGAAAGGCGAATACCAAGTCCGGGGAGATAATCTCGCCCTGTATCTATATAAAGTGCGGGAATTGCTAAATTACATCGAACATTACACCATAACTCATATCTCGATGGAACAAAACACGAAGGCAGAATATCTAGCCAAACTGGCTAGTTCTGGAGAAGCTCAGTGATTGGGACTGGTCCTAGTTGAAATGCTAACTGCTCCAAGCGTAAGCGAGATGGATATTGACTGGATTTTTGAGACAACCAGAGAACCAGAAACGTGGATGACATCGATCAAAGACTACATGCCTAGAGGAACACTTCCCGCAGACATGAATCAATGGAAAAAGCTACTTTGAAAGGTATCACGACTTGTAGTACAGGATGGGATGCTCTACCGAAAGGGATTCTCTACTCCCTTGCTTAGGTGTGTGACTAACGACGAAGCCTGAAGAATCCTCAGAGAAATTCATGAAGGCAATTGCGGAGATCACATTGGAGGGCAAACCCTCGCAAAGAAAGTTCTCCGTTATGGGTATTGTTGGCCAATAGTAAACTACGATGCAGTAGATTATGCCAGATGGTGCGACCAATGCCAATGATTTGGCAAGATCAAAAGAACTCCTTCGACAGAGCTGACACAGATGGTTAGCCCGTGGCCATTCGTGATTTGGGCAATCGACCTGATTGGTGTATTACCAATGGCCAAAGGAGGAGCTAAATATGATATCTTGCTGTTGACTATTTCACCAAATGGGTCGAAGCAGAACCACTGGCCACTATTACCACAAAGAAAGTTATTAATTTTGTCATTAAAAACATTATTTGCAGGTTTGGAGTGCCACAAAAAATCATCACGGATAACGGGACTCAATTCGAAAGCGCTGATTTCATAGACTTTTGCAAACGCTTTTGAATCAATAAAAGCTTTTCCGCTGTTGCACATCCGCTGGCAAACGGGCAAGTAGAAGCAGTGAATAAGATCATCAAGTCCACCATCAAAAAGCGGCTGACTAAAGCTAAAGGAAATTGGGTTGATGAACTTCCACTCGTGCTATAGGCTTACAAGACAACGCACAAATTTGCAACCGGGCACTTCATGTTCGCCCTGGCACATGGTTTAGAAGCAATGATCCAGTCGAGCTAAAAGTCTCTACTCATCGAAGGCAAAACTTCAATCAAAGGAAAAACGAGCAGCTCCTACTCGAGTCGCTCGATATGGTCGATGAGAAGAGGGAAGAAGCCGAGTTAAGGACTGCTACTTACTAGAAAAATGTCGCACGATATTTCAATTCCAAAGTTCGTAACCATACTTTCGAAGTAGGAGACCATGTCCTCAAATGGGTCTACCCTGTACTAGGGACGTTCGGACCAAACTGGGAAGGGCCCTATGTGATCGGCCAGAAGCTAGAGGATGTCACAATCAAGCTAACACTGCTGATGGAACCCAAATTCCCTGAGCTAGGAACAACGAATCGCTACGTCGTTACTTTATCTAAGACTATCTTATGTATTTCCTGTTTCTCGCAAATAAGCCATCCCGGAGTACCGTGGGCATTGTAAATAGGTAGAACTTGCCCAACTTTTATTATTAAAATTGCTTTGCTTTTTGAACCAATAAAACTGTGTTCACAAAAGTAACCTGCTGAGTCGACGGGGTCAAATCGACTCAAAATCATCCAATCGCTGCTTAAGATAGTGGAACCACGCTCAAGTATGCCCCATCTACCCACCGAGTCGACGGAAGCAAATAGACTCAAACTGTTGGATCGACGGAACTCGATCCATGCTTTCGAAGAACCGGTGGTTCTCCAGCAACACCGGGAAGGCCCAAATCAAAGCCGTGCATTTAAGAAGCCGCGCACCGCTTCTTGGGTTGTGGAAGCACACCCAAGAAAATATAATTACTTAAGTCGCACACACTCATAAGCCGCGCATCACTTCTTGAGCCGTGGAACTACGCTTTCGAAGCACGAACTCTTCACATTACCCGAAGATTGGTAACATTGAGAAATTCCAAACCGTTCCAAATCGACAGGTCATATTGATCCCATAAGCCATGCATTCCATAAGCCGTGCGCTCTTAAAAGCCACGCATTTCGTAAGCCGTGCACTCTTAAAAGCCGCTCATTTCGTAAGCCGCACATTCCGCGCAAGCACTACTAGATGTTGCTTCAGCACCATCAGCAAACCATTAAGATCTTGTAAGTACCGATATTGTCCTTACAACATCGGAAAACTTGTCTATTATAGGTCTAACAAGAATCCACTCCCACCATCAAAAATAATTGACATGAATTCAACAGTATTGCATAACTAGAAATCGACGAAGAATTCCGATCGTTGACCGAAAAAATATCTGGAATCGAGACACTCGAGTCACAAGTTCCCAAAGATAGGAACCTCAAAGTAGATTCGGTTATAAACATCTGAGGAATTGCTCGGATCAACCGGTCATTTATCAAGTGTTCGGAGAAAACAACCCTATTAATTAGGGGGCATACGCATACTATTTGCAACCAAATTAGCCACAAACACCCAAGAATAGGTTTGTGTAGCGAAGTAAATGAAGAAACTAAATGAAAACATAGGAATATATCAAATAATAAGCAAATCAAAGCAGAAATCAAGAACAACAAGATTTATAGTGGTTCGACGTTGATTGTCTACGTCCACTTTGAATATTCTCTTTATTGATTCACTTTAATCTTGATTACAGTAGGAAATGGCAAGAAGTAAGAGAATAATGGAGAAAGTTGATTACAATAAAGGTGTTATGTGACCAGCAGCGTAAAGATCCTCAGAGTGACCCCCTAGGCCTTATTTATAGGTGAAGACGACCACCAATCTGTCTGGAACTTCGGAAACGGGACCTCCTCATCCATATGGGCCCACCATAGGGGGTGCTAGGCCCAAATATCAATGGAGAGGGATGGGTACTGATCCCTCCATTTGTTGAATTTGGGGCAGCGATCCCTATGGTAGCTTCTACATGCTTGAATATGATGGTATCTCAAATATCACGTTGATTGGATATGTGGAGCTCACGCTTTTGCTTAATCTTTAGTTAGAACCCCTTTTGATGCTATTGCTGCCAAACCCCTCTAATGGGAAGTGCCGATCCCTAAGGTTCCATAGTGCTCTGCCGATCCCTTCAATATGACATTCATTCATATTCTCCGAACTTCATCACATGATGGCTATCCCTCCTGATCATCCATAATGATATGTCGATCCATTATGCTTCATTAGTCTATGCCGACCCTTAGCCTTCCAACCATACTGACACCTCTTATTCCTGAATATTATGCTGAACCGTTGAGTGATAACAAATCATGTTGAACTAGGCCTAATCACATATGTCGATCCCTCTAATATTCCATCCATGTTGACTATCCACTCAAATGATTATGCCGATCCCTAGTAATCAACCTTGCTATGCCGATCTCTTGCTAACCCAAGCTATTTTCCATACTTTTAGCATCCTGCATCGTCCATCAATCAACTCCGTTCAATCCGAGCCTCATATAGCCATCTAGACTCTACTTCCGGGTCCTATAGCCATTGCTTCCAAGTCGTCCTTTTTTATAACAATCGAATCTGTCTTGCATGATCAGTACAATGTAGCCGGGTTAGGATACCAGGTAACACATACCAACATTTAGTTGGAAAGAAAACTACTCCACAGGCCCGTTTCTCCAAACATAGAATTTTGGCAATCACAACAGATCTAGTTAAAAAGTGCATACATAATGTGTGAAATCACGGAAATAAAGGCATCATATACCATGAAACACGGCACGACAATGTGAAGTATAGAAATTGCAGAACAAGCAATCGTGCCATGTGCAAACATAAGTAGTATAAAAACAAGCTAAGTACGTGATAAATAAGGAAGAACACAGAAGAGATGACAGTTGAAACATTAATCTTTTCATTTCTTATAACATTTTCTATACAAAGTCAAAATGTGGGGACCGTAACCATATAATATCTGCCAACAAAAAGAAAAGTACGGATGCTAACAAAATAAGTAATAAGTGCGGACTCTGCACTTGTACAAAATACGTGTCAAACAAATCAAAATGTTCCAGTATCTAGCTCAACTGTCACTCAAGCATGTCAGTGTTCTTTCCACCACTTCCCTTCCCTCCTTTGGTTGGAAGTTTCTTCTTCTCAAAATCCCCATCAGGAGTTGTGTCGCTGCCTGAAATATCAATTATTGACTCCGTGCCCAGGTCTCCTCCTTGTTCTTCGATCCCCTGGAAGACTCCTCCTTGGTATTGCGCTTTCAGGACTTGCGGGAGCTCCTTGAAGACTTTCTCTCCTTAATTTTTTCTCTCTTAATGGCCACCATCCGCAGTTCAGATTTACTTAGCCAGTAAACTTGGTCTATCTGCTCTCGAGCTTCAGCTGCTGCTAAATCGCCCTCCAGAGATACAGAAGGGTCGTCCAGGCCATGTAATGTAGTAATCTTCTCGGATTCTGGCCCTGGTTGTGAGCCAAACACGGGCGTGGTGACCGAAGCAGCTACAAAAACAAGCATCGAAGCAGTTGAAACAACAGTAGGCCCTGGGACCGAAGAAATTGCCAGTTCGATAGGAAAAGAAGACGGACCTATAAGATCAAAAATGAAAGCATTCAAATCGTCCTGTTCTTGCCGCGTGAGATGAAAATTCTCAAACTCGAGAGAAACAAGAAGATTACCTGCATCAGAAGAGTGGCCGAGAATTTCAACCGCATACTCCTGACCGTCTCCTTCTTTGGTTGGCTGCACGATCTTTGGTGAAGTTTCAGGATCACCCAAGGCTTTCGAAACAGCTCCTGAAGGGTGGACAACAAAGCAGTACTGGCTGAACCCGGAATAGTTATTGATTGATCACGAGGCTGCTTCAATGATTCACCAAGCCCGGAAATGAAAGGCTTTGATAGCGCTTTAGCAGTTGCAGTTGAAGTAGCATCGGCGGCCTCTTGCTCCTCAATCCGAATAATCTCTCGGCCCTCTACCAAAGCCTTCTTCTTCTCTTTGTTGAGATAGGTGTCCTCCTACTCTTGCTCGGTGTATACATCCCCGTTTTCTAGAAAATGGGCAAGAACATCCTCCCAAACCACAGCAAGAGTACGTGGGAATTTGGGGCCTAGATGGCTGAGGCTGCCTTGATGCAGCAAGGAGTTAATATAGAAATTCAAAATGGTGCATCCATATTCTCCATCTTCCTTTCAAAAGTATCCTACAGCTCCAAGTCGTCCGACGTCCTGGCGGCCTTCTTAACTTCAACTTGGGTCTTTTTAGCGTTAAGCTGCGCGACTCATTCCTGAAGCAAAGCAACCATTTGAGCCTGGTCAGAAATGGTCTTGTCATGGGATTCCACCATTCCCGCATAATCAGCAATTGTCCTTTTATGAGCTTCGATGGCTTCATCATGACCGGTAATAGTTCTTTTCTGAGCTTCGATGATCTTGTCTCGAATTTCAAGCTCCTTTTTCAGCTTAACTTCATCAGTATAGGCCTTCTTGATTTCATCTCGGAACATGATCTCGATTTTTGTGTGGGCCTCTTTCAATTCCTTCAGCAAACTAGCGTTGCTCTTACTCACTCAAAGTGCAGCCTCCCTCTCCTTTGTCAATTGCTCGATTCTGGCATCACGTTCCATTAACATCCTCTCATAATCATCCTTTTCTGACTCGAAGGAAAGGATATTTTGGTAGTTGTTATGGTTTGTGTCCGCTGATTGCTTACATAACTTCTCTTATCCTTCAGCTTGATCCAAATCGCTTTCAATCACCTGCAGTGGGGCATATAAGAATCTTTATGGATCGGGTGCAGGTCATGATCAAATTTAACTCCCTTCAAAAACCATTTGGGGAGCATTGTTTCAAGCTTAGGAGGACCAGAGAAGAGAATATAAGCTGGCCACATGCGGGGGCATGAAGAACTAGAAACGGGCACTATGTGAATTGACGGAGTCTGGGTTGATGGAGAGACTTGAACAGTAGAAGTCGAAACTTCAATTCCAACAGAGACTGGAGCCGGGTCAAATACTTGGTACTCGGAAGGATGATAACCATGATCTACCTTTGATTTCTTAAATGGCTCTTCTTGGTCTTCGGGAGTTTTCTGCTTCTCATAACCACTCCTATAAACTCTGCCTTAGTCTCTGTCGTCCCGACGACGAACTTTGGCTTTTGAATCTTTCCTCCTTCTCCACTCTTCATCAGTTTCTCGAAGCGGATGGCGGCTTGAACTCCGTCTTGACATGCGTTGTGCGTTTGTAAAATGTTCAAAGTCCTTATAAAGTCCACGACCTCTCATAGTACCTGATAAAAAATTAAATGAAGAACTTTAGCGATAGAAAATGAACTCAAATAATGCATATGTAAGTGTATGTGACCCTAGTGAAACGTGCAACATGTTATAAGCGGCCTAAAAGGACTTCGCAAACCAGATCGGGAAGCCACTACAGTGGGAATTAGGCTAAATCTAGACACAACATGACTGGGGTGAGAAGACAATCCCTCGAACTTGAAATCATCTCCCATGAGTTCATCAATGTTTACATAAACATTGTCCAAGTCCCAAAAGTTGACATCGGTTTCCTTAGGCAGAGAACCGTGAAGGCGTTCGGCTGTTGGGGGAGCATCTTTAGCATTAATCTCTTTGGGAAGCGAATCTAAGAGAGTGGGACTCAATCTCGGAGTTTCGTCCCACAATTCAAAGTCTCCTTCACTTGAACTAACATCAAATTCCTCATCATTAGAGGAGGAATCATAGCTACTACTACTCTCAATTTCACCCTCTTCCTTTTTCGGATCATCGCAGCCATGCTCTCAGCTTCTTGAACTCATCTTCCCCTCCCGGGGGATCGGGGGTGTAACAACCCGCATATTTATCGATTTTATATTTAAATATTTTATTGTTAGTCGGATGTTAGTCCGAAAAGCTACTTTTTGCATACGGTCAAATTAGGACTCGAGACCACCCCCATTGAGTTCAAAATGACGTTTGCGATCTTTTTGAGTGTAAACTTAGATATGTTTGGAGATAGTGAAATTTTCGTCACTTTTTGTGTTGGGCTTTTGGTTTGGGCTGCACCTATTCTAACTCAGCCCAACCCCTTCCTTCTCTTCATCACTTCATCAACTTTGAAGCTTTAGCAAAAATAGTGGAGGGAATAGGAAATTAAAATTCCAAGCTCAAGTTCTTTAGCAAATTCAACATCTAACTCCAAATTCAAAGTGAAGACATTGATTCAAGCTTGTGGTTGATCTTTGCTTTGCCCCCGAGCTTCGTCTTCATCAAATTCCGTGAAAAGGTGAGATTTTTGATCTCACATCTTGCCTATATCTATCTTGGACTGTTGGGAATGATCCTCTATTGCATTTGTATGAATATCTGCATTTGGTTTGGATTGGATTGGCGAAAAACTCCAAAATTTAGTGATTTTGGTGAAAAACTGCTACTAGGTCGTTCTGGCCATTTTTAGCTCGTTCTGGCCCTTAAGTCGTAGGTCGTTGCCGACCTATAATCTCCAGGCAAAATGTTAAGTCGTTCACGAGCTAAAGGCATAAGTCGTTCACGAGTTAAAGGCATAAGTCGTTCACGAGTTAAAGGCTTAAGTCGTTTGCAGTTAGCTCGTTCGCCTCGAGTTAAGTCGTAGGTCGTTTGGCCTTAAGTCGTTTGTAGTTAGCTCGCTCGCCCTGGCTTAAGTCGTAGGTCGTCCTCGACCTAACTTCACTAGGTCGTTCCTGCCTTAGCTCGTAGCTCGTATTCAAGGCTTAGGTCGTTAAGGAGTTCGTTCCACTAAGTCGTTCAAGGCTTAGGTCGTAAGACCTTAGGTCGTGCACTTTTAGGTCGCGAACAACCTTATGTCGCGAACCTCTTTAGGTCGTATGACCCTAATTTTCTTAGGTCGTAGGACCTTTTGACTGTTAGGTCGTAAAGACCTTAGCTCGTAGCTCGTATTTGAGCTTAAGTCCTAGGTCGTTAGCTCTTAAGTCCTAGGTCGTTGGCTTTTAAATTGTTAAGTCGTAGGTCGCTGCTCCTACTAAGTCGCTCGGCCATGCCAACTCCGCTAGCTCGCAACTGTTAGGTCGTATGACCTTAAGTCGTAGGTCGTCTCCGACCTAACATTCCCACTGCTATTTCACTAGGTCGCTTGACTTTGTTAAGTCGTAGGTCGCTCGACTTTGTTAAGTCGTAGGTCGCCCCCGACCTTACCCTTAGGTCGAATGACCTGTGATTCGCTAGGTCGCGATTTTTCCTTAGGTCGCTGGACCAGCTTGCCTTCACTAAGTCGTACCGTATTACTCTGCGTAGGCAATCTTATCTGAAAAGCGTTCAACAGAACTCCTTACTTTGATGGTTTTGGGAATTGATTTCTTTGAACTTTACTCACGTCTTCGAACGTGAATTTTTATGATTGATTGTTTCTACAATCACTTCTATGATTTGTCACTTCAAAATATAAAGGTTTCCTATACTAGTATTAAATATCAAAACTCTTTCATTAAAACGATTTCAACTCGATTTTCAATATCAAACTCGTTTATAAAACTGTTTTCCAATTTATTAGTATATACAAACCTTTACCTCATTCGTATGAGAAAATATAATTAAACGGCTTAGCAAAACAAGTGGTATGAAACGCTTGCGTTTACTTCGTCGGTTAATTGATGGACTTGTTCGATTGAAACTCTTGTGACAATTTCCTAGTGCAGATCTACAATCTGTTCGTAAATATTTGAGTTAAGCAAGTGGTTATGGGACATGAAGCTAAACTCTTATATTTACTAGCTTAGTGTAATCGACACTTCCTTATGATCACGATGATCATTCTTGTGATTTAGACTAGCGATTGTGCTATATCTCTTTGTTTGCGAGGTTAGACTAGACACCATTTGTGTGATTTCGATTCACACATATCTCTTTATCTTCAAGGTTAGTCTATGCCTCATTGGTGTGATTTCGATTCACACATATTGAAACTCTTTATGATCGATGACGATCATTTTATGGTTTAGGCTCATGGGTCGTATCTATTTAGGTGCGTCGATGTTTACTTCTCACATGGGTCGTACCTATTTAGGTGCGTCGATGTTTATTTACTTCGTGGAGCAATCGGCTCAATAAGTCGGGGCATGGGGCGTATCTATTTAGGTGCGTCGATGTTCATCTATGCATGGGTCGTATCTTTCTAGGTGCGTCGATGTTCGACTTTTCATGGGGTGTATCTTTTTAGTTGCATCGATGTTAGACTTTTCATGGGGTGTATCCTTCTAGGTGCATCGATGTTAGACATTACATGGGGCGTATCTTTCTAGTTGCGTCGATGTTTATTTATGCATGGGGCGTATCTTTCTAGGTGCGTCAATGCTAGAACATGGGTCGTACCTTTCTAGGTGCGTCGATGTTCGACTTTGCATGGGGTGCATCTTTCTAGGTGTATCGATGCTAGACTTTACATGGGGCATATCTTTCTAGGTGCGTCGATGTTCAGTTTATGGGATTGGTCATCCTCTTTTCTTGAGATTTCTGGATTTTATGTTTCACCAGCTTTTACCATTGACATTGATGAGTATGTCATTTTATTGTGGTTTGGTGAATTAAATTAAGAATATGACATTCTTTTAATCTTTGAGAAGATTCTTGTGATATTGATTAATCTCTTGTTGATTATCATTTTCATACTTGTAGTAGTATGCTTTTATGGATATCTTATATGTTTATGCCATATCTCTTGTTCTATATCACTTTATCTGATAATTATAGCTAGACTGATCCGTTTATTATTTTCTTCTTAAATAATACTCGGGTCAGACTGAGATTTTACAGGTGCTTCCTCATGACTTCTTATCTGGAGCCATCTTCTGACTTTTGGCTAACTACTCTAGTTTAGTAGTTTTTGTTTGTATACATTTGAGATTAGACTCCTTGATGTATACATATTCTATTATCTTGCACTTGTATCTATTCACTTGTGTTATTGTGGATCTTATTTGACCACCACTCTGATGTACACTTTCATGTGTTGTATTCATATCTCTTTCCGCCTTTGTGATATGAATTGTCTGTGACTGATTTGTGTTACGTTTATTTCTATATTTGTTTCCGAAGATCATATATAGCCACTGTGTGATAGCTTTGTGTTTGTATCGGTATGTCGGATTTCCTCCTTAAAAGATATGCATTCTATTCTATCTGACATATCGGTGCTCGCGCAAAGAAGTTACACGGATGGTCGCTCCTCAACAGCCTTATCCTCCGTGCTAATTGACAGCACTACACCGTAGTGTTCTTGGTTAGCGTGGGTATAAAGGTGGGGCGTCACAGGGGTATCCTAATCGGGAAACTGGCTCCGGCCGTAATGCCTTTTCCTTTATGAATTTCTTCAGTTGACCCAACGAATGGACCTTCACCTTCTGGTAGATCGCCCTCTTCGGAGTCGTGCGATGAAAAAGCAGAGCGTGTTCGAATCCTAGAACGGGAAGGAGATGGGACTTCAACGGCGATGGCAGATCTTCCATGATGCAATAACCCGTATTGAAGCAAATTCTCATCCGTTAGCAAAGACTTGACCGATCTCCCTCCAGCGTCTATGGCCTACGAGTATGGAAGATGGGATCAAGTGATGGATCATTGTTTGGCCTCAGAATAACTACATAGAATATTCAGTCTATTAAGAATTCCGCACCATCGTATTAAATCTCAACGAGTAAAAGAGAAGACTTACCCCCATGTCATCCAAAAGCGATTAAATCCCTCAAGACACCTAATGAAAAAATATTGGGTATTGAACTGGGATAAATTACTTTGAAGCTGCAGCACAGTTTTGCAATTTCTTTGAGCCTCGATGATCACAAGAGATGGACATTCGTATCTCTTCTTGGATGAGAGGAAGTATCTCAGATCATCAAAGCTTAAGTCACGATTGAATATCCGCATAAACAAAATGTGAAGACAAGTCAAAATCTTGTATCTATTGGGGTGAATCTGAAATGGGGCAATTGCCAAATTTAAAAGAGTCTCTCTCAAGAAAGGACTGAAGGGGCACTGCTCCATTCAAGCACATGTACCGATGGCAGGCAGTGTACCCCAAAGGCGGCATGTGTGCAAACTCGTTTTTCAATGGAAGGTGTACATCATCATCCGGAATGCCATGTTATAAACAAATGTTGTGCAGGACTTTAGCAAAAATTATGGTGGAAGCTCTCTCTGGAAGGTTGAGTAAAACTATAAATTTTGGAGGAGTTCATTGTATAACTAGACCAACTGGAACCAATTGTCCATATTCAGCTAGTGGTGCCAAAGAAGTAGGCGCTGCCGAAACCGTTTGTGAAGGCATAACTGATGTCGATTCGGCTTTTGAGAGTGCCAGACTACCTCCATTGGATTTATGACGAGATGACGGGTGCTTCATTCTATATAACATAATTTGTATTTAACGCGGTAAGGTAATTCTAATTATAACTAGAAGTCCTTCTACAATTAACACTTGAATTTCGAAAAAAATATTAATTTATGCCAACTCATCGGATTTCAAGTGTTGACTGAGGCAAGTGCAGTGTGTTATCTATGTGGGATGGGCTCGGTGTCCTGAACACTACAAACGCTCTATCTTGTGTAGATAGTTCGCTCACAACGAAGAAGGGAAAATGCTTTTCGTATCATTCATTAAAGTTATTTCTCCTACACTTACCCATTACCGATCAACGATCGATAACAGATCCACTGTCTAAAGCGACCAAGAAAGCTCTTCCTATTACAGGTACACCGATTGTGTAATGACAAGACCAATCCAAAGTGAGCAACTATAGATCAGTTGGTCTGAATAGAGTAGAAAATTCTTAGCATAAGTCGATTTCAGTTCTTTGGAAAGTGATAACAGCATGAGCTGCATACGAGAAACACTACCCTATGCTATTATCACCTCCCAGAAAAACCAAAATCAATCCGCAAGACGCCATGCCGGATTAATGGTGTAACTTGCTACAAGTTAATTCTAACTCTGTGGATGATGATAGCAAAACATGTCAAGCACTGGGTAAAACTCGGGCGTCGTTCTGTGAAGAATTAAAGACTCATTTACTATCTACTTCCACAAATTTGCGATCAACTCGAGTTCTCCATTGCATCTATCACCAACATAACTTCATCACTAAATCACTGAATAAACACCAAAATCCACATCACCAACCTCAAGTCAGAAGCAGAATACGGTCAATCTGAAGTTGTTGGCAATCTAAGGTGGGCAAGGTCGACGACGATCCAGGTAGGTGATGTTTCAGGCACTAAGGGCTAGCTCGAGATAATGGCAAAGTCAAGTGGAGTCGGTGGCAAGAAGCTTCGGCGGTGGAGTTCGACGACGGCGATGGTGGAAGCGAGTTTAGAGTTTAGAGGCGTTTGGATCGGGTCGAAAGGTAAATGGCTCGGTTCAAAAACTAAAAAGTGGAATGATGGAAGGTCTGCTTGGATGAAGTTAAGTGGGAGAATGTAAGAAAAAAAAAATCTGCTAAGTCCTTGGATCGCTAGCGATCCATGGACTATGGATCGCTAGCAATCCATAAATTTGCAGTCAATTTTCTCCAAACTCACCAGGTATGATCTATGCGTTGTTTGCAAGCATCTAGAAAGTTATGGTGTCGAAATTGATTCATTGTTACGAGCAATGGAGATTCATTGGAAATCAACAGACAGCTGAATAGCTAAAGCCAAATTCGCATGATAGCCTCAACGTGACCAATTACACTTCACGAAATGGGAACTCAAAAGCAGTTACTTCCAGAGCACACCTTGTTTCCAACGAAGGCATACTTTGGAGGGCAAATGTTAACCAGGTTTTTACCCCAATAGAATTCAACGGGAACTAGAACATCTATGATAAGTCGAAACATCTCATTAATCAACCAAAAGGACCAGAATAAAGAGAGGAGAAAGACCCAAGAGGAAAGACGTCAAAATAAGCTAAGGTGATGGATCGCTAGCGATCCATAGGGCTTGCTCATGGACCCTCCAAACATCTTGCATCATGATCCAATATCTTTTCTAGGGATGTCTGCCAAGTTCCATGATATTCCAAGAAAGCTAGTTCAAGAAGTGAGCATTCAATTGATTCCGGTCATAGTTCAATGCAACCTGTACATGAATTACCATCAAAACAAGGCAGCTAGTTATGAAATCACATGGAAAGAATCTACATAAGGCAAGGAACACAACCCAAGTGAAACAGTCAAAGAATATTCTAACTACATGGATCGCTAGCGGTCCATGACCTATGGATCGCTAGCTATCCATCAGTTCAAGTCAGATCGCTGTGAGATTTTTGGAGCACCTTTGTATCATTAAGTTTAGGTCTTTTACAAAGCGGCCTAGCCCAATAGATCTCCAATCTCTATAAGTACTCACCTATCTACAACATAAAGATTCTGGACTGGCTGCTAAAACGCTGCAGAAACTATTCTTCACTCTTCTCCTCCCACAAAATAGTCACCTAGGGGTTCACTGTGATTCTCCAGTAACTCTTGCACTTGTGACTTGATCTAACTTATGAGATTCAATCATATTGTAATCTGATTTCACTTGTAATAGCAGTCGGCTAATAGAAAGCTATAAAGTGGATGTAGGCTTCGTTAATAGCCAAATCACTATAAAAATCTCTTGTCTCTTTACTATTTGGGCTCTTTTTTATTCATTTATTATATTGTTTGCTCTGACAAAACAGGGCTGCTGCTTTCACACTCAATACAGTGTGTTGATCCATTTTTTGGGTTAACACAAAATATCTCCTATAAAACTCTTTTATAAAATATCGTTTATAAATCTCCTTTATAAAATATCATTTGTAAATCACCTTTAAATAAATCCTTTTTATTTAATAAAATCCCTTTTATAAAAGAATTTATTATTTATAAACACCTTATTTAAATTAATTAATTACCTTTAAACATCATAAATAAGTAATTAATTAACTTTAAACATCATCAATAAAATAATTAACTTTAAAACATCCTTAATAAAATATTAGTTGACTTAACCCATCAATAATTAAATCAATTAATTAGCCAAAAACATAACCAAACCAATTAATTAACTTTAAACACCATTAACTACGTTGATTTATTAACTTAAAATACCATTAATTAGACAATAAATTAACTTAGAGTATCATTAATAAATAATACATTAATTAATTGACTTAAAAATAACATTAATAAAATAATTAATTAACTTAAACCTTATTAATAAAATAATTAAATATCTTTAAACAACATTAATAATATAATTAAATGACTTAAACCACATTAATGAAATAATTAATTAACTTAAACATTACTAATAAAATAATTAACTAACTTAAAACACATTAATAATAAAATTAAATAACTTTAAAACAACATTAATAAACCATTGTACAACTTTTCAAATTTGAAAGAGGCTTAGTGACCACAATGGTACTTAAACAAGCTACCATTATTTTTAATTCATTTCCTAGCCAACACTAGTATTTACATAAGCAATGTATATGTAAATCCACATTAACAATCACTAGACAATCCATCACTTATCCCATATTAATTAATCCACATATTAATTAAATAGCATATGAATAAGTGTCCAAATAAATATAAATAGCAAAACTAGGATTTATTTTGCTAAACAAGTGTCTAAAATAATCTATTCCATTTATAATAGCATAATAGTATTTTATTTGGCCAAATAGACAACGCCAATGAAGTAAAATTAATTAACCACATTATTATTTAAAATAACGTAATTAAATTCAGCCCCTATTATTTGACTATAAATCTATACTTCATTAAAACTACCAACTATTTATACTGCAGGATTGTAATTGTCAAAACGAGTTTAATGCAATAATCCACAAGGAAAACGGATTTAAAACGAGTGAGTTATGGCTTTTAAAAGCTAAATTATTAAATATTAAACTAAATTAAATAACAAAAGAAATGATTCTCACCAAAATGAATGGGCCTGGCCCATTGCCCCATCACCAAACCCAAATACTCCTTCCCTCAAGCCTATTTTCCCCCAGATCCTAAAATCCCCAGATCAGATACTCCAAAACGAACTCCTCCTTCTTTTGCACAGCCGTGTGCACGCCTGCACACGACACGACCACCCATGCTGCCACCAGTCGCCGAACCAAAGCTAACCACAAATCCCACTTCACAAGCCCGACCATCTACACCTATCACCTCGACCTCTGCCTATGCTAATCAAAAACTGACCCAGCCTCCAAAATTCAAAATCATGTGCGCGCCAGGAACCCATTTCAAGCGTGCCACGAACAACTCTTCATCGACAATGCCACAACCACCGTCACTTAGTCCATCGGTTCTTCTACCCTCTACCTCACCCCCCGAGCCCAGCCTCGTCATCTCGGATGCAACATACCGCCGCCAGTACCCCCGTATTCGAGCCCAATCACCAAAACACACTGAACCCTAGTTTGAGCTAAGGGCGTCTCCATGGACCACTGCCACTGCTTCCAATGCAACCGCACTCACCCAAGCTTCCTCCTAAAACCACCATCCCTTCCCTCGACCAATAACCTACCGGAATTCGGCACAAGCATTGAGAACAGTCATCTCCTTCCCCACGACAAACTACACCACTAAAAATGTTGTGATCACTTCCAAAAATCACACCTTGACCATACGATCCCATCCGTGCCTTCCATTCGCAATTTCGTGCTCGATAATAAACTGCCATTTTTGACCACTCACTATTTTTGGCAAATAACCGCCACCACACTCGACGGACCTTTGAGCTACTATTTCGAAAAAATTACTAGAGAGGTAAATGAACAACTTTCATGTAGAAAACTTTGGTTGATTTTGAATGTATTGGGAGGTATAAAATTTTGAATGGAAAGAAGAGCTTATTTTCATTGTTTTCAAATATTCAAAGAGTAGAAAGTGAAGTCGGTAAGGAGAAAAGGATTCAAATGAAAAGTGAAAAATATTAGACTAAGTATCATGAAAAATAAGAAATAAGGAATATATACATATATATAAGGTGAAAAATAATAAATAAAAATATAATAAACTAAAGACCAAAATGCCTTTTTATCAAATTTTCATCTTAACCTTCTTATCACAAACCACCCCAAGTATAAACCATTTGATAATATGGTGGTTCTTAGCATGATCCATGTACTTAGGTTGATTTTCACACTAAAGGCATCATGAAATGTTATTTATACCCATCACTTCATATTTTTAAATTTCAAATATATTTAATTCTTATAAATTCTATTATATCATTACATTTTAAAATAAATGTTTTATCTTAACTTATCTTAACATTTAAATGTTGTTTAAAAAATGTACGCAAAGGTATAACATATTTCACAAATTCTTGTTCGACAAAAACTTGAAAATCTGAAAAACGTATTTCGGTCACATTTTCAGTTTTCCATCGAACTACCTATTTATGTAAACAAAAATCAAAAATAATTTTCTATCATTTGTTATAAATTAAAAATGGTAATTTAATTATTAAAACCATCAAACGAATATTTAAAATAAATTAAATATTCATAAATCAATCGATAAAATTCTGGGTCGTTACATTCTCCTCCTCCCTTAAAAGAATTTCGACCCCGAAATTCCACCTCAAACAAACACAGAAGGAAACAAGTTAACACAAAAACTTAACCAATTTACTTCCCAAAATTATTTTTGAAAACATTTTCAATAATCACCACTTAAATTTAAGACTTGTATAATACATTACTATATCCTGAGGGTATATACCACGATCTGGTTTCAAACCCTTTTATTAATTTGAATTTATTTCCCTTAAGTTAACTCAAGATCCAAATACCCGGTTTTCTTTCAAAACCCTTTTTTGAAATGATATTATATATTTTAGCCACAGAATATATATATATAGCCCTAGTAACCCCAAAATGATACTAAGTAACTGGGTGCTACCAAATAGTATGCTACATTCCCTTTACCAAGAAAGGTAATACTCAAGAGAATTATTTACCATCCGAACACATTTCTTTCCCATTTTTAGTTATTTTCGAGCCACTCGAGCTAATTAACTTAAAAATAAAATTCCCTTTTTTGTAACAATACTATATATATTTTCAAACAAATAGTTTTAACAAATATCTAATACCAAGTTGCTTTGGGATTGTTCGAATTTTGAACTCGTTTTGATCGTACAATGATAAAGAGAATAATTTACTAAGCATACTACAACATTCGCCATGGCAAACATCAGATAGTCACTTAGAAGATTGTTCTGATTACCACAAAATACATCGAGAATCTCATTCCCCGAACCAATCCAAAGAAAATGCATCTACTTAATAAAAATTTCCCAAGATATTTATACTTAAACAAAAATACTTCCAAGTAAACTATTACTACTATTTCTAAAAATCACTTGAAATAATAATAAAAATATTTCCTTCTGTAAGTCAAATCATGCTTTTAGGATCAAATCAAAATCTGCTTTATCAAAAAAGTTCTATAGCAAATTGGTATAGTAGCATTTCCCCACTTAGAAATTCGAAAATGAACAACGATGGTGTTGTAGTTATCATCCGAAGTATTTTCCAGCGACAGAAGTGAGTTCAATATTTTCTATCTTCTTTTGAAATCCCATAGAAATATTTCTATTCATAAATACTTCCAAATAATACATTATTATTTTTCCCCAAACCTTGAAAACCATTTCTCAAAAGCACCGGGATTTAAGTCCTCAAATTCTCTGCTTAAATCCTTCTTATCTATAAAATAGATTTTTATAATACAATTTTATAAAATCAAATTCTTCTATAAAATCATTTCTCTGATATATATTCTAAAATATTCTAGCCGTCTTTTAATAAACATCTTTTATTAAAATCCAATTTTATCCCGACATTATTCACGAACGTCTTATTGTCAAATTGTGAAAGTTAACTAACAAGGTGTTCATTTCAATGTTCCCCCAGTTTCTATTAACCCAACTCATGCTTTAAGAAGGAAAATTACTGATAAATCAACAAACAATAGTTAATGCTCAAAACTGGATTAGCATGACTAATGAAATGCTAAATGATAACAATTTAATATTATCATTTCCTAACAAACAAGCACATCAAATAACTATTTTAATTTTCGACGATTTCTATTAAATATAAAATATACTTCTAGGTAAAATTAGTTCTTACGAATTTAAAATAATACTATGTCGGTTGGCCTTGTTCAAGTGTTTAGAGATCCCTATTAATAACATTAGATACTCGTATTGACCAGAATCCATAAAACACTCAACAAAACCATTAACACAATATAAATCATTTTATAGCACTAACAAATACGCGCTCTTATATATATATATATATATTCTCAATCTCATTCTAGGGTGTCACTTAACCTATCTCTAATGAGTTGCCCCACCAGTGCTAAGGTTCACGCTTAACTTTCAGCTCTGATACCAATTGTAACACCCCACCTTTTCGATTCTCGGAAGCCGACACTAATACATCCACGGTATTCACATGTCGAACATCCAAGTGCCGAAAAGACAGATCGTTGGGGTGAGAAAAAAGACATAATAGAATCTCACAATGTTACGATTATTATATAATATACAATAGGTCTTTACAAAAAAAGAAAGAACTTTAATATACATACCATCGTAAGTGCAAAACTAACATATTATCAGCCTGGACAATTATAATAATCTGTCCTTATAATTTTCTAATAAATACATATCAGAACAATACAACATAAGATAAAATACGGAAATACCTCTTGGAGGATCTAGCTCGTCCTCTGTAACGACCCGTAAATTTCAACTGTTTTAATAACGTAATTAGTTAAAATTTTGTGAAATTTTAAACGATAAAATTTTGAAATATAAATTTGATATTTGGAATACGTCTAGTTAAACATAGCAACTGGTAAATTTTCGTCCGGAAATACGAAAGTTTATTTCGCGCGTAAATTCACTTCAATTTAATCAGTTAAAAAGCGTTGAAAATAAAACGTTTTCAAAACCAAAATATTTTTACATAGAAAAATTCTAATCCATCTTCTGAGCAAGATGTCAGTTCGTCATTTTTCCAAATTCGGACATCTATTGCTCCGTCGTTCTTATTTTCTGAAAATGCAGCATTCTGGTACCGATATCGATTTTTATCGGATGATCGTACCACTGATAATTTTATACCGTTTTGACCATCTCGTCGTGTTGATCACCACAGTACATTCGTTTGTGTGTTTCGAAGTTCGGTACTCAACGAAATCGATAAAACGATTATCGTATCGGTACCCAATTCTAACTTTTGGTTTCCTATTTCTTTTCATATTCCACCGTCTAATTTCCAATAGCCTGCAGTCTTTTTCACTTCTCAAAATTTAACTTTATGACTGACACTAATTCCTATTTCATTTATTTTGTGATGTTTCGTATTGTTTTGGGTTAGTTCCATTTCAAATAAAATGATAAAACTAGTCGCATGTTACTCACTGTCCATTGGTTTTTTTTAAAAAAAATATATCATCACTTTCATTCATCCTCTCCCTGATCTCTTCTCCTCCACCTTCCTTACTCACCCAAACAGCCTCCTCCATACAAACGCCATCACGCAACCTTAAACCCCAGCCTTCACGTTGACGAACCCACTGCCGCAAGCATCAGCCAACCCGAGTCAACCACCTCACCGTGCTTCTCCTTCCCCACCCTCTAGCCTTCCACCCATTCCAGCTCCGCCAAGCCTGCTCCTCCGCCCACAAATGCTCCGCCCATTCACTTATGCTTAGCCGAGCCTCCCTCTAACTCGCATCTCCACACCTAGTGCTCAGACGCCCCGTCGACGTGCAGCCATCACCCCTCTGCCACGGCCACTCACATGATAGCCGAGCTCCATTTTTTTTCGTTTCTTTCAAGGTATAAATATATATATGCTTTACATATACATTATCATATATTTTCTGTTGAAGTTCTGTTATGTTATATTTTAATAAATATTGTTATAGATTTGTTTACATATATGTAAGTATATTATATAACAGTTGCGTGGGTATATTTGCATATTTAGATATAGGATGTCAGTGTTATACTTCAGTTTTATATACATTATATTATAAAGTATGTATCAATATGCTTTGGCGAGTGTGTACATATAATAGTTTATTTATAGGTTATGTATATGTATGTATTCTGTTGGTTATGTACGTATATTAGTTATATATTTATTTTATGTACACATGTGATTATAATATGGATAGGTTCAGCCTGTTGCAAAAAAAAAGGGATTTGTACATATAGTTGTTTATGTAATAGGTCATTTAAGTCTGTTTAGTTTTATACATTTGTTAAAATATGTAGGCTGCATATGTTCCATAGTCTGGTTTTACATAGGACTTATATTTTATATATTTAAAAGTTTACATGAGATTTTATTTGATAAAGTATGATTTTATTCTAAATTTATGAAGACTTTATTTTATATTAGATATAAATTTTATTTTGTGAAGTATAAAGACTTTATTTTATATTAAACTATTGCATTTCGTTGGAAACCTGTTTTAAAAATCCTAGTATATACACTCTTAAGCCTTTATAAAATATATGTATTAGTTATGTTTGCTTTCATAGTTATATAGGGATATATAAGGAAAGTACACGTTTATGCTTGGATTGTAAGTATATAGGTATATTATATAGTGCACACTGTTGCGTGTTTAAATAGGTAAATTAAGATCTGATTGTTATACATAAGATATGATTGGATTTTTATGAATATAAAGTTACAATATAATGGTAAGTATAAGTAGGTCCCGTTTGATATATGTAATATATATAGCATGTTTCTGGCTACATGAGTTAGCCTATTTTAAACTTGAGAAGGCTGTTGTTATAAAGGGAAGTTATATATATTTGTACGATAGTTGTGTATATATATACTAGTCTTATTCTAGCATTATATTGGGTTGTAATATCTGTTTTAAATGAAATATAATATATGGATTTTTATGTTAGGTATTTTGTTATTGATTTTATTATATTTAGGTATGGATTTTGATTTTATGTATATATATATATTTAAATGGGTAAATGTTTTGCATTTTTATAAGTTAATTGTATAGTGTTTATTTAATTTAAAATATGTTTGATTTTAATATTAAGTTTAATTTGAAACAATGGATTTTGAAATAAAGACATAGATTTAATTTAGTACATGTTGGAGGTTAAAATAGGATTTTTCATGTATAGTTGTATATTAGTTCAGCTATTCCAATTTATCTTCATCGATTCCGTTCTGATTTGAATTCGTCTACTCCTATTTATCAGCTTTGATCGCCGGTTCGTACCAATCTTAACTTGCTTTGGAATTCGTGCTTGGATTTGTAACTTATCTCACTCTCGTTCGCCTCTCTAGCCTCGAAAGGTGAGCACTCACTCACGATTAACGTTCTTTTATTTATTAAATTTGATTTCAATTGAAACGACAATTGAAATATGCTGCTGTTGATATTTACACTGTTATTACCTGTATCAGTTCACCTGTGACATCTGACACCATTATCTGTTAACTATTTATGTGATGATAATACAGTTTGGCTGATAATTGATTGATTTTTGATTGGACGGTAAATTGTTAATGTTAAAATGATAAACAATATGAAATTGAACTTGATATAGGATAATTAAATGTTAAATTTGATTAACTGACATTTGATTGTTAACTTGACCCCTTTTATGATGAATATTGATTAATTGAATTAACCCTTAAATTATTAAGTTAATTGACACGTAGAATTGACAAATTTCACTTTGGACTGTTGAACGTATATTGAATTAACTGTTGTAATTGAAATTGAACGACAAGTGAAACCGAAATGTTATAATCTTTAATCTACTTGAAATGATAGAGTAGATTCTAGAAATAGTTATATTAATTGGCGTAAATAACAAACGCGAATTAATACGATTATTTCGGGATTATTTGAAATTGCTGAATTGTTGTGAATAAATGCTATTGCTTGTTTATTTACCTTGACACCATCCCAGCTATCACACTGCAAGTTCCCTTTGTATGTTTTGATTTTGAATTGAATTGGAATCGGGTTGAAATGATAAATACCCAAATTGAACTTTGACCTAGGATATAGAGAATTAAATAAAACCCGATTGGTCAATAATTTGATTTAAAAATAAACGAAGATTTTATTTATAAATAATATGGTTTTGAAATGAAGTTGAAATTGAATTTTTAATGAAAGGAAAATGTTAATATTTAATAATCTGAAACAAAATATTAATGATGTAATTGATGAAAGAATATTGTTTAATTTGAGAAATGAAAGAAATGATTTGATAATTAAGTTTGAAATTATTAAACTTTGAAATGATTTAATAATTAAGTTTGAATTTATAATTAAGTTTGAAATTATTAAACTTTGAAATTATTTAATAATTAAGTTTTGAATTATTTAATAATTAAATAAGATTGAATTATTTAATGATTAATTGAATTGAATTCTTTAATAAGAAAAATTGGATTTTTGAATAAGTAAGTTTTACTTCGTAAATAATTGAAATTGAGTTTTCTTGATTAAGTAAGTTTTTGGAAAATTATTTAAGAAAGTAAAAAAAAAAGTGAAATTGAATTTCTTTAACAAGAAATGAAAATGCGATTTATTGCAATTAATGTAAGACTTGAAATTTAAAGAATTTGATTTGATGAATTTAATTTAATTCATTTTGTAAGTTTGGATTTAATGAAGTTGAACATAAGAAATTGATTTAATGAATTGGAAATTGAATATAATTGATTTGAATGATAAATTTACTTAACGAATATTGAATGAAATCGGTAAATGAATTTAAATTGATTTGAAGGTAAAATAAATTGATCTAAATGATTTTGGGATGAAACTTATATACGAATTTAAATTGATATTTGAATTGTTTAAAATAAAGATTGAAATTGAATTATAAGGTTTTGAAATGATAATTTGGAAGTTTGAAACGTAAATTATTGGAAATTGGTTTTGAAAGACAAATGAAATGTTGATTTACGAATTGAAATTGAATGGAAATTGATTTGATTTTTGAAATAAACAAACGACCAATCAGTGTAATAATTACGGAAGTTATTAAAGAGACCGGAATTCGGTTATGGATATACTCTCTATCTAAACCAAAAACCACTTTAATAACTATACGCGGAGTGATGATCCAGAATGAAGTGGTTGGATTGGCGAACGTTGATGATTGAAGAAAGTGAACGATAATGGATAGCCTTGACACTTGTGTCAAATTGGAAATGACTAAAACAGGAGCTGTGCCGGGCCAATGGAGGATTGATACCTCAAGTGGACACACTTCTTCGAACTACTTATACTTGTTGTCGATTGGTGCACTCTTGATTTTGGGAGTGTTGTCTCACGGTGTTGCGGGCGCTGCGGCGTTGCGTTC
The DNA here is from genome assembly GCA_030737815.1 of Allium fistulosum. Taxonomy (NCBI): domain Eukaryota; kingdom Viridiplantae; phylum Streptophyta; class Magnoliopsida; order Asparagales; family Amaryllidaceae; genus Allium; species Allium fistulosum. The sequence continues at coordinate 963,315,104 of CM060902.1, read as the reverse complement.
TCACCAGCCCGGATCAGGCGAACGGTAGTATCACTACCTTGGGTATAGCCTCATGTGCCTTGTCATACTTGTATTCCATTTATGCGCGACCACTACGAATTTGTTTTGTACCTTGAGTATATGGATTACCCTCTGGTGACTTCCGGTTTTGGGGAAACTACGGTCTTGTATATGCTTGTGGGAATAAAAATGTGTTAAGGGTGGAATAGGCCATGACTTAACGCTATTTTGATATCTTTATATTACTGATAGACATTATCTACTTATCGTACACTACTACATAGTAGATAGTTTAACGGATCCTTTAAGGATGGTTATTCCAAACATCCTTTGAGTTACTTGTATTCCAATTGCTATTTCACTTGAGTTGGATTTATTAATATAAGAATGTTAATCCTGACTCGAGTGTCTTGTGTTTTTGCTTTACGCTCGGGTCAGACTGAGTGGTTCAGCTTTCGAGACTCACCTTTGGAGTTGGAGCTTCGCTTGGAGATCCAGCTATCTATCCAGCTTTCAGTATTCGATGATTCCAGTGATGAATTCTGATTTGTATCTGATGTATCGTGTTACTCTTCCGTTGTATCTGGTTTAACTCTGATGTATTGTATTATTCTTTTGTTGTAAACTCTGATGTATTTTATATATTCATATAGTAGCTTCATGAACTACTATCTCTTTTATTTCCGCTGCACTTATTACTCTGTGTCTGTGTTCTGTGATTATTTATTTACTGTATATGTTCAGTTTTGCCAAATTTAAATTAACAACGCGGTATTTTGAGCAATTCAACTCCGGCATGAGTGTCTACCTATACACTTATAATGGACGCGAATGGTCCAAAATGGCGGGTCGTTACAGTTGGTATCAGAGCTTTGGTAGCTCTAGGCAAAACTTAACATATAGGGTAAATGTATTTACAGAATCACTCTCATTCGAGTTTCAATCTCTTCCTTTTGACTCGATTCCTTCGAATTTTGGAACGTTCCCCTCGGTTCCGAAATTCATTCGTGTCCTTCACTATCCGTCTTCTTCAATCATGGAGCACCCCATAACTCCATTCTGAATGTTATCTATAATAGATCGGCGGTCTCGCCAATCTTCGAATGATTCGTAAAGGAGTAAAACTCCTTTATAATAGGCATCGATTTACCGAAGATTTCTGTATCCTTGGTTTACGATGCTATCTATTACCTGCTATACCTGAATTCAATTTCTTGAGATCGAATGTCGATACTGCATCGATCTTATTCTTGAAGTTACGGACGACCCAGTTAAGGTTGCCCGTAAATTAAATAAGTTTATCCATCTCCCTATTCTGTTATTGAATCATCTTATCTTATCTTTTAAATTTGTCTTCGAATCAGAATTCTCTTTGATTTGAGTCCACCAAAATTTGAAACTCTATCCTTGCTTTGAAACCATTCTTGTATCATCAAGCGAGGAAGTGTATTTGTAAATTTATATTTAAAATATTTTATTTTATATTGTGTTGTTTGAGTTGTTGATGTTGATTTGGGTTTCCGATCGATTCGTCTGATCAGCGCTATCGATAGGATTTCCAAAACACTTGAACAGAGCAAACTGACACAATATTATTTTCAAATTTGGTAAATGAAATAAATTTATTGATTATATTGTAAAAATATAAGTTAAAATTTTCTGGAATTTAATAAGTTAATTAAATTGTTGTTGAAATGATAATATTTGATTATCATTTATTGTTCTAAATAAATTTATAAATACGGTTTATAGATTGATTTGGAATTTGAAATGAATTTAATTCAGAAATTTGAGAATTTAGTTTCCGGTGATTTCAAACCTTGGTTTTAAAATTTTAAAGTATATATTATTGAATGTATTTTCAAATAGAAATCGTTTTCAAAGAATTTTTAAAATGTTGAAATCAGTGCTCTTCTCTTTGTCGCTGGAAAATAATTTCGGTGATGGCGGCCGCATCATCGACATTCATTTTCGAGTTTCGAAGTGGAGATACTATTCTGTAGCTTTGCTACGGCTTTGTTTTGAAAAAAAATATATTTTAAATTGAATTTCTTCAGTATAACTTGATTTATATATATATAGGTATCTTATTTTAAAAATTTAATTTGATTGATATAAATATATGATATATATCTCTAAATTGTTTGAAGTTATTCGGAAATCTAATTCTTAAATTTTGTTAAAGGATGATTTTAATTATAAATAAGACCAAAATTTGGAATAAATATTTAAACTTGAATAATCGAATTGGGAAAATTTTATTTGTATATTGTTCAACTGCATTCTAAAATACAACTTACCTAAATCATTCAGAAGTTTAATATTTAATTGGATAATATATAATATAAATTGAATTTATAAATAAAATCTGAGTGTTTATAATAAATGCTATACACTAAATTTTGATTATAAAGATGCTAATAGAGTTAGATAGGATAATTAGTAAACTCAGTTAATAATGAAATAAATTGTTTGAAAGAATTAATAAATTTGTTTTGGAAGAATTAATAAATTGAAATTTGATCAACTTATGAAAATACCTTGAATTTGAAAGCAATTAGTAAATATAAATTAATTTAAATTAAAACTTTTATGGTTTAAATTAATTTATATGGTTTAAAAATATGTAATAAGATATATTAAGTGAAATAAAATTTATAATAATTAAAGAATTAAATATGTTGAAAATAAAATATGGTTATAATAAAAGATTATTCAAATTTATGGTTTTAGAAATTGTAAATTGAAGATAATTGGATAATAAGATAATGAATTTAGAAATAGTTAATATTGATTTTAGTGAAATCAAATGGATTAAATCAATTATTGAATATCAATTAATTTGAATTTATAGGGATTAAATTAATTGTATATTTTATTTCAAATCTGTTTTTCTTTCTGGTTGTTCTAGTCTCCTACCTCGTTCCTTTTCGGGGACGAAAAGTTTTGAGTGGGGGAGAGTGTAACGACCCGTAAATTTCAACTGTTTTAATAACGTAATTAGTTAAAATTTTGTGAAATTTTAAACGATAAAATTTTGAAATATAAATTTGATATTTGGAATACGTCTAGTTAAACATAGCAACTGGTAAATTTTCGTCCGGAAATACGAAAGTTTATTTCGCGCGTAAATTCACTTCAATTTAATCAGTTAAAAAGCGTTGAAAATAAAACGTTTTCAAAACCAAAATATTTTTACATAGAAAAATTCTAATCCATCTTCTGAGCAAGATGTCAGTTCGTCATTTTTCCAAATTCGGACATCTATTGCTCCGTCGTTCTTATTTTCTGAAAATGCAGCATTCTGGTACCGATATCGATTTTTATCGGATGATCGTACCACTGATAATTTTATACCGTTTTGACCATCTCGTCGTGTTGATCACCACAGTACATTCGTTTGTGTGTTTCGAAGTTCGGTACTCAACGAAATCGATAAAACGATTATCGTATCGGTACCCAATTCTAACTTTTGGTTTCCTATTTCTTTTCATATTCCACCGTCTAATTTCAAATAGCCTGCAGTCTTTTTCACTTCTCAAAATTTAACTTTATGACTGACACTAATTCCTATTTCATTTATTTTGTGATGTTTCGTATTGTTTTGGGTTAGTTCCATTTCAAATAAAATGATAAAACTAGTCGCATGCTACTCACTGTCCATTGGTTTTTTTAAAAAAAATATATCATCACTTTCATTCATCCTCTCCCTGATCTCTTCTCCTCCACCTTCCTTACTCACCCAAACAGCCTCCTCCATACAAACGCCATCACGCAACCTTAAACCCCAGCCTTCACGTTGACGAACCCACTGCCGCAAGCATCAGCCAACCCGAGTCAACCACCTCACCGTGCTTCTCCTTCCCCACCCTCTAGCCTTCCACCCATTCCAGCTCCGCCAAGCCTGCTCCTCCGCCCACAAATGCTCCGCCCATTCACTTATGCTTAGCCGAGCCTCCCTCTAACTCGCATCTCCACACCTAGTGCTCAGACGCCCCGTCGACGTGCAGCCATCACCCCTCTGCCACGGCCACTCACATGATAGCCGAGCTCCATTTTTTTTCGTTTCTTTCAAGGTATAAATATATATATGCTTTACATATACATTATCATATATTTTCTGTTGAAGTTCTGTTATGTTATATTTTAATAAATATTGTTATAGATTTGTTTACATATATTGTAACAACCCGCATATTTATCGATTTTATATTTAAATATTTTATTGTTAGTCGGATGTTAGTCCGAAAAGCTACTTTTTGCATACGGTCAAATTAGGACTCGAGACCACCCCCATTGAGTTCAAAATGACGTTTGCGATCTTTTTGAGTGTAAACTTCGATATGTTTGGAGATAGTGAAATTTTCGTCACTTTTTGTGTTGGGCTTTTGGTTTGGGCTGCACCTCTTCTAACTCAGCCCAACCCCTTCCTTCTCTTCATCACTTCATCAACTTAGAAGCTTTAGCAAAAATGGTGGAGGGAATAGGAAATTAAAATTCCAAGCTCAAGTTCTTTAGCAAATTCAACATCCAACTCCAAATTCAAAGTGAAGACATTGATTCAAGCTTGTGGTTGATCTTTGCTTTGCCCCAAGCTTCATCTTCATCAAATTTCGTGGAAAAGGTGAGATTTTTGATCTCACATCTTGCCTATATCTATCTTGGACTGTTGGGAATGATCCCCTATTGCATTTGCATCAACATTTGCATTTGGTTTGGATTGGATTGGCGAAAAACTTCAATTTTCAGCGTTTTGGTGATTTTTCTGGGCTTAAGTCGCTTCTGGCCATCCCTAGGTCGTCCACGAGTTAACTTCTTAGGTCGTTGCCGACCTATAATCTCCAGGCGAAGTCTTAGGTCGTTGCCGACCTATAATCCCCAGGCAAAATGCTAAGTCGTTCGCGAGTTAAACCTTAAGTCTTAGGTCGTTGCCGACCTATAATCCCCAGGCAAAGTTAGGTCGCTCACGAGTTAAGTGTTAGGTCGCTCACGAGTTAAGGACTTAGGTCGTTCGCGAGTTAGCACTTAGGTCGTTCTGGCCATTTTTAGCTCGCTCGGAGTTAGGTCGCTCGTCCTTAGGTCGTTAAGTCGTGTTGACCTTAGGTCGTGCACCTTTAGGTCGAAGCATTTTAGGTCGCTTCCCCTGGACCTCGTTAGGTCGTTCACTTTAGGTCGCGCACCCTCCTTAGGTCGCAAGACCTTAGGTCGCGAACCTGTTAGGTCGCACCATCCTTAGGTCGCGAACCAGTTAGGTCGCGCACCTTCCTTAGGTCGCGAGTTTTAGGTCGAATACCTCTGTTAGGTCGCTCGCGAGTTAACCCTTAGGTCGCTCGACACTTCAGACAGTTAGGTCGTTCGCCTATCTTAGGTCGCGAACCCTGTTAGGTCGCGCATTTTCTTAGGTCGTGAACACTTAGGTCGCGCCTCACTGTTAGGTCGCGCACTTCGTTAGGTCGCTCGCGAGTTAGTACTTGGTCGTTTAACATGTTCTTCTGCTAGGTCGCACGGCAGTCTTCCCTTAGGTCGTATGACCTACTTTTCCTTAGGTCGCTTGACCAGCCTGCCTTCACTAAGTCATACCGTGACGGGGCGCTGCCCCGCACCCCGCCGTGGGCGCTGTCCCCTGGACCCCCGCGACCTGACCGGGCAGGTCGAACCCCGTATTACTCTGCGTAGGCAATCTCTTCTGAAAAACATTTATCAGAAATTCTACTTTGATGGTTTTGGGATTGACTTCTTTGGACTTTACTCACGTCTTCGAACGTGAATTGATTTGTTCTACAATCGTTTTATGACTTGTCACTTTAAAGATATATGAAGGTTTCAATACTAATAGTAAATATCAAAACTCTTTCATCAAAGCGATTTCAACACTATTTTAAATATCAAAAGTTCGTTTTCTCAAACCGATTTTCAATCTACTAGTATATACAAGCCTTTACTTCACTCGAATGAGAAATCGACTTAAACGACTTAGTAAAACGGGTGGTATGAAACACTTGCGTTCACTTCGTCGGTTAGCTCTTGGACTTGTTCGATTGAACCCTTTTTGTGACAATTTCCTAGTGAAGATTTACAGCTTGTTCGTAAATATTTAAGTTAAGCAAGTGGTTATGGGACATGAAGCTAAACTCATATATTTACTAGCTTGGTGTGATTGACACTTCCTTATGATCATGACGATCATTTTTGTGATTTAGACTAGCGATTGAGCGATGTCTCTTTGTCTACGTGGGAGACTATACCCTGATCATGTGATGTTTCGCCATCACATTTCCTATGGTCTTCGGGCCATTCATGTGTAAAAATTTAATGGATAGCTTCCATGAGATATCATCTCGTCATGTGTTTACGCGTAGGTGAGTTTTAATGCTCCCATTCATGTGTTAGGCCTCCCCCCTTTATGTGTTTTCTGGATTTCTGATGATGATTTCTGGAATTTTGTGCTTCACCAATTTTCATGATTTTCATTGATATGATATCAGTTTTTGTGCATTGGTGAATTCATGTGTTATTGACTTGTTATGAATACAAGTTTAGGGTATGATACCCTATTTTATCTTTGAGAAGATTCTTGTGATATTGATAAATCTTTTGTTGATTATCATTTACGTACTTATAGTAGTATGTCGCTATGGTTATTACATGTTCATGTCATGCCTTTTACTGTATACCATATCATCTGATATTTATAGTTAGACTGATCCGTTTATTATTTTCTTATAAATAATACTCGGGTCAGACCGAGATGTTACAGGTGCTTCTGCTTGACTTCCTCCCGAGATTTGCTACTCTGACTTTTGGCTAACTACTCTAGTTTAGTAGTTTTTGTTTGTATACATTTGAGATTAGACTCCTTGATGTATACATATTCCATTATCTTGCACTTGTATCTATTCATTCGTGTTATTGTGGATCTTATTTGACCACTACTCTGATGAACACTTTCATGTGTTATATTCATATCTATTTCCGCCTTTGTGATATGAATTGTCTGTGACTGATTTATGTTACGATTATTTCTATATTTGTTTCCGAAGATTATATATAGCCACCGTGTGATAGCTTTGTGTTTGTATCGGTATGTCGGATTTCCTCCTTAAAAGATATGCATCCTATTCTATCTGACATATCGGTGCTCGCACAAAGAAGTTACATGGATGGTCGCTCCTCAACAGCCTTATTCTCCGTGCTAATTGACAGCACTACACCGTAGTGTTCTTGGTTAGCGTGGGTATAGAGGTGGGGCGTCACATATATGTAAGTATATTATATAACAGTTGCGTGGGTATATTTGCATATTTAGATATAGGATGTCAGTGTTATACTTCAGTTTTATATACATTATATTATAAAGTATGTATTAATATGCTTTGGCGAGTGTGTACATATAATAGTTTATTTATAGGTTATGTATATGTATGTATTCTGTTGGTTATGTACGTATATTAGTTATATATTTATTTTATGTACACATGTGATTATAATATGGATAGGTTCAGCCTGTTGCAAAAAAAAAAGGGATTTGTACATATAGTTGTTTATGTAATAGGTCATTTAAGTCTGTTTAGTTTTATACATTTGTTAAAATATGTAGGCTGCATATGTTCCATAGTCTGGTTTTACATAGGACTTATATTTTATATATTTAAAAGTTTACATGAGATTTTATTTGATAAAGTATGATTTTATTCTAAATTTATGAAGACTTTATTTTATATTAGATATAAATTTTATTTTGTGAAGTATAAAGACTTTATTTTATATCAAACTATTGCATTTCGTTGGAAACCTGTTTTAAAAATCCTAGTATATACACTCTTAAGCCTTTATAAAATATATGTATTAGTTATGTTTGCTTTCATAGTTATATAGGGATATATAAGGAAAGTACACGTTTATGCTTGGATTGTAAGTATATAGGTATATTATATAGTGCACACTGTTGCGTGTTTAAATAGGTAAATTAAGATCTGATTGTTATACATAAGATATGATTGGATTTTTATGAATATAAAGTTACAATATAATGGTAAGTATAAGTAGGTCCCGTTTGATATATGTAATATATATAGCATGTTTCTGGCTACATGAGTTAGCCTATTTTAAACTTGAGAAGGCTGTTGTTATAAAGGGAAGTTATATATATTTGTACGATAGTTGTGTATATATATATACTAGTCTTATTCTAGCATTATATTGGGTTGTAATATCTGTTTTAAATGAAATATAATATATGGATTTTTATGTTAGGTATTTTGTTATTGATTTTATTATATTTAGGTATGGATTTTGATTTTATGTATATATATATTTAAATGGGTAAATGTTTTGCATTTTTATAAGTTAATTGTATAGTGTTTATTTAATTTAAAATATGTTTGATTTTAATATTAAGTTTAATTTGAAACAATGGATTTTGAAATAAAGACATAGATTTAATTTAGTACATGTTGGAGGTTAAAATAGGATTTTTCATGTATAGTTGTATATTAGTTCAGCTATTCCAATTTATCTTCATCGATTCCGTTCTGATTTGAATTCGTCTACTCCTATTTATCAGCTTTGATCGCCGGTTCGTACCAATCTTAACTTGCTTTGGAATTCGTGCTTGGATTTGTAACTTATCTCACTCTCGTTCGCCTCTCTAGCCTCGAAAGGTGAGCACTCACTCACGATTAACGTTCTTTTATTTATTAAATTTGATTTCAATTGAAACGACAATTGAAATATGCTGCTGTTGATATTTACACTGTTATTACCTGTATCAGTTCACCTGTGACATCTGACACCATTATCTATTAACTATTTATGTGATGATAATACAGTTTGGCTGATAATTGATTGATTTTTGATTGGACGGTAAATTGTTAATGTTAAAATGATAAACAGTATGAAATTGAACTTGATATAGGATAATTAAATGTTAAATTTGATTAACTGACATTTGATTGTTAACTTGACCCCTTTTATGATGAATATTGATTAATTGAATTAACCCTTAAATTATTAAGTTAATTGACACGTAGAATTGACAAATTTCACTTTGGACTGTTGAACGTATATTGAATTAACTGTTGTAATTGAAATTGAACGACAAGTGAAACCGAAATGTTATAATCTTTAATCTACTTGAAATGATAGAGTAGATTCTAGAAATAGTTATATTAATTGGCGTAAATAACAAACGCGAATTAATACGATTATTTCGGGATTATTTGAAATTGCTGAATTGTTGTGAATAAATGCTATTGCTTGTTTATTTACCTTGACACCATCCCAGCTATCACACTGCAAGTTCCCTTTGTATGTTTTGATTTTGAATTGAATTGGAATCGGGTTGAAATGATAAATACCCAAATTGAACTTTGACCTAGGATATAGAGAATTAAATAAAACCCGATTGGTCAATAATTTGATTTAAAAATAAACGAAGATTTTATTTATAAATAATATGGTTTTGAAATGAAGTTGAAATTGAATTTTTAATGAAAGGAAAATGTTAATATTTAATAATCTGAAACAAAATATTAATGATGTAATTGATGAAAGAATATTGTTTAATTTGAGAAATGAAAGAAATGATTTGATAATTAAGTTTGAAATTATTAAACTTTGAAATGATTTAATAATTAAGTTTGAATTTATAATTAAGTTTGAAATTATTAAACTTTGAAATTATTTAATAATTAAGTTTTGAATTATTTAATAATTAAATAAGATTGAATTATTTAATGATTAATTGAATTGAATTCTTTAATAAGAAAAATTGGATTTTTGAATAAGTAAATTTTACTTCGTAAATAATTGAAATTGAGTTTTCTTGATTAAGTAAGTTTTTGGAAAATTATTTAAGAAAGTAAAAAAAAAGTGAAATTGAATTTCTTTAACAAGAAATGAAAATGCGATTTATTGCAATTAATGTAAGACTTGAAATTTAAAGAATTTGATTTGATGAATTTAATTTAATTCATTTTGTAAGTTTGGATTTAATGAAGTTGAACATAAGAAATTGATTTAATGAATTGGAAATTGAATATAATTGATTTGAATGATAAATTTACTTAACGAATATTGAATGAAATCGGTAAATGAATTTAAATTGATTTGAAGGTAAAATAAATTGATCTAAATGATTTTGGGATGAAACTTATATACGAATTTAAATTGATATTTGAATTGTTTAAAATAAAGATTGAAATTGAATTATAAGGTTTTGAAATGATAATTTGGAAGTTTGAAACGTAAATTATTGGAAATTGGTTTTGAAAGACAAATGAAATGTTGATTTACGAATTGAAATTGAATGGAAATTGATTTGATTTTTGAAATAAACAAACGACCAATCAGTGTAATAATTACGGAAGTTATTAAAGAGACCGGAATTCGGTTATGGATATACTCTCTATCTAAACCAAAAACCACTTTAATAACTATACGCGGAGTGATGATCCAGAATGAAGTGGTTGGATTGGCGAACGTTGATGATTGAAGAAAGTGAACGATAATGGATAGCCTTGACACTTGTGTCAAATTGGAAATGACTAAAACAGGAGCTGTGCCGGGCCAATGGAGGATTGATACCTCAAGTGGACACACTTCTTCGAACTACTTATACTTGTTGTCGATTGGTGCACCCTTGATTTTGGGAGTGTTGTCTCACGGTGTTGCGGGCGCTGCGGCGTTGCGTTCTCACCAGCCCGGATCAGGCGAACGGTAGTATCACTACCTTGGGTATAGCCTCATGTGCCTTGTCATACTTGTATTCCATTTATGCGCGACCACTACGAATTTGTTTTGTACCTTGAGTATATGGATTGCCCTCTGGTGACTTCCGGTTTTGGGGAAACTACGGTCTTGTATATGCTTGTGGGAATAAAAATGTGTTAAGGGTGGAATGGGCCATGACTTAACGCTATTTTGATATCTTTATATTACTGATAGACATTATCTACTTAACGTACACTACTACATAGTAGATAGTTTAACGGATCCTTAAAGGATGGTTATTCCAAACATCCTTTGAGTTACTTGTATTCCAATTGCTATTTCACTTGAGTTGGATTTATTAATATAAGAATGTTAATCCTGACTCGAGTGTCTTGTGTTTTTGCTTTACGCTCGGGTCAGACTGAGTGGTTCAGCTTTCGAGACTCACCTTTGGAGTTGGAGCTTCGCTTGGAGATCCAGCTATCTATCCAGCTTTCAGTATTCGATGATTCCAGTGATGCATTCTGATTTGTATCTGATGTATCGTGTTACTCTTCCGTTGTATCTGGTTTAACTCTGATGTATTGTATTATTCTTCTGTTGTAAACTCTGATGTATTTTATATATTCATATAGTAGCTTCATGAACTACTATCTCTTTTATTTCCGCTGCACTTATTACTCTGTGTCTGTGTTCTGTGATTATTTATTTACTGTATATGTTCAGTTTTGCCAAATTTAAATTAACAACGCGGTATTTTGAGAAATTCAACTCCGGCATGAGTGTCTACCTATACACTTATAATGGACGCGAATGGTTCAAAATGGCGGGTCGTTACATCCTCGGAAGCTTCGAAGTGTCCAGCTAAATCTGGAAAATATGCTCAGGCTGACCCAAGCATTATAAGAAAAATAACGTCTGTATCAGTCTGTAAAACCAGCGTGAGAAACACAATCAAATGGATTTTTAATATTTTAAAACCCTTTTGAAAATAAAGGTATCTCGTAAGTCCACGCCACACATAAACACGTACCGGTTTTTGCCTTACGATAACCAAACCATTTTATAGAAAATCTTATGTTATTAAAGTAATGTCTATGATTCAAAATATATATGGAATCATAGCCAAAATTGTTACATTAGTTAAATTCCAGCATAATAGATATGCAACTAGATCCGTGGGGCATGTATTGGAAATTGAATTTCCATCAATGACAAGGCCACTGGGGTACCGCCTGCCACAGTACCCCGCTAGAAAAATGTATCGAGGGCCTTACATGGACCCCTTGCCAACACAGTGTCGGCTACCTCCATTAACATGGCATACCGAATTACATCATTCCCCGAGACCAAGGCTACAAAACAATGTGCACCAGCCTTAGATCCACTCTTTGCACGCATACCAAATCCATAAATATCGATTCTAGATCGAGGAATGACTGCTCCTAATGGTAGTGAACCACATAGCTCTGCCGCATATCGCCAGATTTAGTCATTATCGGGTTGTGAGGCTTGTGAAGTCACGATTACCTTTTTCTCTCTCTTAGCAATTCCCACTTGGAATGCTAACACTACTCTCTAAGTGATAATGCAATGCTAGCATTCATTAATACAAGTTGTTCAGTATATAAATAAACCGAATGCGCTAATTGTACTATATCCATTTTGGAATCGCCATCGGAATTAGTAGCAAGTAGCCCTTGCACTTCAAAGAGCTCCGTCTTCGATCCCATTATCTCAAACCAGTCTTGAATATCTTCCAATGTGTAGAACACGTATATGGTTTTGGAGTGGTTATGGTTTCAAGCCATCTCATATAAGTACACTCCCTCGCTTACCGGTTTCTCTAAAACGAATCGACGATTCCGGTAAACTCAACCCCGGTTCTTTTGAAAATAATAAGACAATACATAAGAGCGGAGATCACCTCCTAACCGTTTAAGCAGATGGATCCTTATCATTTGTCCTAGGAGAACAAAACGAGATTTATACGTACAGTACAACATCATCGAAGATGACTATGCCATATAACTCCCAAATTTCTCCTAGATATTTTAGAAGTTATATTTTGGTCAAGAATTGATTGTCGATTATTTAACCATCAAGCAAACACTCAAACGTATATTTAATTCCATATGGGATCCACTAAGCCTCTATTAATTAATCTTTCATTAATTAAAATCTCTTTCAATTATTTGAAATATCACTACAACAAAAAGGTACTTTTGCAGCGTTTTAGAATTGCTGTCAGTATCATCCGTAGTGTTTCGAAGAACGCTGTATTATGTCATGCTGCAAAAGAGTACTTACTGCAGCATTTCTGAAAAGTTGCTAAAAACAAATATACTGCAGTGTTTCTGAAAGGTTTCTAAAATGGATACTGCAGCTTTTATAAAACGTTGCGAAAAGTTGTTAGTGCAGCGTTTTCTATATATTGCGAATGATTGTTGTTTTGCAGCATTTTGCTATTTTAGTTTCCAACACTTTAAAAACGCTGCGGTATATCAAAGTTTTGCTTCATATTTTTCATTTACTGCAGCAGTTTTAAATCAGTTATAGCTAATGAATTCAATAACAAACTGCTCAATTTATAACACAATAATGGACATAATGTGAGATAATAAACAACTATAAAGATTAAACATAATCAAAGCTACATCAATTTCATTAACTATAAGATTTAGTCATATAAAAAATTTTAAAAACTGTGTTTTAACTCAAATCTTAACGACATAAAATCTTATAGAAAAAAGCTTGTTAAAAGAGAATAATATAAATCAAGGAATGTCCAAGCTCTTCCCCTTCAAAAGTCCAATATTCCTACAAGAAAAGAAAAACAATTAGAGATAAACGGTAGAAGAATGTCATATAGTGCTTGGAAATGGTCATTCAACACACATAACAAGAATGGTTATTCAAACAATAACGATCTGCATATCATACTATTTCAACAGAGTTCATCAAAGTTTAACACATACAATCAATCTAAAAACATAATCCAAATATTTACCAAACATAATCCAACAACCAATTCATAAGCCCCATGCAACACACGGACTTTCCACTTGTATACACATATAAAGCCTTTGATCACATTAACCGGTACAGATAAAAGAAGCCACAATGTATGACAAATAAACACACATGTATAGCAGTTTTATATCTATATATTAAAATAAATATATTGTACCATGTCAATTTGACAATCCATGATAGTTTTCATTAAAAAAAAAGAAACAATACAGAAAAACAAAAATTAAATGTGCATTTCATTCTGTTACATTTTCTCAATTCATTTAGTCTCAGTTCTTCTGCATTTCATTTGTTTTCTGTATTCACTTATTTTATTCACTACTGCATCTAATTTTCATTCACTGTTTTCATTCTCTGCCACACTTCTTGTTTCTATTTTCATTTACTGTTACAGTTGCATATCATTTTAGCTTGCATTACAGTTTCATTTCATTCACAAAAAGGTTTCAAATCCCCAAAACAATTTGCATTTCTTTATTTGTATTTCTTTTGTGTTCACATTTACATTTATGTGTTCTGTTACACAAGTTGTTACAGGCATTATCCCCTTCAATACTTCCACTTCCTCGCATTGCAAGATTCAACCAGCATTTCCCTTGCCAAATCCCTCATCAACCTGAACCTCTACGAACATGGCATTTCCTTGCTCATATTGTGCATTGCACATTTCAACCATAACAAACATTGCAGTTCACCATTTCAATTCACCGTTCACCATTAAATCTGATATATACAAAACTAGTACTTTCAAAGCTGACATATGTTCAAAGCTAAATACTATATATACATATTCGAGATGTACATATTTTTCAAAATCTATATATATGGAACTATATATTTTTGAAACCATATACATATTCAAAATCATATATGTATGAAACCATGTATATTTGAAACTTGATAATATATTTTTGAAGCCTGTTAAATATTTAACTTTATACATCCAAAACTTTCAATTTAAGAAATTTTATACATATTCGAAACCGCTGAAGCTTATATTTTCTAAAGCTTGGTATATTTGAAACTATGCATATTCGAAAACATTTATATACATACAAAACTTATATATTTAAAGATTTATATATTCGAAATCTCAAAACTTGACAACATTGGAAATCTTGTATTTTTGAAACTTATATATTTAAAACCTATATATTCGAAACTGTATATTCAAAATTTTATGATATTTGCTCTTAATCCTTGTCTGATATGATACAGATTCGAAACCTCCACCTTTTGGCATCATAAACTCGACACTGCTACGATCTACAAGCTCGCTATTTTATAAACACAACATTGCTACATTTTTATTTCCAGTTTGATATTATTGTTGGTTACAAATTGCCATCCTTTGCCTATTTCTTGTCATGCTATGACTATAGATTCGACAGCCTTAGCTACAGGCCATGCATGATTTATTTCTACTTTAACTTATATACACAGCAGGCTCTACTTCTGTATTCAACTTATAGGCTCTGCATGCTATATTTATATGTTCGGCATGTCTCAATTTATTGGCTTTGCATGCCTTAATCTATAAACTCGACACCGTTTGAACGAACCGACAAACCCTCTGCCTACAAACATAGCAACCATCTCCTCAATCACTTCTGCCAACATATTTCACCAACTACTTCCTAACCTCAACCAACCTATAACACTTAGCCACATACAATTTCTGCAACCCAAACTCGATTCACAACCTCCCTGCCTCTGCCATCAGCCTTATTGCTTCCATCCTACTTCATCCAACTTAATTGCAACACTTTCTCCTCCAAATCAGTTCAATAACCATTATTCATACCATGTCACCCCTTCATCTGACCAACCACTTCAGAACCGCTCCACGCTCCCATCATCACCACCACAGCTAACATGTACATTCAACTCCCTCACTGCACTCCTCCTTCCAACATCATCGGCCCCTTCCCCTTGTAAACTTCTCCGACACTTCCTCCCATAATTTCTTTAGTCACTACAACCCTAAAAGCCTATAGCACTTCCACCACAAATTCAACATTGCCTCACCCATTTCAAAACCATAAACTCCACCATCCTTCTACAGCTTATCTGTGTTCAACTGCCTCCCTTCCTTCATCACATCAACCTTCAACAAAACATGCCTCCGACACAACCCTCAACGATCTTACCACCGAATCACCAACCAAAATTCAATCAAGCTTTTAGCTTTCTCCGCCAACAGCAGAATCTGAAGTCAACCCAAACCAATTGACCAATTATAAATCACCAAACACCCAAATCGACACCTAATCAATTCATTGCCTCCAATTCAAATCCACAACCTCATCTCCAACAATTTCAGTACGACCAAATCTCGCCTAAATCATTCGACCGCTCCACCACCAAAATCGTTACCGTAATTACCTTAACCACCTCAATCCCAAAACTTCAATCGCTGCAACTTTTTTTAAAAATTAACGTCTCTTCCTATTCTTTTCTTTTATTTTTTCGAAATGAATCAGGTTGTGTTAAATAGAGAACAGAAGGGGCTGGAAATGTATTGGAGTGTGGGCTTTTGGACTGAGTTGGGCTGTGTTTAGTTCATATTTTTCAATTTTTCTTTCGTGTTAATTCTTTTTTAAGTGTAAATTTTTTTTAACTATAACAAAGATAAAGATAAACTCCTTTGATTGCAGATAAATATTAAAAATTAATGAGGTTGGTAATTGAATCAAATTGACAAACTAATCAAAGAAGAAATGCAGTCTCGCGATGCCATTTCAGAATCAGTTCTAGTTTAGATAGAAAAAAGGTAGATGTAGGATTTTCTTAGGGGGCAAAATTTCAAATCTACAATAGTAGTCCACGCCACAGAAGTTGGACTCAAAACATCGTATTGAAATTTCGTCAATAGACTGTTTATAGCAAAAAAAAAGTGTACCTCAAGTGTCAAGGCAAACACATATTTGAGGTAATTGGCAAAGATATTTACTGTCGGACTATTCCTCCACTTCTCATTGAAACCTCAATGTTCTAGGTGAATATGTTTCTTCATGGATTAGACGGTAGCTTATAATATGTATATACTAATTAATAAACCAAGAAGAAGAAGAAAGTTTTACTTTATTTCACTAGATAATTTGAAGAAAAATTATATAGGTTTATATACAATCAATATTCAACTAGTTTCTATTTTCAACAGCAGACAATTGTTCTCTCATCTCATTTCCATATGCATATAATTGATACAGGAATGCCAAGTCTAACAGCATATATTGGGTTTCATGAGGTATGTTCTCCCAAGGAGAGCGTGTTTTTGTATCAACAGCTTCAGGTGCAGTTGGCCAGCTTGTTGGATAGTTTACTAAGCTAATGGGTTGTTATGTTGTTGGAAGTGCCGGTTCTGATGAAAACATACTTAAACAGTAGCAAACACACTTACTTGTTAAGATTGTCAATTGTGCATATTATTTCATTTCATACCATGTGTAGGTTGATCTATGAAGACCAAATTTGGGTTCAATGAAGCTTTTAATTATAAGAAGGAGACGGACCTTAATCTAGCATTAAAAAGGCACGTTTTATCAAAATTTAAGTGTTGTACATTATTTTGCGAAATTTTATAACATATGGAGCAATGCTAGATGCAGTGCTTTTGAACATGAGAATTAAAGGAAGAATTGCGGCATGTGGAATGATTTCTCAGTACAACCTAGAGAAGCCTGAAGGCATACATAACTTGATGTGTATTGTGACAAAGTGCATAAAGATGGAAGGAGTCGTGGTCTTGATCACTTTCATTAAAATTTGTAAATGAAATACAAAACTTCATCTAACTAAAACATTCAATCAATTTTTGACTGAAGAAATTTACCTGAGAAAGCTTGACGCCTAAGTATTACCTTCAGCTGACATTACTGTAGGTGGTGTAGAGCATAATGTAACTGGTACTACAATTGTTTCATTAACTGCAATAGCCAAGAATATAAGTAATAAGTGCCAATAAACTTTGAAATTATGATTCGATAAAGGGAAAACTAATAGACTGAAGAACATCAATCAAAATCATAATTAGAGAAAACGAGCTATCAAACATATCTGGTGCCCCCTACTAAGTTTAGTCTTCTCTTCTAGAAATTAGGTAGCTCAGTAATAACAAATCTATTATACCATACAATACATCAGAAAGTACACAAAGTTTGACTGGCAATTTCAGTTTGCTGTCAGATATGGGAAGAAGATCGTTATATGTTTAGAATCATTTATAAAGGATTCAAGCAACCGACATTCGTCTAGAATAAAAAATGTAGTCTAATATCTCATTTTGAAGTACACAAGACAATCCTTTCAGTTTTTTAGATATCAACTAAAACCTAATATATATTTTTAAATATATCTTTTATATCAATTTTTCTACTTTTCCATTTGTCCTCATCATTGATATCAAAAACCTTGAATAAGAATTTCTGTTACAGAATGGATCTTTCCTCTTCCAATTTGATTTATGTTTCGATTCAAACTCAATTAAAACCATATTTGAGAAAAATCATTCAATCAATAGTATATATTCAATATGCTTATCTTGATCTACAATTTCAATTCTAATGTTTCCTAAACAAAATAAAAACGGATCAAAAGAGAAAAATGTGCTTTAGGCATAAATGTTAATATTGCAAATTTATGCTTGCATTATTGTGCATTTCACATTAGATAAATAATGTATAATACACTTTATCTGTGGAACTGCATACATAACCCATTAACTTGTCCGTATTAAACATTATGTACATTGAAGTTGATTTTATGTGCGAATTCAAAATTTCAGAAAATGACTGTCGAGCATATAACTTGGCACTCGCTGAAAGGGAAGATATTACTTGAGATTCAAGTATCTATTCCATTGGAGATGCCATTGAAAATAACATAGGCAGTTCTCTTAAGTTTTCTGCATAGAAGAATATAAATATAAGCATACAACGTATTTGAGTGCTCATACCTCTCAGTTTATCTGTATTGTTGATTTATTTTTATTTTGTTCACACCTGTAAAAGCACATTTACAAAATATAAATGATCAGTGCTTCTGTACGCTTAGTCAATATCACATGGGAACAAATAAGCAATAATAAATTACTGTAATCAAGAAGGAGATTTTCAGTCAGTACGTCACTTTGATGATAGTCAATATCCTTCCCTCGTTCTTAAGTTCAAACTAAAGACTTAGAACATAATTCACCCTTTCCTTTTCAACTCTATGAAGTATACATTCAGTTCATAACTTGAATGGATGTCAATTAGGCTAAATGAAAATAGAATAAATCTGAAATAAAAGTATCAGTATAGAAATCTCAAGATAGAGAAGTAACATCTTTTGTCCTAGTCTATATATTTTTTTGTTTATCTTTTTTATTCTATAGCATCACTTATTTTTGTATAATCACAGTAATAACTAGATGTTTCTCAAAATGTAATAATGTTCCTTTGTTATTTGAAATGTAATAATGTTATATGCTACACAAATCTTTCTAAATCACAAGTAATATCTTGACTACACAAATCTTTCTAAATCATATAAAATTTGTATATATTGTTTTGTTTTTTGTTTGCAACTTATGCTATTTACATCAATTGGTTTAAACTAATTAGGATTGTAATTCTGATTAATCTGAAATGTAATAATGTTCCTTTGTTATTTGAAATTTAGTTTATTAGGAAAATTATTATATTAAGTTCTATATATATCTTTTTTTTAGTTTGCTATTCAGGTTGT
The DNA here is from genome assembly GCA_030737815.1 of Allium fistulosum. NCBI lineage: Eukaryota > Viridiplantae > Streptophyta > Magnoliopsida > Asparagales > Amaryllidaceae > Allium > Allium fistulosum. The sequence continues at coordinate 963,295,631 of CM060902.1, read as the reverse complement.
GCTTAAGTAATAATGGCCAATAACTAGTCAATTTAGTTAAAGTTATATATATAGCCATAAAATATATGGATTTACCAACACGTTAACATATATCCCATTAAAGGAAGGGGCAACCGTGAAGTTGAGTAAGCTGGGGATGTTAAAAAGATAATGATAGGATATATATAAATAGTCTGCCACATGTATTATAAATAAGTCAAGGCTATTGCAATCATGCCATGTTCATGAAAAAAATAAATTAATTATTGTTTCATGAAACCAAAATAAAAGAGAACCGTATGATTTCATTGTACATGATACGGGTGCAGTAATCCAAAAAGCAAACACCTTCCTGAACTACAAAATCATTTATCTATTGAAAACAAAATTTTGCATGAAAATGATGGCTCAACCAAAGGTCCTACATGAGTACAATGATCCACATTTGCAATAGAACAAAAAGGAAATGCTACTCTTTTTCTTTAGATAACAAATCTCTTGTCGGTAAACATACAATCATGTAAAAAATAAAAATATCATAAGAAGTGTTCATATACACTGCTTGCATTATATATTTCAGTATAATTCCACTACAGTCTTCTATGTGCACTTCTTACATCATGGCCATTAATCTGTTCACTTAAATAACTTGCATCTTCAAAATATTTAAGTTTAAGACCTATCAAAATTAATCTGTTGTAATTTGTAACTAATATCAAGGCATGTGGTAGAATCAACTGCCTAAATGGCATAGGCTTTTTGGAACATAGCTATAAAAACTTGCTATAGCTAAAACATATGATGATAGAAGATCAACTATTGCCCAAATAGTTCTTATACAGAGAAATATCTAAATGTCAAGTTTATGTTAGCAATTGTGCCGATGACTCACAAACCAATTTGACAAAAAAAGAAATTAAGGCCCATCTCAAGGAAGATAAAAAACATCCTCGTATAAATTACTTTCCTAAATCAAAGGACTGCTCATTAGTATTTTAGCTTTCCTAACATAAAATTAGATATTGCTTAAGAAAAATATTAACTTGAACTAAAGTATAGTCATAGTGTAAGTTTTAACATGAGCATCACAAGCTTCTTAATTCTTTTTTTCCAAAATGAAGAGCATATTGTGGTATGCCTTGATCAGTTTAAGGGAAAATGCTGATACAACCATAATAAGTAGTCAACTTATGCTAAAAATAATTGTTATAAAGATAATGATATATATTAGAGTCTGTAAACTGCTAATGGAATTTTATCCAACGCCCTTATTTCCTTAGCATAAAAGAGATTAGTCTGCATTTGATACTAAAAGTGATAACTTTATGCTTTGAAAAGCCATGTCAAACTTTATTCATACCCTTATCAAACTTAAAATTATTTGGTATCTCTGGTAGTAATATTTTCCACTTATGATGTAAATTTAATGTTTTTCTGAGCAAATTTCTTATCAAGTCGCAGCAAGCAAAAGAAGTTCCGACCAGGCAGAGAAAGTAAAAACAAATGGGATCTTATTTTTATTTTTATATATATTTCATTTCTCTAAGGATAATATCATGAGTGAGACCTGTTGCTTTTCAAATGATCACCTAATAACCAAATAACAATCAATCATTTCCTTCTACATATAGTAGATTGGATTCTTTGCCCAAATTAAACCATGTCAAGGATTGCACAGTGCCATCACGGGTGCATATCGTTTAGTATTCTTATAAATTATGCCATCATGGGTGCATAATGGTTAATTTTTTGTATTATTTACAGCTTCATGTTTAATCATATAAAAACACATTTTTCATTTTATTTTAAAGTTGCATCTGCTACCTTCCATTAATAGAATTAAATATCAATATATCATAAAGTTAAATAGGCCTTTGGATGTGAGAACCTTATTATTAAATTTTAAAAACAAGTTTTTCCACCTACTCATGGATATTTCACAGTATTTTTTTACTTGTATTCTTCTTGTTTAGCTAACGCCTAAGGAGTCATGGCTCTCATTTGATCAAGAAGCCAAATCAATCCATAACGCCTAAGGAGTCATGGTTCTCATATATAGTGATAAACTCTCTAGGTTCGAGCATTCACAAGTTCGCCAATAACAAGTGCTAGAATTCAATCTATTAGCAACAGCAGTGGACAGTCTTGTCTTCAGGTGCAGAATTAGTGTTTAGATATTTATCCAGTGCAAAGTCATTTCTGAGAAATGTTAAATAATATAATATTTAATTCACTATAACAAGAATTGCATAGCATATTAACCTACATCACAATCCAGCTAGTATTTCACATGATTTACCTATTATCAGAATTGCTGCACCTATCATTGGTCCCAATTTCATATTTGTTTGCGGTGGTTTAGTGTTTAGTGTTTACTTATGTATGATTTGGACTGCAAAATACAATGTCATGCGCTGTGCATAATTATATTATACGCAGCATATACAAATTGAATTATATATGCAAATAGATTGTTTGTAAAATCATACATTTTGAAAAAAATCAAGCTTGAACATAGATTTTGATACAACTTGTAGTTGCATTGTAATGTAAGCAATTTTTATTTGTATAAAAGGATAACTATTTTTTGATCATCTAATAAACCGAACATTCCAACTAAATACAGCAGGTACAAGCATTGGTTAAATATATAAATATATGTAGGTAATATATAAATATATTCATCTGTTAAATATATGACTAAATGCAGCAGGTACAAGCATTAAAAACACACCTATTAGTAATTTACAAATATATGTAGGTGCATTCCAACTAAATACAATTATAGAACTTGAACTAAATACAATCATTGGTTAAATAAAACCGAACACAGTCAAGACAACTCATTCTCACACAAATCATATAGATAATAAACCAAACAAAAATGAAAGCAGGAGAATCATAGCAAACAATAAACTAGGAAATAATAGCAAAACCAGTAAATTATCTAACTAAGAAACAATGAACTAAGAAATACTACACAAATCAGTAAATTTACCTAACTACCATGTGCCCAAAATATGCAGGATCCAGCGAAAACTGCCCTATCTTCTCCTGTAAAAGACGATTGAGTCGAGATGTTGGGCTTATTTTTTAATTAACTGAATAACGCGGATGTGTGCGAGAGAGGAAGATAAGTCGACGCTGAGGGATAGAGGTGTGCGGTGGAGTCGCGGATATGGTCGATGGCGTGGTCGATGGCGGATGTGGAGTCGTGGATGTGGAGTCGCGGATGTGGGGAACAAGGGGAGATTTAGGCGTGGTCGATAGCGGAGTAGCGGATGTGGGAGAGATGGGGTTGTCGAGCACGGTAGAGAGGTAGGTTAGAATTTTTAATTAAAAGAGGGAAAAGGAAAGGAGGCATAGAAGATAGAACGAGATTGGAATAGATGAGGCGTGGAAAATTTTTATTTCTCCCGTGTTTGTTTATGCGATGCGTTTCACAAGTTTTGTTTTTGTTTTTTAACAATCCATGTAGATAATTGCAGCTTATTTACTAAAACGCTGCTAGACTATGCTGCTAAAAATATATATTCTTGTAGTGTATCTTCACAAAAATATAATATTCACAAATCCCTTGTACTTCTTTCAATACTTGGAAAACATTTATATACTAATCACACCGGTATAAGTATATTACAAACCATTATATTTTCAATACTTAGAAAAATCCATTTACTTATCTCAAAGATATAAGTATATTAACAAAAACTTAAGGGAGATCTTCCTTTTTCCGAATTCATATTTAAATGGGGCCAAACAATTATTATTTAAAATATTACTTACTATAAACCAAACCACTATCCTTCGGTGTTAAGTATAAAAAGAATATTTCCATACCACCATAATTAAGAAAGATTATTTATCAAAATCAGATCTTATTTCTTGTATAGGATTCCCTTTTTAAAAGCCCATTTCATATTTACATATCTTTTTATAAACCTCTAGATTAATTAATAAAACTTCTTTTATAGATCTCTTTCTATTTATACAACTCCTTTGTAAAAATTCTTTATAAAATCTTTTATAAAAATCCTTTAACTCCTTTTCATACATCTTATATAATTAACACAAATCGTCATAATTATCACTTATAAATTCATTCTTTTATTTATAAATTCCATCTATAATCTTTCTTGCAAAATATCTCATATCAAACGCTATTACAAAATATCATTTATAAATCTCCTTTACAAAATATAATTTGAAATCGCCTTTAAATAAATCCTTTTTATTTATTAAAATCCCTTTTATAATTTTTTTATTATTTATAAACACCTTATTTAAATTAATTAATTACCTTTAAACATCATAAATAAGTAAATAATTAACTTTAAACATCATCAATAAAATAATTAATTAACTTCAAAACATCCTTAATAAAATAATTAACTATCTTAACCCATCATTAATTAAATCAATTGATTAACTTAAAACATAATTAAACCGATTAATTAACTTTAAACATCATTAACTACATTGATTTATTAACTTAAAATACCATTAATTAGATAATAAATTAATTTAGAGTATCATTAATAAATAACAAATTAATTGACTTAAAAATATCATTGATAAAATAATTAATTAACTTAAACCTTATTAATAAAATAATTAAATATCTTTAAACAACATTAATAATATAATTAAATGACTTAAACCACATTAATGAAATAATTAATTAACTTAAACATTATTAATAAAATAATTAACTAACTCAAAACACTTTATTAATAAAGTGTTTTGAGTTAGTTAATTATTTCATTGATAAAATAATTAAATAACTTAAACATTATTAATAAATCATTATACAGCCTTTAAAATTAGAAAGAGGCTTAGTGACCACAATGGTACTTAAACAAGCTACCATTATTTTTAATTCATTTCTAAGCCAAAACTAGTATTTACATAAGCAACGTATATGTAAATCCACATTAACAATCACTAGCTAATCCATCACTTGGATAACTAAGAAAATCTAATAATCATTGAAGAGGGAGATACTCAAATCAATCTTGCAATTCATAGCCCTATGAATCAAGATGATAAAGAGGAAGATGAAGAAGAAGAGGATGACGATGATAACAAGGATGAAGACAAAGATGGAATGCGTTGCATAGGAGACGTTAATATGATATTTATGGCAATTTAGTGGAATGAAGGAAAGCTTTTGTCTTCACTATCCAAATTGCTCCATTCACAAATCACAAATAATTAAACCAAAACATTAATTTGTAATTTGAGCATATATACATACATACATACATACATACATACATATATATATATATATATTAGTTTGGTTTGTTTATTTAGTTTGAAATTATAGGTCTGTTTGAATTTGATTGCATGGTTTGGTTTGTATTATTAAACTTATGTTAATGGTTTGTTTAAACTTGTATATTTGCCTTGGTTTTATAACATAATTTGATTTCCTCTGAATAAATTGTTTGATATGAATGATATGTCTTTGAATGTAAGGTTAAAACAGATGTAATTATGATTATATATATATAGTTATTTCTAAGAAATTTTATAACTAGTATTGATTTTATTTCATATACAACATTATCACATTTCATAGTATTCAGTATATGTCACATTTAGAGGGGGTTTATTTTTCTTTACCCATTTTTTTTAACGACAAAGGGGGAGAAAAATAAAAATAAATAATATATGCATATACTAAGGGTGAGTTATTCAAAATAGAGGAAGTTGACCAATTTAGAGGGAGTTACATTATATTTTATAACAAATATATTTATATGGTTGTCATCATAAAAAAGGGAGAGATTGTTAATACCACAGATATTGATTTTGTTGACAACAACCATATAAATATAGGTACTGATGTTTTCCTAAGCTTATACATGTATACGATAATCGAATTTAAAGACTGGTTAGTAAAAATACTAGTGATCAAGATTCAGAAATGATCAATATATTTGAAGAATAGTTTTTTTAAAGACAAAGATACAAAGAGTTCAAGACTATAATTTATAGTTAATAGAAATTAGTCTTTGTTATAGTCTTTGAATAGCAACTTTATTTTCATTGAATACTCTCTTATCAATATTTATTTTATTATCGAATTTTTTATTTTATTTTTAAAATATATTTCTATATATATTTTATAAAAGTTTTATATATTAAAAGTATTTAAAAAGCATGTTTAATGATTTTACAAGGGTTCAAAATTTTATAACACATTTAAAGGGTTTCGGTTTTTTCAAAATAGATAAGAGTATGTCGACATACCCTACATATGTATGTCGACATATGTACTGTTGAACAGGTATAATTTGAATTTTGATAGTTATGATTTTTAGTTGCATCTCTTCGCGAATAGACGCATCCCTTCAAACATTATATAAAGTGGACTGGGAAACGAATTTTTACAACCACTTTCTCTATATTCCTTTTACTCCAAATTTTCATTATATATTTCACAAAATCCACTTTCTATACTCTACAAATTCACTCAAATTCAATCTCTAATTTACTACATTCATTCTCTATAATTTACTCGCTGATTTGAAAGTATTCTTTCATCAATTCAAAGATCAAAGTGCTATCAAAGGGCTATAGGATATTATGTATCCAAAGTACAACTGTTTGTATTTGAAAACAACAACTCTCTACTATTATCTGTATGGGTGTGCTTGGTGCCCATTCAAATCAAATAGGTGTGCTTATTGTGATGCCCCACCTATATGCTCACAATAACAAAGAGTATTAAAAGAAATACTGTCTGTTATTACGAAGAATAAGGCTGGATAGGAGCGGCCATCCGTAGTTGGGCCTTACACTAGTATTGGTTACCTCGATAGGAGTGGTATATAATTTTATTTTTCATCTCTTATTTATTTACGCCCATCGACATACCCAATTCCAGTATAAAATGAACTACGATGGTTCATAATAGTTTAGGACAATATATATAATAATAACATAGATAAGCTGAATGCGGAACACAGATAATAAAAGTCTCATATATATATATAACTGATGTTAGTTACAATACATTTGACATAATACATATGATACAACTACAACTTTCAACTCTGGAAGTTATATACACAAGTACATTATCGAATAATATACATGAATACATACCAACCTAGATCAGGTACACTGACTACTAAAAAATGACGACGACTACTCCAAAAGATATGAAGAGACTTCATAGCTCAAGCAGCAACCCAAAGCAAGATATCTACAACCTGTAATAACTCGGTCTGACCCGAGTATTAAATTCAAAAGAAAATAATACACGGGTCAATCTAATTCAAACTCAGTTATTAATGCACAGAAGAAATAATAATTAAATAGAAAATAGACAACAGTCACAATAAATCTTGTCTATCCAATCCTTTAATAAGAAATCGAATAACGGTAAATATAACACTTAACAGTGTTAAACAACAAATCAGCAAATTCAAATCATCAACAAAGGTAAATGAAATTATCAATGAAGAAAATTTAGAAACAACAGAATTGCCTAAACGGAAATTAACAGCAAGTGGTCAAAGTGAAACCCAAGCCAACAAAACAGCGTAAACAACAAAAATCTAATTATCGATATGATAATTAGAAAGCACATAATCTAACTATCTAAAAGATAATTAGATATCAACAAAATCATCAGAGTAAACCAAATCAAAATACACTTCAAAATATATTGAATTTGGCAACACGAAACAATTCCGACAATTGAAATCATCAATTTAAAACATCCATTCTGAATTTGGCTGCAGTACACGCTCGCGTGCACTGCCTCGCCAAAATTCAGGGGTACACATGAATGTTATGACCAAAAACACAAAGGCAGCAGATACATAGTACAAGTGCAATAATCAAACTGCAAATGTCACAAAGGCGCAAAGGCGCAAAGGCACAAGGCCACACTCAAGGTCGAACCTTTTTTACAATTGCAGTTTCAAATCAAAAGCAAATGAGGAATCAAATCTCAATGCCACTGTGGTCTCGACAACCCAAAACAAGCTCAGGTATCAAAGTGCACAAGGGCAGTCCTACCCAAAACAAATGCAACAATAAGAATACAATGCATCTATACACTGTCTCGATAAAAATGCATGAAGACTTGAACGAGACTCAAAGTCAAAACAATGCACAGGTAACCAAAACAGTGAAACAACACTGTCCCAAAGCCACTTGACTAAAACAGTGGACAGAACAAGGCTACAACCCAAAACCACAAGCAAATTGAAACATGCAGTTTTACCAAAATAGAACAATACAACATCTCAACAGCAACATGACTCAATGCATAAGCACTATGCAGAGTTCGAGGCTACTAAGATGAACGATTTGTCTCAAAGTAAAATAACACAATTACAAGATGAAATGCACAATGCCACTGCAGTTGCAAACCAGTGGATTGCCAAAGTCAACCAGGCTACACAATGAACTCAAACTCATGTGAATACAAATCAGAATACAACAAGCTCCAATTAGTGGATAATGTCCAAGAACAAAATGAAACAGAGGTGGCAGCATGGAGCTACAGACCAACAAAACACCAAAACCAGATTCAAACCCGAGAAACAACATCCAGACCTCAAGATGAACAGAGGAAACAAAGTACAAGGCTACACAATGATGCAAACTTCAAGTCTGGTAACATGCACCAGTGAAGACTACAACAGTTCTGACCAAACTACAAAGTGATCAAGGCATGAACCAGACAAGTACTCAAGGGATGCAACTCACAAGCAACCAAACCAAGTGAATATGCAATGGAGCAACTACTGTATGAAACAAGAGCTAAACTACAAATGCACTTGCAACTAAAACTGTAGCTCAAAGAAATACCAAATGCCATTAAGTAAACAAAACTCAAGACAATACCCACATGTACTCGAGGCAACATACACAACTACCAAATCAACCAACAATGAATGCATACAACCAAGTACAACTACAAATGCACAACAAATATCAAGCACAGTTCAATATGCTATGCACAGGAGAAAAACACATATATATGAAACAGTGTGACAAACTGTCACATATATACAAACATGAATGCATATATATATGAAGCAATGCCACAGTATGCTACAGAGATAATGGAACTGCAGATTCAAATCAAAGTGGGCCGAGCATTGAAAATGTTTCAAAGCAAAAGTCAAAAAGAAATATGCAGTTCAAAATCAAAGTCAGTGAGCAAGGAAACAGTATCAAAGAATCAAGTAAATGTCGAAGCCAACCAAAACAAGTTCGAACAATATCGAGAGCCGAAGCCAGAGTTAAAATGTCGAAGACATTATCAAGTCAGAGCAGAGTTCGACAATGTCAAGTGCCAAAGTAAATTTGCAAATTCAAGTCAAGGCCATGAGACCGAAGTCAAAGAGAATGAAGAACGAAAATTAAAATCAAGTGTCAAAGAATTCAACACCGTGACAGCCACGAAATCATCGAAATAAATCGGAGCCGTGTGAATCAAGCTACCAGAAAATATATGATTAATGAACAAGTCAAAAATCATCTCGATCATGCAATCAAAATCAAACGACAACCCAAGAATTCAAACAACGAAAGTCACGAATTTAAACAACCCAAAAATCATTAAAATTTGAATTAGATGTGAGTATAAATTACTCACCTTTGTTTCGACGAGCACAGATTGAAATAGCCAAGCACTCGAGAAATTGAGCAGTCAACAAAGCCAAACTCGCAACGCCCCTTCAATCGACTTAAAACAAGCAACGCCTTCATTCAATCGAGAAATTGAAGTCGACAGCCTCAATTTATCGAAGCCCTAATTTTGCAAAGAGGAACGAACGAAGACAAGGCCGCCATTATGTCGTTCGTTAGTTTGGTTTAGGGTTGGAAAATTAATGAAGGGGTCGGGTTTGCCTTTGATAGTTATCACAGCATAAAACAAACAAATGAAACATGGGCTACAATATTAAATTTTAAAGTCCACATATCATTCACCAAATTATAAAAGAATTTCAATCTGATTAAAAACTCCAATAGCCATTAACAACCAATTTAATCGTCTAACAATGATAATTAATTGTTATAAAATTTCAGGTTGTTACACTTATTGCATGTTCAAATCAAATGGGTGTGCTTGTTGCCCGTTCAAATCAAGTGGGTGATCTTATTGTCCGATTAAATCAAGAGAGTCTACCATAAGCTCGAAAAGTCAGGAGGGTGTATCTTGTTACTTTGAAATCAAGATTGTATTCTGGTTTTCTTGCTACCTTATTAAAGTAGGCATTGGAAAGGAAATATGTACGTACACTGTATATGACTGGACGTAGGATTGGTTAATCCGAACCAGTATAAAATCCTAGTGTCATCTCTCTTACTTTTACTACATTTATATATATATATATATATATTAGTGACTACCTGTTAATATAATATTTGTGTTGATTATTTGTGTTTGAACACTATTCACCCCCTCTAGTGTTAATGTAGCCTTAAGATACATTTGGATTAGTATAGTTTATTCTACACCATTTCCCACATCATTAAGTACCTCTAGGAGTGGAAGAGTCTGACTATTTTTACTCACTGACCATCTTCAATTATTCTGAATAATTGCGCTTTCAATGCTCCTTCTTATGACAATGGTGACATTCACCTTTATTAGTAACAACAATTTTCTTACCTTCCTTAGAATCACACTTATGTTCCTTCGAACCTTTCGAAGACGATGTCTTTCCCTTTACAACTAACACCGCGTTCTGATCCTTGAATGATCTCTCAGTTGACCTCAATATATTGAGTAGCTCGACGAGGCTTACGCTCAACCAGTTTATACTGTAGTTCAATATGGATGGCTCATACATTGAAGCAAAAGAACCTATAATCAAATTCACTTGTAGTTCATTGCTTAAAGTCGCATCTAGCTCTAAAAGTCTATCGATATTGCCTTTCATGGTCAAGATAAAATCCTTAGCACGACTACCATTAGTCATCTTCGTATTGAACAACTTATTTTTAATCTCGTACCTTGCGAAATGATATTGGTTTTCAAGCAATTTTGATGCTTTCAAGGATTTTGTGGACGAACATATTTTTGTGTTTCCTTTGCAATGACTTGTCAAATGTAGATAACACTAAAACTTTAGTGAATTTGCAATCACATATGCAAGTGTTGAAAGATTTCACTAACTCGGGATTAACTTCTTAGTAGGTTTTTCGTTAAAGATTCAGTAATAGATGACCATAAATGCTCATATTTGAAGGCTACCTTAACCGCTCTTAGCCAATCAATATAGTTAGGTCCAACGAGCTTATCTTTTTAGGAAGTAGGCTTAGTGTATTCATGTTGCTGCAAATTTAATTGAAGTAGATTAGAACCATTTATACATAGCAGAATTTCTTATATTATTAGATGGGTTAACTGTTTTAATTATTTACCTAATAAGCTCCCACTATATTTTTTGTTTCTTAAACCCTACGAAAAACAAAGAAAAATATTAAGTTCTCTAGTGGGTGTTAGGACTTTCTTTCCTTAGGATTCTGACCTTGAGTTTGTTCAACAAATCATAGACCCGCAGGCGATGGATAATGCCTTATTAGTTGTATCATATATAATTCTTAACATGTGGTCTTTGTCCTAATTTCATCTCGATCTTAAGTTTTCTCAACAAATCGAAAGAGACTATTCACTCGTATATAACAGTTCGTGATGGGTTAAGTATAATGCAAATACCTTGAGTTTTCTTAACAAACACATACATGTATCTTACTCATCTAGTCAATATATTAATAGTACTAAACATAGCTTGAGTTTGCTTAATAAGTAAAGAGTGTACAAGTAATTTATTAATATGTAAATGGTATAGGACAACATTATACATTAAAGATTCATAATCTTTTATTTGAGTAGTACCGATTTATGGGGTAATGTATTTCTTTTGAAATACTCTCGTGATTCAAGTGTTGGACATATCTGAAATCATGGTATATGTACAATACATATTTATTTATTCTTTAAACCTAAGTTGAATTTCAAAAGATCCACTTATATCATTCAAGTTTACTTTATTTATAGCTATTTATAATTTAATTAAGTTATATAATATTTTTATGAATATTATTAATTTAATCATATTTAATTAATTTAATTTTTATTTTAATTAATTTAATTAACAAAGTAATCAAATTATTTTAAAAATTAATTTTTTTGTTTTATTCGTCCTAAAAATTTAAGGTGAATATTAACTATAACATCACAGTTTCATGTACATATATCATTATGTGTGTGTGTGTGTATTTTTTAATTAACAATTATTTAATTTATTTAGCAATTCTTTTATTTAATTAAAATTATTTTAATCAAATAATTTAATGAATTCAAAATAATTTTATTTATAATTTACCCTATACAATGCAAGATAAATATATATATATATATATAACATTTATACTATATATTTATTTATTTATATGTTTATTTAAATTAATTAAGTTATAATTAACTATTTATCTAATTAATCCAATTAATTATTTATACTAAATAATTTTCGTAAAATACTAATCCACTATCAAAACAATTTTGAAAAATATTTTATAACTTGTATTAAATTTATTTTATATTTTATATTTAACTTTTGAATCCAAAATATATTTTAATTTTACAAACTGAATTTTGAAAACAGCCCAAGCTCCAAATCAATTTGGGCGTTTACAATTAGGCCAACCTTTTAGACTTACTCTACACGTTGGGCTAGGCCAGTAGCCGGTGAGAGAAGAATACTTTATTATTTAACCCTAAGTATATACACTTTCTTGGCACTCGTCGGATAAGTATGCTTTACTAATTGGCTTTAAAGTTGCTAATTCAAACCGTGTTGATCATTTAGGCTCTTATACCATTAATGGAACAAGGCTGGTCTACATCGTGAAATATGTAGGTTAAGAAAATTTATATTTTAGATCATATTGAGCTTATAAAGTCTAAAGGGTTAAATTAGATCCAATCTAGGTATTTTAAAAAAATCCAGTTTTATTTAATCTTCTTGTTTATTTAATTAGCGAATTTAGTTAAAACGATTATACATAGTTTATGAGTATATCATTATATAGCTATATGTGTATAACATGCCCATGTAACATAACATATGGCATACATGGTTAAGTTTATTTGTAGTTGATATTGGGATTTATATCTACTATACACACACAATTTTTGCTCTTATATATATATATATATATATATATATATTGTCTAATTGAAATATTTCATAATAAAATATTAATATTAGTATATAGTTTTGATCATATTAATTAAAAATTATTTATAAATAGCTTTTACATATAATACAAATTTGGCTAAGTCTTTAATTTTAAATCTCAAATTAAAATATTTGATTTGACTTAGTAAACAAAATTTAAATTCAAAACTGGATTTGAAATATAAATTAAAATTTTCAAAATATCATAGTTTGGTTTAGTAATATTTAAAAGTGCATATATATATACACACACATGTATATGTATATGTATATTTATATGTGTATGTATATATGTATATGTATATATCTTTGTATGTGTATGTATATGTATATATGTATATATTGTCGAAGATAAATTTAATCAATTTTTTATAAACATTCATATTGATTAAATTATATATATATATATAAGTATATATATATAAGTATATATATATATGTATATATATATATGCATGTATGTTTTTGAAAATTATTTTTTTAAAAAACCCAAATGTAAAATTTTATTATTTATAAAATATATAACTAAATATATGTATTTAGTTATTTAATATATATATATATAATCATTTTATAATAAATTTGGCCGAAAGTTATTTTTTAATTTCCAAAAGGTTTTATGAACAAAAAATTTACATAATATTTTAACTTAATTTAATTTACCAAAAAATCATTTAAATTGCTAAATAATGTTTAAAGTTAAATATCTAATATATATAAGATTATTTTAAATTGAATTTTTATTATTTATGGCTGAAACATAAAATACACATATATAAAGAGTTTTCATCAATTACGTATTATAATAATTAGATGATTCACATAGATAAAATGTTAAATATCAAACTAATATAAGAATGATGGGCAATAACATATATTTGAAAAGTGATATAGCAAATACAAAACATAGTGATCATTGTATGATAATAAATGAATTTTACCTTGAGAGATAAAGTCGTAGAAACACACGTTGATTTAGTCTACCTCCTTGATCTGTCAAATCTGCATCAACTGCAGCAAAAATAGAGTGCAAATACTGGATCTATATGTATTTGATTGATTAGAAGTGAATGGAGTTTGAAAACTAGAGGTGGCTAAGGCTTGAAAAAGGAGAAGGAAAAAAGAAAAAGAAAAGGTGGAGGTCAAAATTTGAATATATATTAAGGTCTAAAGAGAAATATCTACATGTTTATGTCCTACTAATTCGAACACAAAGATCCCTCCTTATCTCCCTTTTTCTTGTCGGCCTTGATTATGTCCATCATAGACAAAAAAAATCCACCCAACACATTTGGTTATTTATTCAATTTAAATCCAATTTAAATCTTTATAGATATCATATATCGATGCGCACATATATAACTTTTATATATGCACTTAATAAATTACCAATAGTACCCCAAACAATTCTAGAGACTACTCCATTTTACTAAACACACCCTATACAATAAATACAATAATAATTAATATTTCACAAATATTAATTTATTTATAAACATTATAAATCGATTAAACCAAGCGATGTTTTAGAAACTGAACAGATTCGGTTGTGCTACTCATAAGTGCGAATTTATCTAGCGATTAATATTTGAACAATTCAAATACTATGTTTTCACATCATCTTAGCTAGAGGTGCCAAAGTTTGACTAAATTAATCGCTTGCAAATCTCATTGGTAAAATCCAATTTTACAAACTTAAGTGGTACCTTTTAGTAATAATTATTTACACTAATTATCTTCATCAACACTATATCACTTTAGGATTTATGGAATATGGTTTCGGTCAAAATTCCAATGTCATCCACATTCAAAGTTTTCAATCTATAAACAAAATCCTTCATTCAATAATAACATTTATTTTTATCTGTCTACTCTTGCATATATTTTGACTTTGGGTTGTGTAACAACCCGACTTTTTCCCCACAGAAAGTCGGATCATTATGAAGAAAGAAAGGGGTAGAAAATAGAAAAGAAGAGAAAGAAAGAAACAACACATCAGAATCTCACAGCGGAAACGGAACAAATTATAATATATCACATAACTAATACATAGTCTTTACATAATCAGAGTACACAACTTATACATCACTTACTAGACAGTTATAAACATCTGTCTAGACATTACAACTCAAATACAAGACAAGACACTAAACAAGATCAACACAGCGGAAACTACTATCTATCTACAACGCCGAAGCCTCCTGCTCCATTGCTCCTCCACAATTCGTCAAGGCTAACCTGAATCCCTTGGCTACTCGTAAAAATTTGAGTACCCAAGAGTTTATAAAACAGAAATAAACAACTTGGGTCAGACATGGGTCTGGTGTGAGTAACAGGTTAAACTTATTTAACTTCAAAACCTTTTGAAAGAAAAGGTATCACGTAAGACTCCCCACAAATAAACATGGGTAAGTTTTTACCTTACGCTAACCAAAACATTTGATAGGAAATTCGATTGTATTATAATAGGGTCTAGGGTTTTCAAGTAAAATACAGAAATAGCTGAAATGCTTACATCTCACATTTCAACATAGTTGGGCACAACTAATACGTACGGCACTTATTGGATTTTGGATTCCATACAATGGCAGGGCTACCGGGGTACCGCCCGTCACAGTACGTGGCCTAGATCACCGTACCGAGGATCACTCCCAATCCCCTGCAACACAAGGCCGGAACATCCCTTACTGGATAATTCCCGCACAAGATACCTCACGGTTGGGATCAGCAACCGCACACACTAAGCCGAAATAAGAAGGGACTTCTAGACAGAGGTAATCTTGTCCTACTTGGGTGCTACCCACTAACCTTGCTGCACCTCCCCTGTTTTAGCCATTCCCGGTTTGTGAGGCTTGAGGTCACGATTACCTTAGAAAAGAACACATCACTTAGAATGCTCATCGTCCACCTGACGATGTTCTGAAAGCATTCAATCCATACAAGTTCGTTCCGGGTTCGAACGAAACCGAAGGCATTATCTCGTTACACTCGTTTTGGAATCACCCTCAGAGTTAACGACAATAACCCTTGCACTCTGAATCTTCATCTTCACTTGAGATTCACGACCTAACGTTAATTTGGATCGATGTGGTATTCGGGTCTCCAGACCTGGAAATCCGGTATACGGAAACCCGATCCCGGTCTCATCGAAATCCAAAGCGTATCTTTTAAGGCCAAGTTGTTTTAAAGTTAAAACAATTCAATTCTATTATCTATATACACAAAGATAGATAATTCACAATAGATAATCTACACTATTATCACAAATAGATAATTCACATTATCATTCAACCAAACATTTATATCACAGATCAGCACATATCTCATCAGAGATATCAAACAATGCAAAGCATTCAATATTATTCAACCATCCATAAGTAATGATTTATACCATCTCTAATTAATTTAAAATAAATTAAATTAATTACTTCATTCTATAAATCCTGCTTACTTAACCATTAATTAATTATTAATTAATTAATTATCCTTTAATTATTCATTTCAATTAATCATCCTTGAGTAATTATCTTCTAATTACATTCTAGTAATTAGCCTTTAATTAATTTCACAAATTAATTATTCATAACCATTTATAGTAATTCACCTTTAATTACTTTATAAATTAATTAACTATAATTAATTACATTATCTTTAATTAATTACATTAATTTATTATTCTATAATCACTTATTATTGATTAATTACTCTTAATTAATCAACTTTAATTACATCATTAATTATATTAATTAATAATCCTTAATTACTCTTAATTAATTATCCTATTCAAATTAATTACATTAAGTAATTATTCTTTAATTAATTACAGAAATCAATTAACTATTAATTACTTACCTTTAATTAATTAAACCTTAATTAATTAATTATACTAAGTAATTATTTCTTAATTACTCCCATTAATTATCCTTAAATCATTTCCATTAAGTAATTATCCACAAATTATTTTTATTAATTATTCACTAATTAAATTAATCAATTATTAATCACCTTTATTAATTATCCATTAATTAATCACATTGATTAATTTAACCTTAATTAATCACATTTATTAATTAATTAACCTTAATTTATCACATTAATTATCCTTAATTAATTATCTAAGTAATTAATCCTTAATTACCTTTCATTAATTACTTCCAAAAAGTAATTATTCTTTTTAATTAATTACATTTAGTAATTACACCTTAATTACTTATACTAAGTAATTACTTAATTAATTATATTAATTAACTATATTAAGTAATTAACACTTAATTAAATTCAAAGTTTATCCTTAATTAATTACCTTAATTAATTAAGTTAATTTAATTACCTAAATTAATCACTTCTTAATCACTAGTTAATGATCCCATCATTAACTACCCATTAACTTCCCATTAACTAATTACCATAAGTAATTTTAATTAATCTCATCATAAATTAATTACATTAATTAATTTTATTAAGTAATTAATCTTTTAATTAATCTTACTAATTAGTTACCCTTAATTAACCACAACTTTAATTAAATTTAAAGATAAATTCTTTATCTTTATTAAATTCTTAATTACATCATTAAACATCCATTTGTGCTTTTAAAACAAATTATTCAAATACCTTTAAACTATGATTCCTTTGCTAAAAAAAAATCTGGTACCATCCTTTAAAACAAGACAATACGACACTCACAAAAACCCGAGCTAACCCCTATATTTACTCGAGTAACCTTCCGTGCACTCCCTCTCCTTCTCTCCTTCGAGTCGAACACACGAAAATAATGAGCTCTACCCGAGTCCTGACCTTCTTCCCCAAACACAACACCAGATAACAACCCAATCCAATCGTGCACGTGCACACATGGTCGGAGCTTCTCCGACCATCACCGTTACCACCAACAAGTCGACGATCATCAACCCGACTCACCTGACCTCCAAATTCGACGAAACTGACAACGAATCAAAATCGAACCAAGTGATCGACTCCAGGAACCCAACATCTTCGACAAAACGTCTCGCTCTGATGATCTCGTTCACCAGAAAAGTCGCCGCCTTGACCAGAGCCGCGTTACGATCTCTAGCGAAGATTCCCCCATATGCGATCGATCACGATCTACTCTTGTTGCCGTACGCATCCCCACAACATTGACAGCTTCAACTAGGTATCAAACCCTACTTCGCCAATCTCAGATCACCACGATGATCAGAAAAATCTTCACCTATTTTTCCTGAGTTCCCCCATCTTCCATCCTTCTCCAGCCGAAGCCACGACCACCATAGATATTCCGACCACCAGAATTATCCCAAAAACCCAATTCCAAACAATTCAGAAATGCACACTCAATTTCAATCTAAAAATCATAATTTATATCTTAAAAATCATATTTACCCAAGCCGATTCAAGTTATATACTTAAATCAGAGAATTGTAACCATTGATTTTTAACATGTTTATATTTCTATTTTTATTGTACTGTAAATCTTAGTTTCCAGATACTATATCTATCTAAACATTTTTAAAAACATTTTTTTTTGATCCAGGTTCAAGTTTAAACAAACTTAATTCGATTGAAAACTACAGACTAACAGAGATCAGAGGAGGGGAAATTGGAATTTGAACTAAATATAATCTCTGTAATATAAAACAGAGAAGATAGAACTCATATATATATAAACATATCACATTTACAAACATGCATTCATAGCCAACAGTCATGCAACAATATATATATCATCACAACACAAATTATCACTTGTATTAAAGTTTAATCATAGATTTTTTTTTTTTTTTAAAAAAATACTGTTTTTAAAAGAAAGGTTTACTCACTTTAATAAAGCAGAGAACAGAGCCTCATTTGTGCTTTTGAACTTTTAAGATCTGAATGCCTTTGCTATTAAAACTTGAATTGCTTGCTGGAAAACTTGCATGCATGCTCTGATTTCCAGATTGCATTTGAAAACTTGGGAAATTGATTACAGGCTTGAAACAGAAACAGGCTTTTTATTTTCTGGTTGAAGAATTTGATTTTGATTTGCAAACTTGTTTTCAGTTTATTGAATTTGATTTCTGGTTGAGTAGTGTTTGCAGGCTTTTGATTTTCATCTCAGGTTTGAAGAAAGTTACAGGCTTGAACAGATTGAAGAAAATGAACTATAGGTTTTGGTTTGCATTTTGATTTGAGGATTTGAATAGTTTGATTACTGATTTCATTTTGTTTTTGAGAATGGTTTTGAATTTTCTTGCTTTTGGAAAAATGAGAAAAGGAATGAGAAGAGGAAAGAGATGTGTGTATATAGATTAATTTTGGATTTATCAAAAATTAAAGAAAATAAAATAAGTAGGGGACACTTGTCTTTTACCATTATTAGTTTTATTACACATGTACTATTATGCTTTAATATGATGACATTTGTTCTTTAAGTAATTTATTTTAATTTAAAATGTTAAATAAAGCTTTTAACTTAATTTATTAATTCTTATGTAAATATATATATGAATTTCTTTTTAAAGAAAATGTAATAAAACAAATTATATATATATACAAATAAAAGTTTATCCAAATATTTTTAAGATCCAAAACATTTTAAATATTTATCCTTTGAATTTCAAAAATAAATTCCAAATTCATATTCAAATAAAAAAAAATTGAAAATCTAATTTAAAAATCAAGTTATATATATACATATAACTACACAAATTCAATTTGAAATAACAATTTATCAAAACTTAAATAATTTATAGAAGAAATTATTCCTTAATATAAATTACTTATTTTACTATCTTTACAAATGAATTAATGTTTCTTTTATAAAATTGTATTTTAAACTATATATATACATTATTCAAATCATATTTAGCAAGCTATATTAAAAATAAAAATAAAATAAAACAAACCTTTTTGTTAATTCATTTCTATTTTAAACTTAAGCTAAAATAAATTTAAACAATTAACATTTATCTTGAGTATTCAAAAACCATATAATTTATTTATTAAATAACTTTGAAAAGCTTTATATTAAATTAAATCATAAATCCCAAATTACCAAAATATATTAGAATTTGAAAATTATGTTTTATTTGTTAGATTCATCTAAAGCTTTTCTATTTACAATATATACAATTATTTATATACATTATAAATAGAAAACAATTTAATTAGCCTTTAAAAGATAATATTTACCAATTAAATATTTATAAAAGTAGATTGTTAAACCAATTTAAATCTTTACTAACAAAGATTATTAAATCAATTTAAATTTTTAAACAGATTATTAAATTGATTATTGCCCAAAATTTCCGGGACATCACATTCCTTCCCCCTTAAAATAATTTCGTCCCCGAAATTTAAAGCAAAGGTAATTTAATAATCTACTTAAGATTTTACTTTTAAAAAACACAATCATATGTTTTCAACCATAGCAACCAATCATCCAAACAAACAATTCTAACTATTCAGAGAAAATTTTTGGATAGAATTTACTTGAGTTTCCCCAAGTATATATATATACCGGAATACTCGCTTTACAAACAATCTAAACTACGAAGCTACAGAGCTCCTACTCAAAGTTCTTCGAGAAACTCGGACTCCAAACCAAAGCAGAAACACCATACTGAACTCAGCCACAATACCGAAGCATACACACTTCCTTAATCTTGTTCCAAAGAAAAACATCTTCGGAAACATCCAAAGTCACTACATCTCATCACACAGCTACTATTACCTGAGGTATCAAGATACCATCACTCATTTCTGCCTCATCGACAGATCCAACTCTACTCATCCAAACTTTCACTTCAAAGATAAACTCCGAACCATTACAGTTTCCTTCGGAGATCGATGAAATCCTTCACCACAGCAAAGCTTACTCGAGACGGTATTGGGTTTATAGTCTCGATATATACTTCCAACCTCAAACATTCAAACTCCAACTATTGGTAATTGTGTTACACACACTACCACCTTATCTACCTTTATAACTTATATTGGAAAACCCGAACAGGTAACTCAATAAATAGGTAGAAATACATAAATATATTTAAAATGATACTTTTTATATAGAAATTATTTCTGGGTAAAATTATTTCATTTACCTCTTTAAAACAATATTGTGTCCGTTGGCCTGGTTCAAGTGTTTAGAGATCCCTATCAATAACGTTAGCTACTCGTATTGACCAGAATCCATATACCACTCAACCGATCAATTAACACAATATAAAATCATTTTTATATAACTAACAATTACGCGCTCTCAAGATAGACACCACTTCAGAGCCTAGGTATTCACTCAACCTACCGCTCTGATATTCACTTAACCAATAGCTTAGGTATTCGCTCAACCTCGCTCTGATACCAACTGTAACAACCCGACTTTTTCCCCACAGAAAGTCGGATCATTATGAAGAAAGAAAGGGGTAGAAAATAGAAAAGAAGAGAAAGAAAGAAACAACACATCAGAATCTCACAGCGGAAACGGAACAAATTATAATATATCACATAACTAATACATAGTCTTTACATAATCAGAGTACACAACTTATACATCACTTACTAGACAGTTATAAACATCTGTCTAGACATTACAACTCAAATACAAGACAAGACACTAAACAAGATCAACACAGCGGAAACTACTATCTATCTACAACGCCGAAGCCTCCTGCTCCATTGCTCCTCCACAATTCGTCAAGGCTAATCTGAATCCCTTGGCTACTCGTAAAAATTTGAGTACCCAAGAGTTTATAAAACAGAAATAAACAACTTGGGTCAGACATGGGTCTGGTGTGAGTAACAGGTTAAACTTATTTAACTTCAAAACCTTTTGAAAGAAAAGGTATCACGTAAGACTCCCCACAAATAAACATGGGTAAGTTTTTACCTTACGCTAACCAAAACATTTGATAGGAAATTCGATTGTATTATAATAGGGTCTAGGGTTTTCAAGTAAAATACAGAAATAGCTGAAATGCTTACATCTCACATTTCAACATAGTTGGGCACAACTAATACGTACGGCACTTATTGGATTTTGGATTCCATACAATGGCAGGGCTACCGGGGTACCGCCCGTCACAGTACGTGGCCTAGATCACCGTACCGAGGATCACTCCCAATCCCCTGCAACACAAGGCCGGAACATCCCTTACTGGATAATTCCCGCACAAGATACCTCACGGTTGGGATCAGCAACCGCACACACTAAGCCGAAATAAGAAGGGACTTCTAGACAGAGGTAATCTTGTCCTACTTGGGTGCTACCCACTAACCTTGCTGCACCTCCCCTGTTTTAGCCATTCCCGGTTTGTGAGGCTTGAGGTCACGATTACCTTAGAAAAGAACACATCACTTAGAATGCTCATCGTCCACCTGACGATGTTCTGAAAGCATTCAATCCATACAAGTTCGTTCCGGGTTCGAACGAAACCGAAGGCATTATCTCGTTACACTCGTTTTGGAATCACCCTCAGAGTTAACGACAATAACCCTTGCACTCTGAATCTTCATCTTCACTTGAGATTCACGACCTAACGTTAATTTGGATCGATGTGGTATTCGGGTCTCCAGACCTGGAAATCCGGTATACGGAAACCCGATCCCGGTCTCATCGAAATCCAAAGCGTATCTTTTAAGGCCAAGTTGTTTTAAAGTTAAAACAATTCAATTCTATTATCTATATACACAAAGATAGATAATTCACAATAGATAATCTACACTATTATCACAAATAGATAATTCACATTATCATTCAACCAAACATTTATATCACAGATCAGCACATATCTCATCAGAGATATCAAACAATGCAAAGCATTCAATATTATTCAACCATCCATAAGTAATGATTTATACCATCTCTAATTAATTTAAAATAAATTAAATTAATTACTTCATTCTATAAATCCTGCTTACTTAACCATTAATTAATTATTAATTAATTAATTATCCTTTAATTATTCATTTCAATTAATCATCCTTGAGTAATTATCTTCTAATTACATTCTAGTAATTAGCCTTTAATTAATTTCACAAATTAATTATTCATAACCATTTATAGTAATTCACCTTTAATTACTTTATAAATTAATTAACTATAATTAATTACATTATCTTTAATTAATTACATTAATTTATTATTCTATAATCACTTATTATTGATTAATTACTCTTAATTAATCAACTTTAATTACATCATTAATTATATTAATTAATAATCCTTAATTACTCTTAATTAATTATCCTATTCAAATTAATTACATTAAGTAATTATTCTTTAATTAATTACAGAAATCAATTAACTATTAATTACTTACCTTTAATTAATTAAACCTTAATTAATTAATTATACTAAGTAATTATTTCTTAATTACTCCCATTAATTATCCTTAAATCATTTCCATTAAGTAATTATCCACAAATTATTTTTATTAATTATTCACTAATTAAATTAATCAATTATTAATCACCTTTATTAATTATCCATTAATTAATCACATTGATTAATTTAACCTTAATTAATCACATTTATTAATTAATTAACCTTAATTTATCACATTAATTATCCTTAATTAATTATCTAAGTAATTAATCCTTAATTACCTTTCATTAATTACTTCCAAAAAGTAATTATTCTTTTTAATTAATTACATTTAGTAATTACACCTTAATTACTTATACTAAGTAATTACTTAATTAATTATATTAATTAACTATATTAAGTAATTAACACTTAATTAAATTCAAAGTTTATCCTTAATTAATTACCTTAATTAATTAAGTTAATTTAATTACCTAAATTAATCACTTCTTAATCACTAGTTAATGATCCCATCATTAACTACCCATTAACTTCCCATTAACTAATTACCATAAGTAATTTTAATTAATCTCATCATAAATTAATTACATTAATTAATTTTATTAAGTGATTAATCTTTTAATTAATCTTACTAATTAGTTACCCTTAATTAACCACAACTTTAATTAAATTTAAAGATAAATTCTTTATCTTTATTAAATTCTTAATTACATCATTAAACATCCATTTGTGCTTTTAAAACAAATTATTCAAATACCTTTAAACTATGATTCCTTTGCTAAAAAAAAATCTGGTACCATCCTTTAAAACAAGACAATACGACACTCACAAAAACCCGAGCTAACCCCTATATTTACTCGAGTAACCTTCCGTGCACTCCCTCTCCTTCTCTCCTTCGAGTCGAACACACGAAAATAACGAGCTCTACCCGAGTCCTGACCTTCTTCCCCAAACACAACACCAGATAACAACCCAATCCAATCGTGCACGTGCACACATGGTCGGAGCTTCTCCGACCATGTAACGACCCAGAATTTTGAACAAATTAAATTGAGAATATTTAATTAATTTTAAATATTTGAACGACGATTTAATTTGAATTCCGAAGATAACTTTGAATTGGACGATTAAAGTATATAAATTTAATCGATTGAGAGTTGAATAAAAATTTGAATCTTCAATTATAAGCTGAAGAAAAATATTCCAAAAGCTTTTAAAATTCTTAATTATAAAACTGAAGATAATGGAACTCTCAAAATCGAATTTGAAGATAATTTGTTCAGTTTTGAAATTAATCGTTCGAATCGATATTTAAAAATAGCCGTCCGAGGCGCAGTCTCGGAATTCGACGAAACCAGTTCCATTGGGTCCGTAACGTTGAATTGTTATCGGATTTCAAATATCGTATTTTTCAGTGTTAATATGTGAGCACACGGTGGGTAAATGCATTGGAATTTAATCAAATTCAATTTAAATTTAAAACTTAAATTTTTTGGGTCAAAGGCAGCACGTTGTCTCCTTTAATCACGGAGAAAATCACGCTGGAGACAATGAAATTTATCGTGCAAGCACGACCTTCCCTCTGCAACATCACGCAATCATGTTCCCTCCGTTCAGTTTAAAACACTTCCTATCTCATTCGATTCCTCTCAAATTAAAATCGAACGAAACAAGAATTTATAAATGGCCGTAGCCTCCTCCCAATAGAATTCGAAAATGAAGGAACGACAGGCATAGTGAATCGCCTGGGGGGGAAGGGAACATCGCGCGCGCGTGGAGCATCGCGAGCCCTAAGGCGTGGCTCGACTGGAGTGCGACGACGAAGGCGGCAGGCTAGGGCAAAGATTCACGTCGCCGGTGATGGTGGGCGACGAGCGCGCACGCGAGCGAAGGGGCGACTCGCGATGGATGGTGGCAGGCGGCAACTCGATTTGGGGAGGCGAGCTCTCGATTCGTGTAAAGCCTGAGGGGCGCGGCGGCAACGGCACGAAGTCGCGATGGCGAAGTATTGGAGGCGAGTAAATTGAAGGCGCGTGTCGATGGGTTCGTGGATTCGAAGGTGGCCGTGTTGTTGGGCACTGTCGACGACAAGGAAGGGATGCGAGCCGTATATGATTTGGGGAAGATGATCCCTGTAGCTTGCGGTCGAGTTCATCTTTGGTATGGGCTTCTTCTGTTTTTTTTTCCACTTAATTCGTATTTTTATTGAAAGAAGAAAATTGTTAGTGAGGTTATAAATAATTTGAAGACAGTGCACCTATGAATATGTGTATATAAATATATATCTTCACAGTAAATATATATATGTATATATATATGGATTTTTAATGAGGTTTGAAAGTTATACAAAATCAGATTTCTATGTTAAATATATATATGTAATAAAAGAAAAATATACTCATGCCTATTTTAGTTAATTTAAGAAATTGGTTTAGATAAAAATTTTAAGTTAATTTAATTATCCAATGAAAAATATTATTTATAAAGGGAAATTGTTAGAAGTTCAATCTATTAGGTGAAATGATTATTAAAGGAAATTTTTGGTTTAAAATTAAATTTATAAATTCGTTGGATAATTAAAATTACAAAACGGAAATTTGTTATTCGATTATTTCGAATTTTAATAAATTGTATAAATTATTATACAAGGTTAAAAATCAAGGAAACGAACTGGAATGGGAAATGGATGGAAAATTTAAAGGCTAAGGTGAGATTTTCTCACTCGATTTAAAAGTGGAATTATTGCAGTTATTGATTGCTATTGATGTATGATATTAGATATGATAGGATATATCTATATATATAGCAATATATACATATTGGCATATGTATATATTGGATTGATGATTTCCCGCCTCGTATAGCGGATGAGACCCTATTGCGCCGTTAGTAAGCGGATTTATAAAAACCTATATACCGCGATAATTCCGTACTGGAGCGGAATTGGTATTGTGCTAACATCTTTGGATGCAGGGAAACAGGTTGGAGGGATCCAACTGGATTCCTCAACTGTATTTATTTATTTACAGATGTTGATATATATTCTGTTGTCATATGTTGAGATATGATATTGACTGTTGTGATTGACTAATTGATGCGTTGCATCATCGGATTCAAATTTTGAAATTTAAAAATAACAATGTTGATTTTAAAAGTGAAATTTTAAAAGTGATCTTTGAAAATATACGTTTATTTAAATTGTTGAATTGATTTACTTTAAAAAGATAAACGTTAAAACTTTTAAGTTATAAAAGTTGAGATTTTGTGAATTTTAACAAAAAAAGTAATTTCTTTTGAAATAAAGAGTTAAGAAATTTATGAAATGGTTTAAGTTGAGATTTTTGAATTCTTAAACCAATGTATATAAAAAGATGTATCAAATTGATATTTATCAATTTAAGTTATTGGAATTTTAAAATAAGTTTTATAAGAGATATGAAATTTATAATTATAAAATGTGAAGATATGAAATTTATAATTATAAAATGTGAAGATATGAAATTTAAAATTATAAAGTGTGAAGATACGAAGTGTATAGAATTATAAATTGTAAAGATATGAAATTTCTAGATTTATAAAGAATGAAGTTGTAGAATGAATGATTATAAGAAAATTTACTTATAAATTGGATTTCTGCTTTTAAATGGAATATTGATCGGATCGTTAATAAAGAAGATTTATAAATCAAAGTTGTTAAAAAAATATAGAAATAGGATTTATAAACGTTGTTTTATAAATTCAAAATCGATGGAGTTTGATAAATTAAATATAGAAGATTTTTAAAGAAGATATATTCGCGATTTTGGATAGCGAATCTTTATTGAAATAAAACGTGTAGAGATGGCTGAAATTTAGTTAAGTGAATTATATTCACGATTTTGGGACAGTGAATATATTGTTAAGGAAAATGGACTTATTTTCGAAGAAGGGATATTAAAAATGAAGTTAAACATTTTAAAAAAATGTTTTAAAATGTATTATGAATTGAAAACATAGATTTCAACAGTTCTTGTTGAAATAGACGTTTTCGAGCAATTTAAGGAAATGGTGGACTATAACACTGTTGTTATAGTAAATGATTTCCGAAAGGAAATGTTTTGATGAAGTATTGGGATTTATATATCTATTAAAATCCGAATCCCTATACTAGTGATTTTGAGTCGTCGTAACGATGTTTTACGCAACATTCGTTTTGACTCAAACAAATGTGTTTAAAGAGAATGATTTCCTTAAAGATTGAGTATATACTTAATTTGATTTAAGTATATCGAATATTTTCAAATGTTGAAAATAAATAGATTTGTGAAATACTTATTATTAAATAAGTATGGAAATGCTTTTCCAATATGAAATAAACTGTTTTGAGATTTTATCTTCAAAGATAAAATGAAATGTGAATATTTGAAATTTGTTTTCAAATGGTTAAGTGTGGAAAATTCTATATCTAGTAAAGATATTTTTTTTGAAGATAAATAATTTGGAAAATTATTTGGAATCTGATGATGTTGCGCATATTTATTGATAGTTAGATAACCGACTATCAATAATTACCTTGAGTAGGTATTTGTGGTGAATTGGATGAATTTGAATGCCACACTTGTTTTTAAATAAACGCTCACTATTCGGGTTAACCGGGAAAGGACCATGGGGTCGTATAACCCATTCCGAATATGTGATACGTCGTTATGAATTGCATTTGAAGACCGGTGTTGAAGACCGGATATTTTTGAAAACGGAAGGATTACCGTCGAGTTACTCTACATCGACTGATCTTCGATTTAGAGGTTTTATCACCCTTAGTGACGGGAAGTCCTGACGTGATTGAAAATTATCCGGAAATGCAAGGGCTTCGTGAGAAGTGCCTTCGGTTCTGTTCGATCCCGGAACAGACTTGTATGGATTGTGTGTCTGACGTTACAATTTGAGATATAAAGCTGATTTCTTTCAAATACATTTCTGTTGGTGGCGGAGAATTTATTCTCTTAGCTTAACACCCTTCTCTGAGACGTACGAGCTCAGAGGTTATGTAGTTGAAATTTATCAGCGATATATCCCAATTTGGTAACGTGGCATACTGAGTGCTGCTGTGAAATGATCAGTGTTTGGTCAGTTGTGATATGATCATTTGTTTGATCTTATATCTTTGTGATCATAGGTTGATCATTTTGTTTGACCCGAAGCAGGGCTTTTTGAGAAAGCGTAGCTTTGTGGACGAGACTTCGTCGAGCCTCACACCCCGGAAATGGTCGAAACAGGAAGGATGCAGCAAGGTTCTAGGGAGTAGCGCCCCTTAGTGTATGTCATTCCTTCTGGATAAAGGTGGTATCATGGTATGGAGCCCAGATACTTAACCTCTGTGGTTACTGCATTATTTGTATCTATGTGGTTTGTTGCGAATCGGGGATCCTCGGGAAGATCGGTGACGATCGGGGGATGGCATACGCGTGTCAGTAGTTACCTATTTTTGCAGAGGTAACCCGGCCTTGTGTTGGCAGAGATCTAACCGTAACGTTAGATTCTCGGGTCGTCTATTCCAGGGACGTACCCATCGTGGATTGGAAGTTCCTTAGCCTGACCATTTGTTGGAAATCCAAAGAAACAATACGAACTTTTACGATTTCAATTGTATAACCTGTCTCCTCAGGAGGCAGCTATAGCAGGCATAATATAATGGTACCTATGCTGGCTAAGATTTATATTATACTTTCGAAATGTTTTCTACACTATGCACTAATAATAATATCAAAAAGAATTTGATTTTTGCGTAGTAAGCATCTTTGACTATCATAAGAAGAAATCTCCTCCAAGTCTTCGTTTGCATTGTGTGTGTGGCGGGAGGTCTTATGGTAGTTTCATTTTCCAAAAGCATTTCGAATTGACTTTAAAATTCTCTGCTATTTATTTTTAAAAGTTAAACTGTTTTACGATCTCACACCAGTCACCATGACTGACTCGGAGTTTATTGTTCCCTTCTAAACTCTGGGTGCCCACAAATTTCCACACGGGCAGCCTAGAGTTATATTATCAGGATATTCTGGATATTCTGGAGCTTGGAGATAAGCTGGATGACGAGACGTAGTATTTGTATCTGATATATTTATTCCGCTGTGTATTCTGTATGAGGACAAGTATAAAACTGTCCATTGTTGTACTGAGTTGTATATTGACTCTGATGATTGATGTATGTATAAAATGATATAGCTCTTTGTTTTAAAGATTACTGATTTATCTATTATATATTGTTCCGCTGCGATGTGTAAGATTCTGATACTGTATCTGTTGTTGTTTTGTTGTTCTTCTTCTCTTTTTCTTCTATCTTCTCTTCCTCCTCTTCTTTTAAATATTAAAGTTTCGCGTTTTCGCCATCCGATTGTTCGGCAATTGCTACAGTGGACGTAGCAGTGTCGGGTTTTCGGAAGATGGATTTGCGGGTCTTTACAGTTGGTATCAGAGCATATGGTTAAGCGACAACCTTGCTCTGTTGGGTGTTACTCATTAGAGATAGAGTCAGTTGTACTCTAGAATGAGTTGAGTGTAATAATAGATACGAGTGCGTATTTGTTAGTGAATATAAAAATTGTTTTATATTGTGATGATTGATTTATTGAGTGGTATATGGATTCTGGTCAATACGAGTAATTAACGATCATTGATAGGGATCTCTAAACACTCGAATAGAACAATTCGGCACAGTATTGTTTTGAATAGGGTAAATGAAATAATTTTACCCAAATCTATTTTTGTATAGAAAAGAAATGATTTTCTATGAATTATCATAATATATGGATGTTTGGTTGTTAGGAAAGTGATGATATTGAAATGTTATCATTACTATTGAAACTGAATAAGAAATTAAAATAGTAACTCCAAAGTTAAAAAAATAAATCCGTATACAAATGAAATTTGAGAATGTAAATTTTAAATGTGATTTGTAATTTAAAATGGAATTCCAGAGAAGTTTTTGGAAATGTTTTGGAAGGAGTTTGAAAATTTTGAGGATTGGAAAGTTTAAAATCCCTTTTGATTTGAAAATGAATTTCAAAGGGTTTGAAAAATATTTTGAAGAGATGGAAAGCTCTAAACTCTTTTCGGTCGCTGGAAAATAACTTCGGTAATGACTGCAGCATTACTGATGTTCATTTTCGGGTTTCCAGAAGAGGAAATTGCTGCCAAATTGTTTTAAATGGAAGTGTTTGAAAAATTTGGATTTTTGTTTTAGGAAATTCGAAGGATAATTTGAATTATTTTCAAAAATGATTTTTGAAATGCTGGTAAACTCTGGAATGCTATATGAAAATGTTTATGAAATATTATGAAGTCGATAACTTGTAAAGTTTAAGTTTAAATAAAAATCTAACTTAAAAGAAATGAATTCATATATGAATAGAATTTGTGAATATGAAATATTAATGTGATATATAGTTTGAAATAAAGTTCCAGAAAAATATTTGAAGATAAAATTCATAAAGGAATGGAATCAGTAATATGAATGTACAAATGACTTTATAAATCAAATTGTAAATAAGTCGAAGACTTATAAAGTATTTGAAATTCGATTGAAATGAGGATTCGAATTGAAAATGGATAAAATTACGAATGAATAAATGAATTGGCAATAGCAAATGCAAGAAAATGAAATTTAATGTAAAAATTCATTTTGAATTGGTAAGTAAGTAAAACTGAAATTGAAGATGAATGTGAAACTTTGTTTTGAATTTGTTAGTAAATGTAATTCAAGCTGAATATTGGAATTTGAAATGAATTAGTAAATGAAACTAATCTAAAATAGTGCAGTTGAATGAAAGATAGTTGATAAACATTCAATATTCAGAATAGAAGGTAAAATTGAATTCAAATGGAATTGAAATGTAAAGATTGAACGAAATTGAATATGCAACTTCAATAGTAAGCTAAAAATGATATAAGCAGTTTGTATTGAAATTTTGTAATCAAATTTGCAAATTGGATTGAATGTTGTAACTAGATATCATGGCTAGTAGGATATACAGGTATAAAGGGAATTGAATTTGATTTCACAGATAATTCGAATTGCTCGAAAAAGGTACGTATTTGAATTCGAATATGAGTTTTTGATGATTTCTCTCTAGCCGCTTGGCTTTTTCGTTTTCTTTTTGAAATCTGAGAGTCCGTAGGGACGTTTTGTAGTCGTACCGTATTAGCCGCGCAAAGGAGACGCTGGCGAAATTTTTCGAAAATTCCGAGTGTTAGAAAATTTTTGAGAAAATTTGAAAGTTTAAGATTTGAATCTAAACTCGAATTTGAATTTTGAAGAAAACAATGTTGTTTGAAAATTATGAAAGTTGGAAAGTTAATTGAATGATAACGAATCTTTAGTAGAAAGATTTGTTTTGGAAAATTGATAAAACTATTGATGTTGAAAGATAGTAGACGAGTTAAGGACCACTTTTCTTAACTTGTAATTTCGAGGACGAAATTCTTTTAAGGAGGGAAGTTTGTAACGACCCAGAATTTTGAACAAATTAAATTGAGAATATTTAATTAATTTTAAATATTTGAACGACGATTTAATTTGAATTCCGAAGATAACTTTGAATTGGACGATTAAAGTATATAAATTTAATCGATTGAGAGTTGAATAAAAATTTGAATCTTCAATTATAAGCTGAAGAAAAATATTCCAAAAGCTTTTAAAATTCTTAATTATAAAACTGAAGATAATGGAACTCTCAAAATCGAATTTGAAGATAATTTGTTCAGTTTTGAAATTAATCGTTCGAATCGATATTTAAAAATAGCCGTCCGAGGCGCAGTCTCGGAATTCGACGAAACCAGTTCCATTGGGTCCGTAACGTTGAATTGTTATCGGATTTCAAATATCGTATTTTTCAGTGTTAATACGTGAGCACACGGTGGGTAAATGCATTGGAATTTAATCAAATTCAATTTAAATTTAAAACTTAAATTTTTTGGGTCAAAGGCAGCACGTTGTCTCCTTTAATCACGGAGAAAATCACGCTGGAGACAATGAAATTTATCGTGCAAGCACGACCTTCCCTCTGCAACATCACGCAATCATGTTCCCTCCGTTCAGTTTAAAACACTTCCTATCTCATTCGATTCCTCTCAAATTAAAATCGAACGAAACAAGAATTTATAAATGGCCGTAGCCTCCTCCCAATAGAATTCGAAAATGAAGGAACGACAGGCATAGTGAATCGCCTGGGGGGGAAGGGAACATCGCGCGCGCGTGGAGCATCGCGAGCCCTAAGGCGTGGCTCGACTGGAGTGCGACGACGAAGGCGGCAGGCTAGGGCAAAGATTCACGTCGCCGGTGATGGTGGGCGACGAGCGCGCACGCGAGCGAAGGGGCGACTCGCGATGGATGGTGGCAGGCGGCAACTCGATTTGGGGAGGCGAGCTCTCGATTCGTGTAAAGCCTGAGGGGCGCGGCGGCAACGGCACGAAGTCGCGATGGCGAAGTATTGGAGGCGAGTAAATTGAAGGCGCGTGTCGATGGGTTCGTGGATTCGAAGGTGGCCGTGTTGTTGGGCACTGTCGACGACAAGGAAGGGATGCGAGCCGTATATGATTTGGGGAAGATGATCCCTGTAGCTTGCGGTCGAGTTCATCTTTGGTATGGGCTTCTTCTGTTTTTTTTTCCACTTAATTCGTATTTTTATTGAAAGAAGAAAATTGTTAGTGAGGTTATAAATAATTTGAAGACAGTGCACCTATGAATATGTGTATATAAATATATATCTTCACAGTAAATATATATATGTATATATATATGGATTTTTAATGAGGTTTGAAAGTTATACAAAATCAGATTTCTATGTTAAATATATATATGTAATAAAAGAAAAATATACTCATGCCTATTTTAGTTAATTTAAGAAATTGGTTTAGATAAAAATTTTAAGTTAATTTAATTATCCAATGAAAAATATTATTTATAAAGGGAAATTGTTAGAAGTTCAATCTATTAGGTGAAATGATTATTAAAGGAAATTTTTGGTTTAAAATTAAATTTATAAATTCGTTGGATAATTAAAATTACAAAACGGAAATTTGTTATTCGATTATTTCGAATTTTAATAAATTGTATAAATTATTATACAAGGTTAAAAATCAAGGAAACGAACTGGAATGGGAAATGGATGGAAAATTTAAAGGCTAAGGTGAGATTTTCTCACTCGATTTAAAAGTGGAATTATTGCAGTTATTGATTGCTATTGATGTATGATATTAGATATGATAGGATATATCTATATATATAGCAATATATACATATTGGCATATGTATATATTGGATTGATGATTTCCCGCCTCGTATAGCGGATGAGACCCTATTGCGCCGTTAGTAAGCGGATTTATAAAAACCTATATACCGCGATAATTCCGTACTGGAGCGGAATTGGTATTGTGCTAACATCTTTGGATGCAGGGAAACAGGTTGGAGGGATCCAACTGGATTCCTCAACTGTATTTATTTATTTACAGATGTTGATATATATTCTGTTGTCATATGTTGAGATATGATATTGACTGTTGTGATTGACTAATTGATGCGTTGCATCATCGGATTCAAATTTTGAAATTTAAAAATAACAATGTTGATTTTAAAAGTGAAATTTTAAAAGTGATCTTTGAAAATATACGTTTATTTAAATTGTTGAATTGATTTACTTTAAAAAGATAAACGTTAAAACTTTTAAGTTATAAAAGTTGAGATTTTGTGAATTTTAACAAAAAAAGTAATTTCTTTTGAAATAAAGAGTTAAGAAATTTATGAAATGGTTTAAGTTGAGATTTTTGAATTCTTAAACCAATGTATATAAAAAGATGTATCAAATTGATATTTATCAATTTAAGTTATTGGAATTTTAAAATAAGTTTTATAAGAGATATGAAATTTATAATTATAAAATGTGAAGATATGAAATTTATAATTATAAAATGTGAAGATATGAAATTTAAAATTATAAAGTGTGAAGATACGAAGTGTATAGAATTATAAATTGTAAAGATATGAAATTTCTAGATTTATAAAGAATGAAGTTGTAGAATGAATGATTATAAGAAAATTTACTTATAAATTGGATTTCTGCTTTTAAATGGAATATTGATCGGATCGTTAATAAAGAAGATTTATAAATCAAAGTTGTTAAAAAAATATAGAAATAGGATTTATAAACGTTGTTTTATAAATTCAAAATCGATGGAGTTTGATAAATTAAATATAGAAGATTTTTAAAGAAGATATATTCGCGATTTTGGATAGCGAATCTTTATTGAAATAAAACGTGTAGAGATGGCTGAAATTTAGTTAAGTGAATTATATTCACGATTTTGGGACAGTGAATATATTGTTAAGGAAAATGGACTTATTTTCGAAGAAGGGATATTAAAAATGAAGTTAAACATTTTAAAAAAATGTTTTAAAATGTATTATGAATTGAAAACATAGATTTCAACAGTTCTTGTTGAAATAGACGTTTTCGAGCAATTTAAGGAAATGGTGGACTATAACACTGTTGTTATAGTAAATGATTTCCGAAAGGAAATGTTTTGATGAAGTATTGGGATTTATATATCTATTAAAATCCGAATCCCTATACTAGTGATTTTGAGTCGTCGTAATGATGTTTTACGCAACATTCGTTTTGACTCAAACAAATGTGTTTAAAGAGAATGATTTCCTTAAAGATTGAGTATATACTTAATTTGATTTAAGTATATCGAATATTTTCAAATGTTGAAAATAAATAGATTTGTGAAATACTTATTATTAAATAAGTATGGAAATGCTTTTCCAATATGAAATAAACTGTTTTGAGATTTTATCTTCAAAGATAAAATGAAATGTGAATATTTGAAATTTGTTTTCAAATGGTTAAGTGTGGAAAATTCTATATCTAGTAAAGATATTTTTTTTGAAGATAAATAATTTGGAAAATTATTTGGAATCTGATGATGTTGCGCATATTTATTGATAGTTAGATAACAGACTATCAATAATTACCTTGAGTAGGTATTTGTGGTGAATTGGATGAATTTGAATGCCACACTTGTTTTTAAATAAACGCTCACTATTCGGGTTAACCGGGAAAGGACCATGGGGTCGTATAACCCATTCCGAATATGTGATACGTCGTTATGAATTGCATTTGAAGACCTGTGTTGAAGACCGGATATTTTTGAAAACGGAAGGATTACCGTCGAGTTACTCTACATCGACTGATCTTCGATTTAGAGGTTTTATCACCCTTAGTGACGGGAAGTCCTGACGTGATTGAAAATTATCCGGAAATGCAAGGGCTTCGTGAGAAGTGCCTTCGGTTCTGTTCGATCCCGGAACAGACTTGTATGGATTGTGTGTCTGACGTTACAATTTGAGATATAAAGCTGATTTCTTTCAAATACATTTCTGTTGGTGGCGGAGAATTTATTCTCTTAGCTTAACACCCTTCTCTGAGACGTACGAGCTCAGAGGTTATGTAGTTGAAATTTATCAGCGATATATCCCAATTTGGTAACGTGGCATACTGAGTGCTGCTGTGAAATGATCAGTGTTTGGTCAGTTGTGATATGATCATTTGTTTGATCTTATATCTTTGTGATCATAGGTTGATCATTTTGTTTGACCCGAAGCAGGGCTTTTTGAGAAAGCGTAGCTTTGTGGACGAGACTTCGTCGAGCCTCACACCCCGGAAATGGTCGAAACAGGAAGGATGCAGCAAGGTTCTAGGGAGTAGCGCCCCTTAGTGTATGTCATTCCTTCTGGATAAAGGTGGTATCATGGTATGGAGCCCAGATACTTAACCTCTGTGGTTACTGCATTATTTGTATCTATGTGGTTTGTTGCGAATCGGGGATCCTCGGGAAGATCGGTGACGATCGGGGGATGGCATACGCGTGTCAGTAGTTACCTATTTTTGCAGAGGTAACCCGGCCTTGTGTTGGCAGAGATCTAACCGTAACGTTAGATTCTCGGGTCGTCTATTCCAGGGACGTACCCATCGTGGATTGGAAGTTCCTTAGCCTGACCATTTGTTGGAAATCCAAAGAAACAATACGAACTTTTACGATTTCAATTGTATAACCTGTCTCCTCAGGAGGCAGCTATAGCAGGCATAATATAATGGTACCTATGCTGGCTAAGATTTATATTATACTTTCGAAATGTTTTCTACACTATGCACTAATAATAATATCAAAAAGAATTTGATTTTTGCGTAGTAAGCATCTTTGACTATCATAAGAAGAAATCTCCTCCAAGTCTTCGTTTGCATTGTGTGTGTGGCGGGAGGTCTTATGGTAGTTTCATTTTCCAAAAGCATTTCGAATTGACTTTAAAATTCTCTGCTATTTATTTTTAAAAGTTAAACTGTTTTACGATCTCACACCAGTCACCATGACTGACTCGGAGTTTATTGTTCCCTTCTAAACTCTGGGTGCCCACAAATTTCCACACGGGCAGCCTAGAGTTATATTATCAGGATATTCTGGATATTCTGGAGCTTGGAGATAAGCTGGATGACGAGACGTAGTATTTGTATCTGATATATTTATTCCGCTGTGTATTCTGTATGAGGACAAGTATAAAACTGTCCATTGTTGTACTGAGTTGTATATTGACTCTGATGATTGATGTATGTATAAAATGATATAGCTCTTTGTTTTAAAGATTACTGATTTATCTATTATATATTGTTCCGCTGCGATGTGTAAGATTCTGATACTGTATCTGTTGTTGTTTTGTTGTTCTTCTTCTCTTTTTCTTCTATCTTCTCTTCCTCCTCTTCTTTTAAATATTAAAGTTTCGCGTTTTCGCCATCCGATTGTTCGGCAATTGATACAGTGGACGTAGCAGTGTCGGGTTTTCGGAAGATGGATTTGCGGGTCTTTACAGACCATCACCGTTACCACCAACAAGTCGACGATCATCAACCCGACTCACCTGACCTCCAAATTCGACGAAACTGACAACGAATCAAAATCGAACCAAGTGATCGACTCCAGGAACCCAACATCTTCGACTAAACGTCTCGCTCTGATGATCTCGTTCACCAGAAAAGTCGCCGCCTTGACCAGAGCCGCGTTACGATCTCTAGCGAAGATTCCCCCATATGCGATCGATCACGATCTACTCTTGTTGCCGTACGCATCCCCACAACATTGACAGCTTCAACTAGGTATCAAACCCTACTTCGCCAATCTCAGATCACCACGATGATCAGAAAAATCTTCACCTATTTTTCCTGAGTTCCCCCACCTTCCATCCTTCTCCAGCCGAAGCCACGACCACCATAGATATTCCGACCACCAGAATTATCCCAAAAACCCAATTCCAAACAATTCAGAAATGCACACTCAATTTCAATCTAAAAATCATAATTTATATCTTAAAAATCATATTTACCCAAGCCGATTCAAGTTATATACTTAAATCAGAGAATTGTAACCATTGATTTTTAACATGTTTATATTTCTATTTTTATTGTACTGTAAATCTTAGTTTCCAGATACTATATCTATCTAAACATTTTTAAAAACATTTTTTTTTGATCCAGGTTCAAGTTTAAACAAACTTAATTCGATTGAAAACTACAGACTAACAGAGATCAGAGGAGGGGAAATTGGAATTTGAACTAAATATAATCTCTGTAATATAAAACAGAGAAGATAGAACTCATATATATATAAACATATCACATTTACAAACATGCATTCATAGCCAACAGTCATGCAACAATATATATATCATCACAACACAAATTATCACTTGTATTAAAGTTTAATCATAGATTTTTTTTTTTTTAAAAAAAAAACTGTTTTTAAAAGAAAGGTTTACTCACTTTAATAAAGCAGAGAACAGAGCCTCATTTGTGCTTTTGAACTTTTAAGATCTGAATGCCTTTGCTATTAAAACTTGAATTGCTTGCTGGAAAACTTGCATGCATGCTCTGATTTCCAGATTGCATTTGAAAACTTGGGAAATTGATTACAGGCTTGAAACAGAAACAGGCTTTTTATTTTCTGGTTGAAGAATTTGATTTTGATTTGCAAACTTGTTTTCAGTTTATTGAATTTGATTTCTGGTTGAGTAGTGTTTGCAGGCTTTTGATTTTCATCTCAGGTTTGAAGAAAGTTACAGGCTTGAACAGATTGAAGAAAATGAACTATAGGTTTTGGTTTGCATTTTGATTTGAGGATTTGAATAGTTTGATTACTGATTTCATTTTGTTTTTGAGAATGGTTTTGAATTTTCTTGCTTTTGGAAAAATGAGAAAAGGAATGAGAAGAGGAAAGAGATGTGTGTATATAGATTAATTTTGGATTTATCAAAAATTAAAGAAAATAAAATAAGTAGGGGACACTTGTCTTTTACCATTATTAGTTTTATTACACATGTACTATTATGCTTTAATATGATGACATTTGTTCTTTAAGTAATTTATTTTAATTTAAAATGTTAAATAAAGCTTTTAACTTAATTTATTAATTCTTATGTAAATATATATATGAATTTCTTTTTAAAGAAAATGTAATAAAACAAATTATATATATATACAAATAAAAGTTTATCCAAATATTTTTAAGATCCAAAACATTTTAAATATTTATCCTTTGAATTTCAAAAATAAATTCCAAATTCATATTCAAATAAAAAAAATTGAAAATCTAATTTAAAAATCAAGTTATATATATACATATAACTACACAAATTCAATTTGAAATAACAATTTATCAAAACTTAAATAATTTATAGAAGAAATTATTCCTTAATATAAATTACTTATTTTACTATCTTTACAAATGAATTAATGTTTCTTTTATAAAATTGTATTTTAAACTATATATATACATTATTCAAATCATATTTAGCAAGCTATATTAAAAATAAAAATAAAATAAAACAAACCTTTTTGTTAATTCATTTCTATTTCAAACTTAAGCTAAAATAAATTTAAACAATTAACATTTATCTTGAGTATTCAAAAACCATATAATTTATTTATTAAATAACTTTGAAAAGCTTTATATTAAATTAAATCATAAATCCCAAATTACCAAAATATATTAGAATTTGAAAATTATGTTTTATTTGTTAGATTCATCTAAAGCTTTTCTATTTACAATATATACAATTATATATATACATTATAAATAGAAAACAATTTAATTAGCCTTTAAAAGATAATATTTACCAATTAAATATTTATAAAAGTAGATTGTTAAACCAATTTAAATCTTTACTAACAAAGATTATTAAATCAATTTAAATTTTTAAACAGATTATTAAATTGATTATTGCCCAAAATTTCCGGGATATCACATTCCTTCCCCCTTAAAATAATTTCGTCCCCGAAATTTAAAGCAAAGGTAATTTAATAATCTACTTAAGATTTTACTTTTAAAAAACACAATCATATGTTTTCAACCATAGCAACCAATCATCCAAACAAACAATTCTAACTATTCAGAGAAAATTTTTGGATAGAATTTACTCGAGTTTCCCCAAGTATATATATATACCGGAATACTCGCTTTACAAACAATCTAAACTACGAAGCTACAGAGCTCCTACTCAAAGTTCTTCGAGAAACTCGGACTCCAAACCAAAGCAGAAACACCATACTGAACTCAGCCACAATACCGAAGCATACACACTTCCTTAATCTTGTTCCAAAGAAAAACATCTTCGGAAACATCCAAAGTCACTACATCTCATCACACAGCTACTATTACCTGAGGTATCAAGATACCATCACTCATTTCTGCCTCATCGACAGATCCAACTCTACTCATCCAAACTTTCACTTCAAAGATAAACTCCGAACCATTACAGTTTCCTTCGGAGATCGATGAAATCCTTCACCACAGCAAAGCTTACTCGAGACGGTATTGGGTTTACAGTCTCGATATATACTTCCAACCTCAAACATTCAAACTCCAACTATTGGTAATTGTGTTACACACACTACCACCTTATCTACCTTTATAACTTATATTGGAAAACCCGAACAGGTAACTCAATAAATAGGTAGAAATACATAAATATATTTAAAATGATACTTTTTATATAGAAATTATTTCTGGGTAAAATTATTTCATTTACCTCTTTAAAACAATATTGTGTCCGTTGGCCTGGTTCAAGTGTTTAGAGATCCCTATCAATAACGTTAGCTACTCGTATTGACCAGAATCCATATACCACTCAACCGATCAATTAACACAATATAAAATCATTTTTATATAACTAACAATTACGCGCTCTCAAGATAGACACCACTTCAGAGCCTAGGTATTCACTCAACCTACCGCTCTGATATTCACTTAACCAATAGCTTAGGTATTCGCTCAACCTCGCTCTGATACCAACTGTAACAACCCGACTTTTTCCCCACAGAAAGTCGGATCATTATGAAGAAAGAAAGGGGTAGAAAATAGAAAAGAAGAGAAAGAAAGAAACAACACATCAGAATCTCACAGCGGAAACGGAACAAATTATAATATATCACATAACTAATACATAGTCTTTACATAATCAGAGTACACAACTTATACATCACTTACTAGACAGTTATAAACATCTGTCTAGACATTACAACTCAAATACAAGACAAGACACTAAACAAGATCAACACAGCGGAAACTACTATCTATCTACAACGCCGAAGCCTCCTGCTCCATTGCTCCTCCACAATTCGTCAAGGCTAACCTGAATCCCTTGGCTACTCGTAAAAATTTGAGTACCCAAGAGTTTATAAAACAGAAATAAACAACTTGGGTCAGACATGGGTCTGGTGTGAGTAACAGGTTAAACTTATTTAACTTCAAAACCTTTTGAAAGAAAAGGTATCACGTAAGACTCCCCACAAATAAACATGGGTAAGTTTTTACCTTACGCTAACCAAAACATTTGATAGGAAATTCGATTGTATTATAATAGGGTCTAGGGTTTTCAAGTAAAATACAGAAATAGCTGAAATGCTTACATCTCACATTTCAACATAGTTGGGCACAACTAATACGTACGGCACTTATTGGATTTTGGATTCCATACAATGGCAGGGCTACCGGGGTACCGCCCGTCACAGTACGTGGCCTAGATCACCGTACCGAGGATCACTCCCAATCCCCTGCAACACAAGGCCGGAACATCCCTTACTGGATAATTCCCGCACAAGATACCTCACGGTTGGGATCAGCAACCGCACACACTAAGCCGAAATAAGAAGGGACTTCTAG
Organism: Allium fistulosum; assembly: GCA_030737815.1. Classification (NCBI taxonomy): domain Eukaryota; kingdom Viridiplantae; phylum Streptophyta; class Magnoliopsida; order Asparagales; family Amaryllidaceae; genus Allium; species Allium fistulosum. The sequence goes on along the minus strand of CM060902.1, from coordinate 963,253,883 downwards.
ACAGAGGTAATCTTGTCCTACTTGGGTGCTACCCACTAACCTTGCTGCACCTCCCCTGTTTTAGCCATTCCCGGTTTGTGAGGCTTGAGGTCACGATTACCTTAGAAAAGAACACATCACTTAGAATGCTCATCGTCCACCTGACGATGTTCTGAAAGCATTCAATCCATACAAGTTCGTTCCGGGTTCGAACGAAACCGAAGGCATTATCTCGTTACACTCGTTTTGGAATCACCCTCAGAGTTAACGACAATAACCCTTGCACTCTGAATCTTCATCTTCACTTGAGATTCACGACCTAACGTTAATTTGGATCGATGTGGTATTCAGGTCTCTAGACCTGGAAATCCGGTATACGGAAACCCGATCCCGGTCTCATCGAAATCCAAAGCGTATCTTTTAAGGCCAAGTTGTTTTAAAGTTAAAACAATTCAATTCTATTATCTATATACACAAAGATAGATAATTCACAATAGATAATCTACACTATTATCACAAATAGATAATTCACATTATCATTCAACCAAACATTTATATCACAGATCAGCACATATCTCATCAGAGATATCAAACAATGCAAAGCATTCAATATTATTCAACCATCCATAAGTAATGATTTATACCATCTCTAATTAATTTAAAATAAATTAAATTAATTACTTCATTCTATAAATCCTGCTTACTTAACCATTAATTAATTATTAATTAATTAATTATCCTTTAATTATTCATTTCAATTAATCATCCTTGAGTAATTATCTTCTAATTACATTCTAGTAATTAGCCTTTAATTAATTTCACAAATTAATTATTCATAACCATTTATAGTAATTCACCTTTAATTACTTTATAAATTAATTAACTATAATTAATTACATTATCTTTAATTAATTACATTAATTTATTATTCTATAATCACTTATTATTGATTAATTACTCTTAATTAATCAACTTTAATTACATCATTAATTATATTAATTAATAATCCTTAATTACTCTTAATTAATTATCCTATTCAAATTAATTACATTAAGTAATTATTCTTTAATTAATTACAGAAATCAATTAACTATTAATTACTTACCTTTAATTAATTAAACCTTAATTAATTAATTATACTAAGTAATTATTTCTTAATTACTCCCATTAATTATCCTTAAATCATTTCCATTAAGTAATTATCCACAAATTATTTTTATTAATTATTCACTAATTAAATTAATCAATTATTAATCACCTTTATTAATTATCCATTAATTAATCACATTGATTAATTTAACCTTAATTAATCACATTTATTAATTAATTAACCTTAATTTATCACATTAATTATCCTTAATTAATTATCTAAGTAATTAATCCTTAATTACCTTTCATTAATTACTTCCAAAAAGTAATTATTCTTTTTAATTAATTACATTTAGTAATTACACCTTAATTACTTATACTAAGTAATTACTTAATTAATTATATTAATTAACTATATTAAGTAATTAACACTTAATTAAATTCAAAGTTTATCCTTAATTAATTACCTTAATTAATTAAGTTAATTTAATTACCTAAATTAATCACTTCTTAATCACTAGTTAATGATCCCATCATTAACTACCCATTAACTTCCCATTAACTAATTACCATAAGTAATTTTAATTAATCTCATCATAAATTAATTACATTAATTAATTTTATTAAGTGATTAATCTTTTAATTAATCTTACTAATTAGTTACCCTTAATTAACCACAACTTTAATTAAATTTAAAGATAAATTCTTTATCTTTATTAAATTCTTAATTACATCATTAAACATCCATTTGTGCTTTTAAAACAAATTATTCAAATACCTTTAAACTATGATTCCTTTGCTAAAAAAAATCTGGTACCATCCTTTAAAACAAGACAATACGACACTCACAAAAACCCGAGCTAACCCCTATATTTACTCGAGTAACCTTCCGTGCACTCCCTCTCCTTCTCTCCTTCGAGTCGAACACACGAAAATAACGAGCTCTACCCGAGTCCTGACCTTCTTCCCTAAACACAACACCAGATAACAACCCAATCCAATCGTGCACGTGCACACATGGTCGGAGCTTCTCCGACCATCACCGTTACCACCAACAAGTCGACGATCATCAACCCGACTCACCTGACCTCCAAATTCGACGAAACTGACAACGAATCAAAATCGAACCAAGTGATCGACTCCAGGAACCCAACATCTTCGACAAAACGTCTCGCTCTGATGATCTCGTTCACCAGAAAAGTCGCCGCCTTGACCAGAGCCGCGTTACGATCTCTAGCGAAGATTCCCCCATATGCGATCGATCACGATCTACTCTTGTTGCCGTACGCATCCCCACAACATTGACAGCTTCAACTAGGTATCAAACCCTACTTCGCCAATCTCAGATCACCACGATGATCAGAAAAATCTTCACCTATTTTTCCGGAGTTCCCCCACCTTCCATCCTTCTCCAGCCGAAGCCACGACCACCATAGATATTCCGACCACCAGAATTATCCCAAAAACCCAATTCCAAACAATTCAGAAATGCACACTCAATTTCAATCTAAAAATCATAATTTATATCTTAAAAATCATATTTACCCAAGCCGATTCAAGTTATATACTTAAATCAGAGAATTGTAACCATTGATTTTTAACATGTTTATATTTCTATTTTTATTGTACTGTAAATCTTAGTTTCCAGATACTATATCTATCTAAACATTTTTAAAAACATTTTTTTTTGATCCAGGTTCAAGTTTAAACAAACTTAATTCGATTGAAAACTACAGACTAACAGAGATCAGAGGAGGGGAAATTGGAATTTGAACTAAATATAATCTCTGTAATATAAAACAGAGAAGATAGAACTCATATATATATAAACATATCACATTTACAAACATGCATTCATAGCCAACAGTCATGCAACAATATATATATCATCACAACACAAATTATCACTTGTATTAAAGTTTAATCATAGATTTTTTTTTAAAAAAAAAAAACTGTTTTTAAAAGAAAGGTTTACTCACTTTAATAAAGCAGAGAACAGAGCCTCATTTGTGCTTTTGAACTTTTAAGATCTGAATGCCTTTGCTATTAAAACTTGAATTGCTTGCTGGAAAACTTGCATGCATGCTCTGATTTCCAGATTGCATTTGAAAACTTGGGAAATTGATTACAGGCTTGAAACAGAAACAGGCTTTTTATTTTCTGGTTGAAGAATTTGATTTTGATTTGCAAACTTGTTTTCAGTTTATTGAATTTGATTTCTGGTTGAGTAGTGTTTGCAGGCTTTTGATTTTCATCTCAGGTTTGAAGAAAGTTACAGGCTTGAACAGATTGAAGAAAATGAACTATAGGTTTTGGTTTGCATTTTGATTTGAGGATTTGAATAGTTTGATTACTGATTTCATTTTGTTTTTGAGAATGGTTTTGAATTTTCTTGCTTTTGGAAAAATGAGAAAAGGAATGAGAAGAGGAAAGAGATGTGTGTATATAGATTAATTTTGGATTTATCAAAAATTAAAGAAAATAAAATAAGTAGGGGACACTTGTCTTTTACCATTATTAGTTTTATTACACATGTACTATTATGCTTTAATATGATGACATTTGTTCTTTAAGTAATTTATTTTAATTTAAAATGTTAAATAAAGCTTTTAACTTAATTTATTAATTCTTATGTAAATATATATATGAATTTCTTTTTAAAGAAAATGTAATAAAACAAATTATATATATATACAAATAAAAGTTTATCCAAATATTTTTAAGATCCAAAACATTTTAAATATTTATCCTTTGAATTTCAAAAATAAATTCCAAATTCATATTCAAATAAAAAAAATTGAAAATCTAATTTAAAAATCAAGTTATATATATACATATAACTACACAAATTCAATTTGAAATAACAATTTATCAAAACTTAAATAATTTATAGAAGAAATTATTCCTTAATATAAATTACTTATTTTACTATCTTTACAAATGAATTAATGTTTCTTTTATAAAATTGTATTGTAAACTATATATATACATTATTCAAATCATATTTAGCAAGCTATATTAAAAATAAAAATAAAATAAAACAAACCTTTTTGTTAATTCATTTCTATTTTAAACTTAAGCTAAAATAAATTTAAACAATTAACATTTATCTTGAGTATTCAAAAACCATATAATTTATTTATTAAATAACTTTGAAAAGCTTTATATTAAATTAAATCATAAATCCAAAATTACCAAAATATATTAGAATTTGAAAATTATGTTTTATTTGTTAGATTCATCTAAAGCTTTTCTATTTACAATATATACAATTATATATATACATTATAAATAGAAAACAATTTAATTAGCCTTTAAAAGATAATATTTACCAATTAAATATTTATAAAAGTAGATTGTTAAACCAATTTAAATCTTTACTAACAAAGATTATTAAATCAATTTAAATTTTTAAACAGATTATTAAATTGATTATTGCCCAAAATTTCCGGGATATCACAGGTTGACTATAGTTGACCATGATACTAACCTCATACAACTGAGAAGATGAATTCTCTATTGAATAGCATTTCACTTTCAGTGCTTCAACTCAGCCAACTACAGTCCCTCCAAGGTCACTATGCCATGATTTAACTATAATCAAAGTGGAGTGTCCATATTGTTGATCAATAGTATCCTCATGTCGAGAGAACATCACTTGAGATTTCCTATTTGACCTAGTTATTGTTAACCAATAGGAAACTTTTGGATGAGTCATTCGGTAGTTATCTAATAACTATTAGTACATTACCTCTTGGTGCCTCCATCAGTCATGACTAATACACTGTCCAACTTTTAGAGAGCGCTACGTATTTTGGTGTCAAAGGATATATCGTTATCCTTTCTCGAAACATCTTAACTAGAAATATTTAAATTCATATGTTATTTAATATTGTGATAATTTTCTCATGATTACGACACTTTATAATTATTATCACACAACATATCATTTATGGAATTATCTATTAAATATATTAAATTAATTGTTTAATTAATATATCATAATGTAATAAGTATATATAGAAAGGCAAACACCTTTATTTCGAATAAGATTTTTTTACAAAGCTACTTAATTGCAATAAATTATAGAATTGCCCATAGGGAATACCCCTAACACTTTTAGGAAAATCATCACAGGATTAAATGATCGGCCTGAAGGCAACACTAGAAATTGGTCAGTCATTTTTCGTAGGGTGAATTCTTCCCCCTCTTGAGATGGATTCGTTGAGTGTTTGGTTACTAGATTTAATTATTTCTCCCCAATATTTACTACTCCTAAGAGTTCATCAACTCTTTCATTGCTTGAACTGAATAGGCGCTTTAGCATTTTCTCTTTAAGAATGATGTACAAGAATAAAGTGATTCAAAATAAAATTATGGTAGATACCCTTCCTTTCTTAACTCGTTCAATCATTTCTTACTAATATAGTCTAGTTGACAAAGGCAACTATCATTCACTTTAGATGTATTATTATTATAAATAGAAAATGCACGATTATTATTAAGTACATAGACACCATAACTCAAGGTACTAAAACTAGCTGGTTTATTTGTATAACAAATATCCATAAAATTGTCATTACAAACAAAACCATATCCATTTTCCATCAAGTAGGAAAAAGAAATTATTCCACCAATAAAATTCAGACATAATAATAATTATATAAAATCAAATCTTGTCCACTAGAAAGCTTTATATGATATTCTCTCATTGCTTCGATAGCTGCAATAGCTCCATATTCAACTTAGCATTCCATGCTTCCTCTGTGTACAGGCCTCTTGTTCTTACGTCCCAATAATGAATTACAGATATGAGTTCCATATCCAGTATTTTAAGTCCAGCTAAAAGCACTTATAGGTATATAATTTTCTATAAGGAAAATATCTTTAAGAGTGGAATAAGATTCCTTCCATTGAGCATCTTGAAACAGTCTCGAAAGTTCCCCTTCCAATGTCCCTTCTTCAAGAAAAAGTAGCAATTACCTTTATCTTATGCCTTAGCTTTACCCTTGCCACCCTTAGACTATGCTTTTCGTTCTTTGAACTGTTTGAGGAAGAAGTACCATTAATATAAAACATTGCATTTGGTTCCTTCTGGAATGTACTTTAGATAAACCTTAACATATTAAGGAGGTCCACAATAATAAACTTCAACGAGGTCACATTGTAGTTCAATATAAGGAGCTATGAAGTTAGCGATCCAAGAATTCAACCAGTTTGAAGCTAAGTGTCAAGTGTAGTTCCTAACTCGGTCGACCTCTTAATGTACCAAACCATACCAAGTACATGATCTTGGACTGAAGCCCCTTTCCTCATCTTCGATGGAATAGTTTCCTTGAGAAATCGTATCTTGCAGTACGAGACTACTCACCCTACAATTTTTGTTGGTGGATGAATAATTCTTGGATATCTATTTTTTTTGCATTGTCTATAGAACTCGACTCTCATAGTTGACAATATATAGTGGTGCACTAGGTTGCAGTTTAATGACCAGTTCTCGTGAGCCTTAATTTGGTCATGATAGCGTTAGAGGAATGTCCTAGGGGCAATTATGTAATTTGTTACACATATCTAACTCGATTACCAATCTTTTTCAAAATAAAAGGTGTTTTCTTTCTATATATTTGGTATAATGTGTTATACTAATTAATTAGTTTAATTAAAAGTATATTTAACGGAAAATCAATAAATGGTATGTTTTGTGATAGTAGTTACAAAGTGTTGTAACCATGAGTAATTTATCACTAAGAAACAAATATACTATTTTAAATGTTCCTAGTCAAGATGCATCGAGACTGGATATCGATATATCCGTTGAGACTAGAGTATGTAACACTCTCCAAATGTTGGACAGTGTATTGCTCAAGACTGTTGAGGGAACTTAGGGGTTACATACTAATAGTTATTGGATAACTATGGAACGACTCACTCAATAGTTTTCTGTTAGTTAATATAATTCAGGTCAAATATAAAATATTGATATGACTTATTTACACAGTTCTCTCGACTTGAGAATACTGTCGATCTTCAATATGAAAGCTTCACTTTGATTATAGTCAAACTATGGCACGACATCCATCGAGTGACTATACTTGGGTTGAGTGAAAGCATTGGAAGTGAGGGATTATTTAAGAGAGGATTCGTCTCCTCATTTGGGGTTAGTATCACGATCAACTTAATTCAACTCAAAATCAAAATCTCTAGCTAGAGCAATTCAGTTTATTATTATTATTATTGAACCAAAAACTTTATGTTTGGACTACAGAGTTGAATATGGACGATATTTAAATTTTGATCATTTCTAAGTTCCAAAAGTGCAAAATGATACACTTTTAACGAAGAGAATTGGTGTAAATAAAAGTCACAACTGGATAACGCTTAACAACGTGAAATTGGATTTTACCAAAACCAATTAAGCGATAAATTTAGCTACAATGTCAGACTACCTGCTAAGTGATATATGAACATTAATATTCAAATAGTTTGATATTAATCGCTGACCAAATTTACACCTTATGAGTCACACAACCGAAACGATGAATTCTCTTTTGACCAAACGATGAATTCTCCTTTGACCAAATGATTTAATTAGTTTATAATTGTTATAAATTAATTAATATTTATGAAATATAAATTATTAAATTCTGATTATGGTTTGAGGAATAAATATTATTAAATAAATTTATAATAGTTATAAATATATTAATCGATATACCATATCGTTAAGTGATTAAATTGGATTTAATTAAATAATATTTTCTTTGGGCTTAAATGGGATTTTGGCCCACCATGATAGGTTAAATTTTTAGCAGCAACATGACATGGGGGTGGCTCAAAATAGGGTTTAGATGCTAGATTTTGGGTGGCTCAGATTAAGGGAGAATTAGTGTGGGATGAGATTCACTTTTTCCTCCTTTCTATCCACTATATATGCAAAATTAAATTAATTTGATTAGGATTTTTTGGCTGCCATCTCCATCATATCTTGCTGGCCAAAAATACTCCATTAGTGCTCTATCATATTAAGTTCAAATCAACTCAAAGTCAATCACTATCCAATAGTCAAATGTCAACGGTTCAAGGACTAGCAATATGCCAAATCAGAAAAGGTTTCGATAGGGAGAGCCTTTAAAGGTGTACTTCAAGACTTCGATTCATAGGTATGTTTTATCAAATTATAATTTATAATTCTTTGAATAATATCTTATTATGTGTGTGTGTATTTGTTAATTAAGTGACGATTCTAATAAAAATTAATGTTGTCACAAATTGATTTGGTTATATTTATATATAGACTTATAAAATAAAATAAAAATTCATTTTTTTTCATATCAGATCAGTACAGCAGCATCATATACATATTAGTTAATATTTTATTAAATTACACACACACACACACACACATATATATATATATAATTATTCGGCAATGCCAACGGAGTTGAATGGTCCCCTACCATATTTGTAACAAAGTAAGTACAACACTTACAAGTACAGATGAGAAGAATATAGTGAAAAACAAATAAATAGGAAATAAAGAGTAATAACAAGAACTAAACAAAACCCCAGGATTGCAACATAGTTTGATCAAAAGGAAATCTAGAGTTAGTCAAAGCCTGTTGTATATCATGACACATATCAAAGTAAATTTCAATTCTATTCCTTTACTTGTTGTTGAGGACCCTCTCATTCCTCTCTTTCCATGGATCATGAACAAATACCTTCAACAAAATGAGACGCTCCAAGGAAGAAGAATCTTTCCATCTTGTTGCCTTATAAATATTGGTCCATTCCTTCTTGCCATCCCAAATTGGGTTAGCAAAATCACCATTCATCTTGATTATCCTCCATAGGAAGAAAGAGAAAAAAACAAGATTATACATATATATATATATATCGTTTATAGTTAATTACAATATTATACTATGGTTAAAAAAGATCATTTAATTTTATATATGTAAATTAATCGTAATAGTAATTTTCGACAAAAAAGGATAATTTTATAATTATTTAATATTTTTTAAATAAATATACTACATAAATAAATCATATAAAATCAAATATGTTATGAAAGTTATTTTTTTTATTTTTGAAAATTATTTTAACATCAGATAAGCTCTTGGCCAGAAAAAAAATAAAACCGTTTTTTCTTATTTTTAAAATTATCATTCAAATCATCCGAAAATTAATAAATTAATTAAAAATAAATTTAATTGAAAAAATTGTGAAATTTTATCCTAAACTTTAAAATATTATTTTTGATTTACAAGAGATTTACAATTTGAAAAAAGGTTTTGACAATAATTTTTTATTAATATTTTATATAATTTCAAATGAATATTCAGTTAAAATAAATTTTAAAATAAATAAAATAATAATAAAAATTTTTTGTGTTGTATACACAATATGGAATTTAAGAAAAATTAAGTTTATTAATTGGGCCTCGCTCGAAATGATGAGATAAGCCCAAAAGGTTAGCCTTAATAGAAATGATCCAATTTGAATTAGGCTTTGGGCTAATTTCAAAATTGTTTTGGAAATAAAATAAAAGTTTTAAGTTTAAAAGTTAAATTTTAAAAAAGAAAGCTATTATAAATTTTATAATATAAAATTTCAAATTGTTTTAAAAATTTAGAATATAAGATTTTTAAATTTAAAACTTAAATTTAAAATATAACATATATACATATTATAAATGTTATAATATAATGTAAATTTTTAAAATGTTCGAAAATTAGTGTTAACTCGCCTTTTGGCAAGACAGTATACGGGCGGATTTAACCTAATAGACTTCACAATTATCGAGGCTAGAATGTCATGGAATTGGTTCGGATGAATGGATGGACAATAAATTACGGATAGTAATATGAAGCCAGGATTAAGCTTAGTCGATGGATAAACGACGCAGGGTATTTGGGATATGGATTTTGGCAAGAGATGAGTTGCTTAGGGTCTACTTCGAATCACCAAAGGGAATGCTTCAAGTCAGGAAAGGGTTTGCATCAGATCATAATAGGATGTTCTTCGACGGGGTCGGCATTGGATCTTCTTGGAGTCGGCATTGATTCATCTTCGGGTTAGGTCGTCATCAACTTCGGGTCGGCAATGATATGGCTTCAAGTCGGCATCGGGAGTTATAAGGGGTCGGCATAAGGAGATGACATCGGGTCGGCATTGGTTGGACGTCGGGTCGGTGTGGCATTCACTTCGGGTCGGCATCAGGGATGACTCCGGGTCGATGTTGGATCTTCAGATCGGTAAGGAGATATGGGGTGGGCATATTTGCTCAGGGTCGGCATTTACTTTGGGTCAGCACTTGATTAGCTTCGGGTCGGCATACAACTTGGGGTCGGCATTGAGATGGAGGTCGTATCACTTCAGAGGGTCAGCATTTGGTTTACTCCAGGTCGGCATTGGTACTGATTCAAGATTAACTTCGGGTCGGCGTAGAGGCAACTTTGGGTCGGCAGAGGAAGATCAAGCTGGGGTCGGCATTTGTGCTACTTCGGGTCAGCATCCAGGATACTTCGGGTCATCATCAAGGTTGCTTCGGGTTGGCATGTTATCTACTTCATGTCGGCATAGATGGACGAGTTGGGCTCGACGGTCGCTATGGTGGGCCCATATAGGTGAGGAGGCCCTGTAGCCGGAGTTTGGCATAAAAATACAGCAAGTGTGGCTTTAGAAAAAGGGGATCTTCGCTTTCTTTCTCTTCATCTTCCACGTAGAGGCTACTCTATCATTTTTATTCAGAAATTCCAGATTGTAACTATAATCAAATTTCTGATAATAAAAAGGATTTTTCTGGAGTGGACGTAGGCTGGAGTTAGCCGAACCACTATAAATCTTGTCTTTTTTACTTGCTTTCATTTTAATTTTTGTTTTTCTTCATATTATATTCTCTACCTATACTCTATCTGTGATCCATGACTGGCTATTGGTGTTTTCACATACAATCGAGTGTTGGTGGCCAATTTTGACACCAACATTTTGGTGCTTTCACTGAGAAAGCTAGAACTCGGTGATTTGGAAGTTTGAATCTTGGATTTGAAAGCTTAGGAACTCGGATTTAAGAAGCTATGGCTAGGCAATCAACAAGGAGACAAAGGACAGGGAGGAGTCATCATGAAGGAAGTCAGGAGGCTTCCTCAGGAGCTATCAATCTTCATCATCAAAGACGAGATGGAAATGATGATGGATGCTATGCAGGAAAGGATGCTGAAGAGACAGGAGGATATGTTGCAGAACTTACTCCGACAGGTTGGACAAGCTAGAGCGTGAAACTAAGGGAATGGAGTTGTAGGGGATACTGGAAATGTTGATCATGGAGTTGGAGCCGCAGGAACAGAGGAAGTCCAGAATCAAAACCAAGGAAACGAAGCAAACATGATGCGTGATAGAGCGGAACCATCGGGAGCTGCCCCTAATCGTTCCACACTCAGGGGCATGCCCTCAGATCATATTGGCTCGATTCAAGGTAAGATACCAGGCAGTGTTATGCAGTTTGGCGTTGATCGGGATATGGATGCACGTCTAGAAGAACATATTTCAGGATTCCCTTGCGGACTTGGGGGCAGGATGGAAATGACAATCAGAGACCACTTATGAATGCTGGAACGGTTGGAAATTGGAATCTAGGACTTGTAGCATAAATTAGCAGGTTTAGATATGGATTGGATCAATCGAGGGAAAACCCCGACCAAGGAGAATGAATTAGCACAACTCCCCATGGAACTAGGGCATGGATTTAGATGGCTTTGCTTGGAAATGGATAGCGGTGATGGAATAGGAGTAGTCATCATCCGCCAAAAATCGGAGCTAGGCCGGCTTAAGGGCACAGGTCATCATCTCTTGATGGCAAGAACTAAATAACTAATAATAAATCCTATACTAAAACAGCTAAGTCACTTACACATGTACAAGATCGTGAATGGTCCTTAGGCTTGCTCTGAGATGGCGATGAACCGCCATAACAAATGATTCTGAAATTCACTCGAATGTGAAATCTGACATTAATCGTACTAAGACCCGACCTTGAACAGTCACATTTCATGTAACAACCCGCATATGTTATAATTGTATATTTAAATGTTTTGTTTAAATATAGAATCGTTTGTTGAATTTAAAGTCCAAAATGTTACTTTTTGTAAATAGTCAAACCCGGACTAGAGACCACTTCCATTGAGTTCAAAATGATGTTTACAACTTTTTTGAGTACAAACATCGATATGTTTGGAGTTGAGTAGAATTTTTCTATTTTTCTATTAGGCTTTGGGTTTGGGTTTCAGCCCACCAACTCATCTAATACCCTAACTCCTCCTCCAACTCCTCTTCATTCATTTTATTAATTCCTAACACTCAAGCTAAAGGAAAATGGGGGAAAGAAAGGGAAATTAAAATTCCTAAACCCTAGATTACTAGGAAATTCAAGATTCAAGCTCCAAAATCAAAGAGAAGCTTAGATTAAGGGTTCTTGAAGTTAAGTGGAGGAGAGATTGATCTTGCCTTGTTTTAAAGCTTCTCATTCGTTGTTTTTGGGTTTAAAGGTGAGTTTTTGAACTCACATCTATGTCTATATCTTTGATAGTTGTTAGGTATGAATCCCTAACATCTATTTCATGTTCATTGGCTTTTGATTTGAATTGATTTGTTGAATTTTCCAAATTTTGGTGTTTTGAAGTCAAAATCTTTAAAAATCCTATCTTGGATGTTTGGACATGTTGTTTGGGGTGTATCGAAGAGCCTATAAGGCTGGGTTGTCATTAGGCATAAATCCCTAGTCTCCGTCGCTCGTCCGATCGCTTCCGAATCGATTTGGCCATCATTGGCCTAGGAAAATTCTGCCTAGGTCCAAGTGACCAGACGTCTGGTAGGGGTCCCTGGAAAAAAAATTATATAACGAACGCAGAAAATAAAATGGTAGACAAAAGAACCAGACGTCTGGTTCAACCGATCAGACTCTGGTTTGGGTTCTGGAAATTATAAAGAAACGGAAAAAATAGAAGGAAAAGGCAGAACCCCAGGTCAAACGTCTGGCCAATCCAATAAGACGTCTGGTCCTGTTGGTTTTTGTCCATTTTGCCTATTTTTGTGTGAATTTCCATTTTCTTATCGATTTTTGTTGTTCCGATTAGTTGTTATCATTTATTATTGTCTTTTATGACTTCTTCTCTGGATTTTTGGGAATATCCATTGGATGGATTTGATATCGATTTTCATGATTTTAATTCACATCGTCGAATGTGGATTTTGGTGATAGATTGTTTTTACAATCATTTCTGTGATTTGTCACTTTATAATACAAAGGTTTTTAATACTAGTAGTAAATACTCAAACTCTTTCACAAATCCGATTTCAACACTATTTTTTATACAAAGCTCGTTTTTAAAACCGTTTCTAATCTATTAGTATATACGAACCTTTACCTCATTCGTACGAGAAATCCAATTAAACGACTTAGCAAAACAAGTGGTATGAAACGCTTGCATTTACTTCGTCGGTTAATTCTTGGACTTGTTCAATTGAAATCTTGTGACAATTTTCGAGTGGAAATCTACAATTTGTTCGTAAATATTTAAGTTAAGCCAGTGGTTATGCGACATAAAGCTAAACTCATTTAATTACTAGCTTAGTGTAATTTACGCTTTTTATTGATCTATGATAATCATTTTGTGGTTTTGGACTAGCGATATGCGATGTCTTTTTGTCCACGTGGGGGGACTGTACCCCGTTTTATTGAGCTTCGTCTCATTTTTATAGGCTAGCGACCTAGGGATTTATGGAGTTCAGTTCCTTGGGCGTACCGTTATTGTACTACGTCGTTATTCCGAATTATTTGAGTTTCAGGTTCCTCGGGCATACCGTTATTGTACTATGTCGTTGTTTCAAATTATTTGAGTTTCAGGTTCCTCGAGCGTACCGTTATTGTACTACGCCGTTGCACCGGCTCTATGGTTAGCAACCATGGGATAGCGACCCGTTTGTGATACACGTGTTGGTGAGTTTTCATGCTCCCGTTTGTGATAGGCCTCCCCCTTTGTGTTTTCTGGATTTCTAATTGTTTATTTCTGGAATTTGTGTTTCACCAATTTTTGCGATTGACATTGATATGTTTTGTCAATATTTGGGGTTTGGTGAATAAGCTAAAGAATGTGATGTTCTTTTTTGATATTTGACGAGATTAGAGATATTGTATGATTTTTATTGTTATCAAATGTATACTTGTCACAGTATGGCATTATTATTATCATACATTTTTGTGGTATCTTTTATCTTTTCTCATCTCATATGATATTTATAGCTAGACCGATTCGTTTATTAATTTTCTTCTTAAATAATACTCGGGTCAGGCCGAGGTGTTACTAGTGCTTCCACTTGACTTCTTAGCAGGGGCTAGCTTCTGACTTTTGGCTAACTACTTTAGCTTAGTAGTTTTTGATTTTATACATTGGAGATAGAGACTCCTTGATGTATACATATTCTTTTTCTTAGCACTTGTACTTATTCTTTTGTGATGTAGTGGATCTTGTATGACCACTATTTTGATGTACACTTTTATGTGTTATATTCATATCTGTTTCCGCCTTTGTGATATGAATATCTGTTACTGATTTGTGTTATGCTTATTTCTATATTTGTTTCCGAAGCCCCCATAGCCACTGTGTAGTAGCTTTGAGTTTGTATTTGATATGTCAGATTTCCTCTTGAAATAAAATGCAAGTCATATTATCTGACATATCGGTGCTCGCACAAAGCAATTACACAGATGGTCGCTTCTCAACAGCCTTATTCTTCGCGCTAGTCGACGGCATTACCCCGTAGTGTCCTTGGCTAGTGTGAGTATAGAGGTGGGGCGTCACATTTCACCTCAAACAGCACCCGACCTCGAACTGTCACATTTCGCCTGGAACGGCACCCGACCTCGAACTGTCACATTTCGCCTCGAATGGCACCCGATCTCGAACTGTCACATTTGCCTCAAACGACACACGATCCCGAACGATCGTTATTAACAATCAGGCAAGATCATTGATCTCTTCGCAGGTCATCCGCAGGTTTCAAACATCGGGCTTCAGGCAATTCAAAACACGCCTTCCTATCGCAAGGCATGTTTTGGGGGGCAAAGTGTTAACCCACCTTTTGGCAAGGCAGTATACAGGTAGATTTAACCCAATAGACTTCACGATTATCGAGGCTAGAATTTCATGGAATTGGTTCAGATGAATGGATGGACAATCAATTATGGATAGTAATATGAAGCCAGGATTGAGCTTGGTCGATGGATAAACGACGCATGGTACTTGAGATATGGATTTTGGCAAAAGATGAGTTGCTTAGGGTCTACTTCGAGTTTCCAAAGGGAATGCTTCAGTTCAGGAAAGGGTTTGCTTCGGATCATAATAGGATGTTCTTCAAAGGGGTCGACATTGGATCTTCTTGGAGTCGGCATTGATTCATATTCGAGTAAGGTTGGCATCAACTTCGGGTCGGCAATGATATGGCTTTGGGTCGGCCGGGAGTTATAAGAGGTCGGTATAAGGAGATGTCATCGGGTCGGCATTGGTTGGACGTCGGGTCGGTGTGGCATTCACTTCAGGTCGACATCAGGGATGACTCTGGGTCGGTGTTGGAACTTCAGGTCGGCAAGGAGATATGGGGTCGGCATTTACTTCGGGTCAGCACTTGATTAGCTTGGGGCAGCATACAACTTGGGGTTGGCATTGAGATGGAGGTCATATCACTTCAAGGGGTCGGCATTTGGTTCACTCCGGGTCGGCATTGGTGCTGCTTCGGGATTAACTTCGGGTCAGCATAGAGGCAACTTCGGGTCGGTAGAGGAAGATCAAGCTGGGGTCGGCATTTGTGTTACTTCAGGTCAGCATCCAGGATACTTCGTGTCATCATCAAGGTTGCTTCAGGTCCACTACAAGAAATCTGAACTTTACCTACCAATACTTTACCTACCAATATATATGGGTAGGTAAGATAACCTTTATCTACCAATATTTAATGGTAAGATTAATTGGTAGGTAAATATTGCCAATATTATAACATTTTTGAAGGATGTTTATCTACCAATAAATATGAGTAAGTAAAAAGTATTACCTACGCATATACTGCATCGAAAGTTTTTTGCAATTAGCGCATATATCTCGCTCCTATCATTTTAACTTTTCAGTAAAAATAACGCTGAGTTGTGTGATGATGTTTCAAAAAACCTTATCCTGGCAATTTCATTTTTGGAATGAAGATTTCGTTTGCATATCCTAGCAACGTTCCTTGTAAAATCACTTATGCATTAATTATTAATATTTATTTTGTAATATGAAATAATTATTAATTGATAATTAATAAACAGTAATAAAATTTTAAATAATTAATATTCTATATTCAATAATCATTTATTAATAACTAATCATTTATTAATAACTTTTCATATATTGCCGTTTTTATTCAAACAATGGACTATTAAAATGTAAGTATTGTAATTTTTCTAAAAAGTTTCACAATTTCATACCAATATGTCATCATCCAAAATGGCTAAAACATATTCTCCCTAATTTATTAGAGAAACACAATCCATACCATACCCTCCAACTAGAGATCTGACCATTTATTTTAAATAAAACCAAATGGTATAAATCTCAATTCGCGTATTTACTTTTGATTGCCACACTAGAAACTGACAAGAACCACTATCCACCTTTGAATCCCCCACATCTGCATTCTCCAAAGTACTATTCAAATCCCCAATTATCTCATCTTCCCAAACCCTAATTCCCAAATTAATCAAATAAATTTGTTAATTTCACCATGGCAGGAAGAGGCACTACAAGAAAAATTGTTAATCAAACAAGTTTTACTCCCTTCTCTCCTTTTTGATTCAATAATGAAATTAGTTTTCTGTTCCGTCAAAAGGTAACCTTTTTGTTTATTTTATGATTTATGCTTCCTCTTAATTTTTGACTAAATTATGATTCATCATTAATTTTCTATATAAATTGCATTATGTAGTTTTGTGAGAATGGAAGATGATATATTTAGAAGGGCTATCTAGAGAATGTTATTTAGACTACAACCAAATTCTGGATCATCATCTTATGCTGCTGCATTGATTAATATTGCGATGAAACATGCACTTATTCGAATGCTTTATAAACTTTTTTGCATATTTTATTTTTCCTCTACAAGTATTAGCACATAAACTTAAAAATAATACCTTAAGAAATTATAGCAATCTTGATTTTTTCTTTATTTCAAATTTTTTATGGATTTTATAACATTTTTGATGATATTGTCATTGATTCACTTATTTGGTAAGGCTGTAAAGTTATGTAATAGAGCATTGATTTCCTTTAATACATCGATAGTAAAATGCTAAATTGGCTACATATTATCAAAATGCTTGACTAAATGATGCGCCCTTAGTAATCGTAATATTAAATGCAACAATCCTGTAGACAATAAATATGAATATTTTAATACTGTGTTTGTTAGTATTTTGGATTTGATTTTTCATCAAAATTATTACTTACCAATTTCATTTAAGAAATAATTTTATACAATCAACACAATTAAGCATTTAATTGTCTATCGATTTTAAGTTATGTAGGGCTTTCCTTACTAAATTCAAATGAAACTGTTCAATTTATTAGCTATTAATTCCTTACTATTTCTCACAAGAAACCTCCATATCTTGTTATTATATTGACATTTCCTTCTATTTAGCATTAAAAACCGATTTTCCTCAAGCTTTAAGATTTGCTAGCCCATTATTTGGTAATGCATGGAATTTATTTTTTAATTTTCAATCACTTTGACCAACCTTCGCCTGATTTTGATTTATTTTTGGTTTTTAAATATGGTATTCAATATTGGAATCTAATTTAACTATATCAAACTAAATTGATAATTATTTCTTTGAGGTTTACCTTTTGGCTAGAAATATTTCCTTTTTTGGTTATATTTCATTCTATTGCGCCTAAAATTGCTTTTGTACATTGGAATCATTTTTTTCATTATTCATTTGAAATTAGTCTAAATGTTGTCCACTTCCATGTGAAAGTCGGTTTTTATGAAAATATTTGAATGAATTAGAGTTTGGCATGTTACATAAGTTTTCCAACATATTTCAATTACATGTTTCATTTTTTAGGCTTAAAAATTTGTTTCCTTTATTATGTTAATGTTATGGACATTTACTCTTACAATTTATCATCTCTATGAATTTTTTTCATTCAAGCTTGCTTCCATCCCAGTCTAGCATCACTTCTTTATTTATTTTGTTCTTTAAAACAATATTAAGAATGTAATACTAAGAATAATCAAGAATATAGAGGTATCTGATGATAACCTGCTAAAAATTTTGTTTCCATATTAATATCGATCTCCCTTAAGGGAGTTCCCAGTCAATGGTTTCTTTCTATTTCTCAAGATTGTATTGCAAATATCTTTATTTATGTGGCAATTATATGTTATGTGAGGCTTGAATAATCTATAAAGATGATGTCTTTAAAAAAACAACATCTCTTTCAAAAATAAAGGCAGTGCCTCAAAAAAGAATATTCATTTTTATTCTATCACTTTCCTTTATGTTTTTATCTTTCCAATTTATTAGCCACTAATTCTTTGTTACACTTCTAACGTTTTACGTAGTTCTTGAAATTTAGAGTAGTGCATGTCTTCAAGAGGTGACTACATGATGGTCTACAACTTGATCTTGAGAACCTACTCTCTCAGGTTATTTTCCTACTGCTTAATTTGTTGTCTTTTCCCACAAGGAACCTATGTATCTTATTATTCTATTAATGTTTCCTTAATTTTAGATTTAAAATTGTTTTTTGCACCCTTTAAGTTTTGGTAGCCTTTCATTACTAATCAAGGAATTTTATTAATTTTACTTTCATTTACTTTTCTTACCATATTCTAAAGTTTAATACATTTGAAATTATAGTATGAGATTCTTTAAGAATCAACTAAAACATGTGTAGGTTGGAATATTAGAAGTGTGTGAGCTATAGAGAAAGGTATATAGTATTCTTAGATTATAAGCTGCTTACAACTATATTTTTGTATTTGTTTCAATAATCATGAAGCAACGTACTTAATGCATTACAGTCACTCATTCACTATTTGTTTACTAATCTACCTCTGGCTAAATCATGTTTTAAAAATAAAAAATTCTACTCTTTTTCTCTATTAGTGTTTTCAAACATAACTTTAAGTTTGTCCAAAAACAAAGAAAATTATCATATATCATATAATATCACATAAAGCTAGGTTATTTCTAAATAAGTAAAAAAATGCGAATCAAACAAAATTTATTATCAAAAATGTTTAATCCATTACAAAATCTTTGCTACATGGTCCTAGGCTAATAGAAAAAGGAATCTTCAATTTTGGCCAGAGCTTAGCATAAACATATAAGAATGTTTGTTTTACAAACAAAATATCACTGTATAAACTTATAACTTCCCCACTAGAAATACAATTCATCAGTCCACAACACTTTTTTTGATGGAATATCTATCTTCCTAAGATAAATTTTCTTGTTGTTATTTCAGGGAAATCAAAAATGAATCAAGTAAAAACAAGCTATACATTCAATTTGAAGACCTAACATTCTTACAATCATTCTACAATTGACCACTGATCGATATCCTTACTAATCTTTTGAGCGGAAGACTCGTTTGAGAGAAGATAGGACCTGCAGTACAAAGTCAGGTAACATACAGTCAAATCATTATATTATAAACTGATATTTCATAAAACTGGAATTGATATTTACATTATATATATGTTCTTTGTAGACGAACGCAGTAGACTCCCCAGTAATCAAACTCCTCGACATATTCGATACAGAAGGCACAAAAGGCATGTCATAAGATACAATTGATAAAATTAAAACAATTAAGATATCAATAGAGAATAGTTCTTATGCATCAGAGTCAGTATGCTGCTCAGTTTGCCTTTAGGTATGACTTCTATTGCAGAATATTTTCTTGATACGTTAAGCCTAATTATTAATTGATGATTAACAAAGTATTCATTTTTTGCATGATTTTGAAATTGAAGAAAGCACGAGGAGTCTACTAATGTAAACATGTTTTTCATATGCAGTGTATCGATAGCTGGCTCATCAGGCATGCTTCATGTCCATTGTGTAGGAGAGACATCTAATTTTTTCAAGTTATTTTCTGTAAATTATATATACATGGACATCAGTTGTTTGTACATATATAAGTGCGAATTTTATGTACACTACATATACATTTGATTGAATATCACAATGACTACAACTGCTTTGATTTGGTTATTTGGGTTGTTTGATATATTAGTTTTGTAGATAATAATAATGTATGTTTTCCGTAGTTTATTTCTAATATAGAACATTTATAAATAACTGTTATTTTCTTTTACCTACACATAACCATTAAATTTGACCCAAATATGAATTCTGTAACAGACCAATAAAATGATGCCATGTGGGCTAATAAAATAACGCCACATGGTCCAATAATATTGTGCAACGTAGGCCAATAAAATAATGCCACGTGGCAAATCAGATAATGCCACGTGGACTACTCAAATGATGCCACGTGACTTAAGAAATATGATGCCATATGTACTAATCAAATGATGACACGTGGACAAATTGTTGTTTGATACATGGACCAACAACAAGATGCTAAGTGTCGGCATTGATGTATGCTACGTATATGCTACTGTGGCAACCATGTATGTAGCCACGTAGGATGACACATCATCAAACACATCAGTCGATGACTCATCATTTGATTCACAATTTAGTGGGGTCCATGGATTCTTTTACCTACCAGTATTAATAAGTGTAGGTAAAGACTCTTTCCCCACTAACCTTTACCTACCAGTGTCTACCAATTCAATATTGGTAGCTAAAACATATTACCCATCATTAGGCTAGTTTTACCTACACTTACAATTGGTAGGTAAAGACCCCATTTTCTTGTAGTGATCGGCATGCTATCTACTTCAGGTTGGCATAGATGGACGAGTTGGGCTCGACGGTCGCTATGGTGGGTACATGTAGGTGAGGAGGCCATGTAGCCGGAGTTTTGCCTATAAATACAGCAGCCGTGGCTTCAGAAAAAAGGGATCTTCACTTTCTTTCTCTTCATGCCATTTTTATTCAGAAATTCCAGATTGTAACTGTACTCAAATTTCTGATAATAAAAAGGAATTTTTTGGAGTGGACGTAGGCCGGAGTTAGCCGAACCACTATAAATCTTGTCTTTTTTACTTGCTTTCATTTTAATTTTGGTTATTCTTCATATTATATTCTCTACCTATACTCTATCTGTGTTCTGTGATCTGTGACTGGATATTGGTTCTTTCACGTACAATCGGGTGTTGGTGACCAATTTTGACGCCAACAATTAATATAAATTAATTTCGAAATTTATAAAATTTATTAATAAGATTAATAAAATATATTAATTAAATAAGTTAATCAATTAATATATATATGCATATAATGAATATTATGATATATGTTATGTTGTTTTAAAATGTTAAATTAATATAATTACACATGTATGTATATAAATAAATTTCAAAATTAATATAAAATTAATTAAAATTGTTTAATTAAGTAAATTAGTTAAAAGGTTAATTAATTAAATAATATACATATATATGATATATGTATTATACTACAAAGGTTATAGTATATAATAAATATTTAATATAAATGTAACATTAAATTAATATAAAACTAATTAAAATGTTAATTAATTAAATAAGATTTAATTAATATAATATTATACGTAAGACTATTATATAAGTAATATGAAATATAAAATGTTATAAAAAGTTCCATTGCGAAGGTGACGACTTTACGAGTGCAATGCGACAAACCGCATCTGAATCCGACCTCATATGAGCAAGAAACGAGTTAATGAACATTCAACGCTTAATTAACTACTTAAAGCTAATTACATTTAATAATCAAACCCTAATCACCTTCGTTCCCAAACCCAGGCCGATACTTCACCTCGACCCGACTTTCCAAACCACCGCCACCATCGCCTAATGCTATTGACAACTGATTCAACTCCAGCGCTGACCTCCTCTCCAAAGCGCTCCCCACGCCACCAGTCCTGTACCCCCTAGTGCCGCCTGGGCCCCGGATCTGGAACCCTAAATTGCTGACGTCGCCTCCCCTTTACCGCCACTACACTCCACATCAAACCAATCCCCTCCGCTTATAGCTTGCCCTCACCAAGGCGAATATTTTTACTTTAAGCGTCGCTTCCTGAAGAGCCCCCATGGTGGAGATCGGATGCAAACAAATAATGGCCGTTGGTTTTTGGTAATTACGACATGGATTTAGGATAGAGGAAATTATCCTTTTCTTCAAATAAAAATAAATAAAAATTGTATTTATTCAATTTTCACTTTACGTATTCGACTCGTACGAGCTGTAATAAGCCTTGGTCAAAACGATTATCGCTCTGCACGACTCCACGCAATCTTCTGGTCCTGATGGTGTAAAATACGACACAATCAGAGACTGCTCACTTGATGGTAAATTTCACACGTATCGATCATGAATATCTATCGAGAAATCTGCAACTCCAAACGAAGCACGCCTACTGTTGTTTATAACTAACTACCCATATTCTGAACTCGATGGAATAGGTTTCGGGACCTAATTCCATTATACACAAAAGTTAACCTTTTTGGATCGATCTATGATTGGAAGGTAGGCTACTATCTAAAAATCCGTCTGGCAAAATATATCGATGCTTATACTCATTCTCAACCGCTCGGACGATTCAGACTCAATGGAAGTGGTCTTCAGTCCTAATTCATCCGTTTGTAAAAGTTGAGTTTTCAGCCCATCGATTAAACTAGCAATTTAATATTTAAATAAATAAATTATTTAAATATCCTAGTATATAAAAATGCGGGTTGTTACATTATTCCCACCTTAAGAAAAATGCGGGTTGTTACATTCTTCCCACCTTAAAAGGATTTTGTCCTCGAAATTCTAAAGAAAAATGTAACTCTACCCTAACACCCTGTCTCAAATGACACTACACTTAAATCTTCACTTATCCATAACAATCATTCGCTAGTAAATACACAAGCAACATATAAAAACCATAACAAGTAGGTCCTATACCATCATATCTCAGCACTGCCTACACAAGAACACACATGGTAACACACCCGAAAATACACATGTCTACTAACATGATGCTTCTCACCAATCGAGCATTTGCAAATACTCGAAATCCAAACAATGAACCACTAACTTCAAATGATTATGACAGAGGGAAAAGACTTGGACTAGCCTAGGCCTACATCTTCACTCCCTAAGTACAATCACAACAACCCCAAGTCTAATCAACTAAATCAAATGCCTAATCTACACACACGTTTCCAAAGAAATGCAAATGGAAAACAAAATGCAAACTTGCAATTCAAAAGAGAAGTTAACTAGCTATGCTACATTACTGACTCTCTCCACTATCAGCTATGTCTAACAACCTTCTTCTTAAATTTTCTTTCAAATTCGACTAAGATTATGGAAAATTTCGGCAGCACCTCCTTTGCGCGTCTCGATCCAAAAAACCACAACCACTCCCAAAACTACAATATAAGTCCATATCTGGGACCTCCCATATCCGAGGTCAACATAACAATAATATATAAATATGATATACCTTGTAGAGTGTGTATGTGATATAGCAAACACACCTGCTAAGCATAAACACGTACCATGTTGCGAGCAAGCTAACTCAACCTATGAAACCAAAAGCAACTACAAGCCTCTACTTCCATGCACCTGCATTTCACTTCCATAATCCAAAAGAAAGTCATATACATCAAAGAGAATCAATATACCCCCATATATGCACCATATACAAGCATAAGTAGCAAAATTGCTACAAAATGCTTATCCAAACAATGAATGCATACATATCACCATGACTACATAATCATGAATAACAACCCACGTGCAACTCAACACATGCCCAACTTGCATTTCCAATCAAGAATGCAAATAATGGCATGGTGCAAATCTACATGTTAACTCTAGCATGGCATAAATTTGTATGCAACAAGTATCTCTAATAAATATGTTACAACTAACTGTGCAACAAACACATCCAATGCAACAAGCATCTCAAATTAATAGGTTGCTATCAAAAATAACAAGCACACTTATAAAACACAAGCAACAACAAAGCGAGCTCTACACCACACTTTCTTACATTTAATCAAAACAAAAAGGAAAATAATTTTTTCCCTTCAATAATTGGAGGCACATCAATACTAAGCTCCATCAAACACGTACAAACTTAACCCCATCAGTCTGAAGTCACATAGCATTACTCCCAAAATGAATAAGCCTCGAGGTCTAAGTCACATCCAGTTCACTTTCATTTTCTCTAGTCGACTTATTCCGACTTCGTCACTGGAATTCCATACCTATACTAATAAATAATCCATAAACAACAACAACAAAAATCAATCAACAAAATTAAATAATAAATCAATAATTAAGAAACAGTAAGCAATGAGTCAATCAAAAATAAACAATCAATCAGTAGTTAAAAACAACAAGCAACATCAATAAACCAACCATCAAATAATAGCAAGTAACAACAAACAACAATAATAAACCAACCATCAAATAATAGCAAGCAACAACAAACAACACAACCATACCAAATAATGAAACATAACAAAGAATTTATACTGACACGCATGGTGACCAACAATAGTCAAAACATGTATGTCCAACTATGTACCCCAATGAGTCTGTTCGACATCCACGATATCCCAAATGCCTAAGTGGTGTAGCTCCTCTCATGAATACAATACACGAAAGACTATCACACCACCTGCTCCGACAAGGAAAACTTAGATGATATGCTGGATCCCTATTCTCAAAACTCCCGAATAAATCAAGCGAACTAAGTCTCAACTTCCCATCCCTTCCGAACATAACTCATTCTCCAAAGGAGAAACTTTACAATTAAATCATCATTAAATGACTATCTACAAATGCTTGTGCTCGCTCGAGTTCATACTCACCTCAACCACACAATGATAATAAGGATAATATACTAAGTGTACTATGATGCTTGCCTAAGCAAGCATCATATCGCCGCTTAGAAGATTATCCAAATCGTCATAAAACTAGTCAATGAGTTCCTTCCCGAACTATCACAAGCTATCCTTACTATACTATACCATATACACATTTTTACAAAGAATAAAGATCATCTAAAATGATTACGATGCCCGATCAAATCCTTTGTTGCTAGCAAGGTTCCTTTATTAAATTAGGCTCGGTCACCTGACTCCTCTCGTGCGAACTCCGATCCAGTTACTTGGTCTGACTAACAAAACTTCCTGGCACGACCAGGGTTGCGCTTCGAAAATCTATAAGTCATCTCAAGAATCTGATTCAAGTGCTTGCCTTTAAGAATCGAGTGAAAACTCTTGCCTAACTAGTGCAAATCACCTAGAAACCTTGCACTCAAACTAGGGATTACGAACTGGTATGTGAATGGACTGATCTTTAGAAAATACATCTTCCGCACATGGGATTGCTCCCACAGCCTAAGGTTTACGATTGCTAAGAAAACACTTTAAACATGGATGACTTCACTTTAAACATGAATGATTCTACGCAGAATGTATAGGTCATATGTTTAGTCTTTTCTCAATTCAAGGTAACCACCGGGTCCTAATGGATACATAATCCAAGTCAATATTTGCTTGTCAATCTCCTTCACTACTGTACCCAAAGGTCTACACCACCTTCAATACTTACTGCAGCTATTGGAATGTTCACGGGCAGGCGGAACAACTCATGTTGTGGCAAAATAGACTCTGAAATAATCAGGCATCTCAGACTGCATATCCGTAGTCGCTCTTGTAATATGTCTACTAATACCGATAGCCTGATCGAGGATACCTTAGCAACTAGCGAAATAAATCTAAGTCCAGAGGATAAGTGGTGTGCAATATATTATATAGTTGAAAAATTACTAGTACGCCTTCTCAACGTATCTTCACTTACCAGGTTGCTTAACTCAAACTAGTACACGAGGTCTTAATGTTGAGCCTAAGCTCTGATACCAAGTGTAATGACCCGCCTTTTGTAGTACCCTGAATCAACGTTGAGTGACAACGTCCGACTCCATAATACAACAAATGATAGTCCATCGGGGAAAAATCTCATAGCGGAGTGACAATATATAATATACTGAATATACATGAGTAATAGGATAAATATTATACAAGAGACTATATTGATGGAAGTAACTGATAAATCGGTATTGATACAGAAAGTCAGAATACAATATCTGATACAACAAGTCTCGTACATAAATAGCCTATCATTCACGTATTATTACAACATCAAGTATATATCCAAGGTACCGTCATCGCCTCCAAATTGCTCCGGCTGTCCTAAAAGCATACCCCCAAAAGCACCTGACGCTCCAACTACTCAATCGAGTACCCAAGAGTTGTCATGACATATGCACACAAAGACAAAATGCGGGCTGGACATAAAGCTTAGTGTGAGGGGAACAATCTCAAAGTATTGTATATCAAATCCATATACAAATATATAGGGGATTTGTGAAGTACAATTGGTCCTCTCTACAAAACTGGCTTAGGGATAACACAGACACTA
The DNA here is from genome assembly GCA_030737815.1 of Allium fistulosum. Lineage (NCBI taxonomy): Eukaryota > Viridiplantae > Streptophyta > Magnoliopsida > Asparagales > Amaryllidaceae > Allium > Allium fistulosum. Next base: position 963,227,113 of record CM060902.1, on the reverse strand, counting down.
TGTAGTTAATGCCCTGCTATTACCCCGCTATAACCCTGCTATATCTCATAGCAGATTTCTACTGCTATGATTTTTCCATATAGCCTAAAATATAGCCTTTCCGCTTTAAGCCACGCTATTTCCGCTATATCCCGTTATTTCCTATGTATTTCGTTATTTCCGCTATATTTTATTTAAAAGAAATGAATTGAAAAATGAAATTTATACATTATGAAAATTAAGAAATTAATTTATTTAATCGAATTTTTTAATTTATTTTTAGAAATGAAAATACTCTAACATTCTACTAAATTTAATTATGTTATATAATAGTTTTATGTTTATTTATAGTATATTCGCACATGTTTTTATTTAAAATTATTTATGTATTAATTATAATCCAATTGAATGTTAATTTTTCATTTAATTACCATTTATATATTTGTAAAAACATTAAGTACGAGTTTTATATGCTATTTTAGAGTCATCTGCTACATCCCGCTAAATCCTCGCAAAATCCTCGCTATGACTTTTTGCACCTCCGCCGCATTGAATCTGCCGAGCGCTTTGACTGCACAGTACAGACAGCTCTTAAAAAAGTATAGTAAAACCCAACTCAGAAGTAGGAGATCATACCATAATCTGCTTTTCTCTTGCAACCAACGAGTCAGCATAACTAATAATGTGGTTGAAACGTAACAATATACCATGATAGGGGTAACCTAATGCACCAATGCAAGAGTAATATAAACTTCCCTATATAAGTCTAACACACAATGCTCAATAATGGTAATCAACCAACTAATATAACATACACAACCATAACAATAGCAGCTGCCCAAAGAATAAGTTGATACCCATCATCATTGGCGGGTGGGGTCCGCTACGGACACCAACCGATCCAATAATCCCCATCAAGCATTTGAAATGCAAAATGAATACGGCTATATAACGATGCTACTAAAATAGCATTTCCATACCTAAAACGAAATACGAATATCTATAACCGTTACCCGTCCTGAACTGCCATTGGCTAGCAATTAGACCTATCAAGAGCTAAAACTAACTTTTGGACTCCCTAAAAACCAACACCTTAAATCAAGCTGTCCTGTAGGTCCCGTCGAAGCATCCAATAGTGCCACGGAACAGTATATGACCTACTCTAGATTGGCATTCCGGTCTCTCTCCGCCTCTGCTTCAGGATCAGGTCTACAGGTCGTGTCATCTCAAGGGTACAATGGATTCCCTTGCTAGCGTCCTTTACTTTCAATTGTCAATACCAACATACCGGAAACGTATATAAATGGTAAATCTTGCCTGCATCCTTTCCACATGGGTACACAATACCAAAGTATTATCGCTCCTGTATGGATTGATAAATCTTTATGAATTGCCATTAGCTACCTATGAGGCCTATCGAGAGCCACAACTATATTATCGACTCCCCTGAAAATCAACACCTCAAAAGAAGTTGGATTATAGGTCTCGTCGTAGCCTACAAGAATATTACGCAACAGTATATGACCTATTCTAAACTGGCATCCTAGTCTCTCTTCGCCCCTACTCTGGAACCACGTACGCATGTCGTGTGCCCCAAGGTACAATGGATTCCCTTGCACCAATCGGTAGTCCTAAATCGAACATATCGAAAAGTATATAGATATATGCCTTAAACCGCATACCAATGAATATCAATAAAATATTCTATGCCTCTCCTCGGTAGTCCTAATTCAAACATACTAGAACTATATACATATGCATGAACATGCATATCAATGAATATCTATAAAAATATTCCATGCTCCATCCAGTAGCTCTAAGTCGATCATAGCAGAACTATATACATATGCCTGAAACCGATCTCAATGAATATCTATAAAATATCCCGTGCCTCTTCCAATATTCCCAAGTCGGACATACCAGAATTATATATAAATATAGATATATATAACCCTACATGAACTATATGTAGATATATATACAACTAGTCCATCTATATGGAACTAATTAATATATCTTGTGCCCATTTACATACATGAAGGCAATACACAACCAAAACGACTATTCTACCATCTCAGAGTCAAATTAATCAACCAATTGAACAATCTATTTATCTATCATTCAATTCTAATCTATAATCAGTTCAATCAATTTAGCCAATTCAATCAATTAAAAACAATGACATGAAAATTATACGATTCAATCATTAATCAACTTGTTATACCATACGGTAGTTTAGGAGATGATCCATCTATTAATATATTATTTCCAAGCATAATATATTATTTATAAAACAAGCATAAGCTTTCAAATAAAGCTTAATATTATTTAATCATACAATTATAATTAAATATACACTTTCATATTATTTTTATAAAATCGTAACCATTTTATAAAAATATCATTATATACTTAAACCTAATTTAAGTAATATATTTCACCTCATAATATTTTATAAATCCATAAATCCTTTTATAAAATATTATATTCGCTTTAAAACCCATTTAAGCCACAATATACTTCAATTATCAAATTAAATCAAGTAGGTCTCAATCGCACTATTTTATAAAATCATATAAGCATTTTATAAAATATCCCATTTACTCAAAACTAATTTTTAAGTAATTACAGCACTTAATTTATCAAATTAAATTAAGTGTAAATCCATTTATCAAATCTACAAAATCATTTTTAAGTCTTCATGCTTATCTTAAAGCTCATACTTTTAAATCCCGGTCAGTAATAAATATGTACCAATATTTCTATCACTAATTTAAACAACAAATTGGGCTAAAATTAATTTATAACCACATTATAAATTAATATCAAACCCCTCCAACTCTATTCGATACGAATAGATCTCCATATATATATATATATTTGGGATCTAAATCAATCATCCTGAATATATACTCAAACTAATCTAATCAAATAGGGAAATTATTAAATAAATATCACAACTGTCGTAGACATTTATCTAGGATCTCACCAACTATTTTATGTGGATAGCAATCCATCCAAACATCATATATCAATGAACCACATTACTCTACATCATTCTAATCATATAAACTAGTATACAAAAATACTGGGATTTATACGATAAATAATTATAGAGTTATCGTTCCACTCACCTTATCAATATTTTTCAGTCATCCAAATTGCAACCAATGTTGTTCCATTGCGAAGGTGACGACTCCATGAGTGCAATGTAATAAACCGCGTCTGAATCCAACCTCGTATGAGCGAATTAATGAACACTCAATAATTAATTAACTAAATTAATTAACAAATTAAAGCTAATTACATTTACCAATAATGTTTAAGCCCTAATCACCTTTGTTCCCAAACCCATGCCAATACTTCACCCCGACCCAACTTTTCAAACCACCACTGCCATCGCTTGATGCCACCGACCACCGATCCAACTCCTACGTCGACCTCCTCTCGCCAAGACGCTCCCCATGCCACCAGTTTCATACCCCCTAGCTTTGCTTAGGCTCCGAATCTAGAACCTTAAATCGCCGACATTGCCTTCCCTTTGCAGTTGCTATGCTCCAACTAGGATAATCGCCTTCACCTATAGCTTGCCTTCGCCAAGGCGCATATTTTTCCTTCAAGCGCCGCTACTTGAAGATCCACCATGACAAAGATCGGAGTCAAACAAATAACGACCGTTGGTTTTTGGTGATTACGACATAGATTTGGGAGTGAGGAAATTATCCTTTTCTCCAAATAAAAGTTGTATTTATTCATCTTTCACTTCACGTATTCGACTCGTACGAGCTGTAACAAGCTCCAATCGAAATGATTTTTCCTCCGTATGACTCCATGTATTCTTCCTGTCTCGATGGTATAAAATACAACACAATCAGAGACTGTTTACCAGATGGTAATTTCGAACCTATCGATCATGAATATTTATCGAGAAATCTACAACACCAAACGAAGCGTGCCTATTGTCATTATAACTAAATACCCATATACTGGACTCAATGGAAAAGTTTTCAGGACCTAATTCCATCGTACACAAAAGTTAGATTTTTGGATCGATCTACGAGTCGAACGCAGGCTACTATCTAAAAATCCGTCTGTCGAAATATATCGATGCTTATACTCATTCTCCACCGCTAGAACGATCCAGACTCAATGGAAGTGGTCTCGAGTTCTAATTCATTTGTTTGTAAAAGTTGAGTTTTCATCCCATTAATTAAACTAGCAATTTAATATTTAAATAAATTAATTATTTAAATATCCTAGTGTATAAAAATCGGGCTGTTACAACTTTCATGTTAATGTTCTTTATACCTATGCAAGTGCCTAATTTTACAACTACTTAATATGTTCATAATATGGTCGCTCATGTGTGTGTTTGGTTGAGACCGTGTATTGCATTCTATGAATTCCAAACTTTAAAGTGATACAAGGCTATAGATATTTGATCCATATACTAACACATATAAGTGTTATATGGTAAACGATCATAGTTCATAATGTACGATACTTTGATGAAATTAGTTCATCCGAAACAAGTAAATAAACCATTGTGTGAGATCGGGTATTCAATTTGATTAATCTTGATAAAGATCACATTGTGTTAAATATAACACAAGACCAACTACAATATAGATTTAAGAATTCGATCATTGAACTGTATATATGATTGGTTTACGTAAACTGCAACATATTTGATGTCCTCAAATGTTAAGGATAATCGAATGCGCTTTTGAAAAGAGTTCAACATGATATTATAGTAAGGGTATTATTTTGAATTATTTGGCCATTTAGAAATGAAAATGAATGTATAAGAGTAGATGTGATTTAAGGTACAGTTGGGATGAAGAGAGTGAATAGTTACCTCTACTTCATAAAGAAACATCAGAAACAAGAATTGTAATAATAATAATTGATACTTAACATTGGGATGAGAAATATGATTTCTATTCTGAAATGTGTTTTCATATAGAAAATTATTTTCTATGAGATTTATTTCTTTGAGTTCAAGGTATTTGATCAAAGAACTCTCTATCGTAAACTAGTTGCAATATATGAAATAAATAGTCTATATTAAGCGAATGCTGGACCTCCGAATTTAGTATGCCATTATAGTAATGGAGGAATTAGTAAAAGCATGCCATATAGCACTCAATGATTACATCAAGCTAGAAAAATTGTTTTTATAAAACATACCGAACATTATTTATGAAATAATGACAATTTTTCAATGGTGACTGAAAATAGATATAGTTATATTTCAATGTGAATATTATGAATATTCGCTATGAAGTAAAACTATAACGTGGTATTTGTTTTCACAACAAAAGTGATGCATTGGAAAATACTGAAGTATCTCAAATTATTTAAAATTATTTTGGAATTATAAACTAAGCTGTAGTTTTGAGAAATAATTTTTGTTATATGATTATGAATCATATGATACTAGTTGATTATATCTCAAACAATTAAAGACTATGCATCCATTTAGCGGGAGCGTCATAAGAGTTGATTATCTCTTTAGATTGATAAATATATATATATATATATATATATATATATATATATGCAATTGTAAGTGTATTAACACCAAAACGGTTCCATATACTTCGTTATATTCACCGATGAGTTATCATAGACATGAACATGTGTATTTGATACGCATGTATAAGTCTATAATAAGCTCATAAATTATAAAACAGAAGTAAATATTATAGAATGCGACAAAATTGATTTGATTTGATCGAATGGGTGAGTATATTGGAAAGAGTTTCGTATGTACCTGATATGAATAAAGATTAAGTCTCAGAGGTCACTCCTCCCTATAATACATAATGATGTATTGATCGTAATCAAACTTTATTAGATGAAGTACGATTAATTGTGAGTGAAGTTGAGTTAATTTCTTTCTACACGGTCATGTTCGTAAGAGTAGTATACAAGGTTAAAATTAATTTCATCCAAAATAATATTTTTACAAATTCATACAAGATGAGAGTTTATAAGAAATCTCAACATATCCAAGACCAAGGAATTGGCAGGTTGTATGAGCCGAAAGATTGCATGTAATAATTGTATGTGAGGAATCTTATATGAATCATCCCAAAAGGAGCTTGGGAACGATTATCATCAGATGACCAATTTATGTTTTGAACATAAGTTTTGTAAACTAAAAACCAAATATTGATTTTATTTATAAGGAATTCATAAAGTGTTTATGAATACTAATTCCATTGTACCGAGAAACAATTGTTATTTTAGTAAATATCAACTTCATAGTAAAGGAATTTCTTTGAGAAATTATTGGTAGTAAAATGGAACTGGATAATATCTGAAGATAAAACTGATAACATGAGACTACGTGAATTAACTGACCTAAACGAACACATCGGATTAGAGTGTCTAATAAGTATTCTTGCACATTAAAGAGAAACTATAAGTTTCTTATCAATGTCGAAAATATAATCCTCGGTTGTTTAATTAAACCATTAAAAGTGTTGCCTCTATGATATGGTACGATGCGCAGATCTGAAATTGATTCCAAATACATAATCAAAATTTGATTTTGATAGTAGTATCCAAAGAGATATGATCCATTGGCTGCAAAAGTGTCTTTAAGAGAAAGACCAATGTAGTTCGAATATAGTCAGCACATTAATAAGAATAATATCATGAATTTCAATTGTCAAAATTAGTGTAATAGATTCGTTATTCAACACAAGTTAATTTGGATTCTAGTCACAAAATTATCGCATGTTATGACTTATGTGTTGGTACGTATGTGTTGAAATAAAAAATTCTAAATAGTGATTTAGTAAACAATTTACACATAATAACCAAGGTGTCTAGAAGTCAGTGGGAGCGATATTGAGTTTGTGAGTTTTTGGATATGATCCAAGAACAAATACGAAAGTATCATTCAGAAAAGCATCAAAATTGAACAAGTGTTTTTATAGAGACATCAAATAGTTTAATTATTAGTCAAAATGCAGAGGAAGCATGTGTTCATAAGAAAGAACATTAAAAGGATACATTGATATTTCTAAACTACAAGTAAACAACACAATGTTGATTTTTAACAATACACGTGTTAAAATTAGCCACAGTTGTTCTAATACTCGATGTTGGATTTATTAATGATGTCTTTTATAATATGAGTAAAAGATGTTAGGAATGTCTTAAATGATATGCAAGGACATCTTATTAAAATGTTTAATATGGAATATGTAAGATGGATTCTGTATGCATTGGCAATAGGAATTATAATACATGTTATACTGTCTATGATACATGATTTGTTAATGTATTTTATACATTAAGCAAATATCAAATCCAAATAGATATCACTAAATGGTTGTTGAGGTGTTCTCGTGTATTTATGAAATACTATAGAACTATTTATAGAAACAATAAAGTCCATATGAAGGAGTGTTTGGGCTCAAACTTCATAAGTGATATTGAGTATAACATGTCAATAATAAATTCAAGTTAAGAATCTTAATATTGAAAACGTTCCAATTATAAGAGATTGTGGGTGATTCAATGAAAAGGCTAAGTACATTGACTTGAATAACGCCACAACAAAAGCAATGTGTGTGCGTGCACACGTGCGTGTGTATAATAAATGCATAAATTTATAACTAAACGAGGGTGATTCCAAATATTGAGAATCCCATAACATTGTTATAAGATAACATTGTCGCAATATAGTTGATAACAGAATTTAGAGCTTGGTAGAAGTCGACAGACGTACTACGAGTTGTTCCACATGATAAATGTAGTATGACAATGTCGAAGAGAGTTGATTGACAAAGTATATAATTGAAACATAATAGCATACCCATTCACTGAGGGACTGACAGACTGACGCAATTGGTTTTGAGGAAACCGATTGGAGAAGTTGGAATAAGATTCCATAATTGACCCCAAGTGTAAGTGGGAGATTGATAGAGTTAGGGGTATACCCTAGGGGCAATTATATAATTTGTTTTATATATCTAACTCGGTAACCAATCTTGTTCAAAATAAAAGGTGTTTTCTTTTTGCTATATACTTAATATAATATGTTATATTAATTAACTAATTTAATTAAAGGTATATTTAATAGAAAATCCATAAATGGTATCTTTTGTGATAGTAGTTACAAAGTGCTGCAACCGTAAGTAGTTTATCACAAAGAAGTAAATATATCATCTTAAATGTTCCTAGTTAAGATGCATCGAGATTGAATATCGATGTACCCATTGAGACTAGAGTACGTAACGCTCTCTAAATGTTGAGCGGTGTATTTGTAACGATTCGGAATTTTACCGCTTTGATTTTTGAATATTTGATAAATTTTAAATATTCAATTAATGGCTTTTAATGCTCAAATAACCCTCTTTTAATTAATACTTAATGATGGTAAACTCGTTTTGAACGTTTGTTTATAAAAGTAAATAGTTCGATGAAAACTTGAAAATGTGACCGAAAATCATTTTTCGATTTTCGACTTTTATTGAACGAAAATTGTCACGACGTTGTTTCACACATATGCACATACACTTATAAAAAATTTTAGTTATTTAATAAAGTAAAAATGATTAATAAAAGTAAGTGTGATTAAAGTGTTTAAAAAGTAATTAATTAACATAAAAAAGTAAAGAAAAGACACTTTTTTCTTATTTTAACTGTAAAATACAAAAAGTACATGGATTTAAGTACTACTTTTTGGTTATTTGATGGCAACTACACTTGTTCACATGGCATGTAAGGGTTTAGAGGGTATTTGTGTAATTTTGCAAATGGGTATTTGGTGTCTTTTGCCATTTTTTCCATTTCTATAAAAGGAGCACCTTCCATTTCAATTTCACTTTTGTTTTCATTTCCATTTCCACTTTCATCTTCTTCCTCTTCTTTTCCATGTCTTCCTCCTTCTACGTCCATTTTCGTAAAAATAAACTACATAAAAAACAACTCATTTCTCCTCAAACTTCTTCCATAGCCTTGAAATAATATAGTTAATACTCTCTACACCTCAAAGTCACAAAATTTTGTGTCCATTCCCTATTTTGGAGTTGGACCATGAGCTTTAAAGGGGGTTGAAGGGCTAGTGCGTGAGCATGTGGGGGCTAGGGGAGGGCTTTGATCGAGTTCGAAGCAAGAAAGGTGGTGGTTTGGTGTTTGGTTTGAATTAAAGTGAGATATCTCACTTTAAATTAGATTTAAAAATTGAGTTACATGTTGTAATAATTAGTTGCTCGATTTAATTATTTGTATGTAATATTTTATATATAGTACTTGAAATTTTTGTTGATTTCCGCTTGAAAGCGGATGACATAAATAACCACTGTGTTGTAGGGGAAGCGATGTATGGAAATCGAAGTGTCTTCGTAGCGAATAGGTCGCTACAGAAGTACTTCAAAGAATAGATGTGTAGGGGGATCCAAAATGATTCCTTGCCAAATGTTTTACATTTTATATATATATGTGTATATGTATATGAAATATTATATGCTATAGTTTGGTAGTGTTGAATATAACTAGGAAAGTTGAATACTTTTGAGAATAAAAACAAATGGGAGCTTGTTTAAGTACCATAGCTGTCGTAAAGCGTCTTTCGGAATTTGAAAATTTATGGATTTTAAATTACTTCAACCTTATAATATTTTAAACCGAAATGTTTTATATATTTATAATGGTTTAAAATATAGAAAGAAACATGGTTTAAAGGTTATTTGATTTACAAATCAAAGTTCGAAAAGTTACGGTCCATATAACGGAAGTCGCTAAGGATGCTCTTTGAAAATACGAGATTTTAGTAAAGTAAAAGAAGGTTATCTATTTTAAATATTTCGTAAATTATTTTCAAAAGTGTTTTATAAAAGTTATATAAGTATTCTAAAAGGATTTGAAGTTTTTAAATATATTTTGAGTATTTAAAAAAAGTGGTTTGTTTTAAAGAAATCCCTTTACTTTTTCAAAGTCGGATTCTTTCTAAAAGCAATGGTATTTATTTATGATTTGGATGGAGGTTTGTACTTTGTTTAAAAGTGTTTAAAAGAGGTTTGGAATTTATATAAATGATTTTTTTATGGTGTTACAGAAAGTAATCTTTTCATACTTAAACACCAAATTCCAAGGCATGGAAACTCGTCCCTATCTTGAGAATTAAGAATGTATGTCGATGCAATGATAGTTTTCTAACTTGTCCAATTTCATTGTTAATCGAGGGATAGTATTGTTTGAAATCAAAAAATGGTGGTAAGTATGTTTGGACTAATTTTCATACGATCCATTTACTTACATCAGAAAGAGAATAATTTAATTAATGAATGGATTAATTAAGGAGGCTTAGTGGTTGCTTATGTGCTTAATCATGCAGGATTTCCATGCGAAATCAAATTTATGATTAGTTTGTGTGTTTATTTGATAGTTAAATAACTGACTATCAAACCTTGTCCAGTTTTAAACTATCTATTGTTGGTTCGAAAAGACCGAGATCAAATAAGCATGAGTTATCCGAAAACCACTTCGAACCGACATAAGCGTTCGAATTAGGACATCTTGAAGATGATGGAAATCGAAGATGGATTTCTTTGAAGTGCAATGGCTGCTTGCTACTAATCCTAAGAGTGACTCCAAAGAGGATGTAATAGAAGTAGTGCCTTTGGTTTGTTCATATCCTAAACAACTTGTATGGATGAAAGTTGGCATTGCATAGTTGCTTGGAGGGCAGTGTTAGCATTCTAAAAGGAATTTGCTAAGAGGAGAAATGTAATCATTGCCTCACGAGATACCCACGAATGACTAAAACAGGGGATATGCCGCAAGGCTATGTGGGTCGCACCTATTAGGTTATGGTCATCACCTTTCTAGATCACTATTTATGGATTTGGTATGTGCGTGAGAACTCTCAAAGGAAAGGTTAAAAAGAAACCAGGGTGATGACATATTCGGTGCTATCTAAGAAGGGGTAGGCTGGTCTTGCCATGCAGGGGGTCCATGTGAGGCCCTCAGTACAATTTATCTAGAGATGTATGCGACCATTCCTGAATTCCTATTGGAATCTGAATAATGGTGCATGATTAATCATGCTTTGACATGTATTAGTCGAAGATGGAAAGTTAGACTTATCTCCATAATAGCATGTGCACAACCTAGGCCAAACTTAAGTTCACCGTAGATTGAGCCCAATCAAAAACTTCAACCATCTCCCTCCAAAACTGTCGGCCTCATTACCACCATCACCATTGCTGTGCCAAATACAAGCCGCCCACCTTAAACAATTTGAATATCAAGCAAGAAGATGAAATCGACGACTGAAGACAATCAACGATAAATGCTCGAAAGGAATCGAGGGCCAAATGCTTTAGCAAGCAACTGGAATTGATTCAAGGACTGGCGATGACAAATGATCGGAGGCGACGTCAGGTGACCAGCGGCGATAAAGTCGAGGAATCAATATGGCGGAAGATCGATCATGAGTCGAAGGAATCGACCATGGAAGGTTTTGGTAGCAAGGGGTATCGAGGAAGAAAGGATCGAATGGAATAGCAGATGTAAAAAAATTTCTAAGTGTCCAATTTATAGGTACTCGGTGCAGTAAAGGCAGTCGGTACCGAGACAAAGCTCTTGGTACCGAGAGGATTTTTAGCTCGAAAGTAGGCAAAAAGCACAGCAGAGGAAAGACCGTACTCAAAGAGTGGTCTCCATAGCGTAAATCTTGTCCTTAGCATGAAGAATGGAACTCTCTCTATGCAAAGCAGTTAAAAGGATTCCAACAGGGTGAAAGCAATGCTTCAAAGAAATACCGAACGACTAACCAAATCCAGGAGATAGCGAGTCAGAACTTGTCTTGATTCATAGCACACTTTGTTTTTAACAAAAGCATTCTCTGGGGGGCAAGTGTGGTTTTTAAACAAGCAGATTTCATCTGAAATTAGAAGGCCAAAATAAAGATGAAACGACTCACAAACTTGGAAAACACTTAAAAGGACTAGAAGATGAAACTTGAGAACTTACAAGTCTGTTAGGGAAAAAGAAAGCTCTCTGTACTGAGATGATCCTCTCGGTATCGGGAGGTCTTTTCTCCAATTTGGATTGACTCAACTCCATATACCTCAAGTACAACCTCGAGTGATCATAACCAAGTGCTTCTCTTAAAAGATAGACAAGTATTCTAAGGATTGATGAGAAGAAAGCAGGATAATACAAGCGTTATCAAGAAAATCGTTGGGAACGACTCAATCTCAACAGAAAAGTATTTGGAATACGTCAAATTAGAGATAGAAAGGCAAGACAAGAGAGGAAGATGGGTTTTTCACAAGCACAAACCTCTCAGTACTCGAGAGGTCCAGATTTTACACATGTGGTTAATGTCCCCTACCCCAAATCAAAACTGCACATGTGGTTAACCCTGCATAGAAAATTAAATACAATAGAGTTCCTAAAGAAAAAGAACCTACTCATATAAAAGATGTGTGTTTTTTGTAACTTAGACTTAGAAAATGTAACATGGCTATATTATAACTGCCCCTTAACAAATTCTATTATTGTAAGCATTCTTAACATTTTTGACTTTAACATGACCAATAACGGCCTAAAATGTGGCAACTAGTGGAACAATATTATATTCAAATGGGCTAGAGGTTATAGGACTTTACTCGATACTATCTTCACCATTACTTGTTGGTATATATGGTTTAAAAGGAACCAAATAATGTTTAAAATTATAGCCATCCTTCTGATATCCTATTTTACACCATCGCCTTTTGCATTTATAATTGAATTGTTATTCCTAGTTAAAATTAGCTAAAAATGTTACGTTCAAGGTTTTTCTCAAAAAAGTGAAAAGTCGCATTGAAATCTTGAAGGTAAAAATAGGTAATAACAATATGAGACATAGTATAGCTTTAAGCAACGACCTAGTAGATTCTTTTAATGAAAATAACTCTTTAAACAGTTTACTTTTGATTAATAACTAATTCGGTTTCACTTTGTGTTGCCATTTTTTTTGCTGACATATATGTATATACAAACTATAGATTATATACATATACATGTGCTTGTCTTACGTATTTTGTTGAGTTTTTCCAGTTATTAGTTATTGTTATGGTATGGACGACCTTGTTGTTGGATATTGGATGCTTGATTGATGTGTTTGGCTACCTACTCTAGGCGAACCTTGGCTTTTGATTTCATGGACTTGCTTTGACTATAGGAGGTTCGCAACGCCCAACTTTTATTGATCAGCTTCTCTTGATATGCTTACAAGACTCATGTTTGCATTTAGGGGTCTAATGTCGTTCTTCCTTTCTTCCTCTGGTCGATTTAGGAGTTGGGAGGGATTTTATTCACTGTATGGTAGGTTTTTGCTACCTGTCAAGCTTTGTGGGAATTCCTTTTTTAAGTGTAAAATAAAATTATATGAGTGCTCTGTGATCACTCATTTTCTCTAGAAAAAAAATCACAAAAACCAAAATGACTTAGTTTTGATTTCCAAGTCAGACTAGTGTGTAACTCGTGCGTTGCACACCGTAATGTTGTAAAAGAAAATGTCAAATATACATAGTTAAATAATTGACGTACAATGTAATATACTAATGTTAAGCATATATTTGTGTAAGTCATGTGTTTCAATTATAGTGTATATGTTAGTCTATAATAAAATACCAATTTCAGAAGAAAAATAACAACATAAATGTAAATGTAGCTTTAGTTAAATAGAATTAAAGAGAACATTCCAAATAATTTGTAAATTATACTTCAATATAAAGTGGTAAGGAAAAATAAAGAGAGCCTTCATTATTATGCATGTTCATTATTATTAAATATCATTTAAGAAAGAATATAATAATACAAACTTGAATGTAAAATAGTTAAAGTTAATTAAACAATGATAGAATTTATACCTGAAACTACATGGTTGGTCAGAATCAAGGCGAGACTTGTTAATAATCGTAAAACTCATAAACGGTAAACAATAGTGATCTATATATAAAATAAAAAATCAAAATAATAATAGACTTTAATTCTCAAAATTCATAAGTGAGATATAATTCCTTCTACCTTACTATTATTTAACATAATATATGTAATAAATCATTCTATTAATAATTTAATTTGCATAAGAACAAATTACCAAAAATCATATCATTATTATTTTAGATCATAAATATAAACGTCTGAATTTAAAATAATTCTAGAAAAATGTTTTGAAATTTAAATAAATTGTACATTATGTATAGTATTTAATTAATTTATATGTATAATAATAAGAGAGAGTGTGTGTGCATGTGTGTCTATATATACATATATATTTGAAAATGATATACACATATATACATATGTTTATGTGTTAACAAAAAATTTATGTTGCTATTTTCATATCTTTGTTTTAACAGTGTTTTTGTTATTGTAAAATAATTTAAAATAATAATTCTCAAATTAAATTAGTTACATTTGTAATATCATACTTAAATAATTTATATGTTTAAATAGTTATAAATAGTTATAGATACTGTTATTTTCTAATTCTAAATATTCATAGTGAAATATATAGTTTTTAAGTTACTTCCGAAATAATGTTATATTTTAAAGTTTTATTAAGTTATGTTTTAGATTATATAAAATATTCATATTAAATTTAGATGAGAGTATAAAATTGTAACATACATATATGTATGTATGTATGTATGTGTGTGTATATATATATATATATATATATATATATATATATATATATATATATATATTTGTGTGTGTATAACCAAGGACGATACTATTTTATTTTTGATTTACTTAAATCATGAGAAGCTTCACGACAAATCAATAGAGAGAAAGAAGAAGAAATCTTTAAAAAAGGACTTAAGGAGAATTTTATTTTTCTATTTTACTATTATTTAACATATCAATACTTAGATAAACATATATATATTAATAAATTTAATATATTAACATGATAGATTATAAGTACCTATATTTTTTTAGATTTTAATATCTAAAATAATATATCTGGATTATAAAATAATATTGAAATTTATAACATTAAGTATAATATTTCACCGATTTATATTTATTAAATAAATATAGATTAATTTATAGAAAAATCATCATTCAAATTTTTATTTTAGTATGTTAAAATGTTATGTTTTTGCAGCAAAAAAATATTACTTTTGAATAGTTGAAAATAATTGTATATTCACCATTTTCATATTCTAAATATTTAAAATGGTATAATCATATTCAAATTAGTTTTACAATAATATTTCTAAAGTTTAAGGGAATTATATGTTAGGCTTGTTATTTTATTAATTTATACATTAAAAAAATGTAAACAAACAAACATATATTATTGTTATTTCCAAAATTTTATGTTTTAAAATATTTTATCTAATTTTAAAATAAGTTTAATTTATATTTTGAAATTAAGAAATTATACGTTAAATATGAATGATATACCTATATATAGGAAACAATTGTAAGTATTTATTTATGCAATAAATTTCAAAGAAAAATATTGATGTAATATTTTCCGTTTTGAATTATCGTGATCTTTGTGTGTATTTATGTGTATGCGCACCCGCATATATGCATGATGATGAGTTCTAGATGTTAAATTGCAAAATCAGTATCGATAAGAGTTTTAAATATAATATAAGATAATTAAGGGGAAAACTATTTTTAATTTACTAAAATTGTGGATAATAATAATAATAATAATAAAATAACAAACTATGTCTCATGCATTGCACACGCCGATGCCGTAAAAACATAGTACTTATACTTTAAATATTGTTAAACTAAAATTTTGTTATGCAATGTTCGATATATCAATCATAAATTAAACTTTTTATTATTGTTTATGCATATAATTTTGGTTAAATGATTCATATATTTTTATATTTGAAAGAAATATCTGTTTTACCATTTTATTACTACGAATGTGGTATATAAATTGAAATTGTCCATTTTTTATAAATTATCAGAGAACTTAATAAGTATTAATTACTTGAATTTATTTATATAATATGGATTTATAGTGTTTAGTTAATTTAAATACATGGATTTGAATGTAATAATAAGAGGAAATTGATGAAAACTTTGTAAGTGACTTTATAAATTATAAAATCTCGATATATGAATATAAAATCATGAAAAAATTAAAGTAATATTTAGGATAACTATGAAATGATAATTTATGTGGATTCAAAAAAAATCAAAGAGAATGAAGGAGTGGGGTGAAATTTTTATAATTACAGAGATGGTTTATAATTTTTGAACCTTTTGTTCATTTAACCGATAATTTATTAAAATAAATAATTATAAATTAAAGTTGTTCTTATTGTCTTTTATGTTATCAATATTTTTATATATCTGAGTGAAAATTTTGTTTATACCATATTGTTACAATGACTATGATATATTTGTTGACATTATTATTTGTATTATTTATTAGGTATATTAATAAATAAAGGTTAATTAATTTTGTTTAAGCAGTTTATAGTTAAATTATTTAATTAATTTGCATATACCGACTTAAATGTAAATTGTGAGAGCTAGAATTAATTAGAATTAACGCGAAAGTCTAATTTACTATTATTTAATGTATATAAAAACATGCTTATTTATATCTCATTCTCAAGGACTGCTCGCCTTACATGCTTCTATGCGGTTCAGAGGCGTTTTAAACCTCGCATAAGCTGGAACCGGTGATAAGACCGTCGAATCAAGACCCAACCCTTCAATTACGTTGCGATAAAAATCGACAATCACAAACCTTTTCATAACCCCACCCCTAGCTTCATAGGCAGAAGTCATTGTGCGCTCCTATCTACAGGTGTTAAATTTAATCTGTTTAATTTTTTATGAACTAATTCGATGTTTAATCAGATGCTCTGTACCTCAATAGACCCGTAATTTTTTTCATCGCTACCTTTTGTCATGCTTTGATATTTAGTTTAGCGAGTTGCTGTTTTAACTGAATTATTGATTACTACTAGAATAGTGAGTATGTAGTTGGACTACTGACTACTGCTTGAGGAAAATTTATATTGTTACTGTATGAGCAATTCCATTATGTATAAAACAGTGAATTTTTTTAAAATGTTTTCATTAGCTAAGGCGTGTAAGATTTATATAGTTGATTACTGATTTTTCTTTTTTTACTGTACATGATTTACCATGGTGCTTTTGAATATAAAAATTCATGGAAAAGAAGTGTGTGGTACCCTTGAATCATGAGTCGCCACGGTTTGATATACGATTCGATCTGCAAAACCATGTCTAAACATTATCAGCTTGAAGAAATCATCAGTGTATGTTATACCAGTTAAATTAGTCCATCAACGGTATTTACCAGGTGCAGGTGTCTTCCTTCCAACTTAGCATAGTTAGTATTGGTCAAGCACTTACTTAATTGTACTTAGTCTTATTGTCACTTTTGAAGAGACCGTTTTCCATGAGTTTGATCATTAAACCAAGTACCAATTAAAGGTTGAGTTCCATGACGTGTTCGAAAATAAAACTCATAGCAGACTTAGTGTTTACATGTACTTTACAAGTTAATGTATACGAAGGATCAAGAGCCGAGTCGTATAAATTAATTCATCCAGATTTCAAAGCATTAATTTGTCATTTTGTGAACCATACAATAAACTTGCTGATATACATACTAATTAGAAGTAACACAGTTTAACATCTCTTTCTGAGATTACTTCCTGACCTTCAGATCAATAAAGATCCTTCGGTTGAGATTCGTTCATATTTGTGTTGTGGATTACCAGCCTAGCTGGGCCTAGCCCACTTATCAAATGTTTGTATAAATACCGTGTTATTCTGTTTACCATGTAATATACAAGATAATAAGATAATAAGAATTCTCTTTATTACAAAATCTCTACACTGTCTCAATCTCTAAACATCTGTTTCAATTTCTAATATGGTATCAGAGCCAACGTCAAACGACTGATCATCAGATTCAGCTTCTTGATCATCATCGAACCATCCAGAAAAAAAGATTTATAATCTAAACTTTCGGTTGCTCTCAGATCTTTTATGAAGCATCTCATCATTTGATTCTGTTATCTTTTCTCTAATACCTGTTAAAACCTAAATCAAGTTTCTCATATCTGATCTTATCAATCTCTCTGTTCAAGATCTACTTTCTTGATTCAATATCTGGCTGCAAGATAAACATCTGCCTCGCCAGTTTCCTGTCATTTCATCATGACTGAAGAAAGTGCAACTGTTGCCACATCAGAATTCAGAGCCAACAAAGCTGCCATTTTTTCTGAAATAATAAAGTTAAAAAGTCAGACTGCAGTACAACTTGATGAAATCAACTATATCATGTGGAAATATCAAACTGAAACAGCAATAAAGGGACATGGATTAGAAGAATATGTCAATGGTACTCTGGCCATTCCACCCAAAATGATAACTAATAATCAAGAAAAGGCTATCCCCAATCAAGATTTCATATTTTATCAGAGACAAGATAATCTTCTTGCAACATGGCTAATGTCCTCTATTAGCACAAGCATTCTATCTCATATTGTAGGATGCAAAACTTCACAAGAAATCTGGGAAGCCATTGAACAATTCTTCAATTCTCAATCTTCTGCAAGAATTATACACTACAAGAGGCAACTGCAGAACTTAAGAAAGAATGATATGTCAATAAGGGAATATCTAACAAAGGCCAAGAATTACTGTGATCTCCTCAGTACAGCAGGATACAAAGTATCAGAAACAGAACAGATTCTCACAATCTTGAGTGGTTTAGATGAGGACTACGAATCTATAGTGGCTGTCATCTCAGCTAAAAAGAAACTACCCAACATTCAATATGTACATGCAACCCTTCTAGCACATGAAGGGAGAATTGATCAAAAGAAAACTCAAAACTCTGACTACTCTATCAATTATGCTTCTGTCAATAAAAAGAAAAATCAAGACACCTCTCAAAACTCAAACAGAAATCAATCTGGAAATTTCAGAGGAGGAAATCAAAATAACATAGGTAGAGGAAGAGGTAGATGGAACAATTCTAATAGACCAAAGTACCAGATTTGTGAAAGGATGGGACATACAGCATCAAAATGCTACTTCAGATTTGATCAGAACTACTCTCTCAACAACAATAACAACAACAGTCAGAGATCAATCAACCCAACTGCTAACATAGCACATACAGAAGCAGATACCAGTAATCAAAACTCTGCACAACACTCAAAGAATGAAGATGCAACATATGAAGAATGGTACCCAGATTCAGGAGCTACAAATCATATCACCAACAGTTTGGAAAATCTGAATCTAGGAAACAAAGAATACAAAGGTACACAATCTATTCTTTTAGGTAATGGTAAGTCTATAAGAATTACACACACTGGGAATGCAAAAATCTTTGGCAAAAGAGAATTACACTTAAATAATTTACTTAGAGTTCCTCAAATAAAGAAAAATCTCATAAGTGTCTCTCAATTTGCCAAAGATAATCAAGTATACTTTGAATTTTATCCAAAACTCTGTTTAGTTAGAGATGCATCAACTAGAGAAATTTTACTGCAGCGTAATGTGCAAAATGGCCTATACTCATTCAATCTGAGGCAGCATAATAGGGTATTCAATTCAGGAAAATAGTGCAACAATGTTGAAAACAATATCAAAAATAGCAAAATCTTTGATCTTTGGCATTGTAAATTGGGTCATCCCAGTATTAATACTGTAAAAACTGTGTTGAAGAGTAATAAAATTGCCATTGATGATATATCACTACCCTATATATGCTCTGCATGTCAAATAGGAAAGAATCACAAATTACCCTTTATTAATTCATCAACTAAATATACCAAACCACTAGAAATGGTTGCTACAGACTTATGGGGTCCTGCCCCAATAAATTCAGACTTTGGTTTCAAATACTATATATCTTTTGTTGATTCATTTTCAAGACATACTTGGATATATTTTCTAAAAACCAAAGCTGAAACACATAGAGCAGTCATTCAGTTTATTACTCAAGTAGAAAGGCAACTAAATCATCAACTTAAAATCATTCAAACTGATGGAGGAGCAGAATTCAAACCATTAAAAAATTATTTCTTAGAAAAAGGAATAATACATAGAACTACCTGCCCCTATACTTCTGAGCAAAATGGGTTAGCAGAGAGGAAACATAGGCATATAGTTGATACTGGTATCACTCTATTGGCACATGCCTCTATGCCATTCAAGTTCTGGCCAGATGCATTCAACTCAGCTGTTCATCTAATCAACAGAATGCCAACAAAGGTACTACAAAATAAAACTCCTTTAGAATTACTATTTAATATTGTACCAGATTACAATAGCCTAAAAACATATGGTTGCTTATGCTTTCCCTATATGAGACCATATAATTCTCATAAGTTAAGTAACAGATCTACATCCTGCACCTTTATTGGTTACTCTTCTAATCATAAAGGTTATAAATGCTTAACTAGCAATGGAAAAATTATAATATCTCGACATGTTGGATTTAATGAATCTATATTTCCATTTGCTAGTACAGAAATCAAAACAACTGAAAAAGTGTATAACACAAAAAATGTCATACCTGAAATACCCATCCTCTCTAGCAACAAAATAGATGAAACTGCTCATCAGAATCAGCCTGAACCTCAACTCACAGTATCAAGTGAAGGATCAGGTCAAGGTTCAAGTGATTCCAGTAATGACTGGAACAACAATGATGAATCTAGTACAGAGACTATGCTTGCTCCTGAAGATCAAAGCAACGACACTCCTCATCAAGATGATCTTAATGAGGAGGAAACAGGTCATCACATGATAACCAGATCAAAGCATGGAATATTCAAGCCCAAAGCTTATCATGTCATCAGCAACTTATCTGAGCCTGTTTGCTTCAATGAAGCCATACAGGATGAGAAATGGAAAGCTGCTATGAATGATGAGTATAATGCCCTCATCAAAAATAAAACCTAGACCCTTGTTCCTGCACCAAAGAATAAAAACATTATTGGATGTAGATGGACATACAAGATTAAGAGAAACTCTGATGGCTGCATTGACAAATATAAAGCCAGGCTTGTGGCCAAGGGCTACTCACAACAATATGGGATAGACTTCTGTGAAACTTTCTCACCAGTCATAAAACCCACTACTATAAGAGTTATTCTCACCATTGCTCTTCACAATAAATGGCAAATAAAGCAACTTGATGTCAATAATGCTTTCCTAAATGGTGAACTTCATGAGGAAGTTTATATGCAACAACCATCAGGATACATTCAGAGTAACAAGAAAGACTGGGTATACAAACTTGACAAAGCCAGTTATGGGCTCAAACAAGCTCCACGTGTCTGGTATGAAAAGCTTAAATCTACTCTTATTAATCTCAATTATCATCCTACTAAGTCTGACAACTCGTTATATGTCAAAAATTATAACAATATCAGTGTATTCATACTTGTCTATGTGGATGATATCATAATTACAGGAAACTGCATAAAAGAAATCAGGTATGTTACTGATTACTTAAACAACAAATTCTCCTTGAAAGACTTAGGAGACTTAAAATATTTCCTAGGCATTGAAGTCATAAGAAAATCTGAACATGAACTTATTCTGTGTCAAAGAAAATATATATCTGAAGTTCTAGACAGAGCCAAAATGAGTGCTGCAAAGCCCATGCCTACCCCAATGTCAAGTAATCTACATTTATCTAAAAACAAAGGAGAAACCTTTGATAATGAAAAACTTTACAGAAGTATCGTAGGGGCTTTGCAGTATATCACTATTACCAGACCTGAACTATCATTTTCTGTAAATAAAGTTTGTCAATTTATGCAGAAACCATTAGATCCTCACTGGAAGGCAGTTAAGCATATTCTAAGGTACTTAAAAGGATCTATCAATCAAGGTCTAAAGTTAAGAGCATGTAAAGACTTATCTATCAAAGGGTTTGCTGACGCCGATTGAGCTTCAGATTCAGATGATAGAAGATCTACCTCAGGTTACTGCATCTACCTTGGAAGCAACCCAGTATCATGGAGTTCCAAAAAGCAACCCACCGTGTCTCGCTCCAGCACCGAGGCTGAATATCGTAGCGTGGCAAGCACTACAGCTGAAATCACTTGGCTCAGATCTCTTCTCAACGAAATCAAGATCATTTCATCTAATCAACCAGTAATATGGTGCGACAACTCTGGAGCTGTTTCTATCTCAGCAAATCCAGTCCTTCATTCTCGAACGAAACACATCGAAATCGACTTGTATTTCGTTCGAGAAAAGGTTATCAAAAAGGAACTCGCTGTTAATCACATTCCTGCAAGCCATCAGATCGCTGATATTATGACAAAAGCCCTCTCAAAACATAACTTTGAGAGATTCAAAGCCAACTTAATGATTGAAGATGCTGGAAGCAGATCTGAGATAAAGAAGGAAGAAAATGAAACCCTAGATCGAAATGAGGGAGGCAATTAGAAGTAACACAGTTTAACATCTCTTTCTGAGATTACTTCCTGACCTTCAGATCAATAAAGATCCTTCGGTTGAGATTCGTTCATATTTGTGTTGTGGATTACCAGCCTAGCTGGGCCTAGCCCACTTATCAAATGTTTGTATAAATACCGTGTTATTCTGTTTACCATGTAATATACAAGATAATAAGATAATAAGAATTCTCTTTATTACAAAATCTCTACACTGTCTCAATCTCTAAACATCTGTTTCAATTTCTAATAATACTTGTACTGACAACTTCTTTAAACATATTAACTGTCCTTTTGGATAACCTATATATGCTTTTTCTTTTAAAAAAAATAAATTTGAAAGCCAAAAAACCAAAAAGCAGCTTATTTAAATTGATCCAAACATGCCATAAGGTTAACAATGTTGTGCTTCAGAAGATCTAGTGACCTCTTTCATATGAAACCAAACTATAAAGGAAGCAAAACCAACACAGTAGTGACAGTACACACAACATCTGATCTAAGGAAGTTCACGATAGTAGACATTGCAGACGCCTGAGCTGGATCCTCCCGTAGTTAGAGGACATGTTGATGCTATGACTTCCAAAGCATAACCAATACACGAATCACACTCTTCGTCCGGCATATCTTCTGGGCAAGATGACATTCCTATGACGTTAGGATCCTCCAGTGATATAGCATACACATGATTCTCTGCACAAGAAGTTGAAGTTCGTATGCTTTCGATGACTATTAGAACATTTGCTTCTGAGGCACTTCCAGGCTCGTATGTGTATGGAGAACAACCTATATCAGCTTTAGTTGTATGAAGCATGATTAACACAGTAGCTAGGAAGATAAATGCTGGAAAATATGCCATTTAGGAAGATATATTGAGTAGTTTATATGGTAATTATGTTGATGTATTTATAGAGACCGTTTTGAGTTTCTAAAGCCGAATATTTTTTTCTTGATTGGTATCGGAATCTTTGGGTTTGTTAATCATTGTTGAGTTGCTGCTGAGGAGGAATTTTATCTGCTTAGGATTTCTTATTCTATTGTGATAGCTTGCTAGGCAGATTGTTCTTATGTTGTTGGATCAATTCATGGTAAGGATATTAGTGTCGCAGTTTTAGTTAGTTTTCCTTGTATTTCATTGTACCTATATAACACCTATATCGTATATATGACAAAAACATGCAGTACTGTATTATCTTTACCAACCCTTATGTGTGTTTCATGGAGAAGGATATTTTTAGAGAAGATGAATATACCGGAATATAACCTTGTATTTAAAAATCGTTTGTGCGCGCACATACACACGTCTATGTAAAAGCAAATGCATAACCGAAATGCTAATTGACCGAACGAGCAAATATTAATATAATCATTAATATTTCAATTAGTGGTCTGTAATGTTACTATTCCAATCAACATTTGTGCATAATTGACTGTGCATAAAATTTGATATATATTTTCCACAATGCATTCCGTAATCCATATTTTGCTGCTAATTACCAATTGTGCAACATTTCTTTTAAAGTTATGCCCACCAAGAGCTTTTGTAAGTTTGACTCAGATTTGCTCTCCTGTTCTTCAGTATTTTATTCCGATATAAATCTCTCATTTACAAGCTCCCTCAAGAAGCGATGTTGGATGCAGACGTGTTTAGTCCTTCAATGAAGAATTAGATCCTTCATGGTTGGATAGTTGAAGTATTGTCACAAAACAAAGCTGTTGCCTTGTTCTGCTATGTTTAAGACATTCTGGGGTTCCTCGCAATCAATCAACTGAAATCCTATAAAAGATGTAGTGATATAGTCAGCTTTCCTAGTACAAAGTGCAAGAACTGATTGCTTCTTCGAGCTCTATGAAATCGCACTGCTCTCAAGATGAAATACATAACTAGAAGTGCTTCTGCAATCATCAATACTTTCTACCAAAATCACCATCAATATAACTGATAAGGTCAATACAAAACAGTTTTTCTATTTCAACCCGCCTTTGGTGTTAGCATGATGTAGGGATTCCCTACGCCATGCTAATGTCATAGTGGATGTTTATAAATAGCTTCCATCATTCCCAAATCAGAGCAACGCTTTGCTTTATTCTATTGGTGTCTGATCTCTGCTTTACTTGTTCGCTCATTTCCGACTCATTCAAAAGCAACATGCAGACCAACGATCGTTCAAATCCACTACCTTAAGATTTTAGCTGTTTATATTTATCATAAACCTCCGCACATCCACTTAATGTTCATTGTGCAAGCTATAGGAATTTGCACTTTCGTGTGACAATCCAGTGTTTTGAAGGCATAGGCTGCCGTCTATCATTTTTTTATAGAAGGAAAGTTGAAGTCCTGTTGCAAAGTCTTCGGTTAGTTCGCATTGAAGCCTTGTTGTAGAGTCCTCAATCGGTGTTGATGTCCTACCGCGGAATGGTCGAGAAGTGTAACACTCCACCTCAATATCCATACTACCAAAGAGTATTGCTAGACAATAATGTCTGATAGCACGAAGAATAAGACGATATTGGGTTGTCACACGAAAATATTACCTTGAACCAACACTGATACGTATTTAAAAAAATCGTAAATTGTTCACCTATACGTACTCAATATCGGCACAAAACAATAAACACGTGCGTTTTCAGGATAGAACAGTACACAATATATAATAAATCATAGAGATCACAAAGTCATCAACGCAGCGATAACATATAATATAAAATATACACGAGTCCAAGCGGGTCTACAAAAATAGTCAAATGACCACTATCATCAAAAATATATAAAACGTACAAATCCAACACATACATTTTAACATCATCAATGCACACGAGGCTACAAAAATAAATAAGGGTATCTTAGTCAACTAATAAACTAGCCTCCATCTACGCCCAACAATCACAATCCGGTCTCTTTGTCCCTGAACCTGAAATGTTTTGGACTGAACCGAGTAATATATAAATAACACACGGATCAAACTATGTCTAGAATGTGGATATCAGTGTACAATAATAACTAGCATGGTGCTACAAATATATCTAATAGATATGTATAAACATCTCAAGTATATCACATATATCATTCCATGCACAAATCATCACCCTTCAAAATAAACATCACATCTCATAAGTAAATAAGACATTCATATACCCAAACATCCAACCATAACACCCATCAATAAAACCACAATATAGCGGGTGAATCAACCAAATATCCAATCATCTACCCAAACACTTGTAACACAAAAGGGAATCAACTATCAACAAGCACATAATCAAGTGAGGTGCTATAAATATGGAATCGTGTGTCAATATATCTCAAATCACATATTCTAATTGGAGCATCACAACACACAACATGCTCTACTGGGTTAAGAGGTCCTCGCCTCTAAATAGATGTCTAGAAAGGGTATCTAAGTAATATAGTATAATTGTATAATCTCACATATTCCAAAAGGGAACCTCACAACACACAACACTGACAGCATATAGCACACCCTACAGTCTTAGTTACTCTCAATCATTGTGACTCTATGTCCATCTATACACTATGGTCACGAGCCTATTGTCCAATGGTAACAGACTATTTGGCTGGTGTGGCATCGGGGCATATTATCATAGAATCTAGATATTAGCACATAACACGTATAACAAGGTGATGCCACAGATCCTAGACACGACCCCGCGATCAGCCAACTAGGATAGGCTCTAGTCTCTCTGGGTAAACAACACACCACATACCCTTCATCTAGACATTAACCCATAAATAAGAGTGTCCCTCACTTACAGAAAGTAATCGAACAAATATCATGCAGGCCTCTCATATCACCTGGTTTACTCGCTCGTTTACTTAATGCTCGTAAACTATACTTCATCATATCCATAATAATATTCTATAACATGAGTCAAAAAAGTAACCGGGATAAGACGACCGAATGTCCCATACCAAACGGTGTTACTAACCCATTTACTCAAAATTCTTAGTATATAGAACTTCACACAATAATATCCTATGCCATGAATCAACAGAGTAACCGGATTAATGTTACCGAATGTCCCATATGAGATGGTGTTACTAATCTGTTTATTCAAATTCCTCACAATCTAGAATTTTACACTATTTTATTATATATAACAAGTCTAAATAATGACCGGAGAAATATTATCAAAAGTTTCATACCAAACGGTACTATGACTCCGTTTATTCTAATTTCTCATTAACAGAAATATAAACCATTTAAAACACACAATACTACTATTTATTGATTCAGAAAGGGTTTTATAATACTATATATACTTTTTTTCCAAAATCTTCAATACAATTTCTAGTATCAATATTCAATAGAAAGAAGACTAATTACACAATTCTCATTATTTCCTCCTAATCCTTTTATAGTTTCAAAAATATACATTTTCAAACCTCCTATTTAATTATGAGGAAATATGTATATATTAAACATTTATACAATTTCAAATCTCGTAATCTCCTTTTAAAAATAATATTTCATAACTTTGAAATTCTTCTTTGATAAATTAAAATAATAATACCGAATTCCATTCAAAATAATTTCCAAAAGCCATAATATAAAATTCCATAACCAATGTGTTTAAAACCTACGTTTACAATTCAAAACCCTTTTAAGTTACCATAGAAAAATAATTTATCAAACTAAAGTTCTCACTTATATCAACGCTTCTAAATATTTAACATTAAAATATAGATTTATATAATTTACTTGCATAACAATTCCTCAAAATTTCACTTTTCAAAATAATTTAATTCAAACACTTTTTAAATATTTCTAAAGGAAATTAAATCTATTTCCCTTTATTTAAAATAATCCAATATAAACTAAATTACTTCCAAAAGTTATACTTAACAATATATGTAATAAATCCTATAAAAAAATAATTTCCATATAATAAGTAAATTGCATTCAACTTACTATTACTTCAAAATATTATTCTTCAAACTTCTAATTTATTATATCTAGATAGATTAAACTCATCAGTTTAAAATATAATTTTTTTATTATCATTATACAAAATCCTTCAAATATTTTTTTAATCATGGATAAATACAAACACACACGAGCGCACACACGCGCGCGCGCGCACTCACACATACATACATACATATATATACATACATACATACATATATATATATATATATATATATATATATTCAAATTCATTTATCTTATCAAATCCCGGAACTCATCGCTTTCCAAATAATTTAGATTCAAACAATATTCTAAATTATTCCTACTTTTATATTTTCTATTAACAAAACTTTCAATATTGAATAGAACTTCAAAAAATCAATTTTTATATTTTAAAAGATTTTATTTCATTCAAAACTTCACATTTCAATTCATTTATACCATTCCGATCAATTTCAAATGTCATTTCCAGTTATTTACAAACGTCAATCGTTCGCTCAACGACATATAATCAACGATCAACAAACATATCATCACAATAACAAACGAACAAAGATATACAAATTAATTTTTAATCAATTCAACCAATTTAATCCATAACTCATCCACCAAACAATTAATGAATTCATATAAAATGGAGTATAGATCATGTTGTGAGATATCAAAAGCAACTCACCGAAAATTAAGGCTTGATGTTCCCAAATCTAAGCTTTATAGATTTAGCACTTTCCTCCAAATCAGAGTCCACATCATCAGCTCTACACCACTCATTGCAATTAACGTGCTTGTCCAGACCTACACAAGGTACCCAGACCTTCCTCGACATTGGCACGCATAACTGATCCATCCCTAGCCTCTACGTGAAGTCGTTGGCCAAGTCCAGTCACGCGTAACCCATGTGCCACCATCGTGTACGTCTCCTCAAGCTTTAATCCATCCACAGTCTCCAAAATCGACGCCACCAAACACAGGTCCTGGCAGCCCAAGCATGCTTCCATCATCAGCCCCGTGTCGGTCCTCCTCTATCGCGTTGCCAACACCGCAACCAAGGTCGAGCCTTGTAACAACCCACACCTTTAATAGGCCTAAATTTCAACAAAAATCGAAACCCAAGTTCCTCAGAGCATAGATTGTTGGATTTGGTACCTGCAAACAAGCATGAACATTATCAGAGATTGATAGAAATCTAAACTCACAGCGAAAACAATAATATGATAAGAATACTGACTATGACTACTACTTTGAAATTTATGGTATTCCTTGGATAACATATTGTCATATCAGCATCAAGCATGAGAGAAAAGAAGACTTCTCCAACAACAAAGCATATCCAGCTCAAGTGATATGTTCCTCTAAATCTATTATGTTGTGCCGTACGTGTTAGTTGTGCCCAACTATGTTGGAACGTGAGATGTAAGCATTCCAGCTATTTCTGTATTTTACTTGAAACAAATGTGACGTCCTAGGCTTTTCAACCATCAGCAACGGCTCACGACCGGTAGGCTTTTCAACCATCCCAGCCCCGCTGTGGCTCACAGTGATACCTCGGGTTTGCTTTTACGGCCACCCTCTCGAGTCGCAACCAACCCCAAAAGGCCTTATACTACCCCCGGGGACATGTAGGGGTAAGAGTCTCCCGTTCGCCACCAAACCGCGAAGCGAGAACCCCCTATCATGCTGTACTGTAGCAAACCCGATTCCATCCACCATACCAATCATCGGAATTTGCCAATACATCTGCATCTTTATTAAAATAGAGATTTAATTTTAGATGCAGATGTATTGGCAAATTCCGATGATTGGTATGGTGGATGGGATCGGGTTTGCTACAGTACAGCATGATAGGGGGTTCTCGCTTCGCGGTTTGGTGGCGAACGGGAGACTCTTACCCCTACATGTCCCCGGGGGTAGTATAAGGCCTTTTGGGGTTGGTTGCGACTCGAGAGGGTGGCCGTAAAAGCAAACCCGAGGTATCACTGTGAGCCACAGCGGGGCTGGGATGGTTGAAAAGCCTACCGGTCGTGAGCCGTTGCTGATGGTTGAAAAGCCTAGGACGTCACATTTGGTATTAGAGCAATTAACAATGAAACTAGGCATGCATACTTATTAATTTTAGAAATGATAAATCTATTAAAAATCAAATTTATAAAATAACATAATTTAAACAATTATTCTTATTACAAATCAATCTATACCATAATTAAAACATCTTATTATTATATTATTTGGTTATTTATATTTGAAAATAACAATTTTATCAATTTAAATTAAGAGATTATCGGGTACTGTAACGACCCAGAATTTTTGATAATTAAAATTCGAATATTTAATTGATTTTAAATATTAATAAATGAATTTAATAAGTCGAATAATTTATTTAAAGGATATTGGATTTAATTTGGTCAATTAAATCGATAATTTAATGATTGAAATTCCAGAGATAATTGAAAATCGAGTTTAAAATGATTGAAAATGATTTGTAAAATTTTATTTAATCATACTGGAGTTATAGAAAGGTTATAGAACTTTCAGAATCGAATTTGGAGTTAATCTGTGAAAATTGAATATTTTAATATTTAATTATCGACTGTAAAAATAGCCAATTTTCGAACAGTCTCAGATTTCGACGAAACTAGTTTCATCGGATCCGTAATGTGATATTATTGCATAGTTTCAAATTTCGTAATTTTTGGATTTACCATTTGTCCGGTACAAATTAAAACGCCTCGAAATCGATTTAAATCGGTTTAATTTAAATTGATCGTTTATTGTCATATCTCACACAGACGATCGAATTAGCTTTCGAAACCTGTTCCATTGTGTCCGGAACGCGGGATAAACCCCAGAAACGCCAGTCACTGCGCGTAAATCGGAGTTCGGGAAAACCGGAATGAATAGTGTCGTTCAAACTTCTATAAATAGGCCCCTTCTCTTCACAAAATAAAAAAAAAAATTATTAGGGTTTGTGAACGTAGCCGCCACTCCCATGCTGAACGGCCAGCAAGTCCCCTCGTTCTTCCTCGAATTCCTTCAAATCTAAGCATTTTTTTGAGAAGTTTTCAACTAACAAATTGTAGAGGACGATGAGGTCTTTGGTTTCACCGGTTATGATGGGTTTCAGAGCTACGGTTTGGCGTAAATATCGATGCAAAGACGCAGCCGTTGGTGGTGATTTTCTCGTCGTCGGTGGCTCTATAGGGGACCGGACCTAGGGCGGGTCTGCGTGGGGCCTAGGGCTACGCGTGGGAGGTTGTTGATCGACTTCCGATCATCTATGGGGGGGTGCGGCATTTCAAATAGTCGAACGAAGTTGGGTTTCGTTCTCTGTTCAAACATGATGCCTGGGGAAGAAAGGCGCGTACGTGATTTCGAGTGGAAGAAGAATAGCACGCACGTCCAGATCTCGATTTCCAGAGATGCACGGTAGAGATCTGTTAGGTTGAAAATTATAAAAAGAAATTGAATATTAATTTGTATTTAAATTTGTACGATGTTTAAAATACAATAACTTTTTGATGCGAGGTCGGAAAATTACGAAACCAAATGCGTTGAAATCGTCTCGACGAGCTCTACGCAATGCAACTGATTTGGAGTCGTTTGGAGCTAGCGAAAATTTCGGGTAAAATTAAACGTCCGTTTAATTTTATTCGAAATAAATCGCTATAAATTGCTATCGGAAAATCAAGGTGAGATCTTTCTCACTCAAAATTAAATTTGAATTAACAGTTATTGATTGATGATTGACTGTTTGGATGTGATATTAGATATAGTAGGATATATATCTATATATAGCAATATATACATATTGGCATATGTATATATTGGATTGATTGATTTCCCGCCTCGTATAGCGGATGAGACCCTATTGCGCCGTTAGTAAGCGGATAATATTTATTAAACCCATATACCGCGATAATTCCGTACTGGAGCGGAATTGGTATTGTGCTAACATCTGTGGATGCAGGGAAACAGGTTGGAGGGATCCAACTGGATTCCTCACCATATTGATTATTTACAGATATTGTGATATATTCTGCTATCATATGATGATATATGATATTTGATTGTTGTGATTGATTGTTTGATGCTGTAGCATCATCGGATCCATTTTTGAAGTTAAAAATAACGATATTATTTTTAAAAGGATTTCAAAGTGATTATTTGAAAGTATACGTTTTATTGAATTTTGGAATTAATTCATTTTAAATAAATAAATGTTATAATTTTCGTGTTATAAAATTATGAGCTTTGTGAAGATATAATAAGAATGTGGTTTTTTTGAAATATAAGTTGATTAAATTGTAATTGGGTTAAATTGGAATTTTCGACTTATTATAAATGGATTATATTTATAGAAGATGTATAAAATTGTTATTTTATAAATAAAAATAAGGAGATTATTTAGGAGTTCTATAAATGTTAAAATGAACTTATAAACGGATTTTTTTAAGCAAGTAATATTAATAGATATACGATTTGTGAAGTTATAAGATGAAGGATTTTGAAAATAAATGAATTATGAGTTATCAACTTATGAATTGGATTTTTGTTATATAAATGAGTCAAATGGAATTGTTTAAATAAGATATTTCATAACTTGAAATTGTTATAAAAATATAAAATTGTGATTTATAAACGTTGTTTATAAATCCGAAATCACTTATTTTGATAAGTGAATTGTAGAAGTTAATTAAAGGACTTATATCCACGATTTTGGACAGTGGATAAGCTTTTAAATAAAATGTGTAGAAATGTTGAATTTGGATAACGAAGTATATTCACGATTTTGGACGGTGAATATATTATTAAATAAAATGGATATGTTTTGGAGAAGTGATATTATGAAATGAAGTAATTGTTTTAAAAGATGTTTTAAAACGTGTTAAATATCGAAATCATAGATTTCAACATTTATTGTTGAAATAGACGTTTTCGAGAAATAAGGAAATGGTGGACTATAACACTGTTGTTATAGTAAATGATTTCCGAAAGGAAATGTTTTATATAGTATTGGGATTTATATATCTATCTAAATTTCGAATCCCTATACTAGTGATTTTGAGTTATCGTAACGATGTTTTACGTAACATTCGTTTTGACTCAAATAAAATTTGTGAAAGAGAATGATTTCCTTAAAGGATGAAATATATACTTAATTTTGATTTAAGTATATCGAATATTTTCCAAGTGTTGAAAATAAATGATTGTGAAATACTTATTATTTAATAAGTATGGAAATGCTTTTCCAATATGAAATGAACTGTTTTGAGATTTTATCTTTTAAAGATAAATTGAAATGTGGAAGTTGATTTGAAATTGTTTTCAAATGATTGAAGTGTGGAAATAATATATCTAGTAAAGATATTTTTGGAAATTAAATAATTTGGAAAATAATTTGGAATCTGATGATGTTGCGCATCTTTATTGATAGTTAAATAACCGACTATCGATAATTACCTTTAGATAGGTATTTGTTGTGAATTTGGATGAATTTGAATGCCACACTTATTTTTGAATAAACGCTCACTATTCGGGTTAGCCGGGAAAGGATCATGGAGTCGTATAACCCATTCCGAATATGTGATACGTCGTTATGAATTGCATTCGAAGACCGGTGTTGAAGACCGGATATTTTTGAAAACGGAAGGATTACCGTCGAGTTACTCTACATCGGCTGATCTCCGATTTAGAGGTTTTATCACCCTTAGTGACGGGAAGTCCGAACGTGATTAGAAAATTATCCGGATATGCAAGGGCTTCGTGAGAAGTGCCTTCGGTTCTGTTCGATCCCGGAACAGACTTGTATGGATTGTGTGTCTGACGTTACAATTTGAGATATAAAGCTGATTTCTTTCAAATACATTTCTGTTGGTGGCGGAGAATTTATTCTCTTAGCTTAACACCCTTCTCTGAGACGTACGAGCTCAGAGGTTATGTAGTTGAAATTCATCAGCGATATATCCCAATTTGGTAACGTGGCATACTGAGTGTTGCTGTGAAATGATCAGTGTTTGATCATTTGCGATATGATCATTTGTTTGATCTTATATCTTTGTGATCATAGGTTGATCATTTGTTTGACCCGAAGCAGGGCTTTGTAGAAAGCGTAGCTTTGTGGACGAGACTTCGTCGAGCCTCACACCCCGGAAATGGTCAAAACAGGAAGGATGCAGCAAGGTTCTAGGGAGTAGCGCCCCTTAGTGTATGTCATTCCTTCTGGATAGAGGTGGTATCATGGTATGGAGCCCAGATACTTAACCTATGTGGTTGCTGCATTTATATTATGTGGTTTGTTGCAAATCGGGGATCCTCGGGAAGATCGGTTACGATCGGGGGATGGCATACGCGTGTCAGTAGTTACCTATTTTTGCAGAGGTAACCCGGCCTTGTGTTGGCAGAGATCTAACCGTAATGTTAGGTTATTTCTCGGGTCGTCTATTCCAGGGACGTACCCATCGTGGAATAGGAAGTTCCTTAGCCTGACCATTTGTTGGAAATCCAAAGAAACAATACGTGACGTGTACGGTTTTAGTTGTATTACCTGCTATGGAATGTGGCGGTAACCTGCTATTGAACATAGTAGCTATAGTAGGCATAAGTGCGGAATGCCTATGCTGGCTAAGATTAATATTATACTTTCGAAATGTTTTCTACACTATGCACTAATAATAATATCAAAAAAAATGATTTGATTTTGCGTATCAAGTATCTTTGACTATCATAAGGAGAAATCTCCTCCGATTCTGCGTTTGCATTGTGTGTGTGTGCGGGAGGCCTTATGGTAGTTTCATTTTCCAAAAGCATTGCGAATTTGTTTTATTTTCTTTGTAAAGAATAACTGTTTTACGATCTCACACCAGTCACCATGACTGACTCGGAGTTTATTGTTTCCCTTCTAAACTCTGGGTGCCCACCAATTTCCACACGGGCAGTCTAGAGTTAGATTATCAGGATATTCTGGATATTCTGGAGCTTTGGAGATGAGCTGGATGACGAGACGTAGTATTTATATCTAATAGTATTTATTCCGCTGTGTATTCTGTATGAGGACAAGTTTATATAACTGTCCATTGTTGTATCGAGTTGTATATTGACTTTGATTGATGTATGTATAAACTGATATAGTTCTTTGTTTTAAAAGACTAGTGTTTATCTATTATATATTGTTCCGCTGCGAATGTGAGATTCTGATATTGTTTTCTGTTCTGATGTTGTTCTGTTGTTCTTCTTTCTTCTTCTGCTTTCTTCTTCTTCTCTTTTTCTTCTACTTCTTCTTTCTAAAACCATCACTATTCGAGTTTCCGGCGTTCGATTTCTCGGCAGTCGATAAAGTGAGTATCGATGTCGAATTTTTCGAAAGTCGAAAATTTCGGTATGTGACAGGTACGAACAACGTTCTGGTGACGGGAAATCTATAAACTGTCCATGACATAAATTTATACCGATTGATTTTCATTTAATTGTTATGTCCATTAAGGTTAGCAATTTTAATCTAACCTTGCATTGCACACGCGATTACTTACTTACCCCTTCCCAAGGTACAAAATACCGATGAAGCCTTATCAACCGCCTAATACTTCCAAACCCATTTGCCACTTAATACTTCTAAATATGAAGCTAGCTTCTATAATCATCATAAAATACTTTTAAAAGATAAATAGGCAGAGTTTGCCATTTAAGACCTCAATCAAGGTAGACCCGTCACTTAAGACCTATTCCCAAAGTGGTTTTCTAACAATGTTGACAATGGTCGGCGGGTCCTAACTACAAAGACCTTTAACATTATTTAAGGCTTCCGACATTTAAAGTCCAACTATTACCGCATCCATCGCCTATAAAATCGTAGCCATGTAATAGACGTTACCCAAGCCACTTAATACCTTTAAAAGGACCGGGCAGACTTCTAACCATTTAATACCTATATTTTAGGCAGGTCCTTCGTCAATTAATACCTATCCCCATGCAGACTCCTTACCGGTACTATTGTAATTACAACCTTAGCAATGTAAAAGACTATACCCAAGCCACTTAATACCTCATTAATAAGGACTAGGTAGACCCCTGACCATTTAACACCTATTTATAGGTAGACCTTTGTTATTTAATACCTAATCCCAAGATAGACTCCTCAATGATACTATCTAGCTGACATTGCTTGGAAATCTCATTGGGCTACTCGATACTTCTTTTATAGGAAAGGGGCGGACCATAAAGTCACTTAATACCCCAAACTTGAAGCGAACCCTTTTCGAGATATCCACTATCGCTCTTAATTGTAAATATGGAATTTCATTAGGTTACTTCTTTCTGTAGGGAGGCGGGCCCTACAACCACTAAATACCTCAACACTGAAGTAAACCTTTTTAAAGACATCATTATTTATTTGGAATCTCACTAGGTTACTTAATACTTCCTTTAGGAGAGAGACGGACTCTTACAGCCACTTAATACCTCAAACCAGAAGCGAACCCCTATGAAGATATCCCTCACGCTCCTAATTTCAAATTTGGTCCATTTAATACTTTTCAATTAAGAAAGCATGCCCAATCTTCACGTCATCACGGGTCATAGGGTTAGTGATATCTCACATCAGTAGTAAATGCATCCGAATGCTTGTAGCATCAAAGTGAAGGGCAGTCTTCCGTCGAGTGACTCTATTGATCTCGCATCACTAACCTACTAAGTCCAATTAACAATCCTAAGTTTTTACTTATATTATCTTAGGTAGACATTAGACTTAGCTTATTAATTCCCTTTTTATTTAAGGCAATACGATTTACTGTAAATACTTAACTTCCCATAAATCTCATTTTTATGCTCATAAATGTCAATTCGTCCATAAAATTCTAATGAACATTTCTTAAGACATTTATATATGATTTCTAATTTCAAATTAGTAACATTTTTAACTATTCTTAGTTATTAATCAACTTCTTTATTTATTAGTCCCATTAATCCATTTATCATATCAAATTATTGCAACTCCCATATTTATTACCATTTATTTCCCATTTATTGGAGTTACAACCTTTTAAATTCTCTTCCCATTAATTAATTATCCTAAACGTGAATATTACGTGTAAGCATCGTTGTTAGCTTTTTATTTAATTATTACAAGGGCAGTAAATTAAGTACAAATACCTACTTTTATCGAAATTATTCAAGTTATATATCTTCACTAGAATATTCTTTTCCTTGTTCAATTGTTGGAATCATATCTAAAACGATTATCCGCTATAATTTCCATAAATTAGTCCAAAACAAAAGATTTAACTTTAAAATATAAAAGATTACATCGTTTGAAATTACAAGGAATAATCATTTCTTTTTATTACTGAAATAGACAGTGTAAACTACAATGAATTCATACTTTATACATCTCTTTCTCTTTTTATTTGCATCTATTCTTTGTTAGATCAAACGCTATATTTTTCCAAAAAGGAAAAGAAATCAAACTAATTTACAAATATTAAAAAGATCTAAATTCCAACAATTCCAAACATAGAGAAGTTTACATTCCAACAAAATTAGGGTAATAATCCAAATTCATAACATTATTATACAACCTATTTCAGATCTGGAATAAATTTCATTCAAATTAATATTCTAAATTCATACTTTTAGGACTGATTTCCAAATCAAGTTGTAAATAATTCTAAATCAATACATAAATAAGAACATGCAAGCGATATTTGTTATATTCAATTTGTTTACTATAACTCATATACAATTCTCTAGTTAGGATAAAAAATCAAATAAACACCAACGGGATAGTTTTCATATTATAACAATCTATAAAATTTGCCACTGATGTTTTACAAATGATCCAAATCTCCAGATCTGAACTAGAGTCTTTGATTCATCCCCAAATCCTTTATAATCCAAGAAATATGTATAAAAAAGGTATATACATACATTAGAATTACAGATCTAAGAAGAGATTTGAGATTAGGAGAGAAAATAGATACAATTATATAAATTATCTCAAATATGCGTATAGTGGATTCACTTCTCTACTCCTTTTTATTAGATTTATATTTTTCTTTGATTTGTATGAATATAGACATAAGTATCTTATTTTTATAATTTAGAAAGAAAGTGGAGAAAAAGAAATGGGAGAGCTTCGCTAGTGCTTCCAAAAAATATGAGAAGAGAATGAAGGGTTAGGCCTGAATTTATGGATGTAAGTATCAATCTCAACCGTTCAATTAAAATTATTAAATACGGGCCATTGTAGCCTATGTTTATTGCGCCTGCGGTTTCCTAACCAGTCGACCACCTTATATGCATCGGTAAACCGCTACATGTCGACCGGTCGCAGTGAACTGTTGGCCTGTGGGCCTGGGCGAATAATTAATAAACGTTAATTTTTCTTATTTATTTATTTTCGTCATTTTTCATCTGTAACTTCTTCGTTTGGATCCCGATCGCAAAACTCCAAATATAAAAGTTGCTAAAAATTTCACCACGAATGCAATGGTGCAAGTGCCATGGTCAAATTCCATTTTTTGCACAAATTCCATTTTTGAAGCCTAATTAATTAACTAACTAACTAATTAAATAACTAACGTCAAATTACAGGGTGTTACATTCTTCCCCTCTTAAAAATAATTTCGTGCCCGAAATTTCACCGATGTCTAAGTCATGGTTTTGGCTCTTAGTTATCCTAAACTACACAACCAATGAGTGTACATCCAGTTTTGCAACCAACTGTGCACAAGTGCATAGTGTATTACTGTACCACTGCATAGAAAATATGTATGCAGATTGATTCTAAATCGGATCCTCCTATATAAATGCATCTTTTGAAGACATTTTTGAAAACATGATGCAAACTACCTACATATATACAGTCAGTTCTATGTATGCAGCTTTTTGAAAAATCTTTTCAACCAAAACCCCTACATTCCTACGAATAGAAGTATGAAGCAACCAATTTTTCATCCAGTTCCTACGATCCAATAATCTAACACATCGAAAAATCGCTTTCTAAACATTACTCCTATGCCTAAAAAAGGAATTTAGATGGAGAATTTATCATTCTTACCACCGTATAATCTTCCTATTCTCGTAGTACAGTGGAAATTTCCTTGCTGTCCCGAATTTACTCCAAATTTCCATTCACAAAACACATAAGGAGGCATATTTCAAGCTCTAAAATGGAATTAAGCCTGGAAATAGACTCGCATGCGTCATCGACATGGAATGAAAATAGAAATTCCAAGGCTAAAACAACTTTTCCCTTGTTATCGCATCGTTGATCCTAATGCACCGCTAGATTCACAAATTCTAACTCTATTTGTCTTCCCTGTGCCTAACATGTGACCTTCAAATCAAAGATTTCACAAAAATCTTTCTCACTTTTCAAATTTGTATGTTATTTGGAAAATAAAATCCAAAAATATCTAGACATACATTTTCCCTTGAAATAAAATTTTAAACAGAAAGTAATTTAAGAGTCAAAATAACTAAAAACAAAACTTTTTTCAAAAGTGAACTTTATAAAGTATTTTCTTCTCAAAAATTTTGATAAATCGAGCCACAATTTTAGCATAGTTGGAAGTCGCTTATGTGCTAAACGCATAAACTAAATTCCAAAATTCTACATCTAAAATTTACCCAAAAACTTGACATTTTATTTAAAAGTGTCATCACATCTATTATTCAAAAAAAATTAGCTTCTAAGGAACATGAGCAATGATGTAACGACCCGTATTTTTACGGATCAAAACATTCTAAAATGATTGACCTTTGGTTGTATTGTTGTTAAGTCATTCCAGGTTTTGGCAGAATTTTGCTTAAGTCCTAAGTCGTAGCCGACTTAGGAGTTTTGGACGAGTTAAGCAACAAGTCTGGGCGAGTTAATGACTAAGGTGTAGGTCGGTGACGACCTAAGGTAGATAGGGGAGTGGTTTAGGTCGGTTGACAGTTTGGGGCGACTTAAAGGTTGTACCGAGTTAACGACTCATAGGATGGACCGACCTAAGATTTAGACGACCTAAGAGTTTCTCCGACTTATTGTAGTTAGCGGTTTACCGGGGTAAGCGAGTTAGTGGGATGACCGACCCATAGGAGTACCGACTTATAAGCGAGTTAAGGATAGGTCGGCAGGGTAATTGAGTCAGTAGGTTGCCTCCTATGTTAAGTCGTAACCCAGTTACGAGTTAAGTCGTAGTTGTATTCCTTCATATGTCATAGGTCGGCAAGGCACTTAAGTCAGCAACGACCTAAGTTAAGTCGCGCCTATGTGTTAAGTCGTAGATGCGCATTGTTGTAGGTCGTTAGGACTTGGATTTTTTTTAGGCTGTATGATGAGTCTGAGACTTCGTTAGGTCGGCAAAGCTTTAGGTCGTAGGTCGGCATGGTATTAAGTCCTATGTGTTAAGTCGCAGATGCGCATTGTTGTAGGTCGTTAGGACTTGGGTTTTTTTTAGGCTGTATGATGAGTCTGAGACTTCGTTAGGTCGGCAAAGCTTTAGGTCGTAGGTCGGCATGGTATTAAGTCGGCAGCGACTTAAGAAGGCAGCCGAGTTAAGGATTTCTGCTATAAATAGGAGGGGGTTGGCTTCATTTTTGGGATCCGGATTTTGAAGCGACGAAGTGCTGCCATTTTGAGAGCTCGACTTCTACACTTCTTCACTTCTTTTCTCCACTCTAATCTAGTGCTTCCATCCATCCAAATCGAAGATCAAGATTGAAGATCTTCATCTTTTCAAGAGAGATTTCTTCGTTTGAAGCGGATTCGTGATAGATCAAGCTTCATCCTTCGCTGTCCAGATCTGAAGCGTGTTGATTTGGGTTTGTTTAGGTGATTTGGTGAGTGGTGATTATCTCTCACACGGATCCAAAGGAGTATATCGGATTGTTGGCTCGATTTGGTGTTAAAATAGGGATTTTCATGCATTTTCTTCATCCTAAGTGTAGATCCATATAGATCCATTGTTCATGATGATGTTACATCCATTTTATCATATGTTAACCTATGCAAGTTCATTCATCAAGTTTGTAGAGATATAATCCATGTTTTCATGCTTATTGGACTTTCAACTCTTTAATTACGAAAATGCCATTATTGTTATAATTGTCTACTTAGATCATATTTGAATGCTTGATTGTTTGGATTGATGTTTGATTTGATTGATTGTTATGAACTAGATGATTGATGATTAGATTTAGACCGAAGACGATTCAAAAGCTAAGGGAAAGGCTCTTGAATTGGGAAAGCTGCTCGTGGCATATGTAGCGGGATGATGAAGCTCTTATGCATAGATTTGATGATGTGATGATGAGATGAGGCTTTGCGAGGATGTAATGAAGCGAGGCAATCATGTGATGAAGACTTGGTCTAATCCAGACGGGATCATTCCAAGCATGTTGATAACTCGGTGATATGATTCGAGTTGAGGATAATGAATGGATATGAGAATAGTCGTCGAGGAGGATGACTAGGAGGCTTGGATAGCATCGTTGTTGAAGGTTCTAGCATGCTCTAAGCAAGAGTACGTTTGGGCAGATTCGATAGTCCCAACGGCCAACTGTTGATGGTCGAGTACTCTGGGCAGATTCGATAGTCCTAGGCACGGGCTGCGACGACGTGCGAGAGTTATGTCTAGAACCGGGGTTTCCATTAGCCCTTGACGGACGGCTGAAAGAATGTGCCGGTCATTCAATTAACGGTGATATCGAAGCAATGATAACAGTGATAGCCAGGGTCATGGATGGTTGGTTGTAATGTCATTCGGACTCAAGAGCGGTATTTTCTGGGTGCTTATCTGATTTAGGCCTTGGTACTTGGAAAACATTGCCCTTGACTCGAGTGATAGTAGTTATACTTTAAATTGTATGCTCTGCTATGTTTGCTTCTGCTTAGTGTGTGTCTGGGGGCTATCACTGTAGAATGAGGTTGGAGTGGGAGGGTTGTATTCCTATTCCTTTTCCTTTATGCTCTTTTGGTATGTTGTTAGTTAATTTACTACTCACTAAGACTGTTGTCTGACTCAAGGCTTTATGTTTTAATTCTTATTGCCTTGGGCTGTTCGTCCATTTTGGGACGGGCAGACTAGGTAGCAGGTGACAGGTGCTGTTCTCTTCTCACGATGCTGATATCGAAGACGAGCTAGAGGGTTGCATATTATCTTCTTATATGTACTGGATATTCCGCTGTTTTGTATTCTCTGAGAGATATGTAGTGAGGCTGGATGTATTGACTATGTGGATGCTTGTATTCAACTATTATGGAGTTTTATATAATGTCATTTTGTTCTGTAAAGCTTCACTATACATATGTTCTATTGTATTTTGTCCATGTGCTGTGAGTAATACGATAGATTCTGTTGTTTTAAATCTTACCTTGACAATCGTCCATGGTCGCCTGGCACACTTTACAGCGCTCTATCTCTAGATTCGGTGCAGGGGTCATGGGCGGTCGTCACATTTGGTATCAGAGCATTGGTTAATCGATTTTACCCAACGCTCGCTGAAGTAACTACGTATGAGAGACGTAATTGTATTTTGATGAATAAATACTATATATAATATAGTAGTTTAGTTGAGTTTGAGTCCTTTATGCAGTTGTTTCTCTAGGTGTTCTAATCATTCCTTTTTATAGATATTGAGAATGAGTCGAAGAGGGAGACCAGCTGCTAGGGAAGGCCGTGCTACTGAAGAGACTGCTGATTATGCAGCCATGTTCGAAGCTATGATGACTTCGATCATGAGAAGGATACCGGTTCTGGGAGCGGCAGTTGATGTTGGAGTTCAAGTCCAAACTCCGAAACCAGTGGATTTTGCTAAGTTGTGCAAGGATTATACCGCTCTTGGAGGGAAGGTTTTCTTGGGAACAAAATCAACTATTGAGGTCCAGAGGTGGATAGATGCTTGTAGAAGGATCTTTGGTGATTTGGGAGTTGATGATGCAACTAAGAGGAAGTTGGCATCAAGGCAGCTTCAAGGGAGAGCTTCTGATTGGTGGAACTCTATTACCATCGATACTCCGGAAGAAGAGATTACTTGGGAGCAATTCCAAGTTAGATTTGAAGCTAAGTTCATTTCTACAGCTCAGAAGTCTGTTTTGTTCAAGAGGTTTGTGGAGCTCAAGCAAGGTGGAAGATCTGTTCTTGAGTATATTTCTGAGTTTGAAGCTTTGTCTAAGTATGCCCGGTCATATATTGAGTCTGCTTATCAGAAGAATGAGAAGTTTGTGACCGGCTTGGATAGTTATCTTGGGAGACAGTTGGTGGATCATTTGGACGATTCATTTGAGAAGCTTGTGGAGAAAGCTCTTAGGCATGAGAGTCTGTTTCCTAAGGAAGGACCTGTTGTTGCTGTTACCAAGGGAGAATCTAAACCACAGCAGGGTGGAAACCAGAAGAGGAAGCAGCAGCAGCAGAAGGGTAAGGATGGCCAGAAGAAGCCGAAAGGCGAGGTGACTTGCTACAATTGTCAGCAGAAGGGCCATTTCTCTAAGGATTGTAAGAATCCGAAGGCACCGATGAAGTGTCACAACTGTGACAAGCCGGGACATTTCAGGAAGAATTGTCCGGAACCAAGGAAGGACATGCAGATTGTGCAAGCCTATGCTTTAGGAGCTGTTCCGTCGTCTTCAAAAGCTCCTACTGCTGAAGAGAAAGGAAAGAGTGTGGTTGTTCAAGGTACTCTTTTCCTATGTGGTGTTCCAGTTAGAGTTCTGTTTGATACTGGAGCATCGCATTCGTTTGTTTGTAATGAACTAGTAGGCCGGTTAGATTTGAAGCCAGATATTGTTGATAGGCCATTGGTTGTGACTAATCCAGTTGGGGGTTCGTCTTGTTTGTGTATGTTATGCCGTGGTCTGATTGTGTCGAGTCATGGTTGCTCTTTTGTTTGTGATTGTTTTGTTCTGAACTTTGCAGGGTTCGGAATTATCTTGGGTATGGACTGGCTTAGGAAGTATGCGGCTAAGGTTGATTGTGAGAGGCTGGAAGTGACAGTCGAGAATGTGGAGGGGCGAAAGATTGTGATACGATGTAAGCATGAAGAAGGCGTCTTCATGAGCTTCATGTATTCGCTAGTTGTTCCACGGGATGGACTGTCATCAGTGCCGATCGCAAATAGATTCGAGGATGTCTTTGACGAAGTCAAAGGGTTGCCGCCGCATAGAGAGATCGAGTTTCGTATAGATCTAGTTGAAGGAGCCAGACCTGTTGTGATGCCTCTTAGGCGGATGGCGCCTAGGGAACAGCAGGAGTTGAGGGTGCAAGTTGATGATCTTTTACAGAAAGGATTCATTCGGCGTAGTGTGTCCGAGTTGGGTGCACCAGTTGTGTTCGCAACCAAGGCAGATGGATCATTGAGATTGTGTGTGGATTATCGTGAGCTGAATAAGGTGACAAAGAAGAACAAGTATCCATTGCCGAGAATAGATGACTTGTTTGATCAGCTTCACGAGGCTAAGGTGTTTTCTCAGATGGATTTGGCAACGGGATTTCACCAGTTGAGAGTAGCTAAGGATAGTGTGCCGAAGACTGCTTTTCGGACACCATCGGGTTTCTTTGAGTGGCTGGTAATGCCGTTTGGATTGACTAACGCGCCAGCATATTTTGTGGATCTTATGAATAGAGTGTTCAGAGATCAGTTGAACAAGTTCGTACTTGTGTTCGTGGATGATATTCTGATTTATTCCAGA
This sequence comes from Allium fistulosum, assembly GCA_030737815.1. Lineage (NCBI taxonomy): Eukaryota > Viridiplantae > Streptophyta > Magnoliopsida > Asparagales > Amaryllidaceae > Allium > Allium fistulosum. The sequence continues at coordinate 963,183,068 of CM060902.1, read as the reverse complement.
ACGGAAGAAGAGCACAAGACGCACTTGCGTATTGTTTTGGAAATCTTGCGGAAACATCAGTTGAAGGCTAAGTTTTCGAAGTGTCACTTCTGGAAGAGTGAAGTGAGGTTCTTAGGCCATGTGATTTCTGGAAATGGAATAGCGGTTGATCCCGCTAAGGTGGCAGCAATCCAGGATTGGGTTAGACCTAAGAATGCATCAGACGTGAGAAGTTTTCTTGGATTAGCAGGATATTATCGACGGTTTATCAAAGACTTCTCCAAGATAGCTGCACCGTTAACAGGATTGACGAAGAAGAACCAAGTGTTCGGTTGGAATGCTAAGTGTGAGCAAGCCTTCGGAATCCTGAAAGATAGACTGACGAGTGCTCCTGTTTTGACTATTCCAAGTGGGAATGATGAGATGGTGGTTTACACCGACGCATGTGGTACTGGACTTGGAGCAGTGCTGATGCAGAAGGATAAAGTTGTTGCGTATGCCAGTCGACAACTGAAGCCGCATGAAAGGAATTACCCAACTCATGATTTGGAGTTAGCGGCGATTGTTTTTGCTCTGAAGATGTGGAGACACTATCTATTAGGAGTTCGATTCGAGTTGTTTACGGATCATAAGTCGTTGAAGTATCTTTTCTCCCAGAAGGATTTGAATCTTCGGCAGCAACGTTGGCTAGAGTTTTTGGCATCGTATGATTTTGGTATAGCTTATACTCCGGGAAAAGGTAACGCAGTGGCTGATGCGTTAAGTCGAAGACATGCAGGATTGGGAGCCATGTTTTCAGAATGGAAGAGTCTCGAGTATTTAGCTGGATTTGACTTCAGGCCTAGATGTACATTGGAACCTGAGATGTTGGCAAACTTATCAATAAGACCGACTCTTGTGGAAAGGATTGGCGAGAGTCAAAAGCGAGATGATAAGCTTGTCAAGATTATCCATGATTTGGAATATGGAGTGGATCCAGAAAAGGTTAAAGGATTCGAGGTCGATCGAGAGGGTTGGCTTCGAAAGCAAGGACGACTAGTTGTTCCCGATATAGATGAATTGAGGAGTGAAGTTTTGAAGGAAAGCATCACTCGAAGTTGACAATTCATCCTGGTGGAAATAAGATGTATCGGGACATGAAGAGAACCTACTACTGGGAAGGTATGAAGAAGGATGTTGGAAATTTTATTTCCAAGTGTATGAACTGCCAGTTGGTAAAGGCTGAACAGAAGAAGCCAAGTGGGTTGCTTCAGCCATTAGAAGTTCCTACATGGAAGTGGGAACAAGTATCGATGGATTTTATTGATGGATTGCCTAGAACCAGAACAGGAAATGAAGGAATTTGGGTTATCGTTGATCGTTTGACCAAGAGTGCAAGATTCATTCCTGTTCGATCGATTAGGACTGCATCAAAGTTGGCTGAGTTGTATGTTAAGTGGATAGTTCGATTCCATGGTATTCCGAAGAGTATAGTGAGCGATCGAGATCCTTTGTTCACTAGTGGATTTTGGAAGAGCTTCCAGGAAGTTTTGGGAACCAAGTTGTGTTTGAGTACAGCTTATCACCCTCAAACGGATGGTCAGACTAGGAGAGTCAACCGAGTTTTGGAAGATCTCCTCAGGGCTTGCGTTTTGGATTTCGGAGGATCATGGGAAGATCACCTTCATTTGGTGGAGTTTGCGTACAACAACAGTTACCAGTCAAGCATTGGTATGGCACCGTATGAGGCATTGTATGGAAGACCGTGTAACTCTCCAACATGTTGGTTGGAAACTGGAGAAAAGCTGATGCTTGGGCCAGTGATGATTCGACAGACTTCAGATTGTATAGAAATCATTCGGCAACGAATGAAGGCAGCCCAAGACCGTCAAAAGAGTTATGCTAATAAGCGTCGAAAGGATTTGGAATTCGACGTTGGTGATATGGTTTTTGTGAAGATTTCTCCACTAAAGAATGTTATTCGATTCGGGAAGAAAGGAAAATTGACTCCGAGATTTGTTGGACCATTCCCGATCATCGAGCGAATTGGAAAGCTCGCCTACAGATTGAAGTTACCGGAGAAGATGTCGAATGTGCACAATGTTTTTCATGTATCATATCTACGGAAGTATGTGCACGACTCAAATGCAGTAGTTTCTGCAGATAGCTATGAAGATTTTGAAGTTGATCCAGTTGATAGAAGACCTCGTAAACCGCTTCGTGTTGTTGAAACCGACACGAAACAGCTTAGGAGGAAGGTAGTTAAGTTGCTCAAGATACAATGGAGTGATGATGATAACGACTGTACGTGGGAGGTGGAAGAGAGGATGAAAGCAGCTCATCCTGAACTCTTCGAGGTATGGCCCTAAGGTGTCGTGTCATCTAACGAAATTGTAACTTGTTCTAAGTCTTAGAATTCTGTACGCTAAGCTAGAATTGGATGCATGGTTTATTGATTGTTATGGATGATAGGCGTACAGAATAGCTTTGATTGCCTTGTTTGTTTGGAATTTCGGGGGCGAAATTCCTAAGGGGGAGAGAATGTAACGACCCGTATTTTTACGGATCAAAACATTCTAAAATGATTGACCTTTGGTTGTATTGTTGTTAAGTCATTCCAGGTTTTGGCAGAATTTTGCTTAAGTCCTAAGTCGTAGCCGACTTAGGAGTTTTGGACGAGTTAAGCAACAAGTCTGGGCGAGTTAATGACTAAGGTGTAGGTCGGTGACGACCTAAGGTAGATAGGGGAGTGGTTTAGATCGGTTAACAGTTTGGGGCGACTTAAAGGTTGTACCGAGTTAACGACTCATAGGATGGACCGACCTAAGATTTAGACGACCTAAGAGTTTCTCCGACTTATTGTAGTTAGCGGTTTACCGGGGTAAGCGAGTTAGTGGGATGACCGACCCATAGGAGTACCGACTTATAAGCGAGTTAAGGATAGGTCGGCAGGGTAATTGAGTCAGTAGGTTGCCTCCTGTGTTAAGTCGTAACCTAGTTACGAGTTAAGTCGAAGTTGTATTCCTTCATATGTCATAGGTCGGCAAGGCACTTAAGTCGGCAACGACCTAAGTTAAGTCGCGCCTATGTGTTAAGTCGCAGATGCGCATTGTTGTAGGTCGTTAGGACTTGGGTTTTTTTTAGGCTGTATGATGAGTCTGAGACTTCGTTAGGTCGGCAAAGCTTTAGGTCGTAGGTCGGCATGGTATTAAGTCGGCAGCGACTTAAGAAGGCAGCCGAGTTAAGGATTTCTGCTATAAATAGGAGGGGGTTGGCTTCATTTTTGGGATCCGGATTTTGAAGCGACGAAGTGCTGCCATTTTGAGAGCTCGACTTCTACACTTCTTCACTTCTTTTCTCCACTCTAATCTAGTGCTTCCATCCATCCAAATCGAAGATCAAGATTGAAGATCTTCATCTTTTCAAGAGAGATTTCTTCGTTTGAAGCGGATTCGTGATAGATCAAGCTTCATCCTTCGCTGTCCAGATCTGAAGCGTGTTGATTTGGGTTTGTTTAGGTGATTTGGTGAGTGGTGATTATCTCTCACACGGATCCAAAGGAGTATATCGGATTGTTGGCTCGATTTGGTGTTAAAATAGGGATTTTCATGCATTTTCTTCATCCTAAGTGTAGATCCATATAGATCCATTGTTCATGATGATGTTACATCCATTTTATCATATGTTAACCTATGCAAGTTCATTCATCAAGTTTGTAGAGATATAATCCATGTTTTCATGCTTATTGGACTTTCAACTCTTTAATTACGAAAATGCCATTATTGTTATAATTGTCTACTTAGATCATATTTGAATGCTTGATTGTTTGGATTGATGTTTGATTTGATTGATTGTTATGAACTAGATGATTGATGATTAGATTTAGACCGAAGACGATTCAAAAGCTAAGGGAAAGGCTCTTGAATTGGGAAAGCTGCTCGTGGCATATGTAGCGGGATGATGAAGCTCTTATGCATAGATTTGATGATGTGATGATGAGATGAGGCTTTGCGAGGATGTAATGAAGCGAGGCAATCATGTGATGAAGACTTGGTCTAATCCAGACGGGATCATTCCAAGCATGTTGATAACTCGGTGATATGATTCGAGTTGAGGATAATGAATGGATATGAGAATAGTCGTCGAGGAGGATGACTAGGAGGCTTGGATAGCATCGTTGTTGAAGGTTCTAGCATGCTCTAAGCAAGAGTACGTTTGGGCAGATTCGATAGTCCCAACGGCCAACTGTTGATGGTCGAGTACTCTGGGCAGATTCGATAGTCCTAGGCACGGGCTGCGACGACGTGCGGGAGTTATGTCTAGAACCGGGGTTTCCATTAGCCCTTGACGGACGGCTGAAAGAATGTGCCGGTCATTCAATTAACGATGATATCGAAGCAATGATAACAGTGATAGCCAGGGTCATGGATGGTTGGTTGTAATGTCATTCGGACTCAAGAGCGGTATTTTCTGGGTGCTTATCTGATTTAGGCCTTGGTACTTGGAAAACATTGCCCTTGACTCGAGTGATAGTAGTTATACTTTAAATTGTATGCTCTGCTATGTTTGCTTCTGCTTAGTGTGTGTCTGGGGGCTATCACTGTAGAATGAGGTTGGAGTGGGAGGGTTGTATTCCTATTCCTTTTCCTTTATGCTCTTTTGGTATGTTGTTAGTTAATTTACTACTCACTAAGACTGTTGTCTGACTCAAGGCTTTATGTTTTAATTCTTATTGCCTTGGGCTGTTCGTCCATTTTGGGACGGGCAGACTAGGTAGCAGGTGACAGGTGCTGTTCTCTTCTCACGATGCTGATATCGAAGACGAGCTAGAGGGTTGCATATTATCTTCTTATATGTACTGGATATTCCGCTGTTTTGTATTCTCTGAGAGATATGTAGTGAGGCTGGATGTATTGACTATGTGGATGCTTGTATTCAACTATTATGGAGTTTTATATGATGTCATTTTGTTCTGTAAAGCTTCACTATACATATGTTCTATTGTATTTTGTCCATGCGCTGTGAGTAATACGATAGATTCTGTTGTTTTAAATCTTACCTTGACAATCGTCCATGGTCGCCTGGCACACTTTACAGCGCTCTATCTCTAGATTCGGTGCAGGGGTCATGGGCGGTCGTCACAAATGACCTGTGATATCAAAACAACTTTATTATGTCCTTCGCTAAAATCTCCAACTATTCTAAACTTCCAGTCTCATATTGCATTTATTGTTAGTCAAGTGTCTTTATGAGATTCCCATATTTATACCATTTCCATACTATGCATATATAGGAGCGGTTCACATATGCAGAAATAATAACATAGTCAATAAATAGAAACTCATAATGTTGTGCGTGCCTTTTACAAGAGACAACTAATAGTTACAACCAAAACAACCTACAGAAAAAGGACAAATGCTAGAAATAAAAAATAAGATGCAACAATCCTAACTAAAACACCGCCTATGAGAAGGTCTCGCTCCGCGGCTGGAGCTTGAGCCATTGCCGCGACCGTGTAATGGTCATAGCATGGCGACTATGCAATCAATCTCACACCCCTAGCACTGCTGCTCCGCTCTAACCTCTCAGAGATCTGCTGAACCTGACGGGTAACAACAAGCCTAGGATCAAGTATTCCTCGGGACCCTGCGCTATCCCCTACTGCTGGTGCTGCTACTCTGGTGCTGGTATAGGTGGTGCGGCGGGCAGTAAGGGAATATTCATCCTATTAATAGTGATATGGTCGATGGTGGGAGGGACCTTCCTCACTACTTGCTCTCCGCTCAAATTTACCTCGTAATGCCTAAACACTCAAGTGAGCCGATGGCAAAATGGAAAGTGAGTCCATGGGGTACCAACTCCCTGATCGACCATATGAAGCATCAAAACACGAGTCCATTTGACTACTATGTCGCCAATTATAGCATAGGTGGCTCTTCCCACTGAGGTATAGATCTGGTTCGAGGCTTCCCGTCTTTGGAATGATGTTGTGCTGAATGATATGAATGCCAAGATAGGCAACCGATCGCAAATTGTCGCTCCTCCAATCACTGACATTTCCAAAAAAGATCCACTATAGAATCTCAGGATTAGTCATCTATATATCATATAAATTTGTGCCTATTGCAGTATCTCCAAAATCCCAATGAAACCATCATCTGTCATCTCGATCCGAGCTTCCTTCACTTCGCACTAAATGTAGCTGTTGCCATCATCAAAATTCTACACCATCTGTGCATCGAAAAGACGAACGCAGCGTGGGTAATGTTCCCGCTCATAAGTCTCAAAGCAGAGGATGGCCTACCGCGACGAAAAGCTCTTCAAGCCCAAGAGCGGCGAAATCTCTGAATTTCACTGGTCGTCTGTGGAGAAAATCAAAGTCCGTTGTTTCGAGATAAGTGATGATCTTCCGTTCTATCCGGTCAAGCCAAGCAGCTTCTTTTGGAGTGAGGCCAGGATGAAGAAAGGAAGAGCCATCGGTCAATGGCAGTGCTATGGGCTGAGAGGCGGTTAGAAGAAAGGAGAAAATGGTATAGATCCAGAGTGGTGGTGGGGCAAGATCTGACGTGCAAGAATTTAGGCGTTGCTTGGTGAAGGAATGGAAGAGAGAAGCTTTGATTAAGTGGAGGAAGGGGGAGATGGAAATGAGGATCGGCTGAAAATGGGGAGGAGGAGGAGAATTAGGGGGTGAAACAGCTAATGGTTTGGATGCAACTTATAGTCGCGTTCCAGGTTCGGGTTCAGCCCGAATCCACCTAGCGGTCGACCACTATTAGGTTCACCGGTCGACTGCTAGCCCAGATTTGGGCACGGCATGAACATGGACCCAATAGGGCCGGTTTAACTTAATTAATATTCTAATGACCATTCTGCACACCATCTTCAACTTTACACATCCAGAAAACTTCTACCTTCCATACAATGATATCCACCTTACCGTGTAGACCCCTCCCCGGCAAGATTGCGATAGCCTCAAGAAAACCGTTGCAACCAACAACACTTCTAAAAAGCCGAAAGTACTCCAGTTGATATAACCTGACTACTTCGCATGGAAATATTTCTTCTAATAGCTGATGGGTACAACAACACTTCAAACTACATACCCCAATAAAGTTGAATGTCATTCCTATTTTGTCTGAACCTTAAAGAGAGAAAATATGAAAATCTCGATTTTATAAACCGAAAAATCAGCGAACTAAATGTATGCTCCTTTATACTTGTTTCTAAATAATAGAAGCTATTTCATACCAAAACTTCCCTTAAAAATCAAACATATTTATATGTAAATATTCCAAGGCTTCTAAAAACGTTTTAAAACACAAATTCCCCAAATTGAAAAACTATTTCCTTACCAAAAATCAAAATCAAGCATTTACTGATGTATACATATAAATATTTAAGGATATCAAAAATTAATCTTTTATAAACTAAGAATTTCTTAACAACACCAACTTAGTAGTATACGTGTTTCTTTGAAAATTAAAATTTCAAAAATTTCCCAAACAAAATTTCCAAAATAAATCCTTGGGAAAAGAAATCCTTTGGAAAATAAAATCTAAGGCATTTCCAAAATACACTTTATAAAAATTCTCTCACTGGTTTTGGACTAAGGAATTAAAACTAATTCTCCAAATAAAAATCCGGTCCACCATCAAAGAGGTGATCAATGAATGCACCATAGCAAAAACTTGCTACTGACAATTGCGAAATACAGACTCTAATTTCCCGCCCACCTGGAATAAATGTGTGTCCTCGACTGGAATTCATCATCAAAATCCAAAATTACAAGGTAGCTAGAATCTCAACCATCAAGTCAAACACCTCCAATCTCCAGGATTCTACCATAGGCCGCACTCATGCTCTTCATCAAAAACGCTTTGTGCGTCGCCAACACTTCGTGGGGTACTTCAGAGTCGGCATGAAAATTTTAACTCTAAAATAATTCCAACCCATAGTTGCTTTGCCCATTCCGTCGGAGTGGAACTACAACTACTTCTATAGTTGGAATTCTTAGAATCTAGCGTAAAAATATATTATTACTAGATAGTAAATTACGAATACGTTCTCTCAATTTATCCTAATTACTCTGATCTACTAAGCTAGGCTCTGATACCAAATGTAACAACCAAAGGTCACCCCTTAAAGGGCGTGACTACAAATGGTAACCCCAAACTTCCTTATTTTACAACCAGTGTCTAGACTGTCAACCAACCCACATTGCCAAGACGTGTAGGGGCGAGAGACAAAGCTTCGCCACCGTTCACAATGTGAGAACCCCTATCACGTAAGCATAAACATCCCAACAAGGTCTGGTGACTGGAAATCTATAAACTGTGCATAACATAAATTTATACCGATTGGTTTCCATTTAATTGTTATGTTCATTAAGGTTAGCAATTCTAATCTAACCTTGCATTGCACACACGATTACTTACTTACCCCTTCCCAAGGTACAAAACACCGATGAAGCCTTATCAACCACCCAGTACTTCCAAACCCATTTGCCACTTAATATGTCTAAATATGAAGCAAGCTTCTATAGTCATCACAAAATACTTTTAAAAGAGAAATACATAGACTTTTCCATTTAAGACCTCAATCAAGGTAGACCCCATCATTTAAGACCTATTCCCAAGGTGGTTTTCTAACGCGGGTCCTAGCTACAAAGACCTCTAACCACTATTTAAGGCTTTCGACAATTACTGTCCAACTATTATAGCATCTATCGTCGATAAAATCGTAGCTATGTTAGATCAAATTCCATTTAATACCTATTTGATCTAACATAGCCACTTAATACCTTTAAAAGGACTAGGCGGACTTCTAACCATTTAATACCTATATTCTAGGCAGGTCCTACGTCACTTAATACCTATCCCTAGGCGGACTCCTCACCGGTACTATTGTTATTACGGCCTTAGCAATGTGAGAGACTGTACCCAAGCCACTTAATACCTCATTAAAAAGGACTAGGTAGATCCTTGACCATTTAACACCTATTTATTAGTAGACCTTTGTCATTTAATACCTAACCCTAAGGCGGACTCCTCACTGGTACTATCTATCTAACATTGCTTGGAAACCTCATTAGGCTACTTAATACTTCTTTTATAGGAAAGGGGCAGATCCTACAATCACTTAATACTCTAAACTTAAAGCGAACCCTTCTCGAGATATCCACTATTACTCTTAATTGTAAAGATGGAATTTCATTAGGTTACTTCTTTCGATAGGGAGGTGGGCCCTATAGCCACTTAATACATCAACACTGAAGTAAACCCTTTTAGAGACATCCTTATTTTTTTGGAATCTCACTAGGTTACTTAATACTTCCTTTTATGAGAGAGGCAGACCCTACAACCATGTAATACCTCAAACCAGAAGCGAACCAATATGGAGATATCTCTCACCGCTCCTAATTCCAAATTTGGACCATTTAATACTTTTCAATTAAGAAAGCAGGCACAATCTCTCACTTCGTCATGGGTCCTAGGATTAGTGATATCTCACATCATAGTAAGTGCACCCGACTGCTGGTAGCCACAAAGTGAAGGGAAGTCTTTCATTGAGTGACTCTACTGATCTCGCATCACTAACCTACTAAGTTCAATTAACCATCATAAGTTTTTACATATATTATCTTAGATAAACATTGGACTTAGCTTACTAATTCCCTTTTCATTTAAGGCAATAAGATTTACCGTAAATATTTATCTACCCATAAATCCCCTTTTTAGGCTCATAAATGTCAATTTGTCCATAAAATCCTAATGAACATTTCTTAAGACATTTATGTATGATTACTAATTTCAAATTAGTAACGTTTTTAACTATTCCTAGTTATTAAATCAACTTCTTTATTTATCAGTCCCATTAATCCATTTACCTATCAAATTATTGCAACTTCCATATTTATTACCATTTATTTCCCATTTATTGGAGCTATAACCTTTTAACTTCCTTTCGCACTAATTAATTACCCTAAACGTGAATATTAGGTGTAAGCGTCGTTATTAGCTTTTTATTTAATGGTTACAAGCGCGGTAAATTACGTACAAATATCTATTTTTCTCGAACATATTCTAGTTATATATCTTCACTAGAATATTATTTTCCATGTTTAATTGTTGGAATCATATCTGAAACGGTTATCTGCTATAATTTCCATAAATTAGTCCAAAACAAAAGATTTAACTTTAAAATATAAAAGATTACATTGTTTGAAATTACAAGGAATAATCACTTATTTTTATTATCGAAATAGACAGTGTAAATTATAATGAATTCATACTTTACACATCTCTTTCTCTTTTCATTTGCATCTATTCCTTGTTAGATCAAATGTTGTATTTTTCCAAAAAGGGAAAGAAATCGAACTAATTTACAAATATTAAATGGATCTAAATTTCAACAATTCCAAACATAGAGAAGTTTACATTCCAATAAGATTAGGGTAATAATTCATATTCAAAACATCATTATACAACCTATTTCAGAGCTAGAATAAATTTCATTCAAATCAATATTCTAAATTCATACTTTTGGGACTGAAGATCAGGTTGTAAATAATTCTAAATCAACCCATAAATAAGAATATGCAAGCGATATTTATTATATTCAATTTGTTGCCTACAACTCATATACAATTATCCAGTTAGGCATAAAAATCAAATAAACACCAACGAGATAGTTTTCATATTATAAAAATTTATAAAATTCCCTACTCACCTTTTACATGCGATCCAAATCTCGAAATCAGAAGTAGAACCTTTGATTCATCCCCAAACCCTTTATAATCCAAGAAATATGTATAAAATGGGTATATACATACATTAGAATTATAGATCTGAGAAGAGAATTGAGATTGGGAGAGAAAATAGATACAATTATATAAACTACCTCAAATAATCGTATAGTTAATTCTCTTCTCTTCTTCTTTTTATTAGATTTCTATTCTTCTCCGATTTGTATGAATATAGACATAAATATCTTATTTTTATTAATTTGAAAAGAAAGTGGAGAAGAAGAAATGGAAGAGCTTCGCTACTGCCTTCAGAAAAATATGAGAAGAGAAGGGAGGGTTAGGCCTAAATTTATGGACGTAAGGATCAACCTCAACCGTTCGATTTAGAATATTAAATCCGGGCCGTTGTGGCCTAGGTTTATTGCGCCCACGGTTACCCAACCGATCGACTGTCTTATATGCACCAGTCGACCGCTACATGTCGACCGATCGCAATGAACGGTCGGCTTGTGTGCTTAAGCGAATAATCAATAAACGTTGAATTTTCTTTCGAATTCGTTTTTTGTCTGTAACTTCTTCCTTTGGACTTTGATTGCAAAACTCCAAATTTGAAAGTTGATCAGAATTTCGCCACAAATCCAATGGTGCAAGTTTCGTGGTCAAATTCCATCATTTGCACAAATTCCATTTTTGAAGCCTAATTAATTAACTAACTAACTAATTAAATGATTAATGCCAAATTACGGGGGTGTTACAAGCCTTCCTCAATCGCACGTTACTTCATCATTCCTTTTTCTTCGTACATTGGTTTTTTTGTATCGAATTTCTTTCTAATTTCGATGGAAGATAAGGCATGAGGAGAAGAAGGGGACCAGGTATAGGCTGGGTAAAAGAGGAAAAGGGGATCTTTCTAGAATAAATGAGAAAATTATTCTTTCAATTTTTATCTATTTTCAATCGAGTCCTTATGTCTAGTTTTCATTTGCAAATTGAAATCGCTTTATTTATATACAAATAATTTTATCATCTATTTATAAATATATTTCCAATTTTTAATTGATTTACTATGTTGTTCCAAAATATATTTTGATAAACTTTCCAAAATATTTTAATTCAATAATTGCTCATCCTTGTGGATTTATCCATTTTATAAATGTCAAATAAAATTTATATCATCTATTTCGATTATATAACCATTATTTTCAGTATAAAAATATCAGTATTCATTGCAAATGTTTTATTTAAGTTTAATATATTAGCATTATTATTTTGAAACGAATTTATTCACTATTTCAATTTAAAAAAAATTCTTTATCAAATAATTTTAATGCGATAAAATATATTTTCAAAATAAAATTATCCAAAAGTTGAACATAAATGTTCTATTTTAATTAACAATAATTTATTACAATAGCATAGTAAGTCGGTTTGTTACAAGAAGTTAGTGTTGAAGTCCTTTCAGTTGTTCTAGCGATTGCAATATAAATGTTTCTCCAGATGAAGTGATGGTTATTTGTAACGACCCGTAAATTTCAACTGTTTTAATAACGTAAAAAGTTAAAATTTTGTGAAATTTTAAACGATAAAATTTTGAAATAAAAACGTAATATTTGGAATACGTCTAGTTAAACATAGCAACTGGTAAATTTTCGTCCGAAAATACGAAAGTTTATTTCGCGCGTAAATTCACTTCAATTTAATCAGTTAAAAAGCGATGAAAATAAAATGTTTTCGAAACTTAAATATTTTTACATAGAAAAATTCTAAACCATCTTCTGAGCAAGAGGTCAGTTTGTCGTTTTTCCAAATTCGGACATCTTTGGCTCCGTCGATCTTATTTTTCAGCGTTTTTCTTGCATTTTCCGCTATTAAAAAAAAATTCGAATTTTTATAACTCAATCATACCACTGATATCTGTATACCGTTTTGATCGTCTCGTCGTGCTGATCTCTGTGGTATATTCATATTTGTGTTTTGGTGTCCGGTACGCGGTGAAAACCGTGTAACGGTTAATTGGAACGGTATATGTTTGTGAACCTTTTGGGTTTCCGATGACTATTAAATTTTCACCGCTTATAACCCAACGGTCATCTGCTATTAATAATCGCTGGAACCCAACTTTAAACTTTTACTATTCCCACTGCAATTTATTACATTTCTGGTTGTTTCTCTACCCATTCCTTTTCTACTGTAACGTTGCTTCTGGTCTATACATGTCCACTAATACTCTTCTCTCTCCATATTTCTGTGCTATTCGTTTTTGTTCGGCTATGCTGTGATGATAGAAAAATATGTATACAAGTTGCAAAGGTAGAGAAAGAGGGTGACAGCACATCAAAATTTGATATATGCGCATATCACTTCCACTAGCCTGTACACTCTCACCCTTTTGCATTTTTTTCTTTGTCTTCAAAGCTACTCTCACAACTACATATCCTCCGCCTCACCCACCATTATTTCCCTACACGTGCATGCCACTCCCCTCTCTAACCGTGTGCCACCATCCACTAGAAACCATCGCCACCTCCTTGCTCACCGCAACCGCCCATGAGCACCACAAACCCACAACCTCCTATGCAAATCACTGACCTTTCCCAAGTTGCTCGGCCGATCAGCCCCGGCTCACCCCAATGCTGAGCCAAACCTCAGAGCCCACCCTGTCACCGTTCCGGCCTCCACCTTGCCCACCCACACACCCCGTACTTTGAATTTCCTTCGCCCATCGCACCCGCCTCCCCACGATCGGCCACCACCTCCTCCGACGAGTTCGCCCACCACACAGTGCCGAGCATTTTTCCTCTACCGCGTGACCCGCGCCACCTCCCTCCGACCGGATCTGCCCCATCCTTTTGACAACACCCTCCGGTTTTGTTTGCATTTACTTTCAGCAGCACCTTCGGCCTATTTTTCTTAACAAGGTATCATATATATATATATATATATATATATAGGTTTCTGCAAGATATAGTATTTTATTTATCACTGTCGTTTACGATTTTAAAGTAGTATATGTTAGTTTGGATCGAAATATGTGTGTGTATAATTCAGAGTTTTTCTATTTTGAATTAGTATATGTGCAGGCTGTTAGATTGTAGCTTATATTTTTATTTTATTTTCTATACTCTAGTTACTTATAGACACAGTTCTATACCAACCTATATATTGTTTACAAGGAGAATCTACTTACAAAGCTTTACTTTTATTTGTATAGTATATACAGAGATCGGCTAGAGGTTTTACTATTAGTTTGAAAAGGTAGCATATGTTTGGTTATTTATAAAGGGGTATATATATATTTAAGTCTGATAGTATTTTCTCTATACATATACTATATTGACGTTTCAACATGATTAGCCTTCCAGCTCCTTCTTTTAATGTCAAACTCGGTATGTATATATATGTTTGTATATATTAGTTATTAAGGAATAAGGTCTGTTGCTTTTTGAAATTAAATTTGTAATGGTATTTTGCTGGTAGCAGTATTATGAAATCTGTTGAGTGCATATTCATATATTAACAAAGTAAGTTAAATTAATCTTATTTTAAATATAAATTTTAAAAGATATACTATACGTAAATGGTCATTCATAATGTGTCTACATACAATTTGTTTAATTTGTTTACTTATTTTGTTGGTTATGATCTGCATCTGTTTTCCGTATATATTTTATAGTTTTATAAAATAAGTTTCCATCTGTTAGTTGTGTGCGTGTATGAGTCCATTTGTTTATATATTGGTGTTAGTGATTTCGAAGTATTTTTTTGTGTCTTATTTGGTTTTAATGTACATATCGACTTGCCTATTTATGTATATATGACATAAGTGTATTGATATTTATATTTGCTTCAGAAATGTATAAAGTTTTAAATTATATTTTATTAGGATAAGTATAGATGTTATTGTTTTAAAATATTTTATATACATATAGAGATTTGTTGTATTTAGTGGGTTGTAAAAAAAACGATTTTTAGAATAATATATATATAGCGATTTTATTTTAATATAGAGTCTAAAATGAAATGTCAAACTTTTAATATATATATAGGTAGTTATTCCTTTATATTGGATTTGTTCTGATTGTGCTTTTATCGAATTTGAATAGACTTGCTTTGCTGGGCCGCTATCCTGTTGTCACTTCGTGCTTATCCACATCAGTTCGATGATTTTTCGATTATCCATGTTTGCTCGTGCCCATTTCCATCTCGTCTCGTTTTCTCTAGCCTCGAAAGGTGAGCACTCACTCACGATTAACGTTCTTTTATTTATTAAATTTGATTTCAATTGAAACGACAATTGAAATATACTGCTGTTAGTTAATTACACTGTTATATATGCTATTACCTGTATCAGTTCACCTGTGACATCTGACACCATTATCTGTTAATTATTTATGCGATGATAATATAGTTTGGCTGATAATTGATTGATTGTTGATGTTTATATTGGACGTTAAATTGTTAATGTTAAATTGATAAATAGTATGCAATTGAACTCGATATAGAATAGTTAAATGTTTAAAATTGATTAGTTAAATTTGTATAATATGACCCCTTTCACTGTTAAATCTATTGACACGTATGATTTGCTTAATTACACCTTGAACCACTGAATGTATGTTGTTAAATTGATGACAAGTGAAAACCGTAATGTAATAATCTTTAATCTACATGAAATGATAGTGTAGATTCTAGAAATAATTATATTAATTCGTACAAATAACAATGCGAATTAATACGGTTATTTCGAGATTATTTGAATTGATTATTGGATTGATATTGATTTTTGTTATTGCTTGTTTATTTACTTTGACACCATCCCAGTTATCACACTGCAAGTTCCCTTTGATATGCTTGATTTTGAATTGAATTGGAATCGGGTTGAAATGATAAATACCCAAAATTGAATTTTTGACCTAGGATAGAAAATTAAATAAAACCCGATTGGTCAATAATTTGATTTGAAATAAAACGAAGATTTTATTTGAATAAATAATATGGTTTTGAAATGAAGTTGAAATTTGAATTTTAATGAAAGGAAAATGTTAAAATTTAATAATCTGAAACAAAATATTAGCAATGTAATTGATGAAAGAATGTGTTTAATTTGAGAAATGTTTGAAATTATTAAACTTTGAAATGATTTAATAATTAAGTTTGAAATTATAATTAAGTTTGAAATTATTAAACTTTGGAATTATTTAATTATTAAGTTTTGAATTATTTAATAATTAAATAAGATTGAATTATTTAATGATTAAATTGAATTGAATTCTTTAATAAGAAAAATTGAACTTTTGAATAAGTGAATTTTACTTCGTAAATAATTGAAATTTAGTTTCTTTATTAATTAAGTTTTGGAAATTATTTAAGTAAGTAAATAAGTGAAATTTAATTTCTTTAATAAGAAAAAATGTGATTTATTGAAATTAATGTAAGACTTGAAATTTAAAGAAATTGATTTGATGAATTTAATTTAATTCAAAATTGTAAATTTTGATTTAATGAAGATGAACTTAGGAATTGATTTAATGAATTGGAAATTTAATGGAAATTGTTTTGAATGATAAAGTAACTTAACGAATATTGAATAAAATCGATAAATGAAGTTAAACTGATTTGAACGATAAATTAAGTTAATTTAAATGATTTCGGAATGAAACTGATATACGAATTTGAATCAATATTTGAATTATTTTAAATAAAATTGAAATTGAATTATAAGATTTTGAAATTATGAATTTGGAAGTTTTGAAACGTAAATTTTGAAAATTGGTTTAGAAAGACAAACGAAATGTTGATTTACAAATTCTAATTGAATTGAAATTGATTTGGTTTTGAAATTTAGTAAACGACCAATCGGTATAATAATTACGAAAGTTATTAAAGAGACCGGAATTCGGTTATGGATATACTCTCTATCTAAACCGAAAACCACTTTAATAACTATACGCGGAGTGATGATCCAGAATGAAGTGGTTGGAATGATGTACGTGTTGACTGAAGAAAGTGAACGATAATGGATAGCCTTGACACTTGTGTCAAATTGGAAATGACTAAAACAGGAGCTGTGTCGGGCCAATGGAGGATTAGCTACCTCAAGTGGACACACTTCTTCGAACTACTTATTACTTGTTGTCGATTGGTGCACCCTTGATTTTGGGAGTGTTGTTTCATGGTGTTGCGGGCGCTGCGGCGTTGCGTTCTCACCAGTCCGGATCAGGCGAATGGTAGTATCACTACCTTGGGTATTGCCTCTTGTGCCTTGTCATACTTGTATTCCATTTATACGCGACCACTACGATTTTGATTTGTACCTTTAGTATATGGATTGCCCTCTGGTGACTTCCGGTTTTGGGGAAACTACGGTCTTGTATATGCTTTTGGGAATAAAAATGTGTTAAGGGTGGAATGGGCCATGACTTAACACTATTTTGATATCTTATTATTACTGAAAGACATTATCTACTTATCGTACACTACTACATAGTAGATAGTTTAACGGATCCTTAAAGGATGGTTATTCCAAACATCCTTTGAGTTACTTGTATTTCAATTGCTATTTCACTTGAGTTGGATTTATTAATATAAGAATGTTAATCCTGACTCGAGTGTCTTGTGTTTTTGCTTTACGCTCGGGTCAGACTGAGTGTACCAGTATTCGAGACTCACCTTTGAAGTTGGAGCTTTGCTTGAAGATCCAGCCATCTATTTTGCTTTCAGTATTCGGTGATTCCAGTGATGTATTCTGATTTGTATCTGATGTATCGTATTACTCTTCCGTTGTATCTGGTTTAACTCTGATGTAACTTATATATTTATATAGTAGCTTCATGAACTACTATCTCTTTTATTTCCACTGCAACTTATTACTCTGTGTCTGTGATCTGTGATTATTTATTTACTGTATATGTTCAGTTTTGCCAAATTTAAATTAACAACGCGGTATTTTGAACAATTCAACTCCGGCATGAGTGTCTACCTATACACTTATAATGGATGCGAATGGTCCAAAATGGCGGGTCGTTACATTATTAGTGAAATTTTAGAAAGGAGTATTGGAAATGGGCGTAGGATGGAGATGTCTGAACCAATATAAAATCAATTATGTAATCTTTTATTATTTCCACTACATTTACTACTGATTACTCTTTTAATAAATATTGGCCACATTCGACCTTAGTGACATGACTTTACAAATCACACTTGGGTTTGGTACATCTTCCTTTTGGCTAAAGTGCAGTTGAGTGTAAGCAGGTCTATAGAGTAAAATATAGCAAAAATGATGATTTGAGGTACAAATACAGATTATTTACGAAGGGGTATGTCGTATGTTCATAAAAAGGATGTAGGTTATTATGATATCAGCTCTCTAGTTGTTAGACATATTTACATTTGCATATTATTGGTATTAGTTGCTTATTTCAATATGGAATTTGAGAAACTCAATGTTAAAATGGCATCTTGCATGGTGACCTCAATGAAGATATTTATTTATAGCAGGCAGATGATTTCATTGATGGTAGCTAACCTACTAATGTTTGTAAACATAACAAATCTCTGTATGGACTAAAATAGTCTTATAGATAGAGGTACGGCAAAGTTGGTAACTTTATGCTTTCATAGAGGTATTTTAGGAAGTTTTAAGTACTAT